>CM029923.1:41196545-41914045 GCA_017639245.1 Myiopsitta monachus
TTAAAGAACTGGCTGGATGGCCACACACAAAGAGTTGTGCTCAATGGCTCAATGTCCAGCTGAAGACCAGTAACGAGTGGTGTCCCTCAGGGATGGGTGTTGGAACCGGTCTTGTTCAACATCTTTGTGGGTGACATGGACAGTGGGATTGAGTGCGCCCTCAGCAAGTTTGCCGATGGCACCAAGCTGTGTGGTTCAGTTGATACCCTGGAGGGAAGGAATGCCATCCAGAGGGACCTTGACATGCTTGTGAGGTGGGCTGATGCCAACCTGATGAAGTTTAACCATGACAAGTGCAAGGTCCTACACCTGGGTCAGAGCAATCCCAGGCACAGCTACAGGTTGCGCAGGGAAGAGATTCAGAGAGCCCTGCGGAGATGGACTTGAGGGTACTGGTCAATGAGAAAATGAACATGAGCCAGCTGCAGTGTGCACTCGCAGCCCAGAAAGCCAACCACACCCTGAGCTGCATCAAAAGGAGCGTGACCAGCAGGTCGAGGGAGGTGATCCTGCCCCTCTACTCTGCTCTTCTGAGACCTCACTTGGAGTATTGTGTGCAGTTCTGGTGTCCTCAACATAAAAAGGACATGGAACTGCTGGAAAAAGTCCAGAGGAGGGCCACAAGGATGATCAGGGGACTGGAGCACCTCCCGTGTGAAGAGAGGCTGAGAAAGTTGGGGCTGTTCATCCTGGAGAAGAGAAGGCTGCGTGGAGACCTCATAGCAGCCTTCTGGTATCTAAAGGGGGCCTATAAGGATGCTGGGGAGGGACTCTTCATTAGGGACTGTAGTGATAGGACAAGGGGGAATGGGTTCAAACTTAAACAGGGGAAGTTTAGATTGGATATGAGGAAGAAATTCTTTACTGTAGGGGTGGTGAGGCACTGGAATGGGTTGCCCAGGGAAGTTGTGAATACTCCATCGCTGGCGGTGGTCAAAGCCAGGTTGGACAGAGCCTTGGGTGGCATGGTTTAGTGGGAGGTGTCCCTGCCCATGTCAGGAGGGGGTGGAACTAGATGATCTTGAGGACCTTTCCAACCCTAACTATTCTATGATTCTATGTCACCCATTGGGACCACAGCCCCCCAGCTGTGATGAAACTAAAGGCTTGTTTACCTTCTGCCCCATGTGCATGGAGGAGTATGTGCAGGTCCTGCCCTGCTGACCCTGCAACCCAACAGGCTCAGAACAGATTTGCATCAGGAAAGCATCACCATGGTCTATGCTTTTCACAACTCCACGCAAAGATGCCTAATGATTGGTGCCACTGTGTCCACATCACACAGGGTGGTGAGCCAGACCCAGCATTTGGTGGACTTTTCTCTAGCACTCCCATAGCAGGAAATAATTTGACACAAGGGGAAAAGTCCTGGCACAGCAGTCAAGAAGGTAGGATCTGCTCATCACTGCCCTGGCTAGCATCACTCTGCTGCTCTGAGCTTTGCTGTGTGGGGAACAGTGCTCTTCATTCAAAATCCCTGCCAAAGGATGTCCTTGGGTCTACACTGAAGAAAGAGGGGCCCAGAGGGACTACTGTTGATGGTCAGTGGGATCAGAGGAAGCTGAAGGATGCCCAGGCAAAGCCTCCCCCCCTGGGACAGGTTCAGGGCATCAGCAGTGGTGGCTTGGTGCAGGCTGGCTGCTGCAGGGAGCTGCCAGAGAGCACATCCATGGCTCAACAGGAAAATCTTCCTATTTCAAAGGCTTACTGAGAAGTGGGCCAGCACTAGCCTAACCCTCAAGACTCCTGCAAAGAAAACAAGGCTGTTGAACAAAGCCTGGGGTACAAGAGCATTACTCTGCCCCCCCAGTAAGCTGGGAATGGATCACTTTGGGCTGGCTGTGGATTGCAACTTAGCAGGCACCGAGGGAAAGCAGAGTAGCCAAAGAATGATCTGTCTCTTGCAATTTCTCAATCAATATCCAGCTCCTGACGTTTGCAAACAAAGAGCAAAGGAGAGAAAGTGGCAGGTGCCAGAGTGAAAATGAAACGTGATATTGTGGGTGGAAAGAGACTGCCAGACCTGAAAAGCCTCCAAGCAGGAAAATCAAAGAGGAGGAAATTGCAGGAGAAAAAAAAAAGCACTTGCAATCAAAAGATGCTACATCTGGAGACAGCCCACAGCAAAAAAGCAATTGGTCTGTACTCTCACAGGTGGGCCTGGGAAGATGTCCAGGCTGCAGGAGGTCCGAGCCTGCAGGATCAAGACTCAAGCTCAGAAAGAAGCACTCCTCACACAAGAGCCCTTGGAGAAAAACAAACGTCTCTGTGGCCAGGGTACAGCAAGAGCAGCACTGTGAGCTGGTGCCAATACTGAGAATTATGAAGCTTCATGACAGAAACAATGCGGTGCTCATGGTGCCTGTGAGCTCCATGTGAGCTGCCTGCACCTGGGAACTCCTGGGCAGGGGTCAACAAACCAAGGTCACCTAAAAAGCAGCATCTCTACTCAGCATCCCCCTGTCTGGGCTTTGGAGCTGGCTCCTGTTTGCTGCGCAAACCTGGGTGATGCAGCCCAACATCCCCAGCACAGGCAGCAAAATGCCTGCAGGCAGCTTTGCAAAGGCCAGCACAAGAGATGCTGTGGTCGTGGTGACAGCTGGCAGCAGGCAGACATTAGGCTGCTTCTGCTCTTGGAAAACTTGCATCCAAACCAGCCATCACTTCCCTGCAAAACCCCTTCCACCACGGATCCTTCACACCTCACTTCAGTGAGGTCACCAGAGGAGGTGCAGCAGTGCCAGATGCCCTCTGCACCATGGGGAACTTTCCACTTCATAACTGTTTTCCAGATACTAAAAAGCACATTGCTGATAGCCCTGGAGATGAAAACATATTCAAAGGAGAAAAGCCTTCCACTTGCCATGGGATGCAACTGGAAGAGAGCAGATATGGCAGAGACAAAAGGAAGGAAGTAACAGGATTAAAGACAAATAACAGTTAAGTCCAGAATCAGGCAGGATGGCTTGGTGGGATTAGTGCATTCATCTTCCATCTCCCTGGGGATGTAGTATTTATCTTCCTTTCTGGCCAGACTAATGTCTGCTGCAGTCCATAGTTCTTTGGCCAGCTTCAAAGGGTGCAAATAAGAAGAAGAGATGGGACATAGCCCTGACATGAAATAGGCACTTTCCCTGCTATGCTTCTCTCTCCCATGGGGTGGCTGTACAGACCCTTCCCTGGGACAAGCAGGGCTCTTACCTTTGCTGATGTCCTCATACTCCAGCCAAAGCTGCCTCTGGACCTGCCTGTTGGGATACCAGATGGAGCAGGACTCCTCAAAGCCATACACTGCCTCCTGTATGTAATGGTTGCCAAACTGGTCCAGCAGTGCCATGAAATCTCCACGGGAGGTAGCCCCATCCAGAGAGTGGAGTGCATTGCTGAAGGCTGGGGAGGAGATGGGAGGAGGTGCTCAGATCCCAGAGGACCCCAAGCCCTTGCCACCTCCCTGCACACTTGCAATGGGGAACCAACCTCCAAGCCTGCCACCCCTTCTTGCCTTCTCCCCCCCAGCCCCATACACTTACACTGGGAGATGGTCATCTGGTTGAGCCGGACATGGTACATGACAGACTGCACCTTCCAGTGCTGCAAAAGGGGGTACCCAGACACCTCACTGAAGTTCACCATCCCTGCCAGAGGAAAAGACAAAGGGGCTCAGAGCCACTACCCAGGGATGCCTTAAAACAGGGATGGCCGCAGCACCTTGTGCCGTGCCTGGGGCAATGCTGCCAGTGGGGTGGAAAGAAGCTGGGGAAAAAGGACTGTGCATACACTACATCCCCCCTAGAAGGCAGCGAGGCATTCAGAGTAGACAGTCAGCTGCTCCCTGGCAATTAAAACCATGGCTTTGAAGGAAGGCACATGGGCTCATTTCATCCTGCAACTGGGGGCTCTGTGTCAGAAGATAATGAGCCTCCTCTTGTACCCCCTTCTGCTTCCTTTCCAACACCCGCTCCCAAGCCATACCCAGGTGTGCTAATTATTTCACTAGTAAGAATTACCCTTTTCAATGAGCTGTCTGCAGGCCTAGGAATGGTCACCATCATGCTATGTGTGCCCAAGTGTGGCCAACAAAGAGGCCATAGGTCCTCTTTGTCTGGTACTGAGCCGAACAGGAGACACACATACAGGGAAAACTGCACACCTATCAATGCTCATGCTCTCTCAGGACATTATGGCAGTGCTGGGGCTGAGCAGGACCTGAAGCTTCTCCTTCTAGAGGCAAAGACATCCCATTCTCCATCCATTTAACTATGCATTATGGGAGCAAGAAATTCATGGAGTCTAGGGCTGGGCAGCCACTGCCCAGAGAACAAGCCAAGGCACGCAGCAGCTCAGCTTCCACAGGAGAAGGACAGAGGCCACCGAGCCTTGGCCAAAGTCCCAGAAATTGAATTGAAGTGTGCTCACGGCTCTGATTTTGGTGATCAGAACAACCCTCATGTTCTAAGCAGGATGCTTGGACACAGCTACCTCCTACCTTGCAGCTCCATTGCTGTACAGCCATCACAGCTCGCCTCCACTTGACAGCAAAGCAGCAAACTATGCTGCTAACTAGCCTCACAGCAGGAGCTCAGGAGGATAACTGGCATCCCCACTCCATAACAACAAATGAAGGCAGAGAATAAGGAGGATAAGATCTTTCGCCTTCCAGTGCCTCTCCCTCCGGTGCTGGCTGCTACCAACAGAGCTTCAAAGCCTTGCTCTTCCCTGTAAAGTGTTCATGCAAAACCAGTCCTTCCTTACTCAGCAGCTCTGCCTCTTGTGTATTCATAGCAATATCCAGACCTGCCCACTGACAAGCAGAGAAGATTTTACTAATTTTTCCATTTTTTCTTTTCTTTTTTTTTTTTAATCATCTACAAAGAGCCAGCAGAGCAGTGGGAAATTAGTAAAATAATTTACTGGATTCTGCCTCCCTGGCATAATTGCCAGAGGAGTCCCAGTCCCATAACCCTGCTCTGATGCTGAGTCCATAGTGGCAGTGCCTTCCTTACAGCCATGTAATCATGTCAAGGGCAGCAGAGCCCCATGTAGAGGCAGGTGTCCTCCAGCACTTCCAGGCAGGGCTGAGTATCCCCATGACTGCAGGAGTGACCCACCAGACACAGCTCTCTTGGGGTATCTCAGCCCTGCGGACCCACTGCCACCCTCCTCCCTGCCTCCATCTGCCTGCACACACACCTACGTTGCCATGCACTGTTGGGGGAACCAGCACCCATTGGGCCCTGTGTGCAGCTCACAGGTGCTCCCCAAAACCCTCCTAGGAGCTCTGCCAAATGAAGTGAATTCACAAGGTCTTGTAAGATACCACCCTGCAGACACCTTCCAAAATAACCTTACTATCCACACCTCTCTTCTAGCAGCTGCCCAGTGTCCCTGGCCGTTTCAGCCAACGGCAACAAACACCAAGGAAACAAAGGCTATTCATCAGTGCTGGCAACTTGGTGGAAGAAGGGTAAATCCTTGCAGGTTGTGTACAAATCCATTATAATCCTGTTGCTCATGGCCCATGATGCTCTGGCAGGACAAACCAAGGTATTCTGGTTTGGTTGAGGCAGGTTTTGAATGCTTCATTATGTATGAAGCATATATTACAATATATGGCAAAGGGTTCCTGATTTGGAAATACTTTTGGAAAGATATTTGGAAAACTTGTTTGTCTTGAATTAAAAAATCCTTTTTGCAAATACTCCAAATATCCAATGGACACTTGAGCTTTTACACCACACCATGAATCTGCAGCCTCTCCCTCTCCTTTGTTTTTAATGCTTTCCTCTTAACCACTGCTGCTACTGCAAGTGAGCATAGGATGCTAAAGACAGACTAGATATATTCCCTGAAAGGGTTAGGTGCTGAAGCCATCCACACCAACATCTGCCCTGTTGGAAGAGTGTAAGCCCGGCCAGACATACTCACCAGTGAGGAACTCAGGATCGGGTGTGGGGTCAGAGAGCTCCTCTTGGCACTGGTTCTCCAGGGGCACCGTGGCCACCACCAGCCCATCTGGCAGCTGCTGCTCCAGGCCACGGGCAAAGTTGTTCTGCCTGGAAGTTAATTGCAGAGAGGAGGACAGGGCTGGAAGACAGGGGAACTGCCTGGGATCATCCCCACCACCCAGTGACCAACCCCATAAAGCCACCCAGCAACAAGCCTTTCCTTTGTACCCAGGTCACAAAGATGTCTACTCTGATGGAAAGCTTCAATGTGCCCTGCTCACCACCCCTCCATCTCCCACAAAGCTTGGCCAGACATGGATGGACCAGGCAGTCTGCTAAGGTCCAGCCCCACACTGCTTTGCATGCTGCCTTCTTGGAGAGAATGGTGAGGTCTGACCCTGCTGGGGTCACCTCCCCACATCCCCAACTCACCTGAATGTCCCTTTGAGCACCTGTCCCGCAGCCACCTCCTTGGAGTGGTTGTTGTAGCCATAGAAGATCTCCCCAAATAGCGTCTGGTTCATGGGCAGCTCGCGGGGCTCGCCGCAGTTCCCAACCTCGGGGCATGACTCAGAGATGAGCTGGCATGACCTTCCATCTGTGCCCAGCTTATAGTCTTCAATGCACCTGGGAAGCCAGCACAGGGTCCACCATCAGCTGCAGCCCCCACCAGTGGGGACTGGGGCCACCCCAGCAGGGACATTTGGAACACAGAAGACCCTCCCTCCCAACACTGTGAGCTCAGGGTGGCAGCAGCAAGGTACAGCAGCACTTCGGAAGTGTCCCAATGGCTGGGGCGGTGATGGGTCACTCACCCGCAGAACATGAGGATGTTGTAGAGCAGGGGGTCATCAGGCAGGGGGACCATCTGCTGCAGGCACAGCTGCTCACAGCCGCCATTGAAGCCATCCGAGCAGTCCACGCCAACGTGGCGGTCATAGCAGCCTGTGCCATCCTTCATGGGGCTCAGTCCTGTCGGGCACTGGCAGGGGTGGGAGAAGCAAGAGGTAAAGTCCCTGAGCAAGTAGTCTGGCCCAGGGGCTGAAGCAGAGGGGAGGGCTCCAGCACTGCTCTCCATTGGAAATCACAGCCTGAAAGATGCTTGGGGGCTGCAGGACTGGTGGCTGCAACACTGCCTACCACTGCAGATAGTCCTCCTGCACAGAAGCCCATTTGAAGCCCTGGGGAGTGCAGACCCTAGGGTAGGAGCCACCCAAGCTGCTCCATACCAAAGTAATGTGCTGGCAACAAGCCTGCTTACCAGCACCCATCTTCCGTGAACACCAAAGCAATGCTGCCCTTTCCAAGCCCACTCTGTGCACCACACTCACAGCCTCCCCCCTGATGTCCAGCTCTGGTGGCATCACAGCAGGATTCCCCAGCCTTCCAAATGCCTTCATTTCAGGGCACGCATTTTCCCTGCAGAGCAAAGCAGCTGTGCTGCTCTGGGGATAAAGTACATGTCTGAATAATGTGGGACCTCCCAGAGAGAAGGGAGCACAGGAAGCAGGTGAGCTCTCACTCCTTTGTGCATATGTGCAGCAAGGTCAGGGATGGAGATACCAACCCAGAAACATCTCTTCCTGCTGCAAAACCCCAAAATAACCATCCTGAAGCAATGGGAAAGGAGGAAAAACGCAGCCTTTCCCATTCCACTCTCCCCCTCCCTGTTCACACTGAAGGAGATCCCCAGGGGACCACGCACCACGCAGCCTGTCGAATCCAGCTTGCGGTCTGAGATGCAGCGGAAGTTCTTGCTGCAGCCCCCATTGTCCCGGGAGCAGTCACGGACTGGGCCAAAGGAGTCAAGGAGGACCTCCAGGCTGTCGAAGGAGGAGGAGGTCATCAGCTCTTCCCTGTGAGGAGGAGGAGGCAGAGTGTCACTGCTTCGATGAGATGTTGCATGACCGCGGGCTGCTGTGTGGGGTTTTCTGGAGTGCAGGTCACCCTCAGGCTGACAGTGAACAGAACGGCAGCCAGGCTTTTAGAAGGAGGCAGGAGCTACTGAGATAATGAGAGCTACCTCCGAAGGCTCAGCTTTGCAGGCACTAAATGGGGCAGATCAAAGTATGTGCTAATTTGCACCTGCAAAGTGTGGGATTGGGGCCCCAGCTCTCATCAACCCTCACATGCTTTAAGTTGGTCTTCTCACTCTAAGCACACACTGCCAATTTGTTTGCTTGAAATGCATCCTAAAAACCTCTCTCCGCCACTGCACCTACCTGACCTCCACTGCGTCCTCCATCACGGTCATGTCGGTTTTGCACTTGGCAGAGGGATTGATGGCCAGCTCAGCTGGTGGGATGACAAAGCTCTTGCTCAGAGGCAGCCACATACCTTCCCCCAGGGTATAGGTGAACCTGATGGGGAAAGCAGCAAAAGCTGGCATGGAGTGAAACACTGAGTCCAGAGGGCTCCCTCTACCCAAATCCAAGCCCTTGAAGCTCCACCCTGCCTTGCAGGAATGCCAGCCCAAGCAAAGACAGATGGGCTGTGTCAGACACAGTGGTGTGGCTCCTCTGAATGCTCCCAAACGACCCCTCAAAAGCACATGTAATTTAGGTAATTTTTTTTAAAAAAAAAAAAAAGGCACTTCCCTTTTTGGTAGAAGTCCTCCTTCAGAGCCAAACCCTTTTTCTCATCAGGAATGGAGAAGAGGAACTGGCAGCTGGGCATCCAGCATCCCACATGGCAGCTGTAGTAGGACCTTCCCAGCCATGCTCGTGTGTCCACAGGAGGTGGCACAGGACAGCTGTGTTTAGCCCTACCAGCTGGGGTACTGCCTGCCCGTATGCCCTCCATCGTATCTTTGAGCCCCAGAATGTGCTGACCAAGTGGCCTTTGCCATTTACCGAAAAATCTTGTCGGATGGCTGCTCACCCAGCACCAAGTCAAAGCCACGCTGGAAGATGGTGTACGGCCAAGGCCTAGAAGAGAAACCCAGAAATATCACACTGGCATCGCCTCTGCTGCACTCACATCACTTCCCCTGCTTAGCCCCTAGCTCATGTGCGGAGGGGTCCTGGGATGAGATGTCTCAAACCAAACCAGGACAAGGTGATAAAATAGCCCCATCTCCAAGACATTAATTTTGGGATTCTTGTAACATCAGATCCTCACCCCAGCCCCAATCTGCCAAAGGGTCAGTGGTGTATCACGCCAATTATTTTGGGATATAGTGCATTCCAGTTGCCCCCCACATCCGTAAGCATTACCTTTCTGCATGCTCAGGTGCCATCTGCCCAGCCCTCATTTAGGGACTGGGGTCACAGACATCAAATTGCAAAAAACACTAAACCACAGCTGAATTCTCTCTCTGTGAGGCTTTTGCAAGGGAGCATGTGAGGTGTGGGGCCACAGCTTCACCACCATCCTTATCCCCCTTGGATTTCATTGTTTCAGGAGGGGAACTGAGGAAGCCTCAGCCTCTGTGAGACTCTGAAAATAGGTCTGGAAGACAAGCTGGAAGCTTGGAGCCAAGCAGGATGGTCCCACCTCCTCCATTCCTGCTGCCCTAGGTAGTACAGCCTAATGTGCAATCATGATTCAGTGGCTGGTGCCCTTTGGTGGGACATCCATGGCCAAGACACCTTATGATCTGCATTCCCAGCAGCATAGCCCCACTGGCAGAGCATCACTTGCAGAGCAAGGCTGACACACCAGAACAAGGGGAGGCATCCAGACCCAACTGCAGTGGGTTTTGAATTAAACAACACAAACACCACTCCCAAAAGCTAAAGCTCCAAATTCTCTTTGCAAGAGCTCAGATCTGGGGAGGGAAAGGTTTTCCATCCCATTGCATCACCACTGTTAAAATTCGGGGTGAGAGTATCAGGTGCCGCTGACAAGCCTGAGGATTTTCTCCAGAGGCAATTACAGCTCTTCTGCACAAGCACTTTAATTTCTAATCTGAAGTTATTTCAGCAAGGACAAAAAAAATAATAAAAATCCTGATTGCAGGATTACACTGCACCGTCTCATTTCCTTGCTGGGATACAATGCCATTTTCCCATCCGGTCTGCTGGGAGAGGGGGATTACATTCAGCCCACAGATTGGAGTGACCTGAATGAGGTCAGCTTCAGTCAGAAAGCGATGCGCTCCTTGCGTCTCGATGACACCTTGAATGCCACACGCCTCCGCCTTCCAGTGCTCCTGCAGATGGGTTTTATTCTTGCTTCTCAGGAGCACGCCAGGCAAGGAACAAAAGCAGAAGCAAGGTATTGTTCCACATTGACTTGGGTAGAAAAGCAGTTATGAAGAGCTGCTCTTGGCTTGCAGCAGAGCTCAACACCAGGCAGGCACTGCAGAGGTGTGGTAGCTGCTGGACCTCTGCTGGGTGGCACATCTGGCAGCCAATGGATGCCAACACATCTGGGACACACTGTAGGTGGGCCTGCACCTGCCTGGGAGATGGAAGTCAGTGCCCAGGCCATGTTGCATCCACCCAGAGTGCAGCTTCCATCTGTGATTAAAATTCGTGTAATTATGATTTTGAGCTGGAAAAGGTTTCCATGCTGCAGGAAGAGACCATGTGGCATCTCGCCAGCCTTCCCCACTTTGCCTCTAGTAGGGGTCACAAAAAGCCTATTAAAAGGAATGTTCAGCCTTTAGCTATGTGCCTACATGGCAGGAGACAATCAGTGCTGTAGCTTGTCAACCACTGAGCTTGCAAGGACATGGTATCTTATGAGGTAAGCCTGGAAACAGTCTCCATGCAAGACCTCCAGCTCAAGAAGAAGCACTTGTATATCTTCATCTCCGAGGAAGCTCTCCAGGAGCTCAGCATTGACATTTCCACCTGCACTCTCTTGCTGACTTGTGCCTTCTGCTGCAGAGGATGGGGCGAGATCTCCTCCTCCAGAGACACCTCACCTTCTCCATCACTGTCTTTTGTCCCCTGTGCCCCTGTCACTCCCTTACCCCCTCCTTCCTCTCCTGTGCACATGTGTGCCCAAGCAGCTGACTCTTTTCCTGCATTTTGTGATCACTAGAGCTACATTGCTGCTCCGGTTTTTGTTGCTTTTGGCAGGTATTTTGGTTGCATGGCCCTCAGAGCTCAGAGGAAAGCAGGACTGATCAGAAGCTGCTCTGTGCCTGAACAGGTTGGATTAAATGAGCCAGAAATTACAGCTCTCAGCTCCCTGCAAGCCTTGACATTAAGGCAGGCATCTGAAACAACAAAACAGGGGATCACCATG
This sequence comes from Myiopsitta monachus, assembly GCA_017639245.1. NCBI lineage: Eukaryota > Metazoa > Chordata > Aves > Psittaciformes > Psittacidae > Myiopsitta > Myiopsitta monachus. The sequence goes on from CM029923.1 coordinate 41,207,690, forward strand.
GCACCTGAGAAACAAAAAACTCCCCACACTCAGTCAGCTAGCTTCCCATAGCCAAAGGGCTGTCAGTGTATTCCTGGAATGACCTTCAGGCCTCTGATTTTTCCAGCTGGACCATCAGCTATGCTTTGCTTTGGATTTGGGCTTGAGTGGAAGCTCCCAAAATACCACCAAACCCAGTGTTGCTGGGGATGCTCTCACCCACCTCACTGACCCCAGCCACGTTTGAATTGCAGCCCCAAGAGGACAAGGCCACACTGACTTCCAGCACTGAGAACTTTTGCTCCCTGCGAAGTCTTTCTAAATAAGAGGGATGGAATGAGCAATCAAAGCCCACTGCCTGTGACCACACTGAGCTAACCTGGAGCAGCTGGTTTGAGAGGAGCTGGCAGGGATGTCAGAATGGCTGCAGGGAAGTCTTTGCAGAAGACTCTGAGAAGTCACATGTGAGCGTGGCTGAAATACCAGTGGAGGAGAAGGTAGTTTACGGTTATTACACTGAAATATGTGACTTTGTGTCTAATTCCCTGACACCCTGTGCTCCTGGGGGTTTCCACAAAGCAAGCAGCATGAGGATAGCCATGCCCAACTCCACTATGGCGTCAAAACACCAGCTTCAAGTGTGTGCTGGAAGCAAGTGGTGCACGTAATGACACTCACCATATCCCTTCACTGGCAGCTCAGGATTCAAGCCCAGGGTGAAAGGACAAGAAGCATCAAGCAGCACAGGCACCCCTCCTGCAGCCCCAGTGGGTTGTTGTAGTTGCCAAGTGGGACCCATGAAGAGCCTACACTACCCTGACGGGGGACAAGTAGAAGGCAGATAGCACAGAGCTGCCAACTTCTACCACTGGTGATGCCCATCCCCGCTCCTCTCTGATTTTGTTTTGCTTTGCAACAGCTTTGCTCAGGCTTCAGCTGCCGATGCCTCTCCCCTTCCCACCTCCCTACCCGCTGCCATCCCTTCCAAGCAGCTCTTCATTAAAAATGCTAATGCTGGCACTTTCTCCCTGGGCTGCCCATAAATCTGCAAGGAGAATGGGGTGGGAGGAGGAGGCGGATGGGTGGTTTGGTGAAAGGATCTGAAAGAAAGAGGAGCTTTTTATCTGGACGTCCTTCAAGCTCGCAAAGCCGAGGCACACAGTAGGGGATGGAGAGAGGCAGAGGGAAAAAATAGAAAAAAGGGGTGGGAAAAATCAGAAGAAGGGGGAAAAAAAGACTTTAAGCAGAAAAAGTGCTTTTCTTGTCACTTCAGTGCTTCTCTGGCTCCTCTGTGGGGTGGTGAGCGGGTAGTTCATGGGGATGGTACAGGAGGAGCAGGTGTACAGCCAGGGAGGGAGATAACTGCATGCATAAGAGAAGAGGCACCCCAGGGAGGGGAGGTGGGTGCAAAGGACACAGGCCGTCACACTAATTCAAGTCTTGTGCGGGGAAAAATGGCAGCAAGGATGCAGGGTGGAGAAAGAGGTAACTTGTCCTGCATGGGAGGAAGGCTGTGGTGGCCACTGCTTGCCAGCTGCTAGAAAAGGAAGAGAGTACCCAGTCAAACACGTTCACTAAATTGCCTTAAACTGACCTAAAGCCTCACCATGCTGGGGTAAAGCCCACTACAAGTTGAAAGGGCACATTGATGAAGACCTCTTAAATGCAGACCATCTTAAATCTCATTGGGTGTCTGAAAAGGGCAGCCAGGCAAGAAGAGCACATGGGGATGTGAAAGCCATGGGCCATCATATGATTGATCTAAGGGCTGAGATGAAGAAGTACAAATGAGGGCAGGTAACAGTTCATTAACTAAAGGCAGAATGAGCTGATTTGACTTTTGGTCAAGTCATACCACAAAGTAACAACAGGAATTGAGTTTGATGAGCAAAGACAAGGCAGGATTGGCTGGATTGCTGAAAACTGCATCCTACTTGGGAAATGTTAGTGTTAGGAGCGGAAAAAGCAGCTAATTAACAATGCATATCAAAGTAGGAAGACAGACTGTGAACACACAAACAGCAACAGCCAGGTTTTTTTAAAACAGATGAAGAGAAGCACAAAAAAAGCAGCTGATCAAATGTATCTGCTATCCATGATCAAAAACGTCTTACTTTTTGAAAAACCAATGAAGATTTACGGACCGGATGTGTTGGATAAAAGATGTACCATAGAGGCATGGATCTCAGCATGGTACCCAAAATACAAACAACACACAAAGCCTGGCTGCCATCACCAATAAAGTTCAAACAGGAGCTCACCTTCATGAGCAAAATTAGATGCTGCTGAGTGAACAGACTCCAAGTCAACCTGTAATCACTGTAAATAAAACAAACCAATGGCAAACCTATCTAAACAAAAAGGTTGAAATGAGTTTTCAGATAAAAATGCCACCCTAGGAAAGCAAAGGGGGTCATAGCCAGACCATGTTGCTCTCAAGCACACACAGAGGGATTTGGCACAGCCCACTGTTCCTGCTTTTCTGACTTCCCCTTTGCTAAGAGCCATGTGGCTTCTCCGGGGACTGACTTGCCACCTGGCTTGTGCTACCCACAGCTGCAGCACATCACTCCAGTATTGGAGGAGTTAGGAGCATATTGGAGAAACAATGGTGAGAAACAATTCAGGCACAGTTGATCTTGCCTTGGGATAGGGGGAAAGATTAGAGGATTTGCAGGCATCTCTATCAGGTGAGCCTGTGGACAACCCTTTTTAGGCTAGAGTTTGGAGTGAGCTGGAGTGCAACAAAAGACATCATGGCCTGTTAGCTCAGCCTCCCCCCCGAAAAAAACATAAATACCAGGTTAAAGTTACAAGTTCTTCAGTCATATGGGCTCTGACAAGATGCTGGACCAAAAAGAGTTCATCACAGACATGACCCCATGGAGGTCAGGGGTTCACAGGAACAAGTAGAAGATACCTCCACCATCACAAGCCCTTGCAGGCAGAGCTGTACCCAACAGCCCTTGGACATCAGGAACAGACTGGAGTGCAGGAAAAAACCCTCATTAAACATCAAGCTGGCCTCGGCATCAAATGCTTACAGTGGACACACTTTCAAGAGCCCCTATAAATAGTGGAAGCTGCAGGCAGGGACAGTTAAGTGTGGTTTCAGCTGCTGCCATTTTCTGAAATAAAAATCTATCAAGTTCAAGGAAGAAACACAAAATTACCCTGGCTTCAAACAGCTCAAGAGAGGAGCACTGAAAAAACCCCGACACTGCAGTGTCAAAGCCTTTTTGAGAGCCCAGAGAAGGGCAGGAGGACTTCAGCAGCCCCACTATGGTCTAGGGCTGTGTTGCACCTTGGGGAAAATGAGATCTGCTAGGTTTCTCTTCCCAAAACAGACATGGATGTTGGAAATACATCATACAATTTGTCATAGCCAACTTTGGTATATAACAAGAGACCCAAGGCAACATGTATCCTAGCCGAGTAGGAACACAGCTGCAGAAGGCAAGGCAGAAGCTCAAGCGTGAACATGGAGGAGGCTCCCACGGAGACAGCAGGATGTAGCTGTTTCTGAAAAGTGGCCCCAAGTCCCCCAGAGGAATAGAGTGGGTACTTGGCATCTTTCAGGGTGGCATTGCTGAGACTACAGCTGGGTCTGGATCTGCGAACAGGTCCAGAGGGCTTCAGGAATTAATTGGTCCTTCCTGCCCTTGGCTTCTCTCCTGATTGTTACCATCTTTATTTTTTTCTCCAATTCACCTGAAAGCAGATTTTCTCCACTCTCCCTTTAGATAACGGAGTAGATAGGTCAGGAAGAAGCTAAGAGAAGAGCAATATTCATGAGAGGAAAAGTGTGTCACACATCCAGGAGCAAAGGAAAAGCAGATGGGAAGGAAGCAAATGCTTCTCCACAGTGCTTATCCATTTTTACTACCTGCCCCAACAAAGTCATTTGCCTTCTTGCTTTTTGCAGGGTGGTGGGTTCAGCACACTGCTGGTAGCTCTGACAGAGGCACAGGCTGGCATCAAAGTCATGTGTGGCTGTGAGCTCTTTCTAACCCATTCCTAAACCAAACACATCACAAAATGGCCAAGTCCCTGGCAGAGGGAATACACCCTCACATGCCCCAGCCACCATCACTCAGTGCTTCTTATTAGATGGGCACAGAGGAGCTGAGGACATCCCTGTCAGACACTTGTCCCCTGGGGATGAACAGGGCAGGAAGCTGTATTTCTGCCTGTATTTTCCTAATTGTGGTTTGGGAACCCTGACCACACCACTCAGCACATCCCCAGCATGCGGCTACCTGTGTCATGAGCATCGCCCTGTCCCAGCTTGGCTCAGAGCACCCACAATGCTAGTGGACCTTGTCTCCTGCAGCTGGCTGCTGCTCCGCATGGGGTTCAATTGCAAAATTGCTTTTAAAATGGATACAGAGCAGTGGTGCTCTCCCCAGACCCCAGTGAACAGGGATGCAGGCAGGGCCAGCCGGCAGGGGCAGCCCCCCATGGCTGCCATCCTCCAGCATAGCAGCACAGTGGGGGTGCCGTCAAGCCCAGCCTTTGATGATTTTTCTCTCCCAGCTGTGAAGACTAATGACTTCAGAGAGGGCATCCAGCCACAAGCAGGGCCGCCACAAATCCAGCTGCAGCATAGCAAGATGGGGGGGAGGAAAGAGGGGGTTGAAGGAAGGTGCCAATGCACATGGGACCTCCGAGTTTGAGGGTGTCTTGGCTTTCTGCACCAGCTTGGCTTCCTACCTCCAGCCGTCACTGGAAGTCTCCATCTACACATCAGAGACTCATTGTTAAGGACCATCTGAAGCATGCCCTCAGGGTCACAGAGAGATGGGAATGATTGGGATCCCTCACCGAATTGCTGCAGAAACATCAGAAGAAATTCTTTTGCACTTTCAGGGGTGTAAAGCTGTGGAGCAGTGACTGCTCTATTCCCTCAGGCCATGGCATTGAAGCATCTAATTTGCCCAGTTTTCAATAGGGCACCCCAACCTGAGGCCTCCCTCCTCCACTGGGGCCCACAGCTCAACCTCGGCCCTTCTCTGACACCTCATACACCCAAACTGAAACCACACAAAATACAAGATGCCAAAGAGAATGCCAGCAAAGGGAAGAGGAGCAGCCTTGATCTTCTCTAGGGGTTGTCTACTCTGAAACCTAGTCATAGCCTCTTCTACATCATCTCTAATTAGTTGAAAGACCAGAAAACCTTGCCTCCTGCACTCCTGCTGCAGAGCTCAGCCAGGCACTGACCTTATGATTCACAAAGATGCCTCTTTTACCTAAGAGGATTTGTCACAGCCTTACTATGCTGCTGTTGAAGCCCAGCAGCTCACGTGTGGATGGTCCAAGCATGGGCATGCTGTGGCAAGTACACTCACCCCTGGTTCATTCCCCACTCATTCCGGATGCAGAGGTGCTTATGCACAGGGTCCTTCATGTAACCTTCATAGCACAGACACTCACCTGTGGAGAAAGAAGGGAACATGCAAAGACAAGGCTTTCTATGTGCTTCCCTGCCAAACCCAGCCTGCAGCAACATGAGGCACCCAGCACCTTCATTATCTCACGTGGAGCAAGGCAAGAAAGCATCTTCCCACTGAAAAGAGGTTGAGCAGGCAGAGATGAGCTCCTAAACCCATCACAACCATCTGACCACCTACCAGTCTCAGGATCACACTGGTGCTCACAGGGGTCCAGGAGGCGCCGGGCGCAGAGGTCCAGGGCCCAAGGCCCACTGGAGTTTTGCTGGGAGAAGAGAACAACCTGCGCCGGGTTCAGCCAGTCACTGGCATCCAGCTGGCTCCCCTCCAGCAGGATGAACCGGCTCCCTGCCACCAAGAGGGGAGTCAGCAGTGGCAACCCACTTCCATCCTCTCCATCCCATGATGGTTCCCTCTATAGCCCAATCTGCTCCACAGCAAATCTTCTGTTCCAATGCCCATCCCCTCTGCCCTGTGATAGCTCTCTCTGTCCATGCCTGTCTCCACCAATCCTGTGCCAGCCTCCTCCATCCTGTGCCTGTCCCCTCTGTCCAACTAACAGCCACCTCCATCCCACACCCATCCCCTCAGTCTCACGCCTGTCCCCTCTGTCCTATACTGATGTCCTTCATCCCACAATGGTCCATTCCATCCCATACCTGACCCCTCCATCCCACCAAGGTCCCCTCAGTTCTGTGCCTATCCCTTCCGTCCTGCACCCATCCCCCTTGTATACTGGTACCCTCTGTCCTGCACTTGTTCCCTCTGTCCTGTACCCATCTTGCATCTGTTCTCTCAATCGTTCTCTCCTCTCCTCCATCACAGCTTACAGAATGGGTCAGGAGGAGTGGGTAAGGCAGTGGCACACTCACCGTCAGCAATGAGGTGCTCAGGGACATGGAGGGTGATCTTGACAACAAGGGGGCAGTTCATGTGAGAAGAGCACACCAGGCTGATGACACAGCTTGTCACACTGATGAGGGTCAATGTGGTCTTGTTAACAGGGCTTCGAGGGGACCCCACTGAAAAACATTAAAGCAAAGTCAAACTGGGGGGACCCAGGAAGATTTTGGGGTGCAGTCAGGGGATCTCAGGGTACAGAGACCCTGTCCATCCCATTGGAAATCCAGCATCAATACAATGAAGCTGAATTGCTCTGGATTTTCAAGAGAATGAAGCAGCCTCTGCTGTGGGACCATCCCTTCCACCTGCTGCAGCTGGGGTCTTCTGGGAGAGAGTCTCTCTGGGAGTTTTTGTTATGCACCCCTGCACTGCAGCATGCTGAGACCTTTGCAGCAACAAAACTTGAAAGCAGAACAGAGATACTCAGTAGAAGAAAGGTAAATGCAATTTCTCTTTTTTCCTCCCCTCCTTCTTCATGGCACTTTTCTCAGGTTAATTTTGCCATGACAACAGCCTCCTGGACGCCTTTGAAAAAGCAGTGGAGAGCCCTAGCTCCTTAGGGCATGCAGGTCTTTGACTTTAAATCTCTCAGTTGAAGAACCTGAGTGGAAAAAGCTGGCTGGGGGCTGAGCTATTCCCTGCAGAAACAAAGCCCAAACCAACCTCTCAGCCTCCAGCACAGGAGATGGCTCCCACTCCCACTGCTCCCAGAAAAAAAAGACACCATCCATCAAACAAGGCTCAATGAAGGAAAACAGACATAAACTCTCCTTTCTAGAGCAGAAAACCTTACAAAGGGGGGATGCAGGGCAGTGGGCCAAGACTCCTGCCTGGGGACCAAGCCAGTCCCCATCCTCTGCTGCACATACAGATTGTACACGCATGGTGCCGGAGCAAATCCACAGCAGCACCACGCCAAGCAGCAGCACAGGAGCTCACGGGCCAGCCTTTGAAGCGTGTCACTCATTAATACACACCAGAGCCCGGGAGAAGCCTCCAGCAAAAAATCAGAATATATTTCATCCTCTGCTGAGAAACTCCACCAGAAAGCAGCGGCAGCGCTCTGTGGGAACAGGGACTGGTGCCTGCCCACAGCAGCATGAACTGTGCCTGGGTTTCTATCGTTTGCCAATGAGACATTTCCAAACCCAGAGAGACAACAACAAACAAGGCAAGAGGAGCCCTGGCTTGCCACCCGCCTTCACACCGGCACCCACCTCGGCTGCGCCTCCGGCTCCGTGAGGGGTCCGTGTAGAAGGTCAGCTGGGGATCAGTGTCCGCCTCTGTCCCCGAGTCCCCCTCGGGGTTGAGAAATGCTGAGCCAGCTGCAGGGGACACCAAGTGTAGTCACGGCAGGGCTGGCACTGTGTAACCCCAAGCCACCACATCCAACATTACCGGTTCAGGGCAAGCCATGCCTTGAAGGTCAGGAGCCCTGTCTGCTGGGCACATCAGGGACAGTATCTTCTCCCCTTTCCACCATGAACACCCATGCTCCTTGCCATGGCTCCCACTGCCTTTCAACTTTCCCCTATGGCCATGCGGGTATCATAAAATACTTTCCAAGCCTGAAACCACCTTCATCTTTAACATCATTTGCATCCTTGCAGACACCAATTTTTCTGCTATCCCTACCCAAACCCTCCTTTCCATGCTTTTGCCCAGCACTGGCCCTATTTGTCCATCCCAAGGAGGAGTGAGCTGCTGGAGCATGGGTCGGTGGAAGCCCAGAGCACCCTGTCTGACCCAGGGACTCCCTTACCTCGTGCTTTGTTGTTGATGCGCTTGCGCTGGCTGCTGGAGGTGTGGGACAGCAACGTGGCCTGCTGGTGGTTCGAGTCTACAGGGCTGGTGGCAATGATGTTGTCCTTATACTTATTCATCAGGGACAGCTTGGCGTTATCGCTCCCTGAGCAGGAAGAATTGAAGGCAAAATCTTTCAGCAGAAAAGATTTTAGAAAAGGAGAGAGAAAGAGAGCGATTTTCTTGGCTTCATCTCCAGCATCTGCACGAGGTGACCAAGGTGCCATGGCCAATGGACTGAGCTGCCCCCAATGCACCCTCATGTCTTTCTCAAAGCTTGAAGTGGACCAGCACCTTCACCAAGCTAGCCAAAGGCTGAGATTTAACATTCAGCCTGTCAGGTCATTTCTGCATATGCAGGTGTGTAAATAAAATGCCTGGAGAGATCTAGGGACCAGACGACAGCCTTCCAAAACTATGTCTCAGTTCAGAAGGCTCCAGTTGGATGGGACAGTTGGTAATAGGGCCAACAAACAAGTATGTTACAAGCTTCAAAGAAGCTGTGCTGGTGATCAGAAGACAGCATTAACTCTGTATCATACTGATGACAAGAGTAATTTTGCTATGAAAAATCTCAGTTAAAGAAGACACTGGAAATCCTGGGATACAGGAAGGAATTTTGGTGGTTACCATGAGGTAGTTTGGAGGGGACACCATTCTGGTTCTCAATTGGGCCACAGGAACCACAGCCCTTTCACTCAAAGCTCTATCTTGCATTGCCCCAGCCATGTCTCACCCAGCAGGGACTGCTCTCAACAGGCTACAAAGTCTCCCAGCAATGAAGCACCTTCAGAATGCCACCAACACCTCACACACAACCAAAAAACAGAAAACCGAGGAAAATACTCAAGGCAAATTTGTATAGAACAATGAAGAGCAGATGGGTTGGAAAGGACCCAGCTCAGGTCATGCCCCCTATCCCATCCCCACCTGGTGTGAGGTCCATGCTGGCCTTCTCATTGCAGCCCTGCAGCGAGTCCAGGGTGCGGGTAACCTGGCTGGCGAAGTCCTCCCCACCATTCATGCACTCGCGCTGGAGGTGGTGCCGCAGGTCCGTGATGTCGTACTCGTAGCCATCTAAGATGGGGGTCTCACGGATGCTGAGGGTCCCGCTGGAGTTGTGGCCCTGCACACGGGCATTGCGCAGGCTTTCCCGCCCATGACCCCCGATCAGCACCGAGGGGATGTAGTGGATCTCATTGGCTGCCTCAGCACTGGCGCTCTTCTGGGGCTGTGGCACCCGGCGCCGCTTGCACCATCGCCGACGGGTGTAGAGGATCATCACCAGGCAGAGGATGGAGAGCAGCAGGGCGATCATCCCTCCCTGCAGGCAGAAACAGGAGCAGGGCTCAGCCAGGCACCAGTGCCAGCCACCCCCTGGGGATGCAAATGCACCGGGGATGCTCCAGTGTGGCCAAAAGCAAAGGCATTGGTGAGAGGAGCCTGCCTGGTCATGCCGATAAGAGGGTGCTGGCACATGGAGTTCCCAACACTGGCCAAGTGCTCCCAGCTGAAGCCTGCCTGAAGCTGGACCTGCTTTGAAGTCACCACTGAGGCATGAAAAAGCAGCATTTAAAGCAGAGCATGTTTTGTTTCACTCTCCCACAACACGTCTTTGAAAGCAGAGATCAGATTTATTCCAGGCAAACACTCCTACAGGCAACTTTTTCTGACCCATTTCCAACCAGCTTCAGTGCTGTCACTCTCAATCTTGCGAGATTTTCCCAGGGTATCCTGCAGAAATCGCAGCACAGATTAAAGGAGATCAAGGCTCGGGACAGCCGGATGACTGAAGTGCTGTTTGGGGAACGCCCAGGGGGAAAAGACTGAAAAAGCTCCTGCGCAGCATGGGCAGACACAGAAACCGCACCAAGCCCCACCACCATACCCAAGGTCACCCCCTGCAGAGACATCATCACTGCACACAGATAGAGGCAGTAAGATAAAAGCCCAACCTGAACTTTATGCCCCATCGGCCAATAATACTAATGTTAGTAATATTAGTAATAATAATAGCATGTGGAGCCAGCTAAGAACTCTGTGTCCATCCATGCCTTTGGTCCCCTTTCTCTTTTCTATGCAACAGGTGATCTTGATAAAATAATATAATAGTAATAATCTGCTCCATTAGGATAAAACATCAAGGGAATTATTAAACGAGAAGCAGGAGAGGCAGCTGGAAAAGGAGCTTTAATGGCCATTATGGTTTAACCCACTCTCATTCCCAGGACAATGAAGCTGTGATGCACCCTCCCAGGCTCCTTCCAAATTCCTTTCCTAAGAAAAAGAAAAACCACAGAAACTCCAGTGATTAAGGGAACAAGCAGTCCAGCAGAGGAGGAGGGCTGGCTGGCTCATAGCATCTCTTCAGCCAGGAGCCTGCAGCTGGGAGGATGGGAAATCTCCCACTGGTGCTGAAAACTGTCATCGGATTTGTGACTGGACAAATGTATACTGCTGATTTTAGTGGTAAAGTCAGAGCCCAATTCTGTATCATGTTCAAATCCCTCTGAGAAGTTCTGATACGTAAATAAGTGGGGCTAGCCCCATTCTCACCAGACATGGCCACCCATCTCATGGCTCTCTACTATCCTTGGGAAGGGTCCAGCTGCAGAGGGGGTCACAAGCAGGTGGAAGCAATACCAGGGCATTTCTGGCTTTCCTTGGCTGCCCTCTGTAGGCACATTAAATCCCCAAACAGCAGAGAGCTCTGCCATATGCCTATGCTGATAAACAAGGGAGACCAAGCCGGAGCTCGAGTCAGGCTGATGAACATGTGTTTAGGACTGCTGATGTGGGTTCTCAGAAATCACCTGTTATTCAATTGAAACTGAATTTCTTCTCCCTGATAGCCTGAAAGCTCAAACTACCCCTGAGGAAGAGCTGTGTGTGCCCACTTGAGATTTCAAGAGGTTTCAAAAAGAGGATAAAACCCAGTGCTGGAGTCCCCTCCAACCGCTGCTCATTGAAGGGTGTCAGGACACCACCTCAGACACCCCATTCCCCTTCATGGGAGCACAGAAATCTCATTCTACCTTCATTCCCCCCACCCAGCACTCAAATGACAGCTGCAGAGGTGCTCTGCTCTGGACGGGTGCAGGAGAGCTTCTCCCATGGTCCGCATGTGGTCTGCTGTCATGATGGATACAGCCCCTTGCTCACACTTCTCTTGGCAACCACACAGGAAAGAAAGAAAATCAGCCTTGAAAACTCCACGTGATTCTGACTCCTGGCACAAATGCCAAACTCTGTTTGTCAGGGTGTAAGGATGCTGCCAGAGCAGAGTTGAGAGTGATGGAGAGAAAGGGGGAAAGGGAGGATTCGATGTGTATTTACACATTTTGGTATGACAGCAATGAGTTGCAGACATCCTTTTCATCAGCTGTATAATAAACCTTGTTTCAGGCATTCCTGTCTCAGGATTCAATCTTGGGATTCAGTGGTAGCCACAAAGACCAAGACCACAGTGGCAGGCTGGGGCCAGCCTCTCCTGGAGTGATGCACCCTCTCAGAGGCAGCTGGGAAAGGATAATAATAAAATAAGGTAACAGTGCAAAATGTTTTTCGGGTTGGCTTTGCCAGTGATTATTTTTTTTCCTCGAGACTAATCAAGCACAAATGATGGAGGAGCAACCTGGCCTGGGGCTGCAATCTGGAAGAGCTATTGATGCTCTCATTAGGACAGGCACCATTAAACAGCCAGTTTGCAGCCTGGGCAACACATTGTCTCCAGCTAATTATCTTCCAGTAGCACAAAAAATTGTTGGATTCTTCAAACTTCTTCCAAAATAACAAAAAACTGCAACCAACAACAGACCCACCTGCGACATGCAGATATCTGCCTTGCCCTCCTTTCTCTACCATAAAACCTCATCCCCATGTATCTGGGGGGAGGATGAGATCTGTGCAGTCTCCACGCATGGGATGCTCTTGTTTATTGCACACTGTGAAACCATAGCCACAGGGCTGCAGCACTGATAAAAGTGGGGGTGACAGTGCCCAGTGGCACTGTGACACCCACCATGCACCACAGCAGCACGAACCAGGCATCATCCACCGGGCAAAGGGCTCCTGACAAAGTCAATGTGAATTAACCCTGGGTTAAGGTGGTTGAGACCTTCAAAGCCCTGAGCTCCCCAGGGATAAAGGCACTCTTGCAAAGTGATGCAAATTAAGGGAGAGGTTTAAAACAGCCCAATGTTAAAGCATCCTGAATCCAGTATGGTTTAGAGAGGTGTCTAGGGCATCTTAACCAGCCCCCAATTGTGGGCTCAGTTCCCCACCCTAGGTCAGCTGGACCCAGATGGGGAAATATATGGTTTTTCAAAAGCCCCTATATTTTCTACAGGCTTCTGGACACCTAAACAGGGGCTGTCTTCCCATCACATACCATGACAGAGATGTGGAGGATCCTCAGTTCCTCCTCTGCTGACTCGGTCTGGGGTTCATCTGTGGGGTCAAAGCCGGGCAGGTTGGGGGCCCCATCTTGATGGTGGATGTGGAAGAGCAACGTGCCATTCTCCAGCCACTGCTGCCGCCAGCGCACCAGTGGGATGTCATCCGTGTTGCCCGAGATCTCTGCAAAAGCGAAGCTGGTCACACAGGAAATGTAGAGGAGAGGGGTGATGGGGGACATTCACCTCTTCCCCCAAAATGGGTGAAGGGATTAAGAGACACTCAGCAGGCTCCCTCCAGTCACCTTCTGCCAGCAACATTACTGCCCTACACAACCCACAGCCTGAAGGATCAAAGCGGAGTAAAACCAAATTTCTAGGTAAAATCCAGATGTGGACTGGCAACCGCATGGGAAAGAATGAAAATCAGCTTTGAAAACTCCATGTGATCCTGACTCCTGGCACAAAAGCCAGCCCCTGTCAGGATGCAAAGATGCTGCCAGAGTGGAGCCAAGAATGATAGAGAAAAAGGGGGAGATGGAGAATTTGATCTGTATTTACACATTTTGGTAAGAGAGCAAAAAGACAAATGTAGTGCAGGGATAAAGCATTTACTGACAGCATCTCAGGGCCAGAGCTAGGGAGCCCAGCAGCAACCTTCCAGCCCTAATTTTGATGGGTTTCACCCACATGCTTCATTTTAAACACAACACAAGCCATGGGGAGCAGAGGATATAGGCTTCTCAGTGACACTCATGGGATCATTGAGACTATGTTGGAAGTTACTGCAGACAGAAAATATTTCCCATCCTTTGTGAATTGAGAAACATGCATTGGCTGCAATTATATCTGCAGCTCTGGCTGTAATCAGGGTGCATTTTTTTTCCATCTTCAACCATACTTGACAGCTCCCCATACAGGACTCAGCCCTGAGATCTGCAGATGTACCTGCACCTCCTGCCCAAACAATATGACTTCCCCTAAGTACTTTTAAGTTCAGGGTTTGGGGGCAGTGGCATGGATCTGGGTGTCCTGATTGCAGCTGGTGCAGTGCTGTGTTTTGGCTTCAGTCAGAGAACAACACTGATAACACACTGATGTAGCTCATTAGTGCTTACCCTGATCAAGGACTTTCAGCCTCTCATGCTCTGTCAGTGAGAAGGGGCACAGGAAGCCCGGAGGAAGCAAGGACAGGACACCTGACGCGGGCTAGCTAAAGAGATATTCCATACCACAGCACATCATGTCCAGTATATGAACTGGAGGGAGTTACCCAGAAGACCCAGATCTCTGCTCGGGTGAAGCTGTGTATCAGTTGGGAGCGGTGAGCAATTGTATTGTGCATCATTTGTGTTTATTAGATTTTTTTCCTTTCTCCTTTTGGTTTTATATTCTCTCCACTTGTTATTTTGCTTATGATTATTATGAGTAGTAGCAGTAGTAGTTTTGTATCATACTTAAGTTATTAAACTGTTCTTACCTCAACCCGTGGGGTTTACAGTCTTTCGATTCTCATCCCCATTCCACCCAAGAAGGGTGGAAGAAGGGGGTGAGTGAGTGGCTGCATGGTACTGAGTTACAGGCTGGATTTAAACCATGACACTGGGCTGAGGAGTGGCAGCAGCAGAGGACACCCAAGCAGGAGGAACAGCTAAGGACGTGAACACGACCCACGCCACAGGACACTAAATGCCAAACTAAATTCACTTGGCTGACTCCAAAATTTAGGGACTTCCTACAGAAAAGGATCTTAGAGAAAGGGAGGGGGCAACAGCACATCCCTAGGAGAGATGAGCACTGTCTTAATCACCACTGCCATCTGAGACCAGATCACCTTGATCACCATCTCAGACCACTTAGATCTCAGCCATCACCTTGAGCCTTGCATTGCAAGTTAGTTATTTTTTCCTGAAAATATAAGCTTCAAATGCATACGTTGGAATGACAATTAAAAATGTGATGAGCTTCCCAGCGAGACACAGCTTTCCCTCCTCTCTCTGCCCTGTGGGAATGGTCCAGCTAGACCCGTCTGCTCCATCCCATTTGTAGCCATTCATTTTGAGGGGAAAGAGCCTGTCTTGCTGTGTAAATTGTCATCTTTATTTTGCTTGTTTCATGCTGCCTTCAAATGAAAACTGGAGTTCAATTACAGTGCCGAAAAACAACATTTTAAATTTACTGTTAATTAATTTCATTAGGCTGCTCTAAGTGAGCTAGCTACCAGGGAGTGGGGAGAAAATCTGCATCAGGAACCAGGTTCATCCTCCCAGACTGATTTGATTAATCAAAAGAAACATTAGCTGCAGTGAGTGAATTGGCAGATTGTTTTTGCTCAGCACGGGCCACATTTCTGGTAGCAATCAGCACGCTTTGAGTGTCCCAAGCAGAGAGATGCTGAGCTCTCCTCGATGCCACTGGGAAGCAAACCTGAGAGGAGTTAAAGCAGCTAGGAAGCCAGAAGCACTTTTGAAATTCCCTCTAACCGCTGAGCTGTGTGTTTAGGCACACAGATCCCCTTTGAAAAGCTGGTCCTGGGAGCTGGGAGGATTCGAAAAAGCAGATCTCCTCCCCCACCTGGTTTTTATTCATGGGCTGAAAGGGGAAAACAAGCTTTCCCGATTCCCCAACTCCCCACAGCTTCTTGACTTCAAATGAACTAACTCAAATGTAAGAAAATATTCTTCCCTCACCTGTCTGCTAACGTGAAATTAGGAGTAATTAAGGCAAGAGCTTTTATGCACAACAGGAACTCAACGTACTGACATTTGGAAAAATGTAAATACCAGCATTTGCTCCATTGTAAAGAGTGAAAATAATAGATATTAATTATATGACATTGTGACATTTAGAAAGCTACTGTTAAAGATGTTTTCCCTTGATCTGACATATCACTGAAAAAGCAGTACCCTGCAGCTCATTAATATTTGAGGAGGACTCCTTGATGGAAGCTATTTAAATGATTAACAGATTATAGTAAATTTAAGCCTTAAAATAGGTTGTCATAATTTCAAATTTATTTTAACAGGCTTATTTTAAAAAAGAAAAATATACTTAAAAAAAAGAGAAGAAATTCTTATTTTAAAAGAGCATAATCCAGCCACAGGGCCTGAGCACGTTACCCCCTCCCACCAGACATCACGGCATGACCCTGCAGCTGCATCACACAGAAGTCTGAAGTGCTAGAAACGGAGGAAAACACCCCAGAAATCAACCGCCATCACCCCATACCGGAAGGCCGTGATCCCTCCATCACACAGCAGGAAACAGTGCTCCACCATCCCTGCTCCTGCAAATGCTTTTGAGGCAGTGCCTTCATGAGACCTTCATCCTTGGACCTGTTCCTCTTCTCTCAGGTCTTAGCAAAATGCTAACTGCCCTTCCCACATCCATTTCTGCTTGAAAAAATTATACATATAAATGCTTTACTATGTCTGTGAAGTTCTGGAGTTTGGTTCAAGCAAGACCAAGACAAAAAGAAGACCAAGACAAAGACCAAGACCAAGCTTTCTCCCTAACAGCATCTGTTTGCTCTCTATTCTCCCAGTTTAATGCACTCCACTTTTACCTTCGTCTTGCTGTCCCAGCAGACATCTCATCACCTGGTGGGAGATGCTCCAGTTACCCATGTAGCCAGCTGGGGCCATTTATTTGGACGCACAGAGACTCAGCTCTGCCATGGATTGCAAGTGCCAACCCCACTGGCCAGCTTATACCACAGGGCCAGGAGACTCGAGAGGAGGTGGGAAAGCGAGAGGAGGTGGGAAAGCTCCCCCCAGCTCCCTCCCCCCAGGAAAAGGCAGGAGGGGAGAAGATAATTTCAAGTTCAGAGTTTGAAAGATATTGATGATAGGCCTGGTCCCTGCATGGCTTTCATTAAGGGCTTGGATATGAAGGCATTAGCACTAGTATTAACGGCTTGCACCTCTGTTAAAAAATAGCCTACCTGAGTCAGCGGTTAATAACAGTAGGAGACCACTAATTAGGCTGTGCTGCATTCACCTGGTCTCAAACGTGGCCCCGGTCCTTCATATCTACAGGAGCAGCAGCCTCTGAAGACCCAGCCTGATGCTTTCAACATAACGGCTGTGGCTGCTCCCCTCCCAGACCATCTGCAAGGGAAGGGAGGGGGGAAGAAAGGTTGTAGAGGAGCAAACTAAGGAGAGGACAAAAGTCCAAATGAAGTTGCTGGAGGTGAGTGGATTTATACCTGCTTCATTACTGATCATCCCAAATAACCTCATTTCTCTAGGAAAAACCATCCCACCCAAAGCCAAGCCAGTCCTTCTGGAGGAAACACTTCTGCACATCCCAGTTTTGGAAGGCAGCAGCTCTGTGACAGCCCAATTCTGCGCCTGACTTGGTGCAATGTTTAAACTGTGGCCTCCAAAAGCCCAGCACTGATATGGAACCGTTCTATCCTCATCTTCCCACTGAGGCCCAACGTTGCGGCACACAAAGACAGAAACTCTCCTTAAAACTGCACACCAGCACTTTGATGAAAAAAAAAAAAAAGGCAAACCAATTTTCCTTTCCATTTGGAAGTGTTTTGCACTAATAGACGCCTCTGATTAGTCAAATGAACTCTGCCATAATGCCAGTCTCTGCAGACCCATTTCATACAGCAGATTTTGACTTAGACTTATATTTCCTCGTTAACATTTAAACCTGCCTTATTTTCCATCCAGAACCTGACTATGTTCTTATTTAAGTTTCCCATTACCTAAGGCTTTTGCTCTGTGTCTAAACCTTGCACATTCTTTAAAGGGCTGTAACTCAGCTAAAGCAAGCCCTGGCCTTGCACTTCTCCAAGGATGTTCAGTGTCTGAAGTAATGCCAGACACCTTCCCACCATGAGCCACTCTCGCTCTCCGTTGGGGCCTCAGGCCTTGATTTGTATCAATTCAGCAGTCAAAACACATATCCTGATATTTAACTCGTTTATACTTCCAAGGTTTTAGTGATGCATCTTTCATGGTATAATATTAATGTTTTTATGAGCCCTTATAAAAAAAAAATGTATCACATTCATCACTGACATATTTTATTTGCATTCTTTTTTCTATCTCCAGTCTCAGGTAGGAAAACCAGTTTATTCTGTGGGTCATTTTCCTTATCAAGGCAATCCACCTTTTCTATACTGGCAAACACAAACCTCACTATATCTACTAGGAACCTGCTTCATGGAAGAGAGCATCTTGGGCAAAATTTCCATAGACATGGGCGAATCTAAAGACTCAAAGAAAAGGCATCCACTGCATCTGCATTCACTCTCTCTGGCTAGGTCAGAGAGGACCACCCCAACATGACTGCCCGTGGGGCGGTACACATGAAGCCATTAGCTGTCATAGCAAGGCTGACAGCAAACCAGGTTTCTCCTTGGAACATAGGGTGCCTTTGCTTATGGGAAGGTTGTCAAGGAGCTCCATTTCAAAGCTGTTGCCACGCTGTAGCCTTGAACTGGAATTTTTTGTCCTGAATATGCCACAGCCCTAATTTGTCCACCCCCTTCTTTGAAATGAAATGTTCCATCACTCTGGGGGTGACACTGTGTCACACAGCTGTGTCCAGAGTGAAGGACACTGATTCATTGTTAATGGGGCCGAGTTGACCAAGTTTGCTCTGCAGCTTGCTCTGCAGCTCTACAACACAACATACCCCTGCTATTCCCTGTGGACCCAAGGACAAGCTCAACTACACCTGTATGATATTCTCTCCACAGTTATTTTTCCACCACATTTGTCAATTTTGACCAAAAGCTGTGGAAAAGAAAAAAAAAATGTGGACTGGGACATTCGCTGTGTTTCATTTTCACTCCTAGTTTGCTAGTTTGGTCCCATCTGCTGTAACCTGGTACTGTAGAGGAGATGGGGGAAGACAGACAAATTCACCTTCCAGACCAACACTCAGGAGACATGGTCATATAAAAAAGAAAAACCAAAGCACCACACCATGACAGTTAACAAAAGCAAACTTAAGAGAATGCGTGGCAACAACCTACAAATATATAAACCCCAGAAAGGATCTCATCTGGAGTTGATATCCCAACCTGTAATGCTATCACTTCACCTCTTCCAGAGGGAAACCCAGATCTCTACAGAAAGAGCCCAAATGATGGAGAAGCTCTGAACCAGCCGTGGAAAAACTACTGTGCTGGCTAAATCACCTCCCAGCAAATGAGTGAGATGGAGGACGTGAACCTCTCATCCCTGATGGTGCTCACCTCCGAGCAGCAGAGAAGGCCAGCTGCAGAACTCCACCAAAACAGCTATCACTCAGAAAGGGTGAACTGGGGAAGCAGAACCTGACAGAGTAGACCCCAATCTCTTAAAAAAGCACTTGTGGATCATGAACATTACAGAGCAGAAAATTCTACTCCTGCCCTGGACAGTTTGTTAGAGGAACTGGAAGGTGCATGGGTCTGTCAGCACTTCAAGCCAGCAGATAAGGCTGATGCAGTTTCATGGATTCATTCCAAAGAGTTCTTGTCAAAATCTACCCACAAAGTTTCCCAAAGTGCTGAAGTGGGTTGGAATAAAAGGAAAAGTCCTCTTAAAGCCCATCAGGTGGGAAACTAGTAAGAGGCTAGTTTTCACAATGAAAGGAAGTTACCCAGAAGCCCCACGGAGATCTTTGTCAGGACCTCGACTGCTCAGAAACACTCTAGAAGAGGAGGCAAATGACAAAGTTGGTCACTAACGCTAAATTTAGTCTCCTCAAAGCTAAAGCTGTGAAGTGCTGGAGGAAAGTGGGCAAGGAAGTGGGCAGGTGAAATTCAACTTGGTGAAAGCAAGCTGATGTCAAATCCTACAAGCAGTATTCGGGTCAGCCATCTCGTTACAGAGAAGGCAAAGTTTGGAAGGATCGCAGGAGGGGTACAAGGAAGATGAAATACCACAAATGGCTTTATGGAGAGGAGAAGCCAACTGTATTAGGACTCCTCAGCAAGGAAAACAACTGAGCATGGACATGATAAAAGCCTATAAAATCCTGAAGCCAGTGGAGCAGTGGGAAAGGCAATGTTTATTCACTATTTCTTGCTTTGCAAGAACTAGGCATGTAAAAACTAAAAAAAAAAAAAAGCCAATAGCAGCTATTGAGCCAGACAGCCCAGAAGTAAATCCCAACTAAAGAAATCCCTGCAGCACAGACCTTATCTGCAGGGAAAGGGCCATGCTATATATGCTGTGTTTTCAACGTTTTTTCCCCAATTATCAACAACTTGTCATGGCTGGAGATGCCAAGGGACCACAAAACTGCTCCTCCCAACACTGCCCAGTCTCTTGGGGATGGAACGTGGCTACAAAGCCAGCAAGGTGCTACCCAGGCCACCCTTCCAGGATGCATCCTGCATCCACATGTCCACGTGTCCCTTCGGGAACAGCCGAGACCTTCTGCTCGGCCAGGCACAGCCTCACTGGGGGAAGGAGACCCCAAGGCAGCTCCTTTCCATTGAGATAGCCTCTCAACACCCAGGGAGCAACTCCCCCTCTCCAAACCCCAGCCCGCCATGCTGTCAGACCCTATAGACCCAAGACACCTGCCAAGATTACCTTCAGCTTTCCAAGCCAGCCAGAGATTTTCACAGGAAGGTAAAGCACTATTTATATCCATCATGCGCTGGCAGGGAAGGTAATGGCCAGCCACTCCAGCCCATCTGCCAGCCACTTAGCAAGACATTGGAGCATATCACACAGGCGAGGTCAGGCAGCAGCAGTGGTGGGACAGGAGGGGGAGGCGAGGGGGATGCATTACAGTGATGACATGGACTTCACTTCAAGGGTAAACTTCAGCCTGCTCCTGCAGACTAATTTGTTTAAGTGCTTGTTGTGCCAAGGCCAAGAGGTCATGCAAATTTGACATTATTTTGGCACAGGAAACGAGCGCAACCATTCTTTCCTCATCTCCTAGGGGAAGAGCCAGGACCTTTCGGTCTTCTGGGACATGGGATGGATGAGGGTGCCCTCCCAGGAAGTGAAACAGCACCAAAATAACCCTGTCCACTCTCCTGCCACCAGCGGGGCCAAAAGTTTTTCTAAGAGGTGGTCCTCTTCCTCCTTCCACTTCTCCTGGAGGGACTGACACTGGTCATGGCAGCAGGATGACTCCTCACTAGTGGCCCCATACTGGAATAGAGAAGGCAGGCGTGGGCTACTGCTGACTGCAGCCTAATGTCATAAAGTCTTCAGTGCTTAGGTCTTACCTGGTTTCAAGTCCCGTATTCAAGTTTGTGGAAAGGCATTGAAAGATAACAGGAAGAAGGGTGAGAAAAAAAAAAGGAAGGAAAAAAGAAAAAGTAGAAGGGAAAAAAGTTCACTGTGCATCTTGAATTTATCACTCTTGAAGAAGAGCTTGTCAAGATGGCCAGAGACCAGCCAGTACAGAGTGATCAATGGGAGGGCTTTTGGGTCTAGTCAAGCTTGTTTCAGATTCACAGGAACTGAATAGAGGTATAAATCTGTCACTGCCTGGCAAAAATGGAGGTAATTAAATCTGCAGGTGTATATAATTGTCATATTGATGATCTATATAAATCAGTGGAGCCAGCAGAGGCACAAAGCACCACTTTGAGCATGGAGCCTTCCTGCAAGGAGCTGTTTGCCCACCTGCCTGATCAGGGGACACAAATCTCACCTGCACAAACCTGCCCATCACCATAACCACCATGACCCTCTCCTCCATGAGTAATCTCCAGATTGCCCCCATGGGCAGCAAAAGTAGTAAGCCCCTCACCACATTCAATGGATGCAATTACCTGTGGCCTTATCCTGGCTGCTGCAAAAACTCCCATGACTTCAAGAGGACAAAGACAGGAACCTGAGCACTGAGATGCCCTACAATGGATACCATGGGGGGCTCTTTGCAGCCACTTTGAAGCTCTGAGCCCAGGTGCAAGTGGGGCACTGACTTGATCTCATAGGAACTCTCTTTTTCCTTTTTTTTTTTTAATTTATTTTAACCTTTGTTATTTTGGGAACTTTGAAGCCTAAGCTGCTCCAAGGTGGCTGCCTTTGTAGGAAGGACTCAAAGTGCAGAGAGGTGATTTGAAAGAGGGGAAGAAATAAGGAGGGGAAGAAACGGTCCTTCACAGCTGAGGTCTACAACAGTTCCTTCACCATTTCTCCGGCATCCCAACAAACTCACCCCAGGAGGCACTCAAGGCTCTTTACCAGCAGCTACAGGAAATCTGGATGCAAAGCAGCCACAGTGTCTTCCCTTTATCTAACACTGTGAGCCTGAGAAACCTCAAAGACCTTTGCAGACCCTCATCTCTTCTCCCACTGCTCAATGGGATGACTGCAGAGCGTCCTTCTCAGCTGCTGCAGCCCAGCCCTGCTCCTGCTGTGTGTGCATTTCTTCCTGCCATGCCAGGAGGGACAGGAGCGTGAGGGAAGGCTTTCCCATTGTCTTTCCCAGCCAAGCTCCCTTGCACGTGCCCGTGGGTCAGCCAGCCCCACTTCCCAGACAGAGCACTACATACATGCAGCAACTGGATAATTAAAAATTAAGCAAGCACTTCTGCATTGCAGTCCAAATTATGTAACACCACTCTTTGGTTTCAGCGCCCATCAGCTTTAACGCAATCACACAGCAGTAGGGCCTGCCTGTATTTACCTGCCTGTCTTTCCAGGCAGGGCTCAACCCCTTGGCAGGGAAAAAGAAATCCCCATGTCACAACCACAGGCAGAAAGTTCCCTTGCATTCTCACGGACAAAAAATAAAAGGGAGGAAAATCTACTGATTTTCTTAGTCGGGTGCTGAAATCTGAGATGGCTGGGAAAAAAGGGATGAAGCTGGGATGCTCTGGCCCAGCCAAGTGCCGAAGGCCACTCCAGCCAGGACAGCACCCCCATGACCAGGAGATTTCTGTGCTGCTGCCTCTTGCTCCCCCTGTGCCAAAGGGAAGTAGCATCCCATTTTAGCGAATAAGCAGCATCTCTGTAAGCAAACAAAATTCAATTAAGGTGAGGAATGAGCTGCATTTTTGTACCTCAAGAGCAAAGAGCTCTGCCAGACTAGGAGCACCAGGTAACTGCAAGTTCCTCTATTTACCACCACACCACCTTCCTTTTCTGCCCTCCCTGCTTCACCCTGTTGGCATGACTGTGCTTCACATGTATGCTGCCTTTCATCCCACAGCACATGAAAAACCCCTCTTTCCCCAGTGCTGAGTTTTAACTACAAGGAGGCCAGATCCAGCCCAGGCTGACCATGCCACTAGTATCCCTTGGGGAGACATGCACCATGTCCATCTCAGGAACCTCTCTATCCCTTGTTTAGCCCACAGCTCCAGTGCTCACACAACACATCTTCACCCAGTTTGTGGTGGCAGGTGTGGTGGGACTGCAGACAGATGCTCAGATGGCAGCTTGAGGCTGAGTCCCCCTGCTGTTAACCAGTGATGTGCCTTGCTCAACAAGCAAGAAAAGAGGGAAACATGATAACAAAAATCTGTGGAAGCCAGATCCATGGTTGACTAAGTGTGTTAGATGTACTCCCCTCCCTGGCTTACTGGCATTTCCACCATCCACAAAGGTGGCTGTGCTATTTCTCCTGCCCATCAGGTTTGAGCATGCCAGGAGCATGACACACCTAGGAAGAGAGTAATTTCTGCTGAGCAGCTAATAAGATCAGTTTGATTTTACCCTGGAAGGATGTTTCAAGCACTGTCTTGCTTGTGGATGCTTGGACTCACATTCCAGCCCAGCTAAAGGTGCTCCTTGGCATGAGCTAGGATGAGACTCCTGCAGCTCCCCACTCATAGGCCAACAGAGACATTTATAATTCCTCCCAGATTCCCAGGCCATACCTGTCATGTCTGCAAAGACAAACTCCCTGGCTTGTCCCTTTTGGCAGCAAGAAAGCCTGCAGTGCGATGAATCTCAAGTGCCATCACTGCCCTTCTGCAGAGCTCTCCCAAATTGGCAAGAGCCAGAGCCCAGCTATTTCTGGCTGAACAATAAAGAAAAAGCTGGGGAGGTGTAGTTCTCAGATGGGAAAACAGCTTCACACCAGCACAACCACTACCACGAAAGCAGCGCCCAGGGGAGCCTGGGGCCAGCCGGGGGCAGTGGGAAGCACAGCAGGCTCTCCAGTCCAAACCTGACATTTCCAGATCTCCCAGTGGCTACAGACACTGGGGACATCATTAGGGGAACACAGGGGCTGAGAGCACCGCAGCAATTTAAACTCCACTCTGTGCTGGACTTGGCCCTTCTGGGACCCTGGGGCCACAGCTACAAAGTTGGCCCTGGCAAGAAAATTTGTGAGTGTGATGTCTTGTCTCCCAGTCATCTCCTCTTCCTCACTGAAGCTGGACAACTCAACCTATCCCCACAGGAGCCCCCTGATGTTGGAGAGGGGGGGATGCCCTTTTTGGCAGGAAAAAAGGCACTACCTCCTCATGCCACACACATAGAGACAAATCGCTCTGACCTGCACTGAGCTGCCTGCCCCCATCCTGGAGCTGTGCCCTGTACTCATTTCCCATATCCCCACTCCTGCAATGCCCTGAATCCTTTGCTCACACCAACCCACCCCCCATGCCCTCCACCTACACTACTAGGAAGGGGGTTTTAAAAGTCTTAACCCACCTCTTCTGAAAAAAAACACCCTGCTTCTTCCTTCGTGTTGGAAAAATCCCATTAAGGGAAGGCACTGGGTGTCTGCAGGGCACCCATACAGAGAAGCACTAGGAGTCCACCAGCCTAGGCATCTGGTCCCCAGCACCGTGCCCTCCCTCTCTCACTCCCCTTGGGATGTTCAAACTAATGGTCTTGTCTCCCGGAGCTTTTAGATGGAGCAAATAAAAGAAGAAAAGGGGGGGGGGGAGGGGGGCTGGGTGCACCAAAACCCATAATAAGGTCTACAGTTCCTCTGAGCTACAAGGGCTGCTTTAAATTTAGGGGTCTTTTTTTTCTTTTTTTTTTTTTTTTAATTGAAGGAGGTTTCCATGGTAACCGTCTCCCATCACACAAGAGCCTGTCCCTGGGATATTTCAGGGTTGCTAATATCTACTTTCTCAGGCAGCCAGTGTGTTGTGACGGTGACATCGCAGCTGGGTTTTTTGTCAGGGGAGGAAGGTAGGAGTGCAGGAGAGAGGAACCGCACCTTCACTCTAAGGAGGTGCTGCTCCCAGAACCCAAGGTCAAGGTGCTGCCTGCACCCAGTTTGCCCTGTCCATCAGGCAGACCTTCATCCCAAAGACATGGGGATGGAGGTGTTGGCAGCCAGGCGATGATTTCTTTTGGACCGCAGACCAATCTGAGAAGCACTCCCAAGACAAGCCAGCCCTTGCTGGGCCAAGCACAAGCCATGTGTTCAAGCAAGGGTACAGCCAGGATCTCCTTATCATCTCCTGCCACTTCCTTCAACCCTTTTCCAACTCCCTTCCTCCACCAGGTTACTTTTCAGCTGGATCAGCTTCCTGTGGGAGCAAAGCCAGCTCTCTGCATCCCCCATAGCTGCTTGCTCTGCTATGCTCATTAGTCATCCTAATTACTGAAATGCCTCAGTGCCAGCCAGGACTGTCTCTCCTCTTGCATGGAGAACACAGACCCAAACCTCCTGTGATTGATGTGCCACCACCAGCTAGGGGGTTCCTTTATGATTCTTTACACCCCTTAAATTATAAATACTAAAAAAAGCCCCTGCCTGTTCCTCAGTAGATCTCAGGCTCTGCGGACAGGACACAGTGGAGAGCTCAGACCCCTGCTTGAGCCCATCACCAGCAAAGTCCCACAGCAAAGCAAATCATGGTGTCAGCTT
Organism: Myiopsitta monachus; assembly: GCA_017639245.1. NCBI lineage: Eukaryota > Metazoa > Chordata > Aves > Psittaciformes > Psittacidae > Myiopsitta > Myiopsitta monachus. The sequence goes on from CM029923.1 coordinate 41,232,987, forward strand.
AGACCACATCCCAAAACAGACCCCAAAGAGCCCAGCACCAATGCTGCGGGGTGAGCACTGATCCCAAGTATCGTCCCTTCGCTGCAGGGCAGCAAAACAGGATCAGAAATACCAGATCTCCTCTGGCGCTTTCCCAGAGTTAAGCTGTGATCGGGCAGCCAGAACCTGGAAATCAAAAATCTTTCCTTATCTGGAGAAATCCCCCAGCCTCCAGAGGGCTGCTTCTTGGGGTGAGCTGCCAGCCACAGCCAGGCTGGCTGCAGACAAGCCAGAACCCAGAAAGTTACAAGTAAAAGGACACCAGTGTTAAATGACAGAGCTGTCACCATCCAGAGGCTGCCTTAATCCCACCAGGCAAAAATTCCTTCATATGAAGGACCACTCTGCAGCAGGACTCCAAGATAGATGAGTTCAGAGCCTCCACTTAGTTGGTTATGGAAGCATTAAAAAATAAAAAGGGAATATAGACCAGAATAGAATATTACGTTGGTAAGAAATGGGATGCAGCCCAGGAGCAAACACCACCAGCATGGGAAGAGAAGGCTAGAGGTGAGATAGCATCAGGGAGGTGTGTGGCTACCCGATGGTCTCCTCGACCGCTGGGACCACAAACAACTCCAGGAGGGCAATACATGCTGCAAAGCTTTGGGGGTCCTTGAGGAGCACCCACACAGGCAGTCTGGTCCCCAAAACAGGGACAGGTCTCAGGGCAGGAACAGGAGCGAGCATGAGCATCCCTGCCTGGATGCAGTCTGAGAAATTAAAGCTGGGAGTGAATAAAGAGAGCTGGGAGCATCGATCTGCATATACAGATGACCCGCACTGCTCCCTTGGCTGAGCACTGGTCTCCTGCCCACCCTGCCTGGTGCTGCCAGACCTGGATACCCACTACTGAAACACCAAGCAGCCCCACAGCCGCTTCCCCCACTGCTTTCTGGGTCAGTGAGATCCCCTCTCAGCCCTGCTGCCGCTGGAGCCAGCTGGATGCACGGTTGCTGTGGCAACGGGTTCCCAGAGATAAAATCCCTATTCCTTAGGATTTTTTCCTTTCTTAAGAAAAAACATTCAAGAGGGCCTCTGCATCCACCCTACCACCAAAACCTCCGCTCCCAGTAAGAGAGCAGGTCAGCAATGGAAGCAGCATGGAGCAAGGTGTTCCTAAGGACAGGGATGTGAACTCTGTGCTCCCTCCTGAGCCTAGGTCTCCGCCAGTTTGTCCCTGGAGAACCTGTGATCCTCCCAGGGATGATGCCAAGCATTTTCCATCCCAGTCTCTGGGTTTTAAGGGCTGCCCCTGATCAGAGCTGAAGGTGGTGCTGGGCTCCATCACCTGGAGGAGGGTGTGTGATCAGGCATGAGGGTGTTCTTAGCTTTTCAGTGGCTCTGAGCAGATCACCTCATCCACTCTGGCCTCATCATTCATCTGGAAAAGGGACGTGGAGAGGTGAGGTTTCCATTGCATGGCCAAGAGCAACGACAGGAACATGGTCCCACCAAGAGGCTGCACTCAAACCCTATTAGATGAGTGTCCTATCCCACCAAGTGCTCCAGGCCAAGTCCTTCTCTGCTTTGCTGGAGCTCTGCAAGGCCACAGGCCTTGGTGGCAAGTATCTCACATGGCAGACCAGGCAGCCCACAGCACTCTGGATGCTACTGACAATGTCCCACCACCAGCAACAACCACTCCAGGAGGATGCAGAAAGAAGGTGGCACGCCTGGATTTGCAATAGATGTAAACCCCAAGCATCCATCTCAAATTCTCCCCATAGCAATGGCAACTGGGTTTAGGACTCCAGCCAGGCAATCAGCTGCTGGCAGCAGAGGGGAATTAAGCACACCCTGCTGCTAGGGTGGGTATTGTCAAGGGGCAGGAGGGCAGCTGAGACACAGAGTTTTGGGGTCCCTTCCCCACCACAGGCCCTGCTGTGGTTGTGTTGCGACCCCCTGGTGAACTTCCTGGCCATCCTCCAAGCCACCCAGCAGGGAGGTGTCAGTGGCCACCCTCTCAGCCAGGCACATTAGAACATAGATCATAGCACCAGGTTTCAGTGCATGCGACAGTGTCCAGGATCAAAGCCAAGTTCAATTAATGGCTCACAATCTTATTAGAGAAATTATTTCAGGATCTTGAGTAAAAGTCCGATATATCCACTCCATTCCATTAGTCGGGCTCATTTAGCAATTCAATCAATCTAAGCAAGGCAATTGAGCTCCTCTGGTATGATTTAACTCATTTGTTCTCTAGGTACTTAAGAATTTCTTAATATTTGCTCCATTATTTCACCATTACACCTATTTCCAGGTGCAAGGTTCACACTGGAACAATGCTGTGGGTCCCATGGTGGGACCAGCACCATTGTAGCCCTCTGCTGTGCCCCAGTCTCAAGAGATGGTGACATGTGATGGGGAAGTGGTGCTTTGGGAGCGATGTCAGGGTGCCAGCACCTCCCCCAGAAATTAAGTCAAGCCAGGGACTGGTAGCCAGGCCCAAGAACCACTTTCCTACCCCAGAGAGCTGGGACCAAAGAGCTACTCTGCGTGCTACCAGTTCTGGGACCCACAGCCAGCACCCAGATCCAGCTGGGATGAATAGGGCCAAGCAATCCCAACCAAAACCCAATGGGACGCTCTTCTCACTTGATGTGGAAGTGGGAGAAAAGAGGGAAAACATCCCTGCGGCCTCTTGGCTCCTGTTTTCCTCCACTGGAGACATTTAGGAGCTGGGGGTTGAGGGCAGATGCGGGGGGGAGACACACCTCCCACAGTCCACAGCAGTGGGGAGACATGTGGGATGAGGATGAGAGCCGGCGGGTGTCACATGTCACTGCCTCCCTGTGCAGCCTGGAAGGAGAACCAGGGTGGGCGGGCATGCAGGCGGCCCATCACCCCAATTAGCAGCAGCCCACATCGCTGCAGTGATCTGTCTCATATCTCCACAACCCACCATGCTATCCCATAATTAACCCAGGGGAGTCTAGGCCAGAGCATCAGCCAGCACAGCCAAGAGCTTAGCTGGGATTTAACAAAAAAAATTGATTAGATATTTCGAGGAGATATTCCAGAGCAGTTAAATATGCCCAGCTCCTTGGTGCCTTTGAAAAATCTCACCCCTCTAAAAAATTAGAATTGATTTTGTATTTAAAAAGGAATCTATTTAATTTAAAAGTAAGATAATTTGAAATCATGACAGCTTGTAGTAAGCCCTGAGTTTATGATAATCTATTAAAGTCACTGAAGTTAAGAACCATCTAGCATCCTTTGCCGCCAAGGCTTCCTTGAAGGTGATGGGGAATGGGGGAATCAGGGCATGAGGGGCTGTACTGCCCCCATTTCAGGGCACAGCAGCTGGCCTGGAAACTGATGAGACAGGAAAAGCTCCTTCAATTCCTCCAAACTCAAGGAAAGAGAAAATCAAAAATCTGGTATTTCGGGACCTCAAACTATCCAGTGCCCAGAAAGCAAGGGTTCAACCCATCGGCTGCACTTTCTAGGTCCTCAAGTCAATTTTACACACAAAAAGGTATTTTAAAACTTCACTTTTCAGCTGCCTTGTTCATTACAGAGAAGGCAAAGGAGTCAAAGGCACCGTCCTTCATGCATTTCTTTAATTGCATCACAAATCTCCGCCAAGCCCATGGGGCTACAGGAAGCCAGGATGCTAATAAATACCCTGCTTGCCAGTTTATAACCTGAAAAGGATGGGGCCCAAAAAAATTAGCAGTCCACAGGAGTGTGAACCCTGTTAATGACATATCAAATGCGGTTGGATGCTGCCGAGCCAAGCAGTGAGGAAGAAGGGGGTGTGAAGGTTAACGGACAGGGAATATTGAACTGCTAATAAGCATTTCTTAATGGCCACCAACCAGTGAGACACTGCCTCCCCTTAGGAGAAAATACAACTAATACAACAAACACAAAATGAGATGAAAGGCAACCATTTCAAAGTGAGGTTTCCTTGGTTTAAAGCAGGATGAAACAGGGTAATTTTAAATGCAGGCAGCCCCACGCGCACCAGTGAGCAGCCCCATCCCTGCTCCCACACCCTCTTCACTTCCCAGAAATTCAGGAGGTGGGAAAATAACCCACAGCAAAACAGGAGGATGGTGTCAGAGTCCCTTTGAGGGCATGCATATAAAACAGTGTGGGGTTTTATGGGTACAAGTTTGAAAGGCAATACACATGGGGACCACGTGCGCCGAACTGCTCCTGAGCAAACACGGGCAGCAAGGCAGCACATGCACAAGTCAGGAGCAAGTGCAATTAAAACACACTCTGGTTGTTAGCAAGGGGAGCTACAAAGCAGATGAAAGCCCTGCACAAGTGCCTTCCCTCCTCCAACACCAGGGGTAATAATCCCAAAAATCACTTTGCTTTTGGAGGAACATAGGATCAGCTGCAGGGTCTGCACATTTGGGTGGGCTGAGCACCAATGCACTCAACACACCTGCCTCTGGCAGCAGAATGGTGCACCAGAAGTGAGCAGAAAGCAATGCCTCACTCTCTTGGGTAGAGAGAAATACAAAGCTAAAGCTGTGGGCAGCAGATCAAGGCAAGTGCATCCCTCTGAGCATCCCACCAAGCCACAGCTTGGGCACAAGCAAAAGCATGAAGGCTATGGATGCCAGTCCCCAACATGACCCTCAGGCAGGAGACCGCCCAGGTCCCCATCATCCCCACTGGCACAGGCAAACCACAGCAGAGCTGGGCATGGAGGGGTCCATCAGAGTCCCTGACACACCACCTACCAGCAGTGAGGGGATGCCCACAACCTCCACACTCACCATTAAGTTGGTTATGTTACTGGAGCAATTCATCAGGGTCAGAAGTGACAACCAGTTTTGGGGTGACCAGGTCAACACACACCCCTAGCACTTTATTTTTAGCAAGCATCATATGTGGCTCTCCAAAGACCCCAGCACATCTCTAGCTGGGGGAAAAACCTTGACATCGGAAGGATGTCCAGCTTGACCACCATGGCAGGGGGGTACCACCAAGGCAGGGGAGATCACACACACCAGTTTCTGTGAATGCTGGCCAAGCTTGAAAGCACTTGAATTATTTAGAGGAGTTTTGAGGAGACAGCCAGGCCAAAGGAGGATGACACCCAACCACCCCTGTGCTCCCCAATCCTGACCCTTTCCTGGCTGCTCCCCTTGCCCCTTCCCCTGCCACAGTGCCACAGCCACCTCCCCACATGCCCCCAACCTCTTTGGGGGGAAACTGAGGCACAGAGTGACCTCAAAGGAGTTGCTCAAGAGCCCACATGGCAGAGCCAAGGTGCCACTGCCAGGAGCACCTGTGCATCACTGTCTGCCATTCATGGTGCTCCCAGACTAAACCCAGGCCTTCCCTGGCCCAGAGGCACCACCCTGGGGTCTCATCCAAGCTCCTGTCAACCAGCGGGACAGCTCCCCTCCACTCAGGAGCCCCTTCCCTGTACACAGGCCTTGGGACCAAAAGCCACCGAGAGGAGGAGCAGCTGCCCAATGCCAAGGTCAGAGGCACAGACATGGGTGTGCAGATTATCCACCACTCTGACACACTATTACACATTCAGCCTCAAAAAGGTGGGCACAATTAATGGATTTGGAGATTGACAGAGGTGGTGCGATCAGCACTGCGTGAATGGAAGTTCTTGGAAGAATGCTCAAACACACTTTCCAACCCATGCACGAGGGCCTGTGGAAACATAAACAGCCACTGACACCAGTTGAGCCTGACATCACCATGTCCCCACTGAGTATAGCATTCTTGCAAGACTTCTATGCAGTCCAGGGCTTCTGCCGTGCAAAAGCAATGCCCAAGATAGTAATAATATTAACAACACCACCTACTTATGGCAAAGGATGACAACAGCAACAATAATAATAATAGTAATAAAAATAACAGTAATACCCACACATGGCAAAGTGGCCAGGTCAGCTTCCAAGCAAGCCCTTCTCTCATAGGAGGGAGAGAGTTATTTCCCAGGAGTCACCAAGCCAAAACCCTGGTAAACAGGGGGTTCGCAAGGTGCCTCCTCCTGCCAGCCCAGCTCCAAGCCCCAGCATCCCGGGTGGGGAAAATTTTACTAGGACCACCTCTGTCTCCACAGGCCAAACTTTTCAGTGCCAGGGCCAGCACAGCCCCATGCACCGACAGGATTTTGGGGACCAATGCCCTGATGGCAACACCCAGGAGAGCCTGGCCACCACAGGAGTATCAAGGTGCACTGGCACAGGACCAGCCATCCTTGTGTTTGCCTGGTGGTGGTAAGAGACAGAGGCAAAAGCAGACACCTGCCCAGAATCATCAGTTTAAGTCCTGGGTGCAATGGGGGCTGGCTGGGCAGGTGTGTCTTTTCTTGGAAAACGGAAAGGGGAAAATCCCTGCAGTACCAGCCAGGGGCTATGCACAGAGACCCCCATAAGATCACAGGCACACATCCCTGCCCAGATGCTCCTCACTGGCAGCACCCCAGGGCCTATCAGGGATGGGAGTAGGCCCAAGGGGCCAGAACATGCACTCACATTGCCTTTGGGGCATCAATGTGGCGTGAGGCTGGCCGCCATGCCTGCGAGTCCCCCTGCATCTGCAGCACTGAAGCCCTGTTGCCACAGCAACGCTCTCTGGCCTCCACTGCAGCATCCCGCAGCACAGGGCTTGGACCTGGGGACAGGGGAGCCACACAGCCAGCTGCCCCCTCTCAGCACAGCTCCTGGCCTCGAGCAAATCAGCCCAGGGTATTCCCACATACCTCCCCACCTATAGGATCAACAGCCCCCACCTGCCTCTGTCTTTCCCATGGGAAAAGGGGGATGCCCATGCAGCAGTGCCCCAAGCCCACACAGCACCCCGAGTCCAGGGTTTTTTTGCACACAGATGAATACAGGTGACAAAGCGCTGGGGAGAAGACCCAACCCACCACGTTAGGGCCACTGCAAGAGCAGCAGCAAATGGATAAGGCTTGCAGGAGGTGTTCACAGGCACCGAGGGGCTGCTAGGAAAGCAGCAGTAGCATCTGCCCAGGGCAGGCGGTTAGCTGCAGGCAGCAGTAGGAAGCTGGTATTCTGTACCAATGCCACTAAAAATTAAAAATCTCAGTGACTTGTTCCAGGTGGCAGGGAGGGTCCCCGCTCACAAGTGGCAGAGGCCTTGCTCACATCCCAGCATAAACAATGGAGCAAATTATTGGGGTTTTTTTTTTTGTGGAAGAGAACTGAAAAAGCCCATCAGATTTGGGCAGATGAGCCACAGGCAGTGGGTGAAATGCAGAGGCCTTGCTAGAGGAGGTGGGAACCACCTAAACCATATGAGCAGGCCAAAGCCTAAAACCTGGGAGCAGGAACACTGGAGTCAGCATACGCAGGTAGGATGGGAAATGCTGTGCACTGGAGTATTTTTCCACCAGGCTGAAGGAAAAGTGACTCTGCTCAGGGGCAGACAAAGCAGAAACCCTTACCTCCAGGCAGGCACGCTGGAAGAAGACCATGGGCCTCCTGCCAGCACAAGCCACCAGTGGCCATACACTCAGCTGGGGACAAGCCCTGCAGATGACAACCTGGGGATGCACCGAGCACCCCAGGCCTGCAGCATCTCCACGGCATCCAGTCCTGTGCTGCAGCCAGTGTCCAGATGCTGCAGCAGGGTGAAACGGCACCAGGGCTGAGATGCTGCAGCAGGGCAGCAGGTGCCATGGCCAGGGCCGAGATGCTGCAGCAGGGTGGACAGGTACCAGGGCTGAGAAGCCGCAGGAGACCCGCAAGCCGGTGCCGTAGGGAGGAGCCCCAAAGCCGGGGATGCTCGGGGCCCACCGCCGGGAGGGGAGGTGACCCGCCGCGCACCGGCGCTGCCCGCAGGCTCACCCAGCACGAAGTAAGGCAGCTCCGTGTTCTCCAGGTCATCCACCACCACCATCTCGCCAGGGAAGTCGTTGCGTACGGAGAAGAGCAGCTTGGGCTCGGCGGCCGAGGGGCCGTGCATGATGCTGAGGTCGTTCTCCCGCAGGAAGGGCAGCGCCGACACCGTGATGCTCTTCAGCTTGCACTCCAGCTCCTTGGCCGCAGCCTCCGCCGCCGCCTCGGCGGGGCCGCTGCCTGCAGCGAGGCAGCAGCCGGCGAGCAGGGAGCACAACCCAGCCAAAGCCATCTTGGAGCCCCGCGCCGCGCTCACAGCGCCGGGCGGGCGGCGGCGAGGGGCGGGGACGCGGGGCCCGGCACCTCCCCGTGCGGCTCGGCTCGGCACGGCTCTGCTCGGTTTCCCCGGCCCCGTGCCTCCGCCTTCCTCCAGTCTTTTCCCCACCCATGGATAAACCATGCGGGCTGCCGAGCGATGCGGTGGCAAGAGAGGCGCCGGTGCTGCCTGGCCCAACCCGGCTACCTTTGCCTTCTTCTGCACTGAGAGTAACTTACAAGTACCCACCCAGGAGAAATTACAGACCTCCGAAGTCATGAACGTCCAAAATCCCACGAGAAGTCACAGATCCAAAAGCCCCAGGAGAAGTCATAGGTTTCCAAAGCGCCCAAACCTGTGTATTTTTTTTTTGGGGGGGGGGGGGGGAATATAAAAAATAAAAAATTGGAGGATAAGGGCCAACCTCAAAGCTGACGGTTCTTTTTGCACTGGATGCCTTTTATCTTCACTCTAAGTGAGCTCAAAGCAGCACCCAACAGCTTGGCCAACCACCAAGCCTTCCTGTAGACACCTGCAGTTCTGCAGCCAAAATGTTGGTGTTAAATGTTCTTCTCTCCCAATGTCGGATAAAAAGCCCAGGCCCAGCCTGACAGGCATACATGACCGTGCCAGTTTGGTTTTCGCCCTTGGAGGCTGGCTCCTGCCATCTGACACCACTGGAGCAGAGGGGTGTAGAGGCAACGCTGCCCTAGAAGCGGAGCTCCCACCCCACCAGCTCCTTGTATAGGACATGGCTCCATCCGACCTGGTGCCTCCAAAGGAAACCACCCTCAGCAGACAGACATTACTTCAAAAAAATCTTGCAATATGTTTTCTTTTTCAGAGCTCCCTCCTCATCTTGCAGCAGTCACACGGAATTTCCCAAGTTTCTCCTCCCTCATTCATGCCAGTGTGAAGCTTAACATGCCCTAGTATGGTCATCATGAGGGGAGCCTGTACCCCAAACAGCAAGCAGAAATGCTTTTCCCCAGACCCATTTCTGGTTTATAATAACCCTCTCAGTTACCCACTGCATTTTGGGAAGGAAAAACTGTCCTTATCAGAAATTACCAATATCCAATACCAGCCTCTTTAAGAAAAAGGCCCAAGCAACAAACAAAACATATGGATGCAGCAGGGTGTGTTTCAGCAGCGCAGTCCCCCTCCAGCACCAACTGGCTGCAGCTGCCAGCAGAATCAATCAGAATAAACAGGAAAAATCAGGCAAAATGAGCAGCAGTGCTTTGTAGGACAGGGCATGGCCCTAGAAGGGGGAAAGCGAAATTCCTTTGAGGGTCTCCATCAGGCCTTTCCTTGGTCTTCTCTCACCAGTGGACATAAACTCATTTAAAAGGAGGATTCTTTTTCCCTGAAAAAAAGGTGCCAACACTCAGAAGGTGTCGCCAAGAAGGTCCTTGGTGACTTTTGGAAACAGAAGCATCTCCAAGAGCAATGGCCCTGTAACATCTAACACTGCACAAAGAGGAGCAAACAAGGGGCTTGGCAGGGGATGTGTATAATACATACAGATAAATAAAACATTTAAAACCAGCAGAGAACGGTAAATCCGGCGCCACCAACCACGTCCTCCTGCTGACTGCTCAATGCACGACATCCACATCCCGAACCCCGTGAATCATTTACCGGTATTGATGGGGTAATTTAGCACAACCACGACTTCTTTAAAGTCCAGACGACGCCAGCGCTCCGCCGGAGCCTCGAGGCTGCAATCCCTCCCGGGCACCGCGGGGAGGCCCACGCGGCCCTTCTGCAGGGGCGCGCAGGTCTGGGGCCGGGCAGGAGGGCAGCAAAGGCCGGCGGGGACCGGAGACCCCCAGGCCGGGCCGGGGCCGCTCCACGCGTGTCCACCGCCGCGCCGCGCTGCCCTACCCCGCCCCGCGCCGAGCGCGGCACCGCCAATGGGATGGCGCGGGGAGGCCTGCGGCGCCTTTTATTGGCTGCCGCCCCTGCATATATTATCTGGCGGCGGCGGCGGCGCCCGCGGCGCCCGCGGAGCGCGGTGGGACCCGGCGCGGGGCCGCGAGCTCGGGATGCTGCTGGGGCCGCCTGCTCCTCCGGCGATGGGGCGCTGTGGGGCGGCAGCGGGGCAGGGCGCGGGACTGCTGAGGCGCAGCGCAGCTGGATGGGACGGGATAGAGCGGCGGCCGGTGCCCCGCCGGTGCTAAGCCGGAGCCTGGGGTGAGTCTGCAGGGTCTGGGAAGGGGTTGAGCCGGCGTGGGAACCCCGCCGGTGTGTGCGATGGCTTGCGGGAAGGGAAGGAGAAGGAGCAGAGCGGGAGAGCCGCGACCGCGTACGGCGGAGATCCCGGGTACCGCCGTGCGCAACTGTAGAGACGCCGGCGGCTCGCCCTATGACCTTGGTCAAGTTGCCTCTGTGCTTCGAGGCCGCTTCGCAGAGAGGTGTAGAGGAAGGCAACGAGCTCTTCCCCGGCGGGAGCCACAGCTGTGCGGGTCCCAGCGGGTCCCAGGGGCTGCGACCGGTAAACAAGGTGCCTGGGCTGCTGGAAACCTCCTACCGCTCGTACAGCGTACGCTGCTCTGAGGATGGTGCCGGTGTGAGGCGTCCCGGAGGCGCGGGACCGGCGGCGATGCCCCCTCAAGTGCTGCCCGCATCTCCCCTGCGGGGCACGCACTGAGCCAGCGCCGTGCGGGAGAGTTACGGCCCCAGCGCCGCAACGCTGGGCTCTCCCGCAGGAGAGAGAGGCGGGAGCGGGCACCTTTCAGAAGATGTTTGCTCACCTTGAGCGCTGCTTGCGGTTCCCAGAGCGGTACCGGGGCCGGCAGCTCCGGGAGAGTGGGGTCCCCGGCTGCGGGGTTCAGTTCCGTTCTCTAAACATTAATTTGTTTCAGTAGGAAACAAAACTCTGGATCTTCAAAGCACCGGACTGGGGAGCATCAGGTCTGAGCACAGTGATGTCCATCCTGTCCTGCCCCCTCTTAGCGGGACCCTTGTGTCGCCGCCCTCCGAGCCTACCTTGGAGCAGGGTGGAGGGCACCAGAGCTGCCCCTGCTGCGGTCCGGGGCCAAGCAGGGTGAGCCGAGGTGCTGCTGCGGGTCGGGGAGGGACCTGCCGGCAGATGTCAGTGTGCCCCCTCTGTCAGCAGCCAGGAGGGTCCCTACCAGCCCCGGAGATGTTGCAAGGAGGTCCCTGCACTTTTTCCGGGCAGAGCTGGCTTTGGTGCGTTCAGGGACAGTCTCGAGGCCCGGGGAGCAGCGAGGGACTGGGGAGGGGAGTGACCCTACTCTGACAGCTTAGGTCTGTTCTCTGCCTCTGCCCAGCACCCAGTCACTCACCACCTTGTTTACCCTGGACTGCTAATGCTGAGCTACTGCTGCGCATCACTGCCCACCTGTGTGAAAGCAAATGAGGGATGGAAGTGAGCGGTGATCACCTTGCACTGCCTTCATCCAGCTCCTGTGGGAGGCTGATACTTGACTTGCAGGGTCCATCATGAGATAAGGAGCCATCTTCTCTGGGGAGGGGGCTGCAGGAATACTCTTCCACAGCTCTCGTGCAGGGATGCTCTTGCCCAGCCCCAGAGACCCATCTGCAGGGATGCTTCAGGCTGAGAGCTCAGCACAAGGCAGGGGAAGCCAGAGCAACTGCTGCCATCACCATGCTGGGAGGACTTGTATTTTGCACATTGCTCTTTTAAGAATCTTTTTGCCTGTGGGTGCAAAAGTCTTGGGTGAGCAAAGCCAGAGGGCAGAACACATGGTGCTGGTGTGACACGATACATGGAGCTGCCATCCCCCCTGATGGCGGTCCAGGCTTCATCTCATTTGATGTCTTATGCAAATCCTTAGCTCCCAGAGTCCTGGGATTTTCTACTATTTTCCTTTACTCTCATCTTTAAGTGCCTTGCTCTTAAGGATGTGAAGAAAAGCTAATAAAAGGAACCCAAGTTGTCAAGTCTTGCAGGTTTTTAAACCAGTCTCATGAGCTGGGGGAAAGGCAGTGATTTAAAGTCACTTAGCAATAACAACAGAATGGGCTACAGAGGGTGGTTAGCAGAAGCCTAGTGAGAATTGGTTCACAGCCACCATACTGATCGTCAAGATTGCTGCTCAGGCAGGGATGGAAAGCTCTGAGGTGGCTGTCCCCATGCTCACTGCCTGGAGCCGTGTCTCGGCAGGCTGGGTGCCAGGCTGCTGACAGCACCCTGCCGTGCCCACTTTGCCAGCGATTACTGTGCTGCTGTCGCTCCGGCGGTGCCTGGCTCGCTCTCTTAATTACCTCGGCAGATCAATGAGGCCCTGGCGCTTCCTTGGGAGCATGCGGATGCGAGCCCAGGGGCTGCAGCTCCTTGAAAACCACAACAGAGCTGGGGGACAGAGGAGGTAGCTGTATGGGCAGGGCTGGGTACAAGGGAGCAGGTCCTCTGTAGCTCCAAGTAAGGTTGGTGGCTTCAGAGCACTGGGCTGAGCATCCTTTGGGATTGTCTGTCCTGGGGGTGCAAGCAGCAAAGCAAGAGCTGCTGGGGTGCCTGTGTGAATACATATAGGCATGACTGAGCTGAGTCAATCCACTTCAGAATCTAAACTGCACTTAGCCTCTGCCCAGACTCTTTTTAAGTGGCCTTAATTTGATAAAGCTTTCCCGTGTTTAATGAGAAGGTGACTCAGTCTCCAAGTTCAACATTCTTCCCCACTAAAAGGCATCCCCAGGGAGCTCAAGACCCATCCCCACGGCTCTCAACTCCCACACAGATGTACCTTTGCTCCTGCTGTGTCCCAGGAACCAGCCCCCATGGCTGAGCATGTCCCACAGCCCTGCCACCAGTAAGTACTGCTCCACTTGGCACAGATATCAGATGCTGCTTTTGCTCCAGTCTTCAGCTCAGCATTTACAGGGTGTAGTGCCAGAACCTGTCTGGAGTCTCTTTCTTCCCCACAGCACCCAGCAAATACCACCACAGCTCTCCCCAGCACACGCTTCCCATGTATCTCTAGATCCGCTCCTGCTGCATGAAAGGGCAGAAATCAATGTTAATGTCCCTGATAATTAGCTAACATCTTAATTATCGAACTCAGCCTGACTCAGTGGTGGAGTGTGTGGCTCTGAAGATGCCGTTGGCAGGGAAGCAGGCAGGACTCCAGCATAACTCTGCAGGACATTTGCTGCTATTGCCACTAGCTCCAAGGGTAGTAGAGAAAGGCTTTTGCACCTCACCTGAGCCCTTGAACATCCTCATCCAAACCTCCCACCATTCTGTCTTGGTGTCTCTTGAGCCGTTTTGGATGAGAACACCCACCGCAGAAGCAATCCCATTGCCATCTCAAGGGTACCTCTAGAAGTTGCAAGAAGCTATTTTTAAGTTGCAGTGTGTGACACATCACAGCCTGAGCTGTGCATTGGCCATCACTGGAGGGACATTGGGGTGTTCTGCTGCAGGCAACAGGGACACAGAGGGCTTGCAATAAGATCAGGAATACTTGGCAAAGGATGTTGTGGTCTTGGGAAAGTTTGCCAAAATATTTGCATTGGCACTCTTTTTATAGAAGAGGGAGGAGAAAAAGAAAAATTAACAAGCTGGAAGTTTTCCAACTTTCGTGATGTAAAACCCTAAAAAACAAAAATAAAAAATAAGTAGTCAGATGCTTCTCATCAAACCTTCATTCTTCTGGATCAAGGAAAGTGATTAGAAAGTTATTTCCAGCTTCAGTAGTAAGGTCGAGGGGGTTACTCATTTCCAAAGAGCTTTGCTCTCCCCCAGTGTCCCAGGAGGATGCTGGCATGAGCAGGCAGAGGTTCACCCTGATAAGCATTGCCCCCAACCCTGCAGAGCAGCAGCCCCCCCGCTGTGTGAATTCGGGAATATATGGAGCTATAGCAATTTCTGCATGTACTCATTTTGTATAACTCGTGATAGATAAAAGCAAATAAATTAGCCCAGGTAATGATGATGCAGGGAAGCTGCTACTCAGGTATAAGCTTGCTGTGTAACTGCCCCCATGCAGGCTCTCCTGCCCACTGTGGCTTTCCTGTTCCTGCCTGACCTGAAGCTTCAAGTCTCTGTTGGGAAGGATGCTCATGTGCGTCAGCACCTCTCCCCAAGCAGGAGCTGCCTCACAGTTGCCAGCACTCATGGTGTAAATAAGAGATAGGTGTAAATAAGAGATAGGTGTAAATAAGAGCTCGTTTAGCAAGGTTGGAAACCTGGCTGCTTTAAGGGACTCTGCGCACCAGGAGGGGACCTTCATTGGGTCTGCACCAGCTTGCACCAGTCAAGTGCTGAAAATACCCAATTCTGATTATTTTTATTGCTCTGCAATAAAATATGAGGAGGCCACAAGGAAACATTCCATGTTCAGGCTTGAATCTCAGAACAAGCTCCCAAAGGAAGGCATCAGAGCAGGCTGAAGTGGTTTCTAAGTGGTCTGGGGACCACAGCCTAAGGGAAGGGGTGACCCAAGGTGACTCCATCCCTAATATCTTTCCCCATGATGATCATCCAGAAGAGGTTTGCTGCCTTGAGCTGCAGTGCTGGGTGAGGAGAGAGGGTTTTGAAGGGAAGGTCAGCACAGGAAGCCTCTCCTGGGGAAGGGACTTGGGAGTGACTGCCGTGGTGGTGGCAAGGAGCTGGTCAGTGCTGGTGGGAAGCTGTTAGTACCATGGATGGTTTGCTGGAAGAGACAGTGCTCTACCTGGTCCCCCAAGAATATCCCCTGTGTGCTTTTAATCATAGGAAGGATGCTCCCACATCCTCCTGATTTACACCAGGAAAGCCTCGGGGAGGACAGCAGGATGACTGACTGGCACAAGGCCATCCACACCAGCCTGTGGTGGTATGAAGTGGTGAGGAATGAGCCCAGTTTCCCATTGCACTTGTGGAAAAGCATCCCCTTGGCTGTACAGACTTTGGTGGAGGGAGAGAGGGCCAGCCCAGCCCAGCCCCACCTTGGCTGGAGGTGGTCAGGAGCCACAGACAACAGGGGATGAGACCCTGTTCATGGTGCAACAGACAGGCTACCTAGCACACCAGCTATTTCAGCAAGGTGTTTTGCTGGCACAGCCATATTTAATGCTACAAACAGCATGTTTCTATGAGCAGTGTTTAGAAAGATGCTATTTGAGGTGTGCTTTCACCTCTGCTGCTCAGCCGAGAACCAGAGTGCTGCTCTCCTCCCTGCTATATGGGAGAGGTACAGAGTCACAGAGCATTTAGCCCATGACTGGCATCTAAATAATCCATAGAGTTTGCTGCTGGATCCTGGATCCTGCCATGCCTTCCTGGGCAGCTTGTTCCCGCTCCCCAGATCATTCCATAGAGCACAGCAGCAGGACTCACAGCTGCAGGGCAGCAGGGGGACAAGAGGGTTTACTCCTGAGCCTTGCAGGCTTCTTTGGTCCCTGGGCCTCCTCAATTTTAATTGCATCTGCAGATATTCCTGGGGAGGAGAGCAAGGTGCTTGCCTGCTTCAGGCAGCTGCTCCATTCCAGTGCCTGCTTCCCCCAGCCCGGCTTTGGTTGCAGGCAGGGAAGCAAGCAGGGAAGCAGAGCAGCCAAAGTGCCTCAGCTGCTCAGCCATCGCCCGCACGTGGCAGCACACGAGCAGCTCTGTGAGCAGCCAGCATCAAGTCCTGACATATTTCAGGGGGGACAGATGCCCCCTCCAACATTCAAGGCATAGAGTGAGGAAACATTTCTCACATTGCCAGTTCCCCTGCCCACCTCAGCACAGGGGCTGTTCATTTGGGCCAGAATTTGGAGGGGAGACTCCACATGCCTGGAGCAGGAGGCAATGACTGGGGTGTCATGTGGCTGCCTGCAAAGTTGGGAGAAACCAGGGTGATATGTGGAAAGAGCACAGAGGAGACAGAAAAAGCCCTGCCTACTGCTCCTGCCTTCCCTTGCCCACCCCGCTGCCCCGGCATCCCCAATCTGGTGATGTGAAAATCTCAGCTTCTGTTTATAATTAACAGGGCCCCAGCCTTGCAGGCTGAGTGAGAAGCTGAGAAAGCGTAATCAAAGGGCACCCTTAAGGGTTTAAAAACAAGATAGAGGGAAAAAAAATGAAATAATAGTACATGTTAAAGCCTGATGATTCATATGGCAAAGCCCCATCCAGGATAACACAGGGCTGGTGTTTCCTCAGCAGGGATGAGCAGTTGGGCTCTGGTCCCCAGCTGGCTACCTGCCCAGAATAAAAATACCTGCCCTGGATGCACTGCATGATGGGGTCCTTATTTTTACTCAAACAGTTCTTGCTACCCAGCAAGACACCTTGTCTCACCCCAGTTCTGCTGGACCTTGCAGCTTCCTGTCTCCCACTTTGACCTGCAAATTCAGGATCTGGCCCTGGGGCCAGAAGCTCCATCTTTACTCCTGCAGATACTGCACCCTGGTTTATGAGAGCAGGAAGATCGTGGCTTGAGATAAGCACCAAATGCAGTCAAAACATCACCATGATTAGCTCAGCCAGCCTTGAGGTGGATAGCCAGCCAGTCAGCCAGCCAGCCAGCCACTGGCAGGAAGCAAAGGAAAGCCTAACATCAGGCCCATGTAGCTCAACCCATATCTGGAGAAGCTCATTTTTTCCAGTTCCCCATGCTTATTATTTTTTAGCCCTGCTAAAATGAGCTACATGAGCTCATGACAGGCACCCCCAAAGTGCAGGGCACAGAGGCAGGCCACCATCGCACCACATGGGCACTCCTAAGCAGCAAGCTTGGGTCACCAGGCTGACACACAGCTGAGAGAAAGCCAGAAATGCATCAAACAGCAACTAGCCAGGATTTCATTTAACTTAGCAGCCACCACCCCTTGTCTCACCCGGTGCTGGGGGTACCCGGTGCCTCAACTCACGGGCTCCCCATGGTGCCGTTGCAGGGCAGGGCTGTCCCGGAGGATTGC
Source organism: Myiopsitta monachus (assembly GCA_017639245.1). Taxonomy (NCBI): domain Eukaryota; kingdom Metazoa; phylum Chordata; class Aves; order Psittaciformes; family Psittacidae; genus Myiopsitta; species Myiopsitta monachus. Next base: position 41,250,015 of record CM029923.1, read on the forward strand.
CGCGGGGTGAGAGAATGAAGAAGCCGGTCGGGCAGCAGCAGGATGGGGCTGCAGGAGCTCCCACGCGCTGACAGGCCCCCGCCAATGCTTCCATGGCCGCTGGCCCTCCTGGCCTTGAGCACGTGCTGCTGCTGGGGGGTGGCCAGCGGGGCTGGTGGCACGGTGCCCCAGCAGCATGCTGCCCCGGCTACCCCTTCCTCCTCATCATCATCCTCCTCTTCCTCTGGCCGAGCACCTCTCGACTGGCTCCTCACCGACCGGGGACCCTTCTACCGAGCCCAGGATTACGTGGATTTCATGGAGCGCTACCGGCAGGGTTTCACCACCAGGTACAGGATCTACAGGTGAGACGCCATGGGCACCCCAGGGGAGAGCTGTGGTGTGGGAGGGCTGTGGTGGGTACAGCAGTGTGGAGACAGACCTGCTTTAATCCACACAAGTGTTGATTAACCCCTGTGTATGGGAGGAAGCTGCCCATCAGGAGGGTCAGCAGATGGGTGCACATGAGATGCTGCTTTCCCAGGGAACGTAATAGCAGCCCCACAAGACGCTCATGGCATGGCTGGGATTGGCTCCAGTCAGGATTTGCCCAAGCTGGGAGTGACTGAGTGCACAGGTTGAGATGGGATCAACCCTTGTGGTGGGAGGCATGAAGGGATGCTCCTTTGCACTTTTGCACGCGCACATTTCTGTGCTAAATTAGTATGCCTGCCTGGACTGCCAGCCATTTGGGGCTGGGATGTTGTTGAGGCTCACGAAAATTCACCCTGACTGACTCCCTGGCATGTTCCCAGTGCTGTCATCCCATAGACTGGCAGTGGGATGCTACATGCATGGGGGCCAATTCTGGGGGGGCGTTTCTTGCCAGTAGAGAACCAGGATCATCACCAGCAGGGTCCACTGGCTACAGTAAAGGGCCACCCCATGACAGCCAGCATGGGAAACCCACTCCACCGCTTCCGGGTGCTAATTATCACCTCCTGCTAATGAGCCCTCTTCCTTTCCTCTGCTCACTGGTTCCCATCCCTGGGGGTTTCCAGCAGCAGAGCGAAGCCCAGCCGCTCCCTCCCAGGGGAGCTGACGTAGATGCCAGGACGCCAGCCTTGTTATGCAGCCCAGCACCCCCAGAGAGCTCCTCTCCCCTCCTTGCCACTTTCCTACGCACAGACACTACCATGCTGAGGGACCCACATCCTCCAGGGATGCTGCTGGTGTGGTGGTGGGATGGAAAAAAGCAGCCAGAAGGACAACAGCTGGCTTGCACCTCTTCTGAGGCAAAAAATCAGCTAGCAGCCTTCAGGGCTTGCTTCGCCTATGGGATGGGGCGGAACTGGTGAAGGGCTCCTGGCCACCCAGCACAATGTGCCCCAGCACCCAGGGAGCGTGCATGCAAGGGGAAGAGCAGGATCCTGCCTCTGCTCCACTCCTGGCCCTAACATCCTACTCTGTGGGCCCAAAAACCATGGTGCATGACAACCCAGCACCCGCCAAGCCCCTCAGCTGCTTTGCAGCCATCCATTCCTCCCTCTCCCTCCTTTCCCAACCAGTCCTTAATTAAACTGTCTGAAGCCAACGCCTGGTTTTAATTAGAGCAAAATGCCACAGATTAGGCTGAAATCAGTCTCTGGTTGTTTACAGGCTGTTGGTTGTTCCAAGCAGTGGCAGTCTGGCAGATTGCCCCTGGGGCTGGGTGATGGGAGGGACGAAGTTTCACAGATTCACAGCATCTGGGACTAGGAGGGGACCCACCACCAGCCCCACCACATCCCAGGGCCTCCAGCTTGCTACAGAATGGTGCTAAGACTTGCAACTATGGAAGTCCCAGATGTCAGATTTTCACCCAGACCCGTTGGCATGGGGATGGAGGATGGACAAGGCTCAGGCAGCCCAGCAGGCTGGAAAAGGCTCTGGCCCTGCCCAGGGCTATGATTAATGCCTGCCGGAGGCGCCTAATTAATCAGTATTAGGTATCTCCACTGCTTGTAGTTCATTATCTCCATCAATGGCTTAGGGAGGGTGTTGCTTTTGTCCTGGCTGGATCTATAGCTGGTGAGTCCAGTAGTTCCTTTACCTCTGCTGCAGCAATGGGGAGGTTGGGGTGGTATCCCCTGCCCCAAGTTAGAAGCTGTGGACAGTGGAGGGGACAGTGTGCATGTGGCACAGCTGGACCTGCTTCGAGCCCTCTCTCCACTGCCATATTCATCCTGCAGAGAGTTTGCTCGTTGGAAGGTGAATAATTTGGCCTTGGAGAGGAAAGACTTCTTCAGCCTGCCGCTTCCACTGGCCCCCGAATTCATCCGCAACATCCGCCTGCTGGGACGCCGACCCAGCGCCCAGCAGATCACCGACAGCCTCATCAGAAAGTATGGGACGCACTTCCTGTTCGCTGCCACGCTGGGAGGTGAGTGCTGGTGGGTGCTTGCTCCCCGCTCACTTCCCTTGCACAAGGCAGCGTGCATATGAGAGAGGATGGGAAAATAAGCACTATAGGAGAAAGATGGCCAAGGAGGGGAATGGGGGAGGCAGCAGCCTCCAAAGCACTGCATGTCCTCCACAGGAGAGGAGTCCTTGACCATTTTTGTGGACAAGCGCAAGCTGAGCCGCAGGGCAGAGCCCACCGGGGTGGCCGGGAACAGCTCAGGGGTCTCACTGGAGACCCTGCACCAGCTGGCAGCGTCCTACTTCATTGACCGGGAGAGCACACTGCGCCGGCTCCACCACATCCAGATTGCCACGGCCGCCATCAAGGTAAGCAAGAATGTAAGGGAGAGCGCAGCGCCGGGAGACAGCGGCCCCTCCAGCAGCCCCTCACCAGGCAGAGGGGGAGCACCGGCAAAGTTCGCACATTTGTGTTATTTATGGGAAATCGGGCACGCTAATGAAGGCACATTTTTCAGAGGGCTGCAGGCAGGGCTGCCCCCTGTCAGCAAGCCAATTAGCAGGCAATTAATCCTCCTCTCCAGGCTTGCTCTGAGGAGTGGGGCATGGCAAGTCCACCAGGGGTTATCTGCAGCACTTCCAGTAGGGCGGCACATGTGCTGGGTCCCTTCCCGTGTCCCTGACCACCTGCGGGTCTCCCCATAGGTGACTGAAACACGGACAGGGCCACTTGGCTGTAGCAACTATGACAACCTGGACTCGGTGAGCTCCGTCCTGGTGCAGAGCCCTGAGAACAAAGTGCAGCTCCAAGGTAGGGCTGGGCTGGTGGGAACATGGTGATGGACAAGTGCCACTGTGGGATGCTTGCGGGCACACAGGGGGCCGCAGGGGAGGATGTTGGCTCAAGATGCTGATTTTAATTTAGGAGCTGGGGAGGAGAGGGGATGAAAATAATCAAAGCTGTGTAGGATGAGGTTGTTGCTCGTCTGCCAAGAGGAACCAAGATCGATGCACAGCCCAGACAAGCGGCTCCACAGCAAATTGATATGATAATCATGTAAGGGTGGGAGCCTGGGGAGCAGGAAGGCTCACTCCCTCCTTGCCCAGGCAATGATTTCGAGGCGCTCCACAACATGTGCCCTGATGCTCTTGGGTCTCTTCCTGCTTGCAGGGCTGCAGACGGTGCTCCCTTCTTACCTGCGGGAGAGGTTTGTGGCGGCCGCCCTCAGCTACATCGCCTGCAGCTCAGCTGGGGAGCTGGTGTGCCACCAGAGCGACTGCCGCTGCCAGTGCCAGCCTGCATTCCCCCGCTGCAACTGCCCAGAGGCCGACATCCAGGCACTGGAGAGCAGCTTGGCCCAGCTCCAGAGGGCCTGGGAGAGCCACCACAGCCAGTTCGAGGAGTCAGGTGAGGCTGAGGACACCCCTTGAAGCATCTCCTTCACTGCAATTCCTCCTCTGGGAGCAGCCCAGGGTGGGTGGTGGGGCTTCAGGGAAGAATCCAGTGGTCATCACACTGTGAAGACCCAAGTTTGGGTGGACGGGTTTGTCTCCAGCCCTGCCTTTGCCACTTGCTCCCATGGGTCTGCTGACACCATCTCTCTTCCGGCACAGAGGAGTTTCAGGCCCTGGTGAAGAGGCTCCCTGGGGACCGTTTCCTGAACAGGACAGCCATCTCCCACTTCTGGGCCATGGACCTGGATGTTCAGCATCGGTACCAGCAGCTGGGCTCCAGCCTGAAACTGCTCTCTAGGAAAACCCATCGGCTCATCCGGCGGCTCTTCAACCTCAGTAAACGCTGCCATAGGCAACCTCGCTTCAAGCTGCCCAAGGAGAGGTAGGGTACCACAGCATCCCTATCCTACACTGGGGACACTGCTCAGAGCCCTGAGGGAGGCTCACACCCAGAGCCCACCTACCTATGGCTGGGGCTGCCAGATGCCTGGCCCTGCTGCAGGGATGCCTGGGGGTGAGCAGGCAGCAGGGGCAGCCATGCCACCCTGGGATGTGACCCTGAGAGGTTGAGTCTAAGCCTAGAGGTAGATAATGGGGCTTTATTCATGGAGTGCCATAGGCAGTGCAGAAAAGTGAACACAAGATGGGCAGCTCTTCCATCCCTAGGGAAAGTCCTTCGGTCATGCCCCGAAAGATTCCGCGTAAGCATCTCTCCTCCTGTGTCTCTTCTCCACCAGGTCCCTACCTTACTGGTGGAGCCGTGCACAGTCACTCCTGTACTGCAGCGAGACCACTGTGCCTGGGACCTTCCTGGAAGAAAGCCACAGCTGCACATGTCCCTCCGAGCAGCCGTCCTGCCAGGGGTCCATACCGTGTGCCTTGGGCGAGGGGCCGGCCTGTGCCAGCTGCGCCGAGGACAACAGCACCCGCTGCGGGACCTGCAACCACGGCTATGTGCTCACCCAGAGCTTCTGCCGCCCCCAGGTGGCCGACTCGCTGGAGCACTACCTGGGGCTGGAGACGGACCTGCAGGACTTGGAGCTCAAGTACCTCCTGCAGAAAAGGGACAGCCGCATCGAGGTGCACTCCATCTTCATCAGCAATGATATGCGCCTGGGGAGCTGGTTCGATCCCTCCTGGAGGAAACGCATGCTCTTGACCCTGAAGAGCAACAAGTACAAGCCCGGGCTGGTTCATGTTATGTTGGCCCTCTCCCTGCAGATCTGCCTCACCAAGAATAGCACACTGGAGCCTGTCATGGCCATCTATGTCAATCCTTTCGGGGGAAGCCACTCAGAGAGCTGGTTCATGCCGGTCAATGAAGGCAGCTTCCCAGACTGGGAAAGGACTAATGTAGATGCCTCTGCCCAATGCCAAAACTGGACGCTCACTTTGGGCAATAAGTGGAAGACCTTCTTTGAAACGGTCCACGTCTACTTGCGGAGCCGCATCAAGTCTCTGGATGACAACTCCAATGAGACAATCTACTATGAACCCTTGGAGATGGCAGATCCCTCCAAGAACCTGGGGTACATGAAGATCAACAGCTTGCAAGTCTTTGGCTACAGCCTGCCCTTTGAGCCAGATGCTATTCGTGACCTGATACTTCAGTTGGACTATCCCTATACACAGGGCTCCCAGGACTCAGCCATGCTTCAGCTGCTGGAAATCAGGGACCGGGTAAACAGGTTGTCACCCCCTGGCAAAACCCGCCTTGACCTCTTCACTTGCTTGCTCCGGCACAGGCTCAAGCTGGCCAACAATGAGGTGGCAAGGATCCAGTCCTCTTTGAGGGCCTTCAACGCCAAGCTGCCCAACGCACTAGAGCAGGAGACGGGCAAGCTGTGCAGCTAACAGCCAGGGCTGCTCCGACCTCAGAGCAAGGGGGCTGGGAGAAAGGACTCCTGGGAGGAGGAAAGGAATAACCACCCTCAAAAATTAAATCAAGGCCTTACCTTAGTGCCAACCACGTGCTTCCATGGTATATCCAGCGACTGGCCAAAGAGACACAGGGCTTGAATGGATGGAGGGCACCAGCAGGAATATGGAGGAGGGATGGCTCACACAGCGCAGACTGGCTCCAAGCACAGGGACGATGCCAGCACAGCCACTCAGTTGGTGGCTGAGGGGACATGCCAATGGCCAGGAGGGATGTGCCTTGGCCAGAGGCAGCTGCTGGTCCAGCTGGAGCAGATGCCCAACCCGCCATGAGGATCCTCCAGCAGTGGCTCCTCAGCACCCCAACTTTTGTAGTCTTTTTAAGAGAGGTTTATATGGCACCTTCGCTTTTGCATCCCCTGTGGTCCTTCCTGCAGCCGTGCGCATGGGCCTGGGGGGACACTGCACTGTAGGCCCCTGAGACCAGGCAGGTCTCCACTGGGAGATCTTGTGCCTGCTGAAGTACTGAGGCATCATCAGCCCTCGCATGGGAAGGACCTGGCACCTGCCCCGGGAACACTGCAGTCACTGACACTGGCAGAGACCTCTGGGCCACAATTCCTTATGTGAAAGAGAAACCTAAAACAAAAGGAAGAAAGAAAAGAAAAAAAAGTTTTATTTATGTATTTATTTATTTGTTTTGTTTGGGAGGGATTTTTTTAAGCCTGTTTATTTGGGGAGTGTCATTTCTTGTCAGTGGCTCCAGCCAAGAGACATATTAGTAAAATGTATCTGTTTAATATATTTTTTAAATAATGCCTTTTTTGAGCAAAAGAGCAACCAAAACCAACGGAGATTAAAGAAAAAAACCCAAACAGTTACTGTCATCTCTGGACCTGGCTTTTCCCTTGCTGTGTGGATCCCTCCCTCCTTCCTGGTGCTGCTGCCACCGTGCTCGGCGCCTGACCAGAATATCAAGCAGCGGCGCTGCCCGGCTGTGAGAGGGAAATGCTGGGTATCCAGACAAGTGGAGCTCACCGCTCCGGCAGCTGCCCCACTTTCTTGGCTGAGGACAGTGCAGAGAGAGGAAGGAGCTGATTCTCTAGCCTACAGCATCCCCAAAGCAGGGGGTGCAGGCAGGGTACAGGGAAAAGAAGAGGTGGGGAAAAGTGTATCAGTGTGCAGATCGGAGTCTGCTTCCTAATCCTCCCCAGCTTGCAAAACTTGCTTGCTTGGATGCCGCAGAAGCGGCGGTAGCCTGAACTCATCCATCCTGCTTCTGTCACCAGCCTGTTACCCCTCTCTTCCATCCTCAGACTGGACAGATAAAGAGATAAGCAGGAGGAAAATAACACCAGAAGAGATCAAGAGATAGGTGAGAGGAAAATAAAATGGGGGTAGATAAGCTGTGCTTCCTATTTATATTCCCTGTCTAATCTATCAGTCCATCAGGCTGGCTATTGTGGTTATAACATCCCTCAACCTGTCACCTGGACTTCTCCATACATCTGTCTTTCTTTGCTCACATCTCCTCCCTTGTCTCCCACTCCTAAAGAGGAAAAAACCAGGCAGTTAAACACACCAGGAGGAAACAAGAAGTCAAAGCCATCATCTTAGCTCCCCAGGGGCAGCCAGCGGACATCTGCCCACAGATGGGGAGGGTATAGGCAGGAGGGCTGCTAGTGCTGTATGCTTCTGCCGCCGGGAGGCTTCCCAGCTAGGAAGATCATTTTGGCTTTTGCTACACATCTTTCTGGGCCATCACATCACTTCTCCCCATCATCATGTGGGCCATGCATCGGTGTTGTGGTTTAAGCCTGACATTCCTCTGCTCTATCCTCTGTCTCCTCCAGCCAAAGCATTTCCTGCCATGCTTTTTAGCATGCTTAACCAGTCATACACCCTAAAGTCACCTGGGCATGAATGCAAGAGCCATTGAAATATCCGGCAGCATCTCAAGGAGCCACTGACCAAGACATGGTGGAGCAGCTTTCACACAATGGAGAACTGACCCCAGGCTTCTCCACCATGATGCTGACTCCAGAGGCAGCAGGTGATGCCCTGAGAGCGCATGAGGACAGAGGCAAATGAAGGCTGTTTACTTTCAATTTAATGCAAGATAAGGCAGGGGCAGGCAGGCAGCTGTTGGGATGTGCCATCAATGCTGTATGCTCAGCAGTTGCCCTGCAGGGTTGTGAGGCAGAGCAGCTCTGCAGCCTCCCATTCCTGCAGTCCCCCAGCTAGATGTCATCATTTATTGCCCAAAAGCACTGGGTTTGGCACTTGGTTTAGATTCCCAACAGGAATGAGGCTGTGTACGGCATTCTCAGCCCAGCAGCTAGCACAGCACCTTCTCAGCAAAGCACGCATTGGGCAATGCAAGGGCCAGCAGAGGAGGGACAACAATGCCAAACACATCCCTGGCCACTGGCCCCCATGCCGTGGGGCTGGACCACCTCTCTACCTGAGTGGAGGAAAGGATGGGATGGCTCCCTGGATTCTGCTGATAAAGTGCTGTATTCTGGTAGAACCACTTCCACTTTTTTTCAGGGTAGGTGGGTGAATCAAAGGAAGAGCAGCAGCAGCACTGTGCCCTCCAGCCCCCTGCAAGGGGAGTGCCAGGCTGCATGTTAATCCCAGGTGGAAGCAGCTGAGTCCTCCCATCCCTGTTCAGCAATTAAGGCACTCAATGGAGGTGATTAAGAAGATGAGGTTAATAACTAGAGGTCAGCATTTGATTACCTTGCAACACATTCCCCTGCAAGGAGCAGTGCCAACACCAGCAGGGCTGGCTAGAGAGTCACTGCTGCATGGCACCAACAGGATCTGGCCTCTGGGTGCAAAGAGTCAGCATGCTACCTTGAACCAGGAATTCAGTGCCAAACCTATTTGGTCTTAAAAACTGGTGTGTTTGTGGTTATCCTTACCTGGAATCTGGTTTGCAAGCCCCTGCATTTACACAATATTCTCTGCAGCATGAACGCCAGAAAGCTGCTTCTTAAACAAGCTGAGCTCCTCACTCACTTGATTGCAGACATTCCAGTTCCCTCCAGACACATTTGTTTAGCAGCTCTGCCAGGGAAAAGGAGGCTGGGGAAAGGCCAGGCTGTTTCACCCCCAGCCCTGGCAGCAGGATTGGATTATCTGCAGTGCCCTCCTCCATTGTCCAGGCTTGTGGCTTCCAGGTGTGGGTTGATCCCACCTCCATCACCCAGCCCCAAGACAGCCAATGTTAGGCTGTGATTGGCCACACCTGGACCAAAAAACCTCACAGTTCCAGCTCTCCAACCTACACTGGTTTTACCCTCCAGTGCTTTTACCCCTTTCCCACAGCACCTGCTGATCCTCCAGCCCTGCTTGTCATGAGGTGCTGCCTTTGGCCTCATGGCCAAGAGCATCTCCATATCAGGCTGTGCCTCAATAGCAAGGACAGTTTTACCAGGATGGACAGAGGCTGTGGGGCCAAGTCTGTATCCCTGCTCCAGCCCACCTCAGTTACCCTGCTCATAGCTCGCAGCTGAGGCTGTCAGCCTGGGAGAAGAGCATGGGACACACCGGGTAAAACATCCCCAGGGAAGGGTGGAGGGTTGAGTAACCCTCCAGGTAACACACTTTGCTGGCAGATATTCTTTTTCTATGCACACAAACAGCACACTGGTAAAGATTTTGCTTGAAATTCATCCCTAAAGTCCCTGCCCACTTGGTCCAGGCTGCAGGACAGGCAAGAAGTCGAAATCAGATGATTTGCTTGGCGGGAGGCTTCACGCTGAGCATTTTGCTGAGGGCTCCTCCAGCTTCGTCAGCCACACATAACCACCAGGCAGCTGCCAACAGAGCTGTTTTGCTGTTTGACAGCATTTCTGGGGGAGGCAGGCGGTAGCAAGCTGCCTGCAGACCTCTCCGCCCCAGCATGGCGCTGCTCCGGCTTCTTCCATGTAACACGGTTTGTCTGCAGGTACTAGAAATGCCCCTGGGCACACATGGGATCACCACTTACTCTCCCATCTAACCAACCAGACCATAGGATGTGATCCCTGGGAAACCAGGATGCCCAGCTAGGGTAGTGCCATGGCTAGGAGCAGCTCTGCCACACACAAGCCCACGGAGACTTGCCATCATTCTCTTCCCTCTCCAGGCTCATGGAGGGGGGTTCGCCACCACCCCCTTGCTTTCCCCATCTCTCTGAAGCCCAGCGACATCTGTGTAGCCACAAGGCACACCGGAACCTCACCATCTCTTTTTTAGCCTCGTCTTTTCCTTTTTTCCCCTTCTCCTGACAGGCTCAGAAGTGCAGTCAAGGTGGCAAATTAGCGCCAGAGCCTCATTAATTGGCAGGCAGGAGCCTTCTCCCGCTGTTTGGGTTGTCATCAGCTGCTTCAGCACATTTTCAGTTTCTCTCTGTTTCAGTCTATTTTCTCCCTTTGCTGACAGTAGGCTGGATTTTTTCTCTCTGCTCCAGCTCTCTGCTGTCTCTTTCAAAGCCATCAAGGGCTCTTATCCTCCCATGCCATGCTCCCTGGTGTTCCATCTCTGGAGAGGATTTACAGGGCCTGCAGTAAATGGCTACTTCTTAGGAAGCATGGGGGAACAATTAACAGGCTCTTGAAATGATGAGGACCTCAACTTCTTCCTCCTGCCTCCTCCTTCTCCTCCTCCTCAGCCTCCTGCTGCAGTCTCCAAAGAAGGCAGAAAGGGCTGCAAGAAGCAGGCGGGGAGGACGCAGGGAGAGGTTGCTATCAGCCCAGACGTGCAGGAGAGGTCCCAGCCACTCTCCTGTGTCCCCTGCCAGGAGCTTAGTGAGGACTTGGCATGACTCAAGATTCAAGGCATCTCAGGAGGTTTATTCCCAATTCCTCAGCTTTCTTCTTCCCTCTGTACTGCCTCCTCCTTAAGCAGAAATGGAAAAGCATAACCTCACCCACCCATTAGTACCCACCCAACCCCACTGCCTGCACTAGCCCTTGACCTTGAGTGCTCCCCAGCTGCTCCCAGTTCTCAAGGAGAACCTGAGGACCACTTTAGACACCATCAAATAACAGATCGTCACAGCATCCCATTCTGCAAGCAGAGAAACTCGCAGGGTTCTGTGGCCACTGATGGCAAATTGCTTTCTCCTCCCCAGGCTCAGAGCTGGGAGCTGCTGCTGCCAGCAATGGTACCATGTCCATTAAATACAGGTGCTCTGCTCTGGGATGCCACCACAGCCGGTGTAAATCAGCAGCACTGGGACCAGGGCCATCTCTGATTCACAGCCAGCAGCCTGGCTGGAGGACTTACCTCATTGGGCTGGACCCTCACCCCATGGCCCAGCTGCCCCTGGGACACTGCTCCCAGGGGAGCGACCTCTCGGGTCTGCTCCTGGGCTGTGGGTTGAGATGGGTGGTGGATTTTGGAAGGATCTCCCTGGAGGGCACAGCTCTGTGGGAAAACAACCAGAACAAAGCTGCACGACAGATCTTTTGCTCCTGCTGCACATGCCAGGAGCAGAGGTGGATCATGGCCAGATAGAAGGAGAGAGATCAGGCAGCTCCTGCGCCGTATGAGGACACACAAACCCTCCCGGTTGATCTGCCTCGAAATCAGCAGTGGGTACTGCATCAGTTGCCACCTTCCGGCTTTTCTCTTGATATGATGCCCCACGACAGTTCTTTGCCTCTGGCATTATTGATCCACTCAGGGAGACTGGAATTGAAAGAGAAAAGCATCTCAGGGACCTATTTCTCCACCTGTACCCCATTTCATCACTGGGAAAGCCCGTGCCACCAGGATTTATTTCCCACATTGTTTTCCCAAACTAGCTTCTATGGTTGTTTCACCAAAATAACAGCAAAAAAAAATACGGCATATAAACCAACCCAAATAGTGTCCAGGGATGTGAAATCCTATAAATCCCAGGAGGCTGCTGGGAGGAGAGCAATGCTCAGATCACGCCTGCTCCATCCAAGCCATCTCCTCATCAGCCATAAATGAAGAGGCTCCCAAAAAGCCCATGAAACCCAGCTAAAAAGAGATTTCCTTTTTTCCTGAACCTCAGCAGTGGTGTTGGGAGCACTGCCCTCAGGAAGGCTCCTGGGGGAACAGATCACTGATTACCCAAATTAGTTTCTAATAGCTTTTATCTCCCAATTTCTACTTTGTCAAGTGCTAAAATCCATTAATAATCATGAGATCACATGGAAAAACATTTACCATCCCAGCTGCCAAGAGCTCACACCCTGTCACACTGCAGCAAAGTTAGGGGAGAAGGGAAAAAAGTATTCTTTTTTAACATTAAGCTCAGTTCTCTCCCCAAACCATCACCTGCATTTGCTGATTAACACAACAATGGGACAAATCCATGCATGAAGCTGTGATGTTGCACCTCCTATCTTGCTCCTCCCCAGCTCTTATTGGATAAGGGCTCCATAGACAGCCCCATCCCTGTGTCAGCTCCTTTCTAGACGGGACCAAAGGCTGGTGGCCAAGGCCTGTGGCATCCTTGGTCCTGCCTGTACCTGGTGCACCCTGTCCAAACAAAGGCAGGATGCTGCCACCCAATAGATGGGCACAAGCAACAGATCCACCATAGGCTGAGGCTGGGTTGGACTATTTCCACCCCAGAGCTCATCTTTTCCACTCTCCAGTAGCTCTGCCAAAGTACTGCAGCTCTTCATAACTTCCCAGCTCAGCCTCTCAGCTTTATTTATTCCTTATCTGAAAGAGTTGGCCTTGGCCCTATGGCCACGCCAGACCCTGGCTCTCCCTGCTCAGGTGAGAAATCCACCCCCACCTTGCTTCAGTTTGCATCAGCTGCCATCCCACACAGCAACATTGCCCCTCTCTTAATTGCCTGTTTGAACAGTTAATAGGCTTCCAATAAAATATTGCATTTCTAAAGTCCCCCCATGATGGATGTATGCAACTGCTGTATGGCATTGCCCATGGCTTTTCCTCTGTAGTTTAGGATGCTTCCCCAGCTGCAGCATCCTGGAGAGAGGAGGGGCATCCAACCCAGAGGTTGTTGCCTGAGCAACAGCAGAGGTATGCGCAGGGATCCAGGTGACACAGACAGAGGTGAGCTTCAGACACGATTGCAGGAGAGTTCGGGGCACCCTCTGGGTAAAAACTGGGAGGAAGGAAGGCATTGGGATGTTGCAGCTTGAATTGACAGCTTCAGTACCTGCTGGGAGGAGGATGGGGGAGGCATGGGCAGGCTAAGCAGGGGCCAGTGGCTGTGGCATCCTGCATCCCAAAGGGGCTGCTGGAGGGGTGGTGTTGGATGGGCACTTTCGCAGTACCAGCGTGGATGTGGAACAGCCTTGTTTAAAGAACACCCTTGTCCAATATGTCCCCACTGCACATTTCTCCCTTCCTCTCCTGCCCAGGGGATGGTGGCCTGAAGAAGGGGACTGAAACTTTTTCTTTGTATCTTACCCATTGCCTAGAGGCAGGATTGAGAGCTGATGATCATATGTAGCAAACCCATAGAACAGTAAGTTCTCATCCTCACATGAGTGGGAGTCCGTCAGCCTGTCCGAGGCTAGCTGGTCACATGCAAATCCCTCCCTGAGCTCAAACCAGCTCTGGCTAAGTTGCTGACCTCGCAGAGATGAGCAGGGCAAGCAATGGCACTGTACTGTGATGACCACCTTGGGGTCAGACTGTTGCTGGGCAGGATCTGGTCTTTGTTAGGATGTCAGTCCCTTAGTGACCATGCTGGTAACAGACTGGGACATCACCACCACCATGCACTTTTTATTTCACCCCTTTTCCTGCTCTCAGTAAGGCCTGAAGTCTGGTTATAGATTTATTTGTGTTTCACTGTTGGCTCAAACATCACGAAAAGCTGCTGTGAAGTTGGCTGAGGAACCGTGGGCTTCGGGCCCTTGCAAGCCATAAACTGACAACCACACTGTGTGTAAATCTGTACACAGGGCTAATGGACACGGCTCCTGCCAGAGGCCAGGCACCATGGCAATCCCTGCCCCTGGGGATGTGACAGACCTGTGGCCCTAGGAGTGCTCAGCATCATCCAGGAGCAAATTCCCGCACAGGCTTTCTGCAGCTGCCTGCAAAGTAGCTGGTGCTCACCGAGTGTCAAGGTGTCAGGGATGCTACAGCATCCACATCATCTCCCAGTCACAGGGAAATGGGATGCTGGGATGGTATCTGGTGCCGTGGATGCTTTCCAGGGGTTTGCTCCCAGCCAAGAGAGATTTAGTTGCTGGGGGGGTGTAAGTAAGGTCACAAACTGAAATATATCCAGACACATACAGTACATAAAACTACAGTCTGTTTCCCCTCTAATTGGTAATAAATGTAAATGTTTAGTTATGCCTGGCTTGGGAGCTATGAAAAACACATCTGGCTGGCTGGTTTTCCTGCCTACCATCTGTAGCCAAAAGGAAAGGCAACAGGCGCATATGTGTGTACCTGAGGTAAGAGACAGTGGGAGAAGAAGGAGCAGAGGCGGGAACAGAGGAGGAGGAGGAGGATTGCCAGAGTGGGGAAGGACAGTGCTGGAGGGTGATTCCTGGCTAGAGCTTTCCCCTGCTCACGGGACCCTTCAGGTTCTGCTTCTTTGCTCCACCTTTTGCTCCCCTCCCAGGTAACGCAACCTACAGAAGGGCCTGTGCCTACTGGAGCTGCTGACACGGTGTTCCTGCATGCACTGGTAGGGGAAACAAAGCCAGTGAGCCCCTGGAGGTCTCCTCCTGGCCATTAGTTGCCATTAACCAGAAGCTCTGACCTTATCATCCCTTCATCCAGCATAAAGAGCTTATGGCTGAAATGGTCAGACCACAGCTGGCAAGGAGGGGATGCCATTTCCCCCTCTGCTCTTGTCCCAGAGCTGTCCTCAGGTCCATAACACTTGACCTGCAGCACCAATCCCACCAGTTAAAGATGAGAAGGAAACCACTGACCCAAGGAAGCAAATACAATCCATTCTCAGCTCAGAAAACTTTCTCAATCCCACTCGGTTGGTGAAGGTGGGAGAGTCAAAAAGCTAACACATACTGAAAATCGGGTTTGCACCAGAACTAAGTGTAGGGGGAGGCGTACATTTGCCCTCCCCACCGTGCCTCCCAAGCTATGGTTTCCTGCTTTCACCCAGCAGCAGCTCCAGCCCCACAGCAACATCACCATCACATTGCTGCTGGACCCATACCTGGCCCAGCCCAGCTGAGGCCCTGGGAACCCTGCAACCCTCCTCCTCCTCCTCCTCTGCCTGCCTGGTTCACTCTTATTCTGACAGCACCGCCTCTTGCTATGAAGCGGGTTTTTTCCTGGAGAATGAGCTTCGGTTTCTAGACCATCCATGAAGAGCCCATGGGTACTCACTCTGTCCCTCCCCCTGCCTTGATCAAGGCTGAAGGCTGAAATCCAAGTGCATTGATCAAAGCGGCTTCTTCGGGTGAGATTTACTGGCAAGGAAAAGCAACAGTTGTTGAGGAGGTGGTCCAAGGGACTGGCTTTTCCTTGCTGGGAAAAAGATGGTAGCTGAGGGTAGGAGATGCGAAGGACTTCACAGCACCCGGGGCAGCAAAGCAAAGGGAATTTCACTGACTGGTGGGGTCATAGGCTGTCATGGGTGAGAGGGATGCTGCCTGATTCTGAAATGTTTGGGCTTGAGCAGCAGCCAGATATCCCACTTCCGAGCCTTATATCCTACTTCTAGGGAAAGATGCAGCTTTACATATAGCTGGGGACAGCGATCAATGATGCCTGGGCACAGAGTGTTGTGTCCAAGGCCTTTTGCCTCCCATTTCTAGAGGGCAGCTTTAAACCAGCCCAGATTCCACAAAACCCCTTGAAGAGCTGTGGGCTGGCATGCCCAGATAGCAGCCCCCTGGTTCAGTGCCAAGTGATGGGGCTGGGTGCCAGAGAGTCATGCCAAGGTGAGAGCAGAGAGATCAGGCAGCCAGATGGCATCCTCCCTCAGAAACAACTACCAGGACTCAAACCAGCTCATCTGCAACTGAGGGCCAAAGCTGGGCCCAATGCAGCCAGTGGCTCCCCCATGGGGTACATGCTGCTGCCCAGGGATGGAGGGAGCAGCAGGAGCAGGGGTAAAGCCATCTGCAGGGAGAGGCAGGCAGGGAGCCTGAGCCATCGCTCATGCTTCCTCAATAGCATCCCAGGGCTGGCTGGCTTCATGTTTAAGGGCGAGCCATGCCTGTATGGCTGGCTTGTGTCTGCCCAGCACACACTGCCACAGAAAGGGAGCAGTATAAGAGGTAAAGGTGGGGATGTGGAGGTGGCAGGAGGAGTAAGCTCTTATTTGGGTGGCAGACAAATGTCAGGGTTGTTGCTGTTAGTAAGACAACCAGACAACCCAACACCAAGAGGCGGCCCTTCTAGACCTGCTCAGCCCCCAGCAGCCCCTGCATCAATTTTGCTATGAGAAAGGTGATAAATTCCCCACTGAACCCCAGCCATGTGGGGTGACAGTGCCATGCACTGCCTCTGCCCAGCGATGGGCACAAGCAATGCAGCTAGCTACTGTCTGCACAGTGATGTGCTTTATGCCCAACACCCTGCTGCCTGCCTGCTTCTTGCCTGCACCACCACCAGCACAGGTCCCTGGGCACCCAGGCTGAGCTCACATGCGCTGCACTGTCCTCTAAGCCAAGCTTAAAGCATAACTCACCCAAGCCCAGCTGCACCCCCAGCAGAACACACTCAGGACATACAGCTTTTGAAGTACTGAGACAAGGCTCCCCTCATCAGTCGCACCAGCCCCCTGTTAACGAGGACACTCACCTTGTTCATCCCCTCCTGGGCTAAGATCAGCCCTGGGGCCTCACTACCTTATTCTCCAGTGGAGTTGATCCCTGCTAGATCCTCAGAGCTGGTGAGTCAGATCTCCAAGGCCAGACCATCAGTTGGTGCACCCCCACAGCAACCTCAATATTGACACCAGCACAAGGTCTGTCCATCCCATGGAAAGCGTCAGATGGGGCCAGTGCAGGAGGAGAGGCCAGCAGTGATATTTGCACGCTGCTCCTGGCAGCCTCCAAGCAGCTGAAGCAGCTGCCTTTAAGCACTTTTCATCTAATTCAATGAAAATGAGATGTTCAAGTGAATGAAGATAATTTAATAATGAATAACTCCAACTTATCAGAGAAACTCTCCATCCCTGCCTGACAGTCACTGCTTCTAAGTGCAGTTTAATAAGGGAATCACCATCACTCAGGCCTGTGTAGGAAATCAACACTTTGCTACCCAGGGAAAAGGATCTGCACCTTCCTAAAAGCTGAAGCTATTTCTCAAGGAGCTTAAACTCTATTGGACTTTAAAAGGAAAAAGATAAAAAAAGAGCAGGAAAAAAGACCCAACAAAGCAAGCCAAACCCGAACCAGCAAAGCAGCCCATCTTCAGATGCAAAATGTAATTAAAAATACAGCCCAGCTTGAAGAAGGCTGTAAGTCATCACAAGCAGCAGCCAAAGCTGCAAGCCAAAGCAACGCTGGCTGAGCCTGCGAGAGGGGACACAGGCGGTCCTGTGACCGCAGTAAGCCCAGAGGACATCTCAGCAAGACATTTCAATGCACCAAGGGGCTGCCTTCTGCCGCCAGGACTGGCACTCCACTGCATGCTACTGTCCCCAGAGGGGGGACATGATGCCCAGGGACAGAAAGAGCCCCTCCTTTGCTGGGACAGGGCATTACCACTAAGGCACCTGCAGCCCAGCCACCCTGGTTACCCCTGCAGTGGCTAGGTCAGCCCCAGCTGGGAACACACTCCAGGTCTTCAGCACTGTGGAGGAGCACTGCTGAGCAGCACCCTGAACAGCAGGAAGGGAAAACACCCACAGAACATCCTTGTCAGGGTTTGACTGAGTTGGGAAGCGCCCCTGCAATGCTAACTGGGGATGATGCACAGGCACCCACAGCTAGGCAGGCAATGCCAGGCTCCTATCCTGCTGCATAAGCCTCAGACAGCAGGCAGCCATCATCCACGCTGTGTAAACACTACTAGCAAGTTATTTCTTCAAGGCATGAATCTGCATCCTACCCAGTATTGATCGAGGCAGTGAAGGACTGCATCCTGCCTGGCGCTGCCTGCTCCCGTGCAGGCAGAGGGAGGTGCTGATGCGGGGGATGCCAGGCCCCGCAGATTCCTGCTGACACCTGCCAGCATCCAGTGCTTAATTATTAATTGCGATTCCAGTAGCAATTGTTGCTTGTGCCGATGGAGTTGGATGAGACATCACAAGCAATTAGCAGAACCCTCTGCTGGTGTTCGGCTGGTACCTGCTTAATGCTCCACTCACGTCCTCCTCAGGTTGCTGCAGAGGGAAGGAGGAACCCATTTACATCTCCTGTGTTTGTCGGCTGCTGCTCACAGGGAATCCTGAACTCCAGCCTGCGCATGGTGGCCATGGGCAGCAATGCTGCCACCAACCACAGGCCAGCCCTGCCACAGTGCTGGCAGTGTCCCCTCCTGCGGCTGTGTGGCAGATGTGGAGCAAGACACACGGGGCATCAGCTGCCGTGCACCCGTATGCACTGACGGCCACCCTTGGAGGCACTGGGCTTTTCAGCAAGGCCTCCCAGGCAGGCGAAGCCAAGAGCAGGAGCAGTGGGAGCTGCGGTGGAGGAGGCAGCCCCAAGCCTGGTCCTGAGCTGAGCTATCTCAGGGCCAAGTGTTACTGCCACAGCTCAGGTGTTTGATCAAATTAATTATTATCATAACCAAAGTGACTGGTCAGAGGAATCCAAACAGGCTTTTACTAGTCACTGAGACCGTTTCATAGCGAGAGCAATTTTGGGAGCTTATTTTCCACTCCATTGAGTGCCATGTTACTGCAAATGAATATATTCCTTGGTTGGTGTGATGGAAAATACAGCTGTAAATGCTTTCTGCTTCGTTTGGGTAAAGAGCTCTAGATAGAACCAAATATAAAGAGAATTTAAATGCTCTACTTCATTAAAAAGGTTGTTTCCCATTCTCTTTCTTCCTGAAAATACAGGGCTGCTAGTGGAGAGAGCAAAAGAAGGATTTAAATTTGCATCAGTGTCATGCTAACACAGCCGATCGCTCCCCACCCATGACTGATGGCAGACGTCTGCCAGCAGCTTGCTCTCTGAGAGGGGCTGGAAGCTGAAAGCAGATGGTGGGGTGGCCAGCACTGGAGCCAGGAGCATGGCATGTCTGTATTTACCTCTGTATCAGCATACATAAGCCCCTTCAGCCGACAACTCAGCCTTAGAGACAGCAGGACACATTAGCAAAGGCATGAAGACCCTAACTCTTGCGGGGGCCCACCTAGAGGTTCCTAGAGACAAGTGCCACCATTTCACCTGGCCTTGACGATGGGCTTAGAGATCCTTACCTGCTGCACAGCCACCAGTGTTAGAGAGGCTTGAGGATCTGGAAGGTGGCCGAGCTGCCCTCTAAATGATCTCAGTGTCCATCCACCCGTCTGCATCCGGGAATCAATTACCAGCTCATTTTCTTCTGCCACAGACTAGAGACACTCATACCAGCTAATGGGCATGCAGCATTTCACAGTGACCTCTGGAATGAAGTGCTATGTCATCCCACAGCCATAAAGAACTCTTCTGGCTCGTCACTGCTGGTTTACCCTCTCCAGGAGGGTAATAACCCCCCCAGCCAGTGTCTCATTTCCTGATCCAGTTCCCAGCAAGGAGACAACAATCCGTATTGATTTGATAGTGGCTGCAATCATGTCCACACTCTGATATCAGCTCCGAGACATCTTTGAAAGGAGGAGTACAGCCAGGTTGGGCTGCCACATACTCCTGGGGCTCCTTCTTAACATTTGGGAGTCCCAACCTCCTCTTGCGTAGCACCAGGTGCTGCCACACAGCTTCTGCCCCTCCACATGTGTTCAGGAGAGGTGGTATCCCTCTCCAAGCTCTGGCAGGATCTGGCAACCAAAGTCACTCAGAGAAATCCCATATCATGCAAAATCTAACTGATTTCCTCTCTGGAAGTAAAGGTCCATTGCAGTCCAGCAAGACACCTCAGCAAGTCTTCAGAGTCTTCAGCCTTACAGATCCCTTAGGAGCAGGATGTCAGGTTGTACTCTGCTCTGACTTGATACCAAGAAAGTGAGGGGAAGATTTCATTTCTGCTAAATCCAGTTATAACCCAGGAAGCAATACGTTCTAGGCTCATGAGGCTCATAGATAAACAGATCATCTCAGCAGGGCTGCAGCAGAGTGGGGTGTGATGAGTGATAGGCAGTGGGCTTACACCTGATGGGAGGATAAATAGAGTTCACTTGACTTATAAAATAACCACCTACTGCAATTTTGCTACATTTTAAATTGCAACTTTTCTCCCCACAATGATGTAAGTGGAATTGATAGGAGTAAGTCTCATATAACATATAAGCTTCATAGAAATAACTGAAGCTAATTCAGCCTTCCATTTGAGTAGAGGGGCCAGGAGCAAAGTGACATCCATAGCTTTGTTCCTCACATCCAGCCCAGGGGTTTGGCCAACCAGCTGCTTTTCAAAGCCTGGGCAAACCTGAGGGCCCTGGATCAGGCAGCACCATGGATCCTAAGAATGAGCCACAGCAGTCTCATTTCAGAGACTTCCCTTCCCTTTCTCCTCCTCTGAGCATGGAGTTTCATGAAGTTCAGGATTCAGTTTGCCAGCAGAACTTAGGCACTTTATGAAGGTGTTAAATGGTATCATCTCAATCTCCAAGGCATGGGGACAATCCATATGTGCGAGGGCAAGACAAGGGAACTTCCCACCCATTACCCAACCCCAGAGACCCTGATTCCCATGGAGAGTCCTCCACCAGAGAGTGGGTGCCAAAGAGGTGTCCCAGGCCCCACCTCCACACAGTACTGTGCCTTCTCCTCTTTCTTCACACCACCCTAGTGGAGAAGCTGGAGGAGCCCTGGGGTGGCCTGGGAAGAGTGCTCTGATCAGGACTAGCACAATGACAGTGAGTGCTGACAAAACTCCCCAAGGGAGCCAGCACAGGACTCCCACACCCAGGACATTACCCAGCTGGGATCACACCACCCACTATGCCACAACCTTCCCCTCCCATCTACTATTACTTAAAAGGCTGGCAGCAGGTGCGAGCAATTGCCACTCAAAATCTGGATGAAGGACGATGTAATATAATTATTACCTTAATGGCATTTCAAGACTATCTCCCCCAGCTGGAAGTAAAACTTCTGTTGAGTGAGTTTAATAAGCACATAATCTAACATAATATTCACATGGAAGGGCAGGGTGGCTTTAGGAAGGATTATGGAAGCTTTGCAGCTTTGCGTAGCTTTACATGGGATATTTGACATGCAACAGATAAAGCAGGATGAGCCCATGATAGCTGAAAACCCAGACAGAGGCAGCAGCCTGTAATGCAACCTCCCATCTTCTGTTAAGTAGAAGATTACAAGCTTACCTCACACACAAAGACCAGGCAGCATGGTGTCGGTGCTCCAGTTGCCCCACCATGGCCTCCATGATGGTGGGGCAACCTACTCTCATGGTCACTGGCCACTTCCCAGGTGGCCAGCTGAGGCCTGATGAAGGCATCCCACCAGTGCATCATTCTTCACCAGCCCACAGTTGGCTCCAGGCCTGCCTGGGTAAAGCCCCACAGGGAGCAGATCCAACCACCTTGGCAACACTCCCCCATCCTTGTTCACTTGTGAAACATTTCCCTTGTGAAAGGGAATATGTACTTACTATGCCATTCAGAGCTGATGCACATAAAGCTAGGCTCACCTGAGCACAGTTAACCCAGCCTAGGACCCTTCACAGGCTCTGACTGAATGCAGAAGGCATGAAGCAACTGAAGCAACCAGGCACCTCAAAGCTTGTGCTTCCCCACAGTGTGAATTCCTGCCAAGGGAGCTGTGGGTAAGGAGTCACCAGAGCTTTTCAGCTAGTCGTGCTGGTTAATGCACCCACAGGGACGTAAATCAAAGCAAAGGGAAGGCGGTGATTGCACAACAGCTCAAAGATATACTGTGCTTCTAACCCCTGAAACTCCCTACTATAAGGCACAAGGAATGTTAAGGGGGGCGAGGAGAGTGTTCAGGTTTAGAGACCTTCCTAAGCTTAACAGATACCCCAAATTATTCTTTATGAAGGATTAAAAATCAGTCAAGAGCTCTGCAGGAGAAAGAGGTACATCTCAAATTCCAGCAGTTATCTGGTACAAAATGTGCCCGCCAGCAACCAAGAATCCAGACTGCCCTCCATTCTGGCCAGCCAGGCCTTAGGTAATGTCCTATATAAAGCACTTGCATCCACACACTGCCCGGTGAGCACCTCAGAAATACTGCCTTGCTACCTAATATATGCATTGGGTTTTGCTCAGCTTTTGAACCATTGGGTCACCTTGTCGTTAATTAATGAATCACTAAAATTATGTTTGGGGGCTACTAAGGTTTATTGGGTAGAAAATTATTTCAAATACAGAGAGCAAGCAGTAAAGATTGGAAATATGTTTTCAAGTATAAAGCTAATTGCTGCAGGGAATCCCTGTGGGATCCATTTGGAGCCCTGGTTTTTTATTTCGCTCCTCTGTTAACGACCCAGCTGAGGTTTGTAAAAACAGCAAATGCACGACTGCGTGCTGATGGTGTGACATCCTGCATGCCAGCAGCTGGAAAGAGGTGGGATGTGCTATGCCTTCATGGTGACACAGTGGTGCTGGTGGTGGCCAGAGTGGTTCTCAGCCACATGCCCTGTCACAGCAATGGTGACCATGTTGGGTCCAGCTCTGGTCTCAGCTTTAGGACTGCTCACCATCCTGCTGCTCTCTGTAGTAGTTCACTGAGCCAGATGAGAAACACACCCCACCATCACACTCCTGCCGACATGGGTGTTACTGGAGATGAACACCAAGAGAGGGCTCTGCTGCTTCCCAGGACATCCTTCCACAGGTCCCACAGCCACAGCAGTGTTGGCAACTGCGCTTGAGGTCTCCATGGGTCCAGAAGCAAGACTGCATAGATGCAGCTTGAAAGTGAGACTGGCCTAAGGCCAGACCTGTGAGCAAGGGACTTGGCTTTTACATGTCATTGACCCCAAAGTACCTGTTTGTCTGAGAAAAGATGTCCTGCCTCAGGGTAACATCCTGCAGTTCTCTAGTCATTCCAGTAGGAAGAAGCACATCCTCATTTCCAGCAAGGTTTCAGTTTCCCACAGCCAGGGTCACTTGATTAAGGAACAGAAGTAAAAATACAGTAACTTCCCAGCCCGGGCTCATCTGCGATCAAATCAGAAATCACCAAGAGGGGCTATCATCTTGCAAAGCATCTCATGAGCATGTTGCAAAGGCAGAGGTCAAGAGGAAGGTTCTCCTTGGCTCCTTGCCATGACGCCTTGCTCCCAACACTGACAGCAAAGGCCCCTCTGACCTGCCCCAGGCATGGATGCCACACAGTGCTGCCAGTGTAGATGCTCACCCGTGTGTAAGTGGATGACAGCCCAAATCAGCAGAGGTGTTTTGAGTGGCACAGGTGGGATCTTTCTTCTTTCTTTTAGGTTTTTATTTTCCCTATGGTGCCCCCTGATCACGGTGCAGCAATAACCCAGACAGGTGACTGACCTGGACAAACACAGTTTTATTCACAAAACCATCCTTGCTCCCCACTCAAGTTGGGGGAAAGGGGCACACACACACACACATATTAAGAGTCTTATTTAATATGTCCAGCACTTCCTTGCTGTATTTTATTTTGGTTCCTAGAAAAAGCATCTCCTCCTGTAAATGCCCCTCTTTCCAGTCCCTTTAAGGCACACAAGGTTTCAACACAAGCCAGGCATCAGGATCCTGTCACCGGTCTCAGCTCAGAGGGTCTGGATGTCAGCAGGGCTGTGAATGAATGTAGATGTCTGCTTGTCCATCGCCCAGGAATATCCACAAACTGCCATCCACAAACAAAACCCTGCCCCACGCTAGGCAGGGCAGAAACTGGGATTTGCTGATGCTCTCTCTTCCCCCAGTGAAACAAACAGCTGCCCTGGGAGCGTGACAGCAGGCAGCAGTGCTGAGGACAAGATGCTCCATCTCCCACTGAGTCGGCCAACTCAGGGAAATGAAAACTGTGCCATGTTGTCCAAAACCACCCACCTTCCACAATTTCTCCTTCCAGAAAATACCACCACCAACAACAAACATTCACAGCCTAAACCAGCCCCTTTTTTTCTTTCTTTTTTTTTTCTAAAGAAGCCATATGCAGAGAAGGAACCCACCTTGTCCAGCGATTGTGACCAGGCTGGAGCTCTGGCCATGTCCAGTCATTCCTGACTTAATCCCTGGTATAACTGGAAGACAAAACCAAATCATTAAATCATCACTGGATTTTCTTTCACCTACTACTCCCATGGCTGCCTCTCCTGCCTGGACTGCAGGCTTGTTGAGGTAGGAGCTGGCTCTCCCTAAGAGAGAGAGCCTGCCTCAGTCCAGCAGCAGGGACATTTCTGTCATTAGTAGCCAATTGAGGGATCACATACACTTGAAAGCAAAGCCTAGTTTCAAGACATCTTCATCTGATGCAGCCATTTTAGGCCCATGCCCAGCAGGCATCACCTCTTAGGCTTAGCACAATGCAATTAGTGCAGGGTACAAAGCTTTCCTTTAACCATGCCCAGAACATGGAGCTGCTGGTTATGGGCTCCCAGAGACTGTAGTTCAAACAGCTTCGTCTCTCCACCTTGGCAGCAGGCAGGCAGGCACGCCTGCTCCCTGTGCTGCTACAGAAACAACATTCTTTGAAATGCAGATCCTGCCCCGCTTTGTTCTCTGCATCTTTGTAGGTGCCAGATTTACAACACCCTTGCATCTTGATCACTGGCCTTACACCAAGGCTTGCTGTACCGGCCATGAACGCTGAGCTCGTGTTAGTGTTCTAGTGTTCCGTACCACGCAAACCCCAGGAGCCTTTTACCTCCCTTGGCTTCTCTTGACTGATGCTCAGGCAGGAAGACTTGGTGATGCAAAGCTCGGGGTCAGACACAGCCAGCCAGATCACAGGATGCTTTTAAGATCAAGTCCTTGGTTCAGAAAGCTGCTCAGAGGAGCAGTTATTCACATGTCTGTCCTGGTGCCAGCAAGAGGGAGATCATGAACAAGAGCAAATTACTGCTCATGCAATGGCAGCTGGAGACATCAGTCCCCCACTGGGCATGGGCAACCCCTATGCAGTACAGGGCTGCATCCAGAGAGCTTCAGATGGAGATGGATTTGGGATCCTCATGATGCTGAGGCTCACCTCCCCTCAATGCAGGTGTCTGCCCCAGCCTGACTCCCACGTCCTCCATCAACAAGCTCAAGCTGCCAAGGGGAACATGGCTTGCACTCTTCTGGCAGACACCCCATCCTTTTCAATTACATGCAGTCCAATTCCCATCACGAGGAGGCAAGCCAGGAGGAAATGCCACTGAAGTCAGCAGAGTCATGCTGCATAGTCTGGAGCGAGCGGGAGAAGATGCTAAGCCTGGCCTACACACATCATCTGGGTGTCTTACACCTGTCCCATGCTGGCTCAATCCTCATTTAAATGTATGACATCCATTCCCAAACTGGCAGGATGTGTTTACAATTAATAAGAGGGCTGTGCTGAGATGTGTCTTTTTTTCTTTAAAGCCACACATCAGACCCCGTACCATCCTCTGCTCCCTGCAATAGAAAGCCTGCTTTGTAACTGAGTGCCCAGCTGCCAGCCTAAAAGCCAAACCATGCAGCCTTGACCCCAGCAAACATCACCATTAAAACACGCAGCTCTAGTTTAAACCTTTCCCAGGCCAGAGCCTTAATGACTCATGGCTTTGAGCCCTCAGCCCAGCTCAGCCCACTCACGCAGGATGCACTGCAGAAGTGGGCTCCAGCACTGATATCCTCTAGGGTGCAGTGAACATACCCCAATTCTTTGGCAGCCACCAGCCAAAGGAATGAGTGCTAAGGGACTGTTCCTGCTGGCCCAGCTCCCAGAGTAGAGGACAAGACCCCTTTTTACTGGCTGCCCTCTCCCCAGGCTTAGGACAGCTCAGAAGGGCAGGTCAGTATATCAGGAGCTGCCCAGGATCTCCATTACAGTGCTTCTGTTGGACCAAAGTGTCTGGAGACATGGCTATAGCCCAGGCTGTAGGACCAGCAAGTCCAAAAGCCACTACAGCAACGTGGCTTGGAAAGCAAACGAGGAAGATTAGGAGCTCTGTGAAATTCCCAGGGCCTTGTAACAGCAGAGGAATTACTTCAGGAAATGGTAAGATCCGAGGAAACCTCCAGGCACAAGAAGGGAGCCAAACAAAGCCCTGTGCATTATTTGTGTCATTTTATTTTTGTGTCAATTTATTTTTATCAGCTGTGTTGGCTGACGTGTTGCACTCAGATGTGGCCACTCTCCACCACTTCAGAGAGACAGGACCACCACCAAACCCAGGAGCCAAATTAGGCATCAGTGGAGATGAGGATTCCCTACTGGACCCTGAGGAGGAAAGCAGAAGCCCTGAGGCATGGGATTAATGTAAGCTAAAGACAGCGCGAACAAAGATCAATCCAGTCTCACTTCAACACATCAGATACCCATGGACTCTCTCCTCTGGAAAGACTCTGAATGAATAATCCTTCCCATGAATATTGAGACCTATCTTGAAGCAGCGGCTGTCCCTTCTCACCCACCATTCCTTTTGAAGGCCACTCCAGAATGATCTCTTTCAAGCCTCAGAAATTGCTTCTAAAATCCCACCTAAATTTATTTATTACCAGCTTACCACACAGGGATGCACCTTTCTCTACCAGAGTCCTTGCAAAAGCCACTGGTATTAACAAGTAGATGTCTTTTCAAACCCTACTGAGGGTTAAATCTGATCCCACTTCCTATTCCAGAAATTCTGGGATGCAGTCAAAGCATTTGCCCTGTCCTGAGGCAGGGACCCATGGTAAGACCCCCAGCCCTTTCCTTCCTCCATTCCCTTGGGAGCAGTAAGGACAGAGAGTGCCTGAACTTCCTAAAGCCTGGCCCAATGCCCCAGAAGATGGGGCATTGGAATATGTATGTCAATACGGATGTACAGAATACAGTCCCTGTGGCTGGAACACCATGAATTTTTATTTCACCTCCAAAGAGGCTATTCTGGGTTTGTGTGCCACACAGACCAGGCCAGCAGCAAACCTGGCCCACCCCTTGTGTAGCAGTTGATACCAAGCAAGGAGAAACGTACCAACCCAGACACCCAAGGTAGGAGGGGGTCCCTGTTGTCTGCAGAACTGCATGGCAGCCTTTCTGTCCTGTGCTGCAGGAGCTAAGGCCTTTCTTCAACCTCCTTGCCACTTTCTAAGTCTTCAAACTCTGGCCACTTTCTACCTCCCATTTCACAGAATCATAAAATAGTTAGGGTTGCAAAGGACCTTAAGGTCATCTAGTTCCAACCCCCCTGCCAAGGGCAGGGACACCTCACACTAAACCATGCCACCCAAGGCTCTGTCCAACCTAGCTTTGAACACCGCCAGCGATGGAGCATTCACAACTTCCCTGAGCAACTCATTCCAGTGCCTCACCACCCTCACAGTAAAGAACTTCCTCCGTATATCCAATCTGAACTTCCCCTGTTTAAGTATTAACCCATTACCCCTTGTCCTATCACTACAGTCCCTAATGAAGAGTCCCTCTCTGGCATCCATAGTTTCTTGCTTGTAGCTCAACGAGATTATGATGTTCTCTTTCAGAGCTACAGAAACAAGCATGACTATTTCACAGCAGGTAGGACCATTATGCCTCTGAGACCTTTCGGAAACTTAAATAAAGAGTCGGAGACTAAAAAGAGATTTGCAGCTGTGAAAGCCAGAGGTGCAGGGAAATTCTATCTGTTTGCAGGAGTAGATGCTGAGGGGCTGAAAAACAGTGTCAAGCCCCTGAGACCTCCTGGAGACAGACTGAGAACTGCAGCTGGCTGGGGACCTGGCCTCCAAAGGAACACCACAGACAAACAGCACACCTGGACCATCTTTCATAAGGCCATGGGAATTCAGAGGGTCCTTCCACCCCAGTAAATGTTTGGGATTTAGATGCTCAGCAGTACGGTTGGAACAATTTCCTTGATCTTTTATTACCCTGGTAAATAATTTATTGGGACAGCCATTTTAAAAAATCCCATAAAAGACCTATAAAACATATTTATCACACAAAAAAACCACACTCCCTGGCTCCAACCAAGATGCTGAAAACTTGTTTGTATACTTCACTGCACATAAACTAACCTATGCCTTGTGACAGCTTTAAGCTTTTTAACAGCTCTCTCCCTGCTGCTTTTTATTTCCATTTTTCTGTCTGTAACTTCAGAAAGAAAAAAAGAAGAACCCATCACAACAGGAGAGGTTTCTGCTTTTGGACAGATATTGACAATTGGGAACCGCCCTCCAGTTCTCATGGCACCGGGTAACTTTAGCAAATGATGTTTCTTTTGGCTGAAAAACACAACTCAAACGGTGGCTAGCTGTAGCATGTTGGGACACTGGGATTGGCAGCCATACACAGAGGGTTGGAACTCGATGATCTTACGGTCCTTTCCAAAACAAACCATCCTCTGATTCTATGTGTGACCGAGGTGCTAGTGGTACAGGCATCAAACCACCGATTTGTGCCTCAGTTTCCCTCTTGAGATCAGGAGCACCCATAAAGTACTTCCTTCTTCTGCGGCTGGCAGAGGGCAGGGTCCTTTTTTCAGCCAACACTCGAATAAATGAATAATCCAAAGAAATGGCTGAAGAAAGTGTTTTCACACCCAAAACATGCAGAAGCCACCAAAGCTTTTTGTCACTCTCTTGGACACCAGAGGATGAAGTGAGATGAAGCCTGGCCAGCAGGACAAGGCATCAGCCTGCTGTTGAAGTACAAAACCAGAACCCAAGCCACATTTATAACTGCAAGCATGATGCCTCTTGCCAGGCGGTCGCGCAGCCTCCCAAAGCAGACCAACCCACATCCCCCTGCACTGTGCCTGCAAACCCAAACCTCACCAGGGACAGCTTTGACAAGCAAAATTTCAACACACAGAGATGACCTGGCATGGGGAAATCAAACTTCACACCTGGAGATGGGCTGAGGTGTGCTTCTCCTCTTCCCAGGACAAGGGGGCCATGTGGGAGCCACGGTGAGGCAGGATGGAGTGCGGAGCCCCTCTGCTGTGATGCAGAGCCAATCTTCCAGCCATGCAGTGAAGTAATCCGGAGTGAGAGCACAGTCCTCCCACAATGGGTCAGCAGAGCTGGCCATCAAGAGGGCTGCCAAAGCACACAGACACCCAGACATGCAAAAAGCCTGCTCCAGATGGCATCTGTCGGAGGGAGCCAGGAGCTGTCTGGGTCAGTGTGCTCCCCATGCATGATCTGGCTCTTCCCCATCCCCAGACATCTCCAAAATCCCTCATTCTGGTCCTGGTTCCAACACAGGAGTGATGCAACCTACTAAAATGCCTCTTCAGGACACGATCAACACTCCCACCATGTTCCCCCATTCATTCAGCTTCCCCTCTGCCCATCCAAAGCCCACACCAGGCACTTGAGCTACAGCTGCTTTCATACCCACGTGAACCAAAATGCTCTCATCTGCACTGGCTGGTTCTCCATAATGTCTGCTCTCTGCCTCCACCACTTGCTCTACAGAAGGATCACAAATTCCGAGCAAGCTCAAGCAGCCAGCATGGCCATATTATGAAGAACAAGCTATGATAAGGTGATCAGTGGTCAAAGTAAGCTGGGGCTGGGGTCTCTGGATGCAGGGCATCACTTTTTCCCAGCTTCAGAGCAACCATGGCTATGCGTACATTAACAGAGCACGTGAGAGCTCATCTGAGCCAGTGAATGTAGTACAGCTCCATCGTAAGCCAGTCTCCCAAGCAGGTTAAAGCCCAGCAGAGCATCCAGTCTTCTGTGCTCATGGAGGCAGGAATGGAGAATATAGATGTAGGGGGCAGGGAGAGCCTTTGTTTATCAGATCCGTAAGTGGAGGCAGACAGCAGTCACCCAGAGGCTGGGATTCCAGGCTCAGCTTTGGGGCTGGGGCCTCTCCCAGCTTCACCAGGTTTCCCAGCACCTTTGGCTGCCGCTTCCAAACTGATGAGCACATTTGTGGTTAACTCCGTTTGCAGATTTAAAAATCAAACCCTGGCACAGGAAATTAAAAGATAATGCAAGGGATTACTTAAAAAAAATTAATCTTTATTACTCTCCACTCCCAAGCTGCTAATAAAAAAATGTGCTCCTCATGCAGTCTCAATAAAAATAGGTTATAAAGCAGAGGAAGAGAAGAAAGCAGATGCTTCAAAAAACCATCTTTCATCCCTCCGCCCTGCCTGCCTGCCATAGCCATTCATCTATACCTGCGTGTCAGCTCCCAGCAGCTTCCAACCCAGTCAGCCCTTTTTACCCTGCTAGGTAATTATTCCCCATTTCAGCCTGGTCCCCCTTGTCCTCCATGTTTTACACCTTCAGTTGATCAGCAACCCCAGTCCAGAGAGCAGCCTAGAAGGTGGTTTAATAGCACACCTTCCTTGCCCCAGGTATCTCTGAGCACTGTATAAACCAGGATGAATTATAGCTCATTATAGAAAGGGCAGGCATGTGGGAAGTAAACAAAGCAGCTATTACAGAAGCCAGCAATAGCACCACAACACTGGACCAGGGTTGTTACATGCAGGAAACCATGCCTGAAAGAGAGGTCAAGGATCCTTGGCAGCTCTCAGAAACCAGTGTAAGAGGCTGAGACACAGGTGGCAATTGCACAGATTTATTCAGAAGATGCTTCTGTCTAGGAATGTGCTCAAGAAAGAATCATGGTCCTTGGTTCTAGCTGGTGCTGGAGCTGACAGAGCCAGAAATGGGACTGCATACCATTTCTGTGCCTACCAAAACCTGGCATGAGTTAGCCAGGTTTTAATAGGCTCTTGAGCCTATTGAACAAAATCTTGCACATGAGAGAGGTGAAGAAGCAAAATCCATCAAAACTGCCGGCTGTGTCCACACTCCAGTAGAAGAAACAGTCATGAGCACAGATCCATCTCCCACTAGCCTTCTGGCCATGTCAGGAATGTGTTGGCCCTTGGTGTGCTCAGGACACCCATCACCACTGCTCCTTCCAAAGAGGTGTCCCTGGGTCTGGTGGAAACACAGCCATGCCTGGAAGGAGCAGAGTACTTCACAGAAGGAGAAACCAAGAGACCAAGAGCTGCTGCATCACACTACCAGCCCAGCATGAAAGATGGCTCTCTTAGCTACTCCAGGCCCAGAGCTGGGGCTGGGGTGAAGGAGCCAGGCAGGCAACAGCAGTCCCCTGAACATGCTCTGATGCCCACTACTGCAGGAGCAGCCTTAGATGACCCATAAAATCCAACCTCCCCATCCTGGATGAGCAGCACAGGCACAAAACCCATCCCCTTTCCCCTCCTGTGCAGAATGCAGGAGTTTTATCCCAGGAAAAGCAGCTCCACACCTTCTCCTCATTGGGGATATAAGGAGTATTTGGCCTCTTCTGACTCCAGGAAGGAGAGACGCAGCCTGGAAATAAAGCACTGGCAAGGAACAGGTGCTAGGGGTGGAGGCAGGAGAAGGGCAGAAACACAGGCAGGCTCAAACACACGGAAGAAACCCCCAGGGAGAGAACGTGCCGCAGGCACTGCTGGCTGGCACACCTGCGGTTCCCCTGCCGGGGGCAGAAGCAGAGTGGGGATGCCAGAGTACAGTGAGGCAGAAGGTGGCTTTCCAAGGGGAGGCTGACTGTGATTGATGGCACTGCGCTGTGTTCTCACTGATGTAGAAAATTAGAGAGCAATCACTTCAGATATTGGCCCATCCGAAACACTTGTTGTGTCCATCTCCTGTACACAGGTGCCTCTCCTGGGACCTCTCCCTCTGGCTTGTAGGCTCATTATTCAGATTGCTGAACTGGGAAAAGTAACATTGCATTATGGGCTTTTCTTTTTTCCCCAACTACTTGACTGTATTATTCTTGGGAATACGTAAGGTGCTGATTTCCTCAGTCAGCTACTTGAGGGGAAGTTTGTTTCATTCTTCTTGGCTAGGATAAAGTAACCCTTCACTTTTTTCTTTCTCTGCTAGCCCAAGGCAGGGAAAAGGCTCTACGAAACAAAAAGACAGGAGCCTTATTTTTCAGGGGGAAACAACTCCCTAAAAACCAGCAAGTCATACTTCACCCTGGGGCAGATCTGATTGTTGGTAACCACATCTGAGCAATGCTACTCTGCTAATGTAGCCTTTGGCAGAATGGTCCCCTCCTGACCTTCCATCCTTTTTGCCATTTAAACAGTTGCTCGTTTTTCTTCCTGTTTTTGTGTCTGCTTTCGTCTCTCCATTGCCTCTCTGTTAGATGCCAAAAGAGTTTCAAAGTGGTCTTTAAGTGGTTTTAAAAAAATCAGCAGGGTTGTGTTCGTCTTTTTGTGAGGAGCTCCCAGTTCAGGAGCCTGGACATTCCTGGTGGGTGATGAGCTTTTTAAGGCAGGGAAATTTTGCAGCCATTCTTGAGACACCCAAGAGCAAAAAAGGCAATCATAGGCGAGGAGACTACTGGGCCCTTGTCTTAAAACAATTCTATCCCACAGTAGTGGGCAACCAGTTTTTTCCCAGCCAGGCACAGCATATAAGCTCATGTCCCAGCGTTTCCAAGCACGATAGAGGAACCTCTCTGACTGCTGCCAACACAATGCCAAACAAGCCCTACACTCCTATCGCAACCGGTAACCTCTCTTCAAACTCTCCAAGAGCTCCCTGGCAACTACACCAGTCTGGGGGAGCAGCACAGGCTCTTCCACTTGTCTTAGCATGGCTAGAAGAGACTGACAAAAGAGGTTGGATGTGGGGACTCCCACCTCTGGAAAGGGCAAGAAAATAGTTCAGTTTCCATCACAACTCCAAGCTCCACCATTGGTTTCTCCTGACAGCTCCCCAGCTTTGGGCAATTGAACTTGCTCCCATGTCAAACAGGCAAATTGCTTTTTTTGCGCTTGGATATCTTAAGAATGGCTTCAAAATTTCCCTGCTTTGAAGCTCATCACCCAACAGGAATGTCGAGGCTGCTGAACTGGGGAGGTCCTCCAAAAAAAACAAACACAACCCTGCTTTGTCCTCTGTTAAAAGGACAACCATGCCACCAGCTGCAGTCCTGCCAGCACTCCGAGCATCCCCCGGGTCAATGCACTGAGGGCTGGCAACAAGCAGCAAACATCAGATCCAAGCCAAAGCCTGAAGCACTCAAGAAATCCCTACAGGAAGATGACTTGGAACAAAGCATCTCTCTCCCTTCCTCCTTCCCACATCCACCAGAGCCTGACCCCAGAGCCCGCTACCGGTTTTCCTAGTGGTGGTTAATCATCTACCCTCTGGAAGTCCCTTCTCAGGGTGCAGAACAATCCCCACACATTCCACTTTCTCCATCTGTTAATGGCTTCCTTCCACCCAGGCTGAGCCTCCCCCAACCTGAACTAATGGTAGGAAATTAGCATTAAAATGATAGCTTGCTATTAGTAGTGCCTCAGCTTCCTATCACACTCCAGGAACAGCAAATGACAGGCTGTGATTTCCCTGCCGTGATGCAGAGGAGAGAGAGTGATGGCAACCAGAAACACTGAAGTTACCCATGGAAAGTTTTAGGCTCATGTCTCCTATCCCAGCAGCCCCTTCCATTCCCCATCCCCATCGTGCTCATCCACCACACAGGCAATCCTACAAACAGATGGCACCTGGGCAGGAAAGCAGACAAATTGGCTCCCACCTGCAGGAGCACTAAGCTTTCAAAGCAGACGAGCACTCACTCGCCAAG
Source organism: Myiopsitta monachus (assembly GCA_017639245.1). Taxonomy (NCBI): domain Eukaryota; kingdom Metazoa; phylum Chordata; class Aves; order Psittaciformes; family Psittacidae; genus Myiopsitta; species Myiopsitta monachus. The sequence continues at coordinate 41,283,494 of CM029923.1, forward strand.
AGCCCCGCAGTGTGGAGACGACAGAGGAATCTGCCATCACCCGCCTTCCTTTCTCTTCACTCTCAATGACTCCTGCTGCATCCTTGCCTGGTTGCAGACATACAGCTGGCTCCTTCCAGGAGACTATGGCAAGAGGGGAAGGTTGTCCTGGATCAAGTGCCTAGAAGAGGTAATTCAGGCCGAGCATCAGCGAAGAGATATTTTTTTCATGTCAGCACAAAGCTTTGGCTTGGAGGGCTTGCAGCTAGCCTGAAGGAAGAGGGTTTTTCTTGGGTCCCCACTGAACATCCATCTGTTTGTCAAAGAAACAGCAAGCTCAAGCTGTCTCTCCCCTTCTCCTGCCAAAGCAGGGGTCTGCCCTCCCAGAAAATTCCCCTCCTTGACCAGATAGCTGTGGCAAGAGCATGGAAAGACTCATTTCATTTTCTGCCTGCCTGCCTGCTCCTCTGAGCCCACCTGGCTGAAAGCTTCTTAGTACATCAATGCCAGGGAAGCAGCTCGCATACCAAACTGTGGAAAACAGAGAGGCATGAGGAGATGAGCAAATCCATGGGTGTCAGTGCAGGTTGTCATCTCCCTCTGGGTATCTGAGTGACCCTGCAGAGTTGTAGCTACTGAGGATTTAATACATGGTGCATTCCTCCTTGCAGAGCCCCATAGTGCTGGTCATCCGCACCAGGGAAAGGGGACACAGTGAGGACAAGACATGCAGGAGCACTTGAGTGCTTTCAGCACATATTACATGGAGTAATACACAACATTGCTGAAAACATCCATTCAAAGCTGCATTTTTAAGCCACTTGGGTAAAGTCAATCTCTTCCACTCCATCCTTACCTCTCAAATACCTGGTCCAACAAGTGAAGATAAGTGCCCGTGAGCTCCAGCCTTCTAATTGCCTTGTAATGGGCCTAGAGATGGGATGAAAAAGGGAGAAGGAACAGGATGGTAGGAAAAAGCAGATGTCCTGGGTTCAGCAGTAGCAGTCATTTTTCTCCTTCTTAGTAGCTGGTGCAGTGCTGTGGCTTTGACTCTCAGCCTGAGAACAGTGCTGATAACACCGATGTTTTTAGTTACTGCTCAGTAATGTTTACTCTGACCAAGGACTTTCTGAGTCTCATGCTCTGCCAGGGAGGAGGGGAAGCCGGGAGAAAGCAGAGACAGGACACCTGACCCAAACTGACCAAAGAGGTATTCCATACCACAGCACATCATGCCCACTATATAAACTGGGGGCAGTTACCCGGAAGGGTGAGATCACTGCTCGGTCGGGCTGGGTATCGGTCAGCAGTTGTATTCTCTTCCCTTGTTATTTCCCTTATCATTATTATTATTGGTGGCAGCAGCAGCGGTTTGTGTTATACCTTAGTTACTGGACTGTTCTTATCTCAACCCGTAGGAGTTACATTCTTTCGATTCTCCTCCCCATCCCTCCGGGAGCAGGCGGAGGAAGTCGGGGGAGTGAGTGAGTGGCTGTGTGGTTCTGGGTTGCCGGCTGGGCTTAAACCATGACAGCAGGGTAAAACAGTTACCCTTTTCCCAGCATTCCTATTAGTAGCTGAGATGTGGGAGCAAGGAGAGGATTTATCTGATGATGGATAGCCCACACATTTGTATCTTCACTGAGCCGTAGACCCAGATCGGCAGACTCCTGACAGATGCAGATGGCAAAGCCATTTTTAATAAGGTGAGGAAAAAAGGGGAAAAGAGAAAACAAAACAAAACAAAATAAAGACAGGCTCCAGCTGGAAAAGATGCAAGACAGGATCAGGACTAATAGAGAACTGGAATCTTGGATGCAACAAAGAAGCCCACCCCCTACTTCTGTTTTCTAGCATAGCCTGGCAGCAGTAGGGTCATTCTCTCCTCTGTAACCAGGTGGAAAATGAAAGTTGCACCCAGAACAAACCTATAGCTTTGGTGAACTGGCCCCTGAGGACATAAGGCTGGCAGAGGGGCTGCTGGAACAGTGTGGGCACAGGCACTCTTCTATAAGATTAGCTCCCATTTCAGAACTGGTGAGACAGCCTGCAGAGAACATTAACCATTAACATGTTTGCCCCTCAGACCCTGATTTAGCTCAGGCCTGGCTCCCAAAATGCACAGATGGCCCCCAGGACTCCGAAGAGACATCCCTGACAGACCTCCTGTTGGTACAAGACTGCCAGCATGGCAAAGGACCATTCTGTGCAACGCTCCCATGATGGCAAACATGGCAACTCTCAATGGCCCTGATTTATCTCAGACAGTGACAAGGGTTTTCCTTCTGTCCCAGGCCACCATACGGCAAAGAGACATCAGTGACATAGAGCTGCTTACCAACACAGCAAGAAAATTGATGATCAACACAGTATGCATTGCCCTTTGAGCAGCACGTATGCATGCCCTGCTTGTTACTAGAAACCAGCAGTTCTTGATGTAAGCCAAGGGGAAGAGAAAGGAAGAAGTAACCTCATGGAGGGAAAGATTTCACCTAGGCCAGTGACATTCTGCTATTGTCACCGCCAGCCATAATATCATCCTCCCTATGTGAAGTCTAAGTTGACAGTGATACAGGAGAGGAGTAGAGAGGGCAGCAATCTCTGCACGCCCCTGCACAAGGCCTCTGCAAAAGCAAGAACCGGTAGCTCATCACCGTGTTACTGAGCAAGTAGATATTCCTTTTCTAGAGCCATGGAATAATCTTTCCTTAAAGTTACCCATCCTTCTGGGCAACTCTGTGGAGGATTTCATTTTGGTCTCTGTTGTATCCTCTTCCATTTCTGAAATAAAGAAATGTATGCAGAAGCCAAAACCTTCTCTACAAAACAACACATGCATCCATAAGCTGAAGTCACCAAAGCCTGAAGAGTTTCTAGTGCAAAAGTCCGTGTGCTTTCACACTCATCGGAGGTGCATTAAGCACCTTCGAGCCCTGCTGCCTGTGGCATTTCCAGCTGACATTCCCTCCCTTTGGCCCAGGAACAGGCAAGCACAGGGCTGGGCAGTGAGGTGTGGCGAAGGTTACTGCTGAGACCTGGTAAAAATGTCATCCAGCAACATATGCTTCAAAAAAGATTCATTCCCAAGCAGCCAGGCTCCACAATAAAAGTGTCAGAGCAGACAACTTGCCTCCTCCCAACCTCATTGCCTCCAGATTTATCCTGTCTCAGGTCTCTCTCCCTACGTAAGCCAGCACGTGCCTTTCCTTTCAATAGGATGACACTGAAACTCAGCCAGCTAAGATTGTAAAGGAAAAATTAAAAAAAGCCAGATGAAGGGACTGGGGGGCAGAAAATGTTTAGAGCCAGGTTTTCCTCTAATTTTGGCTGCTCTCAGTTCTGAAAGGGAGGAGGGGGAAGCAAGAAGTACCTTAACATGAGAATGTTCCCAAACCAGAAGCCACCTGATTTTGTGTTCCAAACCAATGCTGTAGCTGCTAGGCTATATCACCTCATTGTCAGGAAGCTCGAATCACATTCCTGATAAAATCCATCCCAGAAGACATGAACACCTCTGAGCCTGTCACCCTCCCAGACTCTTCTGAGGGATGTGCATGTGAAGGGTATCCAGAAAGCGAGGAGAGAGGATGAAGCTCCCTGTGAGTTATAGTCTTGGGGAGTGCTGAGCACTAGCTTACCTTCACAGAGATGTGATGTTAATGCAGTATTGCAGGCAGCCCCAAAGACAGAAATGGGGAGCACAGGGGGAGGAGAGAGAAGAGAGGAAAAGAGAGGTTAATGTTAATGGTTCCTTGCAAAGAGCAAAAAATACCCAGAATAGCCAGAGTTTCTGTTGTGTCTGGGTTTTTTCTCTTTTCTTCCCCTCATCCCCCCAAAGGAATATGCCACATAAATTACAATTATTTCCTTCCAACCTGCAAGATAGGACCAGGCAAAGCATACTTCAGCTGTGAGTGAAAGAGACAGATCCTGCATTTGTCAGGAGCACACTAGCCCCAGGGAGGCAAGGTGGAAGATGGCAGATACCAACTGCAGGGATCCTGCTGGCTAATTCCTGGTAACCAGGAGATACAGGTCTGTCCCAGGCTCCCAGCTGGGGTTCAGGGTGTGTTTCTCCAATACAAAAGAGACATCAATAGCAGAAGTGAACCCTGGGCATCTCAACTGTCCTGAGGGGAGGCAGGCTAAGAGCAGATGTTGGCAAAAGTGGGCTGTGGAACAGCTTTCCATGGAGCAGAGAAGAACTCCACTACTGCTACAGCAGTCCTGTTATATTTACAAAACTTGTTGCAGGAGGCAGAGCCCATGACACCTCCTGGATCTATGGACCTTATCATCCAAGGACACCTTTTTCTGGCCCATGCTAGGATACCCATTCAGGCACGTGGCTTGCAACCTAGCACCCCCGTCCTCCATTCAGCTAATAGCATGGAGAGAAACAGCTCACTTCTAGCAGTGACTGCTCATCCACAGGCAAGAGAAAAACCAAAGCAACCCCCACCATGCTATAAAAGCACTGCTTCAGTGTGCCACAGCTGTTCCTCACATCTGGATGAGACGGCACTTAAAGTGTTGCAGCTGGCACCAGCTCCTCAGCATCTCGTAATCCTGTTAAAGCCAGGCAGGGGAGAGGTCTGGCAGCCGAGGTGAAGGGGCACTTCATCTCCATCAGGTTCTCCTCCACTAATGAAAATGTTTCGCTAGCGTGTCCTCAGGAAGGTTTCCTACAGCTCCAGCCCCTGTGTGATTGAAGGCTAATCTCAGTTCCTGTTGGCTGAACGGCAGCCCATGAGGAAGGTGATGTATTGTGTTTCACTTCAACTCGATATTTAATGGTGCTGGAAAAAGAAGAAAAAGCACCAGATGTTTCTAGACTGTAAGTGATCTCTTCCTGTAACACAGAGGCCAAGGCAGGAATAGGGGTCTCATGGACTGAGATCACAGTGCACCCCTATAAATTCAACCCCTCTTCAAAGTGCTATTTCATGTGCCAGTGTGACTCCCTCCAAGAAGCAGTCTAGCTGATCACATGTGACCACAAGAGGCAACATGTCCGGTAGTCACTCTGCAGGTCATGACAGGCCTCCCATGAGCTCCCCACCATCAGTCTGGTCAGTGCAGCAGCTGGGAAAAAGGACAAGGTCTGGAGCACAGGCTATTTGGGGTCAGGGAGGAGAGCACATAGCAGGGGCTTGGTACTCACAGGTTGTGGCCTTGGCTCCTCTGGCTGGCTTTGGACTAGTCTCTGAAGCCTCAAGATGTAAGTTTTCCAGTCTGCGGTGTTAGCTTTCTTTTACAATGCTTAGAGAGCTACCCATAAAAAATGGAGAAAAAAAAAAATCAAGATTACAGTCCTCTTGCTGACCGTGCTGCTCACACTCAGGGAGACACCTGGCTCCAAGACACACCAATCTTTTCCCTCTGCTCCAGAGCCACAGCTCCAGATCATCCCCACCAACTGTTGCTCTCCTACTCTGTCTGCCCTTGCTGGAACAAACCAATTACTTCTACCTGCAAATCTTTGCAGCTTTTCTCCTCCTTTTTTGTCCCTGCAAAACCACCAATATTTGCTGAGGACATCCAAACACAACACAACCTCTCCTGTTTGCTTTCCTTTCTCCTCCTCCCCCTTTTCCTATCTTTTCCCAGCCCTTCCTGCCACTGGCACTGGATGTGGGATGCTTACCACAGACCACACAAAATGTATCCTCCAACAGCTAAATCTAGAGGAGGAGAAACTAAGAAATCAGGAAGAAAAAGAAAAAACTTCCAATTACTGGCAATTAGCTCTACTCAGTGCTTAGCCGCTGGACATCATGCCCTAGACACAAATCACTCTGGTAGGTGAGCACACAGGGTGGCACATAACATACTTGCACACACAGTACACAGGTGAGTACTCAGGGTGCTTGCTGAAGGTATTCCAACCCATTTGGTCACCAATGGCTGCAGTCCTTTTAGGGGCCTCCTGTAGCCCAGCCAAATTGTGGATGGTACTTCACTCTGCTCCCATGAGCTGTGGTCCAAGCAGAGACAAAGACACTTGCTGAGAGCTGAAGCCCAGCACATGAAATTGCTGGAGGGATGTCCATCCTCATGCCCAGACCGACCTGTTTGGGTTATCTGTCTGTTTTTCTTCCCAGCAGGGATATCAGCTACAGACAGCACTATGGGCTGCCTGTTGATGCAGTTGCAGAGGGAACAGCCCTTGCTGACAGACACCTTCCCCTCCACAGGAGGACATGCTTCACTCCCAGCCAGAAAGTGGAGGCACCCAGCACACTGCCACAGCAGAGGAGGCACTCAGCCAGCCACTAATGCTTCCTACTGTCTTGGAGCAAAGGGATGAATTAGCTTTATAAGCTCTTATGAAGAGCATATCACTCCTGCCCTTCCCTCCTTGTGCAAGACTCATACACAGACTCAGCTGTGGAGCAAGTGAAGCAGAACCAACTTACCTCTGTGTCAGCAGCCCCAAACTCCTCTTAGGTCCTGTACAAATCTTATGAATTTTAAATCTGAAGACAAGGTGGGAGTTAGGATAGAGCAATCCTCCTAAGGGTACTGCAGGGCCCTTGCTGCCCCAGAGTTCTTTAAAAAAGATGGATGCTTGGCTTTTTCATATGACTCTCTCAGGTGGCACCACATATGGCCCGAAAAAGGGCATGGTCTCCATGCCAAAGCCAGAGCCAATGCACAGTCCCTACTGCAGACACCCAAACTTGGAGCTGTTATTTGGGGTTGGTCGGCAGTTTTCCACTGACCACTCCTGGCATGCAATGTATTCCTCACCCCCAGCACCCAGCCATAAGCAGTGTAGAGCGATGGTGCTGCTCCAGAGAAGTCTCTCTGAAGTCACTCTGGGGCTTGTTAGCAGAGTGATAAAGGGGATGAATGGCCTCAGAGAAATGCTCTATTTCCTGCTGTGGCATTCATTATCCTTTAGCTGGGCAATTCTTCACACCAGCCTGGAGCTCTGGGCTTGCTCGTTTACTGTCCTCAGGGGCTGTTTTCCACAAGAGGCCAAGCTCTGTACTTAACACTCATCGCCCCAGGCAGCTCAAGCGTGCCTGAAGAGCCCTCAGCTTGGCAACCCATGCAGGACGGCTGGGGGTAGAGCAGCTCTTCTCCTGGGTAGTCTCTGAGCTCAGCGCCTTCCTCCCACCCGACCAGCTTGCTTTCCCAAACTCACAGTTTGGTGATCTGAGCCACAGCTGCCCCTTCAGATCTGCAAGAAACAGAGCTGGGCACGTTTTCAGCCTGATTTCCCAAGAAGTGCAAAGCATATGCACTCCTGCTGCATCAGTCTGTCCTCTGCCCACTCCCCGCAACTTCTGACACTGCAGATTTCAACCTGATCTGACAGACACAGAGGTCTCAGAGATAGTCAGAGTCTATAAATTTCATGGGAACAGACTGTTAAACAGAGGAGAGACATTATTAGCACCTTCCAAACTGTAGTGTATCATCCCTTATTAGACATCAGACAGTCTGTGTGGGAGAAGCAGAGATGTTATAAATATCCCAGTAAGGGGAGATGCTCCATTCAGCACAAGCAGCTTACTAGACACCAGAGAATCCAAACTCAAGTGATATATCCACAAGAGATGAGACTTCATGGATCCCACTGCACACAGTACTAATGGGTGAAGGTTTCAAGCCTGCTCTTCTGACGGGAGAGACAGTCAGCTAAGATGGCATGTCAGCCTTTTCAAAGGCTTTTCAAAGCCTCTGGAACCAGGCTGTGTATTTTTTCCTTGCTGCTCTTCCAGTGTGATGTCCTGCTGCATTTCCAGCTTGAATTGCCACCCCAGACTTACGGATTAGTTCAGATGCTCCCTGAAATGGAAGAGACATACCCAGGTCCAAGGGGAAGCACTGATGGGCTCCATCCCTGCAACCCTCTCATTGCCTGTCTGCCACACAGAGAGAGATTTCACCTTCCAGCAAGATGTTTCATCCACTTCCACCAAGTGCCAGCAAGTGGGAAGGCAGCCCAAAGTCCAAGCAGCCACCCAGGGAACTCACAACAGTATCACTTACACATGAAACTACCCATTAGCAGGTTGACTGATTAGTGGCATTTGTTATTGTGTGAGAGGGTGCCTGTTCCTCTACACATAGGCTCTTCCTGCGGACCAGACCCACTCACCAACCCCAATACAAATCTGCAAGCCGGTGCCAGCATAGAGCAGGCAGGCAGCAGCATGGGTGCAAAGCTCAGCCTTTCCCTGGCAGGACAGAGTAAGTCCTAGAGACCCTTCCTCTTCCTTCTAAAGGATGAAGGGGACACAACAGTCTCTTGGTGCTCCTTTAAAGCCACTTAAACAGTTTGCACATTACACAGTGTGATACAGCCTTGGGAGAGCAACACCAAGAAGCTATTTAGTAGACGTGCCAGCTGGCTTTCCTTGCTCACCTCCTTTCAGTGACCCATTTAGGAGATCCTCATTAGGCTGTTTCAGTGTGGAACCTGGAGCTGGTTTTGCTGGGACCTCACATCACTCATCACCACTCTCTGGTATACGAAGAATTACCAAGAAGCACATGGTATATAGCAAGGCAGCAAAGGTGACTGGAGCTTGCTGAGGTTGACCCCATTGCAAGGAAGCCAAACTTTACATGTAATCTGGGAACAGAGTGGGGTAATCCCTGTGTTCATTTAGGATCTGCACTGCCTCAGTTGTTATCTGTTCATGGTGTCATTTCCAGCCTCACTCATTCCAGAGCCCTGGAAGTAATCAAGTAGTGGAAAACAGCCTTTTTCCCTCCAGCTCCTATGTGACACTGGCCCAGCTGGCCAGATGCATTCTGGGGCTTCTCTGAATCATCCGGTAAAGGCCAAGTCCCACGATGTGCTGTCGGCCTGGAGGATTACGTATCACTTGTCCTTGCAGGGCTTCAGCTCCACAGAAAGGGTATTTAAACATGCACTACAGCACATCTTTTATTGCAAAACAAGGATTTACACTTCAGGGCTGCTTGACTCCCTGTTCTGCCCAACAGAAGGAGTGATGGGGATTGAATCCAGGCTTGCGTTCATTAAAAACAAAAAAAAAAAAAAAGAGAAAATCCAGAAATCCAGTCACTCTATCTTAATTGTTCTGATCCAACCTTTCACAGTGTTGCATTGAGCTAAAGGGCTGCACCTGAAAGTATGCCAAGAGTGGCATGAAATGTTAATGTTGCAATTAAAACAATATGAATATTGCAGCACTGCTCCACTGCTCCCCATCCACTGAACAATTCTCATTCAATGGAAGTCAAGTTACATTTGAGGAAATAATGAGGTCTGCTAATTAAGTCTGGCCTAAGAAGACAGCAGTCTTAAAAGGGGGGAAAAAAATCAGATCTCCCCAACATATATACATTCACTGCTTATTATCTGCAGAGGGAAATCATTAATGCTGCATAATGCCAGGATCACAGGTCAGCACCCATTGTCTTACTGCATACATCTAGAGGAAATTATCTTTTTAATGATAAAACACATAAGTCAGGACCTGCCTTGTCCCTAGGAGCTGAGTTGGGAATGCCAGGCTGACACTTTCCATACTCTGAATGCAGAAAGCAGGTACCTGACAGTGAATGCCAAATCCAGGCTGGGCTAGTGAGAGGCAAGCAGGGGCTCCAAGGAGCTGAAGTCTGCAGATTGCATTCAGCTGACACAAGACAAATCCCACCTTGTACACAGGGAAGTGATTTTTCCTCCCCAGCCACTGAGACAACTGACTGACAGTGACACTACTAGTGGAAGCCATATGGAAAGAGACTGCTGGGTCAGTCCTAGGGGGACAAAGACTGGTCAGGATCATCTTATGTTTTAACTCCAACAAGAGGCAAAAGGGGAAGAGCCCCCTTCCTGCCCCTTGCATCCACCAGTTGCTGCCTCAAGCCAGTGCAGTAACACTGCACCGGTCAGCTGCTGTCCCAAGTGAATGTTGCAGTAACATGAGGACGCAGCAACAGCCCAGAAACCAGAAACATCAAGTCCGGGGGTCCCAAAGGAAATCTGTATCAATGCATCACACCCACAGCTGCCTCACCTTCTTGTCTTTATCATCTTCCCAAATTTCTTTATCCATGACTGCTGCTGGGACTGCCATTGTCATTCCCCAGTCCAGTAACTGCAGAGGGAGGTTGAGGCAGGGAGAGTCTGGCATCATGCATATTTCTTGAGAAGAGCAGATGGCTGGGAACAGGTCCACCATAACTTCCTGCTGATTTATCTGCCTTTTCTCTTAGAGTTTCAGGAGCATAGCATACAAGACCTACTCATCCTACAGGCTTGAACTTTGACATTAGACCCAATCTGACAAACCAGCATGGAGTTGTCTAGGGACTACAGAGCAGTTTGTTGTGTAAAGAGCAGGCTACATTAGTCCAAACCTCTCCTGCTGCTGGAGAAATACTCTTCCCAATTCCCCAGAAGAAAATTCATCCACTGGAGGTGTGAAGCAAGGCACCAGAGTTGTCGTTCATTCCTTCACCACTGCTGACACTTTGAATCAGGTAAGATCCTTGGAAACACAAAGATTCAAATGAGGGGAACTCAAGCCATCAGGAAAGGAAACACTTCATTTGAATTAGGAGAAAAATACAGATGAAAAGATCAGAAAGGACCTTCTATGCCCTAGATTGTTCTAAGGGACTCAGATACCATTTATATCCATCTGTGGCCTTCTGGAGATGGAAGAGAAATAAATTTATTTGCTAAGCAAGGTCCAACCAGGAGGACGCCTTCACCCTGCCTCCAGCAACAGCAGCGGCTCACTGTTTTGTGGATGAATAGGTGGTCTCCTCCATCCAGCCTGTTTCTCACTGTATTTCAAAATGAACCAGCACTTGCTGCTATCAAGTGTCTGTTCTGCAATAAAGAGCAATAAACATGCCAGAGTAATTAATGTCTTAACAACTTATTACAATCCTCAGATAATTAATCACAAAAGCTAAACATGCTGTCTCACCCTCCTAATGTGTTAATGCTCTAATTATTATGCCTCAATTAAGGGAAAGGCAATGCTCCTTGCTTAGAAGTGCATGTTTAATAAGGGTGCTTGAATGCAGGCAAGTTGAAGTGGGAAGGGAGGGGTGATGGGGGTTAAAGAAGAGGACACCATTTTTAATGAGGTTTCATGGGTGGCTCGAGGCAAAGAATTGACAGCCCCTATCTGGGATCTCACACACGACTGCATGTGGAACTGGGGGCCATCTGTGGTGGCTCTGTACTCCACTTCCCACCGGGCTATTTATAGAAGAAGCAGTATGTGGGACAGACAAGACAGGGACTGGAGATGAGCAGTTACACTGTGGATATGGACAGTGCTAGACAGCAGAGCTGGCAGCTCGCAGAGCAGCCAGCAACAGGAGTAAGTGGTCTCCGCTATCCAGTCCACTTATTGTCTTATTTCTAGACACATAGGCACTTGCCACCACTCCTGTCACATGTAAAGTCTCTCCAGCACAGTCCTCTGTCCTTGATGTACCTTGCCTCCAAACAAGCTAGCTCTGGGACATCCCTTGGAGATGATAAAAATAGTCCCTGAAACCCAGGATTACTAAGGGATGTGACAGAGCAACTCATCTCATTTCAGCCATTGCCTGGTGGTTTTCCTTTCATTCCATTCTAGCATAAAGGAACAGAAAGACGTGTCTCAAAGAACTCACCATTAAAACATCCTTGGTTTATAGGTAGGGAAACAGAAGGCCAAGGAAAGGCACCCTGCAGGAGACTTTGATGGTTGCTACCCCTGAATCTTCCACTCTGGTGCCTCGCTCTGAACCTCAGAAAGAGGTTCTTGGTGGAGAGGAGGTTGAGCAGAGTTTAACAGAGAATGTAGGACACGGACTGCTTGCTGTGCGACAGCAAGAGGTCCCCACTGAACTCAAGACATAGCTCTTCATGCATATGATCCTCATTCTTGAGAAAAACCTTCAGTACAAAGTACAGTCAAAGCAAACATGGCATCACCACTATTACACCCTGCAGAAGTGGTGTCCCTAGAGAGCAAAGCACTCAAGATACAGGACTTGGTGAGAGGTGGCACAGATCTGCAATGAAGCAATCATGGGAAGCTGGGACCAGAACAGCCAGGCTTCAGATCTTGGTACCATACAAGAGCTGCAACAGAAGAATGGCTGGAGCCCAAGTCTCCCAAACAAAGCCTATTAAAATTTTATTTTTTAAATAAAAAGCTTTTGAAACAATTCCCTCACTCAGGTGGGTCTTCAAACATAAGAAAGCTCTCCCTGAACCAGCCTGGTTTCTGTTCCATCCAGGCTTTTCTGAATTTCTCAGACAAATGAATAACCAGAAGCATTTCCAGCCTAGGTTTGACTGGAAAACGATTTTATTTCCTCAAAAAATAACACACTATGTAGGTTTGGATTCCTCTAAGGAATAAGTGAGAGGGAATAAGAAACAAACCAAAACAATCTGGAGGGGACATGAATTTTAAAAGCCATGAAGAGTTTCAGTTTTCAAATAATCTAAATGAAAAAATATTTCACATACTCATTTCCACAAAAATAATTCTGTCACCCTGATTCCTTGGTGATGTCTCATGAAAAACAAAAGCAAGCTCTCCATTTCTGCCCACTTCACCTCTGAGACCACAACCTGCTGGAAGTTTGACTGGAGAAAAGGAGCTGATGTCTCCCCATCATTGTGATGTGGAGTGGAGGCATTGCAGCACTTTATCTCAGCAGCTTCACTTCACTCTGCTATTTGCTGCATGAAAACTCCACCAGAACCCAACCCATCCTGCAAAACCTGAGCGTCCACAACAGGGCCATCAAAATCATTGAAATCTGAGCAAACACCACTTCACTAGGGAGATATACAAGGTGCATGATGTCTCCTGAGGAACCAAAGGATCTTTCTGCTGCTATTCGCACTGACTGATGGACTGGGGAATTTTTCCATGGCTGTTGGCATCTATATTGTTCATCTATGCTGAAACAGTTGTGCTCAGAGATGAGACTGTTGTGTTCTTTCTTTTCAAACATACTATCCAAGTCTCTCAGGCATTGTAAGAAAGCAACTAACTGGTTTTGTATCTCACCACTGGCCACTAAAGTGTTCACTTGAACACTCAGGCAATTGAAGACACTTCAATTCTGGGGTTAGAAATTTTGGCTTGGTTATAACAGATTTGACCTACTGCAAAGCATCAAGTCAGTTGAATATCCGGTGCCAGGAGTTTTGGAGAAGTTGCCTGGCTTACGTTAGTATTGTGTGGGGTTGGACAAAAGAGTGCAGTAACACAGCTCCTATACCAGGGTATTTTCCCTGGGATGCTCTGGGCCCTGTTTAGCCTGTACCCACCACCAGTATGAGAAAAGCATCAGATCTGAGCATTCTTTCCAACACAGTGGACATATGTTCACAGTAATCCTCACTGTACCCAAGCTGAACGTGCTCCCATTCACATTGGAGCAGATGAAATGGAGAGGGGAACCACAATTCACCATGCCTCTTTGCACCTTTGCCAGATGAACTTGGGATCAGCTTCTTGGAGATCTGCTCCCAGACATGCTCACACAAAACACTGGCACACAGCAAGCACATGTGAGCATGTTCCCAGTGCCCTAGAGCAGGGCTTGAATTCTCAGGGCAAACTCTGGAGGAGAGCATATAACCATTGCATAAATAGATACAAGATGTAATGACCAACAGACAAAACAGCATCACTGCTTTTCAGAAAGACAGTGGGCCCCAAGTAGGTTAAAGTGTTGGGCCATGAACAAAGGTGGTGCCACTGGAACCCAGATGCCCCCAAACCAACCCTCACAGACCTTCTAGGCTCAGCTTACCCCATCCCATTGCCGGCTTCCTTTAAGACAGCACGCAGCATGACAGCTGAGAAACCCACTCTGGTCTAAATTTCGTTACAACCCTGCTGTTTTTCATCCTTGTTTACTAGCATTAATTTTAATGGCTTTCCCTACATTAACTTTGTCCTGAACCAGTTGGAGAAAGATTCCTGCTCACTTGCCTTCTGGAGAACAGCCTGGGTAATTTTCCCTTGTCATATAACAGCCTGTCTGGGATCCTCAGGAACGACAGCCATACTGTGGTACTTTGTTGGGGGCAATAAACTTCCCAAGGCTGGAGAAGGAGGATTTACATATCCCTGAATACACTACCTGTTCTTTATTAAGCTCGAGCCTTGGCTTGTGCTGGTCCAGCAGGTGGAAATTTCTTCCTCCTGCTCAGCATGGAACTACTGAGCCCGCACCAAAGAAACGTAATGCTTCCAGGCAAAGTGGCAACCTCCCCAAGTCTGGGAAGCTTTGGGCTGGCTTCATCACTGGCCACCTGAGTCTCATTTTCCCTGGAATTATTAAACATGCCTGTAAAATATGCCCTGAAAGAGATGAGGGTGTTGGAATACACATGGAGAATGTTTCAGAGAGGTGGGGAGCAGGAAGAGAGGAAGCAGCCCTCTGCTATGCGATGCCAAACTCTGCCCACACTGGCAGAGCTGGGCATTGCCAAACAGGCAGTGCCCCTGTTTGTACTGTCTCATTGTCCCACACACCTTTATTTACAGCAGGGAGCAGAGGTGAGGAGATGAAGCAATGCCTGAGATTTCTCCTCTCCCCTCCCCCCCCCCCCCCCCCCCCCATTCACTCTCCCTCTTCTCACCTCCAGCTCTTTCCAGCCACCATCCTGGCTTCCTGAACGAGACATCACAACTCAATCCAGGCTGGGCTCTGCTGGAGAGAAAAAGATTGCCCTTTCCTTTGCCCACCAGATGCTATGAGCATGTTCCTCTCCTTTCTCCAGCTCACAGAAAGGTGTGACACCTCAGGCCCTGGGAAGGAAAAGAAACACTCAAGACTCTTTCAGCACCATTCTCTCCCTGTTAAAAAAAAAAAAAAAAAACAAAACAGGACAACCGCTCTTTCCACCAAAAAAATGCAAGGGTTCAATTCAGGCATGTTTCCAAAGTTTTTCATTTGACAGCATAAAAAAGGGATATGGTTAGACCAAGGGAAGCTATTTGATGTATCACATGATACCCCTACTTTAAAAGTACAGATGTTCCCTCCATGCTCCAAGGGGCAATTTGGAAGACAGAGGGCTCAAAAAATCCCACTATATCCAACCACAAGCACCTGGGCTGCTGTAGAGAGTGTTGCCATGGAAAGATGAGGGAGGCAGCATCGAGATGGCTGGAGTATTCCTACCAATTAACATGAAGAATTTTGACTGCTTTGCTGTATTTTCTGCAAGAGCCTAGCAACAACCTCAAAAGCGTTATTCACACATTTGAAAAGTGCTTAGCAGGGTTACAAGCCTAGTAAGCTATGCAAACAGGGAGGGACAGCTCTCCACACAAGGCCCCCTCAGCACAGGCACACTGTATGTATGCAGCTTCAGCATCTCAACTCCTGCTCCAGGAGGCTCACGCATTAGGTGCAGGCAGTCATCGGATCACACAGGACACCAGAGTGAGGTCACAGGGCAAGGAAGGGAGTAACATGCAGGAGACAGAGTCACAGCTGCAGGGAGGAGAAGACCTGAAGAAGGAACTAGATGTCTTTCCTTCACAGGACAAAATAGGGCAGCTTGTCATTGCTCAATTCTCAGTCCTGGCTGGAGAATCGCTGTCAGTCTGCAGCATGGGTTCATTTCAAATGTACTGTTTCCACCAAGGCTCCCTCTGCTCTGCCCTAATAAAACAGGAGAAATAAGACCTCCAAGATACCTTACAACATCCCTACTAAAGAGTGAGTGAAGCAAAGGCCACAGCATCCTACCTACTTCCACCTGAAGTAAAGGCAGATGTACCAGTCTAGCCTCTTCCACAAAAGGGGCACTACAGACTGACAAAGAACAGCTTCTACCCATTCATTAGTTTCTTGGCATTAACTGATTTCTCTCCAATCAAGTCATAAAACCCAAAGCTGCATGCAAGCAGCATCCTAAAACATCCTTGTAAATCTCAGCCACCACGTTCATTAATTACAAACCAGTGATAGTTCAGATCATTAGTTCTGGATGGTAACTTCATTTATTCCCACATTAATGTTCAGTGTCAGTGGTTATCTCATTACCACTCTATTACTTACCTACTTAATCCATCATTGCAATCCAGGCCAGAAGGGAGGAGCAGAGTTTGCCTTGCTGTCTGTAGGAACAGACAATGCATCAAGTGTAGAGTACCTAGGAATCACAAACAAAACACTTTTCTAATCTGCAGCTGAGGTTATATCTACTAAGAGGAGAAAATTACACAGATAAGTGTTGTTAGGAACACAAACACATTCCAACATTGAAAAATAGTGGATATTGAGGATTAAGTTTCTCACTAAATCAGAACCAAAAGCATTGGCAAGAATGGAAAGGCATACTAGCAGCCATTTAAAAACGAACAAACAAAAAAAGTAAAGAACTTTCTACTTTCCTCCTTGACAAACTCTGCTTCCTTCAGACCCCAGGCTGGATTCAGTTTCTGGCTTTTCTGGGCTAAATAGTTTGAAAGGGCAGGTCTAAGTATGGGCACTGGGACCTCCTATCTGCTGAATGCTCCAGAAAACATACAGGCAGCATTGCAGCTACCACTAGCCTGGAGTGCTAGTGCAAATACACCTAAAGCCATGAAGAGATACAATAGTTACTGGCATTTCAACATGCATCCAGCTGGAGTTCCTCTTGTTTGGTGAGCAGGCACTTCAGAAAATGTGCTTCACTCTTGCCTGTTGCAGGACTTACTCTGCTCACTGAGTCAGCCCCATAGGTCTGATCAGGATGCTTCAGCAAGACCAGCAGCTTTCCCTGTCTCGTTCCATTGCTCCCTTCCCCCAGATAGTCTTGCCAGATATAGTATTTCAATCTTTCCTGATTTCACTGACAAAAAGGGAAGCCCTTTTTAGGTTAACAGGCTGTGAAACCCAGATATGAACTGGAGAAAGGGTTCAAATGGACATTTCTCTTTCAAGTAAGGCAGGTTCTCTTTAGAGCAAACAAAGTACCTCTGCTGTGCCCAGATATGATGCCCACACTATAGGAGTGGTGACTGTTTTTTACTGCTTCTAAGGACATAACATAGAATGACTGGAATCCTCTAATGTGAAAGAAGCTGATGCCACAAAAGATTGGTAGAGAAAGAAGACACAGACCCAAGATGATGTTGGGAGCAAAATATCAATTTTTCTCTGCAATCAATAAACCCCCAGCTAACATGCCTGTGCTCGCAAAAGTGGGCTGTAAACGGTGCTGTGCCAGAACAACTGAGAGGGCAAGCTTGCAAGATGCCACAATCAGATGTAATTAAAATACCTTTGCTGTCCTGCCCTCTATCCCCTAAGCAATGAAATCCATTACAGAGTGTGGAAAGAAAATTATTTAAAATGTCCCTGAAGCTAAGTTGTTGACACTAGTGTAGACAGATGGATTTTGATACACTCTTGATTAAACAGCTTTCTGCAGAAGGCAGAGGGCAGAAAAGGAGCTGGGTGATGAGCCAGAGGACCAGCCTAGAAATAGTGGCTATTGCCCAGGGAAAGTAAAGCCTGCTGCAAGGGAAAGCTGCCCATAAACCAGCCTCATCCCCCTGGGAAGCAGACTGCAACCCTCTGCTCCAGTGCCAGAGCTCTGATGATGAAAGGCTGCGGTGAAAGCAACAGAAAACTTCACACAGTACTTAGCCCATAGCAGGACCAGCAATACTTCCATTTTCCATGGAGTTACACATCATGGGGGTATTCTTCAGAATGCAGTAGGATACCAGCTCCAAGTGCAATTTTCCCCATAGGTATTCATAACATCTTTCTTCTTCGTTCTCTCACACACAGATGCTCTTGAACTGATAAGGATTGAACTCCCTTGGCAGAGAGTGGCAAAGATAAAGTCTTCTCCCTGGCTATCTATTTATATCAAGCTGGTAGTAACTTGTTATCTTTAAGATCTCTGGCACAAACAGCTGCACTCAGCCATCAGGCTGGAAAGTTATTAGGGGTGGACAAAAAGGAGCCCAAAACACATTAACCCTGTTTTCGCAGTGAAGTAAATGAAAGGCAAGAATGAAGGCTGTTACAGCTGGGTGTATGGGGCTGACCTGTCCAACTCTTAGAGACTTCAGAAAGAGGAAACCCAGGTAGGACAGAGGGTCAAGCATAGCCCAGGAGCTCAGAGCATGGCCTGCATCCACAGCTCAGGTTAAAATACCCTGAGTGAGCACGCAAGCTCTGCAACCCACAGTGCTGCAGGTGTGGGTCATGGAGCTATACAAACTAGTGATCACTGCTTACCAGTCCAGTGCCTGCATAATTCTGGCCCATTCTGGTGTTCAAGAGCTCTGCAGTTGCTTTCACCTGGTCTACTTAAAAAAAGAAGGCTCACAGGCATGTCCCACAAGGGGCTTTCCTAACAAATGTTCCTCAGGCTTTGTGTGCAAAGATATTTGATACAAGACTCCAGATAAGGAAGGAATTATAAATCAGAAAGTATAAGATACACAGTATCACCAGCTCCTGCAGTAGTAAAGCCCCTGTTGTTGCACAACATTCATCTCTCATTCCTAATCTACTTCAGATGCTTCAAACAGAGGCTTGAAATATTTAATTCCCTCTACTCGCACCCATAGCCTGAAACAAACTGAGACAAGCAGAAAGAATCCCATACCTTGCATCCTCCTCATTATTTTTCTGGGACTTGCCTTTGAGTGCCCTGTGCAAACTTGACGCTTGAGAAACCTCAGCTGCTTGTTTTTAGATGCACCTGGAGACTGAGGCGGCTTTTGGTCCCAACTCTGCTCAGAACCTTAGTTTGTAACAACAGTACCACTGATCCTCAGATCTGCAAATAGCTGAGGGGCAGCTAAGCTCCTTCTGAGTCATCAGAAATTCAACCCTATACTAACAAATGAATGGCCCAGACAGCCACACAGAGCACTGAGTCTCCATCTTCCCGGCAGGGGTTTAGTCTGGGTAAGTATAATCATGTCTCCAACAAGGAAGCAGGTGTTTCAAAAATGTGTTAACCAATGCATTGCAATTAACAATGTCTTTAAACACTGTTTCACACCCAGTCCAAGTGAAAAATACAACTGCATCTCAGACAGAGGGGTGCCCCTCCATGGGGTAACACAGGCACTTGTAGCCCCCACTTTTGCACATAGGAAAAGATTAGGGGGAAATGCACTTTTAACCTAAGGCTACCTTAAACAAAGTCTCATGTCTTTTAAAATAGGGCAAAAAGGTCACATTCACTGTTTATCAACTTTTCTCTGCCAAAAAGTCATTGCCCAAAACTTACCGCAGCTATGTCTATGTGGGCACCTGCACACAAAGGAGCAGTTGGTCTCTGCCCTGGCCGCTGTCCATTCATGAGCTGACAGCTGAGCATTTTATTCCCTCTGCAAACAAAACAGATCACTTGAGCACTCCCAGGGAAGTAGCAGGACCAGAGCAAATTCCCAGAAAAAGCCTTGGCAGCATTCCCCCTGCTCTGCGGCTGTTAAATGAGATGGAGTAACAGAGCACGGCACATGGAGCAACAGAAGCTGAACGCTGCATGTGTTACTGCAAGGAAAATTAACAATATTAGAGGGGAGGGGGGAAGGGAAAGCACAAATACTTATTAAAACACAATCTTATCCTCATCTGACCCTAATTCTGATTAAAGAATACTGGAGAGACTAGCATTGCTGCTGCTGCATTCAGGCAATATTGCTGACCACTCATGTATATAACTGCCCAGGAGACCCCACAACTACTCCTTGCCTTTCCTCCAGCAATCTCAGATGCATCAGGTTAACTTACCAGCATTTTTAAGGCCACTCAGCCCCACTGTCCAGGCTCCCAGAGGCTGCTGACATAGAGCATCTTCCAGTCACCCCAGACCAGCTAGCTCACCACGCACTCACTATTGCTTGTCTTGGATATAAAAGGACAGTCTAGTCACAAATCTTGGAACCCCTGTAAATCTCCTTCCAGATATCTTCAACAGAGATTAGTAAAGGAAATGCATTCCACCCAAGCAAGCCCATTGAGCAAGCCAGCATGCTCAATAGATCAATCTGCTGCCCTTAAAAGCACTTGGAGACTTCAAAAGCCATCTAGCTTAGCACTCAAGTGTGCCTGCCCTACCAGAAGCTGCACCACTATTTCACAGGACCAAAGGAAAAAACATATTTTGTAGAGTTTAGGGACCATGTGCCTAAGAAATCTAGGGGAAGCTAGACACGTGCTCAGTGGTTTGACAGACTCCTGAAAAAGGCCACCTCTGCCAACTGCCCAGCAAGCTTGGTGCAATGTACCTATCAGTCACTGGCCATCAAGCCTAATCACATGGCATAATAGTAACATTCCATAAATACATTTTAAAAAGAATGAAGGGGGGAAAATGCTGTGATGAAAAGGGAGAGTTGAAGTTCATCCACTGTAAGACAAATGCACATTTCACATTTTGAAGTCTGTAAGAGTTGATTTTCTGTTCCTCAGCTTCAATCACCTCTTTGCTAGTGAGATTTGGCACTAGCCCAGGTCTCCTGAGGAAGCAGAGGCAAGGATCTTCCAAAGGATTTGTCACCTACATCTCCTCCCGCAACACTCCCTTGGGGATTTGCTAATGATCAAGGCCCTCTCTGAAAAAAGCCTGCCTTTAAAAGATGAGGCCATGGCTACGAGAAACCCAAGAGCAGTATTTCTGCCTCAGACCTAGCTCCAAGAGCAGCATTCGCTTGCAAGCCCTGCTGCCCTCCACCTGTTTAAGGAGGATGCTTTCATTCTTGTTCAATTTTCAGTGAGTTTAGCTTCACATCCTTCATTGGATTATTTTTATATTTAATGTTCTCTCCTACTTTTCTTTTTATAGACTGGTAATCCAAGTCCCTTGGTAAGGCTGAGTAATCTTCATCAGATTTTAATCAAAGTAAGCCAGACCCTCAGCTGCCACTATTGATGCATCTGCCTTTAAATATTTGAACGATGCTGATTTACCCCAGGAAGGCATGCACCCCATCCGTTCAGAAAATTGAAATTCTTTCCTATGCATCAAGCTAAAACAACAAGACAGAATAAGCAACCTGCCGCGAAGGGGGTTTAGTTTAGAAAACCAATACCCAGGATTTCGGAACTAAATGAAAATCTGAGATAATCCCTCCCCAGACACAGCCTGGGAAAAGCACTCTGGACAGAGTAATATCAAGTAACTTCTTAAAACACACTTTTTCCCCTTGTGAAAGGTGCTAGAAAGTGAGAGTCAAAGGGAAATTACCCACAATGCCTCACTCCTCAACATGACTCAGAGAATTCATACTTTCCATCCATAGAAAATGCATACTTTACCCATGCAGGCTTCTCCAGGATGGGCCTGCTTCTGCTTTGTTCAGCAATGACCCTTGTGTCACTGCCAAACCCCAGCATACAAAATCAGCATATTAGCTGGAAAATAATGAGATTTCTAGAATACAAAATGTTGGCTCCACTTTCCTTACCTTTAAAGATGATATCTGCCAGTTTCCTCCATAGATCAGAAAGATAAAAAAAGCACTTAGATGAAAGAGAGTCTAATCTAATCGCCTGACTCCAGGAGACAAGTTTGAGGAGGAGATGGGGGCCACCCTACAGCACTTGTCAGTATTTGGACTGCAAACAGCATCCAAGTGAAAACAGAAATAGAGGATTACCTAAAACACTGGTAAAAACAAGAGAAGCCAGTTACACTGATTTACTTTCACCTTTGGGCGTAAACTCCTGAGAAATGCTTGGGATTTTGCAAGTTCTCTTTGGTCACTTTCCACTGAGACAGAGGTTATATCAAAGACAATCTTGTGCTTACACACACAAATCTGCATTTCTATTCTTACTTCTAGAATGTCGTAAGGTCTTGAGGGTTTGTCAAAACCACGCTCTAGTTTAGGCACATCTGAGCAGTTTAGACCTCCTGAACAGGAGGAGGAGAACAACTTCAGGATCTCTGTCTCGGCTTCCCTCAGGAGGTTGAGGTTTTCTCTCACCCTTTCCAGCTATTGGCTGGACCTGCCCTTTCTTCTACCTCCAGCTGGGTTAGTTTACAAGCAGGCAGGGATCAAACCTTTCCTGCTCATGACTGTTACTGTCATCCTGCTTCACAAGTAGATGCCTCAGCTTTGCTCTCCATGCCCCAAAATCAAGCTGGAAGAAATATAATCACCTTCTTACAAGAATCCAAGACATAGCCCAGCCCCTGAACTGCACCTGCATTCATATCATGTCATTCATGCAAGCCCAGTAAAATCAGGGGCCTGTTCAAGTGAGCAAACACTACAGTGTTAGATGCTGCCCTGCTAGGGACAAAGCCAGGGGACAGTGTCATTAAGATGTTATTAATCATTAAGGGGACTAAAACCAAGATGGTGTCGTGGTTTAAGCCCCCCACCCACGCAGTTTTACTCACTCCCTCCCTCCCTCTTTCTTCCCCCAGTCCCGGGGGAATGGGGAGGAGAATCAAAAGAATGCAACTTCCACAGGTTGAGATAAGAACAGTTTAGTAACTAAGGTATAACACAAACCACTACTGCTACCACCAGTAATAATACAAGAGAAATACAAGGAAAGAGAATACAACTGCTCACCAAGCTCAACCCAGCCAGTGCACCCCCCAGCAGCAAACCCCCCAGTACCAAAAACCTGACCATGCCGTGCACCCCCAGACCACCACCACACCTGTCCGGGTCTCTGCTCTCCATGTTCACATCCTGGACATGACGTGCTGTGGTACGGAATAACCTCTTGGGTCAGTTTGGGTCAGGGGTCCTGTCTCTGCTTCCTCCCAGCTCCTCCTCCTCCCTGGCATAGCATGAGGCTCAGAAAGTCCTTGGCCAGACCAAAACATTACCAAGCAGCAACTGAAAACACTGGTGTTATCAGCGCTGCTCCCAGGCCCAAAATCAAAAATACAACGCTGCACCAGCTACCAAGAAGGAGAAAAATGACTGCTACTGCTGAACCCATGACAATCCACCCCTTATTCCATACCATTCACGTCATGTTCAGATCCCACATTTTCAATATACCATCACATGTATATGTATGGATACACACACACACACAGAGGGAGAGAGATCATCCCTCAGTGCATGGACCAATCCCTATAGAGCTGCTGAGTCCATCCAGTCCATGATACTGAGCTCCATCTTTTGTAACAGTCTTTCAGAGCATGAGAGGCTGTGTGCAGTGTTCACACTTGTGAATAACCTGGGCAATAGTGTCCATTGCTAAGTCCGCCCCTCGGTCATGAGTCCATCTGTATGCTGCATCTCTGCCCTGATGGCCTAAGGTGTCATAGGCCCACCAGGCTCAAAATAATTTACCCTTATATTGCCAATCTAAGTCCATCTGAGCCACTTCTTTTTAGCCCCTTGTCACTGGGACTCCATACAGCTGCCTTCCATCTCCGATGCTTCCAAAGCACAGGAGGGGTCCTGTGGACTAGATACTCGCACTTGCCCACACTGTCCCACACACCCTGCCACTCATGAATGTCCAGTCTCAGGGAAAATCTCTTGGTCATCCCACATCGCAGTCCAACCCCAGACAAGGCCCACACCCCACACTGCTTAACTCTGGGGACCAGACAAAATGGTTGTGGGTAAAACACACTCTGTATGCATGCCAACGTGGTGACCCCCATCACAATCAGCAGGCAGGTCCCAGGGGTGCTTAAAGGCCATTCAAACCCTTCAGAACTCTCAAATGAGGCTGCTGTACTTGTCACTGGGGCTGGTGTAGCTGCTGTGCTTGCAGGCTCTCTCATCACCAGCTGCTCCTTGTGTGAGTCCAGATCTTCCTCCTCTGCCTTGCTGGGAAGTGCTGCGCGGTCTCCTGCATCCTCCTGGGGCTCGGGCTCGCGGGGCTCTGCGGGCGGCTACTGGGGAACGCTCTCGGTCGCAGCGGGGCTGGGCTCGGCCGCCGCCTGCCCCATCCCCCGCTCGGTAGCCGCGGGATTCGGCTCGGCCTCGGGGCTCGGCTTCTCCTCCCGCTGCTCGGCGGCTGCCGGGCTCAGCTCGGTGGAGGGCTCAGCTCCTCTGCCACCTCCGCAGGGGCGGGCCTCGGCTCCTGGTCCCCGCGGCCACACTCCCGCACCGTTTCGGCTGCCGGCGGCTCCCGGGGCCGCCCCGCCGCGGCTTCCCCTCCTCCCTTCTGCATCTCGCCCGTATTACAAGGCATTGCAATAGAGTACAATGTAACAAGAACCTGAACCCAAAACCCAGATGTGAAAAACGTTAAGATAAGAAATACCGGCTGTAAGTAAAGTAGCGTACGCTCAACCTGTGAGAACCAGAGCAACAACTTTGAGAGCCAATAAATCAGCATTGTGACGAGTGGCTACTCTGTCTTTATCTCAACCCTTCATGCCCCACGTTGGGTGCCAAAAAGAACTGTAGTGGTTTAAGCCCCCCACCCACGCAGTTTTACTCACTCCCTCCCTCCCTCCCTCCCTCTCTTTCTTCCCCCAGTCCCGGGGGAATGGGGACGAGAATCAAAAGAATGCAACTCCCACAGGTTGAGATAAGAACAGTTTAGTAACTGAGGTGTAACACAAACCACTACTGCTACCACCAGTAATAATACAAGAGAAATACAAGGAAAGAGAATACAACTGCTCACCAAGCCCCACCCAGCCAGTGCACCCCCCAGCAGCAAACCCCCCAGTACCAAAAACCTGACCATGCCGTGCACCCCCAGACCACCACCACACCTGTCCGGGTCTCTGCTCTCCATGTTCACATCCTGGACATGACGTGCTGTGGTACGGAATAACCTCTTGGGTCAGTTTGGGTCAGGGGTCCTGTCTCTGCTTCCTCCCAGCTCCTCCTCCTCCCTGGCATAGCATGAGGCTCAGAAAGTCCTTGGCCAGACCAAAACATTACCAAGCAGCAACTGAAAACACTGGTGTTATCAGCGCTGCTCCCAGGCCCAAAATCAAAAATACAACGCTGCACCAGCTACCAAGAAGGAGAAAAATGACTGCTACTGCTGAACCCATGACAGATGGGCATTAAAAAAACCCCATGAGTCAGCTGATGGTTGTAAGGAGAAATTGCAAAAAGGCAGAGCCATTGATGAGAAAAGAGCAAGGACTTTGTTTCCCTGCGGCTTCTCCACAGGTCTGTGAGTAGAAGAGGGCTCCAGCGGACACAATCCCACCAGTTTCTTCCTATAAAGAAGGAACGCTAAGTAGGCAGCAAAGGCCCTGGTGTCATGCCCCGGGACTGACCCCAAACCCTACAGGGGATATAAATCAAAATCACTGATGGCTCCTCCATTCTCTAGACTTGCCAGACAAGCAACTCACTTGCCATCAATCCAGCTGCAAGCAAACACTTGGGAAAGCTACGGCAAATCAGCTGAGATGGGACTCAACCCAGGTTGCATATTAATGGGCATATTAAACCCTGTAAATAGTCTCATGAAGGAGCCTATATGGAGGTGCATCTACAGGAGGGGTAACAAGCTACAGCTCCTGCAAGCAGACTGCATCTTTTGTCCTTTCATATTAGCTCACCCAAGCATCCCTGATTAGAAACACAGGTTTCTACAACAGATGGTCTTCTTAGTGTCTATGTGTAGTGACAAGGATATAACAACAGGTGGCAAAGACATTAACTGAAACACTTCACCCTACTTGCCCCAAAACAGGTTCAAGGTCATTCCAAGGGCAACCAGGATCAAAGCACAAAAAAGATGTCCTGCATAACCATGCCAAGTGCAAGGTCCTACACCTGTGTCGGAGCAATCCCAGGCACAGCTACAGGTTGCGCAGGGAAGAGATTCACAGCAACCCTGCGGAGAAAGACTTAGGGGTGTTGGTCGATGAGAAACTTAACCTGAGCCGGCTGCAGTGTGTGCTCGCAGCCCAGAAAGCCAACCACACCCTGGGCTGCATCAAAAGGAGCGTGACCAGCAGGTCGAGGGAGGTGATCCTGCCCCTCTACTCTGCTCTTGTGAGACTTAACTTGGGAGTATTGTGTGCAATTCTGGTGTCCTCAGCATAAAAAGGACATGGAACTGCTGGAACAAGTCCAAAGGAGGGCCACGAGGATGATCAAGGGACTGGAGCACCTCCTGGATGAAGATAGGCTGAGAAAGTTGGGGCTGTTCAGCCTGGAGAAGAAAAGGCTGTGTGGAGACCTCATAGCAGCCTTCCAGTATCTGAAGGGAGCCTATAGGGATGCTGGGGAGGGACTCTTCATTAGGGACTGTAGCGATAGGACAAAGGGTAACAGGTTAAACAGGGAAAGTTTAGATTGGATATGAGGAAGAAGTTCTTTACTGTAAGGGTGGTGAGGCACTGGAATGGGTTGCCCAGGGAAGTTGTGAATGCTCCATCGCTGGCGGTGTTCAAGGCCGGGTTGGACAGAGCCTTGAGTGACATGGTTTAGCGTGAGATGTTCCTGCCCATGGCAGGGGGGTTGGAACCAGATGATCTTGAGGACCTTTCCAACCCTAACTATTCTATGATTCTATATGCAGTCCAAATTATCCTTACATGCCTTCTGCACTGTTAGGATCTCAGCTGGAACAGGTTGTCCAGTTTTGGATGCTGATCTCCAAGACGGTATGAACAACTGGAGACAGTCCAAAGGAGATAGACAGCAGTGACAAGAAATCTATAGGAGATGGCTGGCAAAGAGAGATGGCAAGCATTTTTTAATGCTTAGAGAGGATGGAAACATGGTTACATTCTTCAGACAAGTAAAAAGGAAAGGGGGGTACACCTCCACCTTTCCCCACCTGTGGAAAAGAAATCCTAAGGTTAATATAAAGCAAGGAACCTTTCAGTCAAACATTAAGACAGACCTTCTAAATGTGCGGACAGCAAAAGCACTAGACAGTTGTCAGACTTCCACTGCTTTCTTCAAAACATCCACAGTTAAATTAACCCCTTTGGGCTATGTTACAGAAGACCCTGTAACTCAGCTGCAAGACAGTCAGAGTTACGAGCTCATTCTGCACTGTGACATGGGGAATGGATAGTCCAACACCAATGAAAAAGAAATTAATTTCCAGCTCATCATAAAAAACACCAAAAAAAACCAAAGCCACACAGCAGCTGCTGCTTAAAGGGACCTTTAGAAACCCTTCCAGTATGAAAAGGCCAGCAGAGGAGGGAGCGGGTGCATGCTTTGCGGTCTGGCAGGAACAGGGGGAATGAAGAGGAAAAAGCCACAGCAAAGCTGAGTCTGCTGGGGTCCTGGCAAACAGATTGAGAAGAGCAGAGCAGCAATAGCCACCTGTCAAAGGAAAGCCCTGTTGAAGACAAGAGGGTGCTTCGAGCACATGCAAATCTGTGTTCTGTTAAGTGACTCACACACCACACCCTGCTCAGATGTGCCATCAGCAGAGGGTCCTTGTGCCCTTGCAGGACCTCCCATGGAGTCTTGAGTGCTTTCTCCTCCAGCACATGCAAGCCTTGCTCTTGGTGCTGTCTCCAGCAGCAGGAGAAATGGTCAGGCCATTTCCACGCTGCAACTCAGGATCGAGCCCACAGGCTGACTTTAGTATTTCATGGGTGCCAATGCAAGGCAAGAGCATGTGGCTGGTTGCTCTCAGTCGACAGAGAAGAAAGAGTTTTGGGATGTCCATGTTTTTGTCGATGTCTGACCACGTTAAACCTTACATATACTCATGTCTAACCAACTTATATATTTTTGTATATCCAACCAAACAAATTACAAGTGGAGAAGCTCTTCAAGCCTGAGGCAAACCTGGGTGCCCCAAGCTCTCCCGAGTCTTACTTTTCTTGGAATTTGGGCAGGAGCCCAGGATTCACACCATCCCCCTTGGATTTGTGTCCTGGCTGCTTGC
Source organism: Myiopsitta monachus (assembly GCA_017639245.1). Taxonomy (NCBI): domain Eukaryota; kingdom Metazoa; phylum Chordata; class Aves; order Psittaciformes; family Psittacidae; genus Myiopsitta; species Myiopsitta monachus. The sequence continues at coordinate 41,311,238 of CM029923.1, forward strand.
TGACCTCTTGTGTGAGTAAAAAATACAGCAATTTTGTTGGCTGCCTCATCGTGGACCTGACCCATTCCTGATACATTGGCTGGAGCTAATTCCTGCAACATATCTTCAAATTTGTCCAAGTCAAAACTTGTTCTTGTGCTCTGAGGCCCAAACCTCCCTGGATTTTAGCTCTTCATGTATATTTGGCTGGGTCTGGATTTCAGGGAGCTGAGAGATGCTTGGAGAAACCAAACTCTGCCTAATTGCCTCAGTACTCATTGGAAAACACAGCTCGATACACATCCATGATAAAGCCTAACTATCCGATGCAGAGTCCCCTAGTGACGCAGGCAAGTTTTGCAGCAGGTTTCATTCCAGATCTAGACATTCCTGCATGCCAGACCTAAACTTTATGCCCAGAAACATTCCCCCTGAGTGTCTTCTCCCATGTTGACTTGTGTTTGTGTGAGGCTTGGTTCAGATCATCACACTCACTGTATTTGAAAGACTTAGTGCAGTCAAAGTCTGCTCACCTAAGAAGAAACTTCCTGACCTTTTCCACCACCCCTTTCCCCAGGTGCATCACAGAGAGACCACAAGACACGTCTGCAGTAAACTATTATGCTCTGCACTCTGCCTCCTGCTTTGTTTATAGAGACTCTGGGGAGATTTGTGGGCCTAGTGATGAATTATAGGAAAGAAGACAAACATATTTTACTGTTCTGGGCAAGGAGCATTGGAGTCCCGTGGACATCTGGAGGAATTATTTCCAGAAAATTAACATTGTTTGTCATTTGCATGATGAACTTCTGGATCGTAAATGAACTATGGGAAGAAACCAGTGGGAGATGTTCATTATCCCTGATGGAATGAAGCCCCTTGACATGATGCTAAGGTCGCCATGATCTATGGACCTGCTTGACTGACAACTCCGAGTGCTCTGGAATTGAACACACAATATAACTGGGGGCGTAAGCGATCTGCCACATTAAGTGCTGAGGCGTTAATAATTGTTGCTTGCCTCCAATTGCCTGAGTTTCAGATTCACTTGTTCTGACTGCCTCATCGGGCACGCACATTAACTCCTTCCTGACTAACTTCAGAGGGCACAAAATTCAGTCAGAGGCACCTGCAGGTATCCAGGCAACCTCATGGACTAAAACTTCCAGGCTTTCCTGCTTACCTACTGATGTGCCTTTTGGGAACATGATCTCAGCAGCTCCCTGACACAGACTGCCCACCTCTGCCTCAGCTGCAGTTACAAATCCTAGGTGATGAAAGATGACATGCCTTCACCAGCCCCGCAAAGGAGACACTCAAATTCACAGCATGGCAGAGGAGCCCTCAAAGTTTTCCCAGTACCACAATGCAGCCCACTTAGTTCCTCTGCATGTTAATGTCTGCCACTTGGGACCTAACTTCAGGGCTTTTTTTTCCTTGTGACTCTAACATGCACCAATGCCAGGGAGAAGCTTTTCTTAAGAGCTGGGAGCACCACTAGCTGCAGGGTGGCAGGCACTAGAAGAATTGTCTCTGAGAAGCATTGTCTCACTTAGGACATGGCTCTTGGTCTCTCAGCATCCCAGTTTTTAACTTTGAAAAGCTGAAATATTCTTTAATCTGCTTCTGAATTCATTTTCCTAAGTCTCCTGAGTTGGTATTTCCCAAACTTGGGAGCGAGGTCCCCTTTGTTTCCCAAGGAAAGGGGCACATCTGGGGTGCAGAAAGGATGTGAGATCTCTCTATAGGAGCGGTGTGGGTGCCTCAGCCACAGCAGCCTTATTAGAGAGGGAGGCAAGAAAAGTAGAGGGCACCTGGGCTTGGATCAAATTCACTCATGGAAGTACTACCCCAAGTGCTTTTGTAAGCTCCTCTGAGTTCATTCTCCAGTGCTTTCACACCCCAACCTCTAAGCAGAGAGAAGATCATTCCCTTTCCTCAGAGGGCTGCTGGGAAGAAAAATTCACAAACTTTTCTGAGGCAAGAAAGTAGAAGAATGTACACTTCATGAAAGATCTAATGACAACCCAAATGTTCTGGGCACCAGGACCATTCCAGTATCACCACTTGACAAGGAAAGCAGAAGCCCTCTGCAATGGACCACAGCCTCCCCAGGAACACAATGGGGTAGGATCTGAGTAGGCATAATTCACTGACAGTATTCTCTGTGCAAAGGTCCTGTAAAAATATGTACCATCTCTCCTTATACCAAAGGAAGTGCCACGCTGATTAACACAGGCAGAAAAAATCAGCCCCTACTTTTCTGACACCTCTTGAGGCCATTATGTGATGATCAAGTGGTTGAGGCAATGCAGTTTGATTTTGCCTGGGAGACAGGGGATGAGAACATCCCATAGGTTTAGGGGACGCATGCGACAGCCAGCACTGTACCCACCAGTGCTCTGTGAACAGCTCAGGGATTGGCCCCACTCTGCCTCTGTCCCCCCTTGCTGGGACCAGAGCTGAGACAGGGAAGAAAAATGAGCATCTGGAAGTCCACATGAATAAGCTAATACCACAGGGCTGTCAGTCATGTGCTAATACCCTTAGCTAAAGAAACATATTGATCCTGATTGCCTGGAATTGCACTTGAAAAGGGTTGGGTGACATTTCCAAGGAGACACAAGCTACTTTCAAGTCAATTAGCGGCATTGGAGAATTCATGCCGGAGAATTCATGCCGAGGGGACGCACTCACCTCTGAGGAATGCCAGGAGAGAATGAGAATTGAATTAAGCTCTTTCATACACAGAGAAACAAATCCTTTAATGGCCTGTAACAGCTGACAGGACACCCAGGGTCACCAAAAGCATGCTGGCAGCAGCTAGGTGAAGAAGTTACCCTGTCATGAAGCTGAGGACTGCATAGCAACTGAATTCTTTTTAAGGGCCCAGGAAGGCATGCAGAACCACACGGGCTAATCCTCTAGATAAGGGAGAAGATGGAAGCAAAGTTTAAGTTCCCTGTCAACAATGAATGTAAAGCTCTTTATTCCTCTACAGGTGCCCGACTTCCCTTGAGACTCAATAGGAACACCACAGCCAGCAGCATCTCACATACAACTAAGCAGCACTGACTCTCATGTAACAGACATTTAGATGAGGTCTTTTGCCTGCTGCATTCCCCAGAAAATTTCCTCCGTATATGAATCCCAAAGACTCCTTCAGAGTCTAGGATCCCAAGCAAGTTTGAAACCACCACTGCAAATCCAAAGGCAGAGAAATTAAGGAAACTCTGCAATCCCTCCGATTTTTCTACTTGCAGGTGCTCTGACCCATATTTAGTTTCCATGGTTCCTTTTACATTCCTATAAATAAGAGGCTTGTACCTGAATTCAAGGCTTTCTGGACAGCTTTACAGAGATGATTTCGTGCTCTCTCACAGCAACTGCAGTCATTCTGTCTCATAAGCCAGAGAGCACAACCCTTCGATCCCTGTGCAGGAGGCTGAGGAGCTCCAGTGAAAAGCCTTTCAATCCATTCAGCAAAGTGAAAGTGACCCCACCATCTACTGAGTGACCAAGAAGCCTCAGATCTGGACATGTCCCAGGAGTATTTGAATCCTCCCGAGCATGGCATAGAAAAAAAAAACCAAGGACAGAGAAGCCAGCCCACCTCTTTTCTCCAGCCTCAGCTCTGCAATGAGCTCTTCAAAATCTCAGACACTGTGGACTTCCTTGTGATATCATCTCTCGGTCACGAGCCCAAAGCCACCTTCAACATACTGGTGACAACTGGAGGCCCCAGAAATTCCAGCATGTTCTGAGAGCTGCACCAGCCCAGGAAAAAACTGCCCCTTGCTCCCACCTTCTGCAGCCTAAGCCTAAGAGCCAAATCATGCCCTTAGCCCCTTCCTCATCCACCCACCTATACCAGGCACGCTGCAGCAAGAGCTCTAATGGGGATAATCCTTCTGGCAGGAAAGGAAAAACTGCTGCAGCAGCATAAGTTTTACTGGGCATGTAATCACATTTTATAGAATCATAGAATAGTTATGGATGGAAAGGACCTTAAGATCATCTAGTTCCAAGCCCCCTGCCATGGGCAGAGACACCTCCCACTAAACCATGCCACCAAAGGCTCTGTCCAACCTGGCCTTGAACACTGCCTTGCCATGATGAAAGCTTCCCTAGTCCAGCACAAAGAAAGATACTCTTGGTGTCCTCCTGGCTTTCAACCCTCCCCTCTCTTCCCCACTGCTACAGTCCTGAACTGAGGAGTAGAAACAGCCAGCTCCTGTCCTAAAGGAAATCAAGTGGAAGTTGTTCCTTTCAACTCCACTGAAGAAAAGAGACCATGAGTGGCTGCAAGCTCTAAGTAGACTAAATGAATTTCCTATTAGCCCCTGCAGAAAGATGGAGACTTGGGAAATGGATTCTCCAATGGGTTCACCTTGAAATGTCCATCTGACTTCTTAACTAAGCATTTTCTCATGTCCAGTGACTTTCCTGAGCAGAAAATGAAAGCATAATTCCAGCACACATCCAACAAGTCCTGCAGAGCCAGAGCTTCCACTCTTTTGATGACAGAGATTACACGCACCTCAGACCACAAATATCTATCCAAAGCACAGCCAAAAAGCTTAACCACATTTTCACTAGAACTCCACAGTGCAGGGTGTCAGGCTCATTTTTCAAGGACTGGTAGGTGCCTGGATCTCAGTTAAAGCTGGCAGGCCTCAAAATAGGCTTTTGCAGTATTTTCAGCCTGTAACATAAAGCATGGGTGCTATTACTGAACACACCTGAGAAACACAAATGTCTGAGGCTCAGCTTCAAAATGACCTTTGTTTCAACATCCACAGTTTCCTCTGTGGATGGAATGTGGTTGAAAGCGACACATGACTAACCATTTAATACTAAAGTAATCGACCAGACCACATTGATGCAGACAGAGGCTATGCTTACAGATAGACAGCAGATGCACAGAAGTGACTTTTCCAAGGCTATGCAGCAAAGAACAACAGAGACTTAACCCCAGATCTTCCAAACTCTCCCTTTTTTCCCAGACCACTGTGCTTTCTTTTCTTCTTGCTATTAAAAGCCAACTGAAAGGATACAGTATGGCTGCATGGACATGCTTAGCACCAGACCTCTAGTGAGGAGCATAACTGAGAGAATCCGCTGCCTTTGCAGGATGGGAAGAAAGTGAAGGGGAACAGCAGGGTGCTCCTGACTAGATGGAAAGGAAAGCAAAGGGGTTTATTTTCTGCCTTTTCTGTGAAGAGATGTCTGCATTTCCCTTATTAACAGCAAGGCTCAGCCCTAGCTAGAGAACAGCAGGAGAGACTACAAAATGGGGTCTTTTCAAAGTATCATTTCTCTATAAATATCAAGCATGAGCTGCTGCACATGAGAGCAGCCCATTACATTTCTGGGTTGCTCTCACTTAGCCATGCAGGAAGCCAAGCTGGTTGACTTAATGACCCCCTTCTGGGTTTCAAACAAAGCAACATCATCCCCCTAAGGATCCAGAAGGACCTACTAAGGTACTAAGCCAGTGTAAAACATGCGAGAAAGTTAACATTGGTCCAGGACTTGTGGGGGCAGAACGGATGGTTCAGCTCACTTCCAGACCTGAGGGATCACTGACTCATCTGTATGGAGATAACACCATGTGTGCTGGCCTTTCTTATCACTTTTTAATAAAAAGAGAAGTAGTTCCTTCTGTAATAGAGCACCACATGCAGGACAACCGACTCAGCTGCCCTTAGGTCCAGAAAGGAGTCTGCCACAATCATAGAATCATAGAATAGTTAGGGTTGAAAAGGACCTTAAGATCATCTAGTTCCAACCCCCCTGCCATGGGCAGGGATATCTCACGCTAAACCATGTCACCCAAGGCTCTGTCCAACCTGGCCTTGAACACCGCCAGGAACAGAGCATTCACAACTTCCCTGGGCAACCCATTCCAGTGCCTCACCACCCTCACAGTAAAGAACTTCTTCCTCATATCCAATCTAAACTTTCCCTGTTTAACCTGTTACCCTTTGTCCTATCACTACAGTCCCTAATGAAGAGTCCCTCCCCAGCATCCCTAAAGCCCCCTTCAGATACTGAAAGGCTGCTACGAGGTCTCCACACAGCCTTTTCTTCTCCAGGCTGAACAGCCCCAACTTCCTCAGCCTATCTTCATACGGGAGGTGCTCCAGCCCCCTCATCATCCTCGTGGCCCTCCTCTCCACTTGTTCCAGCAGTTCCATGTCCTTTTTATGTTGAGGACACCAGAACTGCACACAATACTCCACGTGAGGTTTCACAAGAGCAGAGTTAGAGGGGCAGGATCACCTCCCTCGACCTGCTGGTCATGCTCCTTTTGAAGTGGCCCAGGATACAGTTGGCTTTCTGGGCTGCAAGCGCACACTGCAGCCGGCTCATGTTAAGTTTCTCATCAATCAACACCCCTAAGTCCTTCTCAGGGCTGCTCTGAATCTCTTCCCTGCCCAACCTGTAGCTGTGCCTGGGATTGCTCTGAGCCAGGTGTAGGACCTTGCACTTGTCATGGTTAAACTTCATCAGGTTGGCATCAGCCCACCTCACAAGCATGTCAAGGTCCCTCTGGATGGCATTCCTTCCCTCCAATGTATCAACCGAACCACACAGCTTGGTGACATCGGCAAACTTGCTGAGGGCACACTCAATCCCACTGTCCATGTCACCCACAAAGATGTTGAACAAGACCGGTCCCAACACCCATCCCTGAGGGACACCACTCATTACTGGTCTCCAGATGGACATTGAGCCATTGAGCACAACTCTTTGTGTGTGGCCATCCAGCCAGTTCTTTATCCACCGAGTGGTCCACCTATCAAATTGATGTCTCTCCGACTTAGAGACAAGGATGTCATGTGAGACAGTGTCAAACGCTTTGCACAAGTCCAAGTGGATGACATCAACTACTCTACAGTGCCTAAACAGGGATATGGATGCTGTAGGAAGGGCATGGGGACAGACAGAGGCATCAAAAGTGTATGTGCTTAGACAGATGACGAGCTGCTAGGTTAATGATGGGCTCTGTGCTGGGTGGTGGAAGGGGAAATCAGCCAGGGAAGCTGGAGGGATGGGAGAGGAGGAGGACCTGCATCACATTTTAAAACTGTTTGCTCTGGCCCTAGTTGCCATTATGAATTTCTTCTACCCTTGGCAAAGAAGATGAAAAACCCAACCTAGTGTAAAATTGGAGGACGAGTCAGGTTTTTTTGGCTGGTGTTTTGTTTCGTTTTTTTTTTTTCCCACAGCCAGCTTCAATTCTCTTCAAACCTGAAGCTCACCCTAGCAATCCCCTCAGCAAATCCAACAATGCCAGGAGTCCACATCCCTGCACCAGGAAAGCGTGTAAATACACATACACCCCAGGAGCAGATCTTCCCTCTACCTTCTCTGATCTAGACCTGAGGGCTCAGTTGTGTCTTCTTACATAGATATTTTTATGGAGGCAGGGGAATTAAGTTTTATTAAAATAAGGGCTGTGATTCTCTCTGTCACACGCTCCTACAACATAGGAGTTCAATATGACATGCATCACCAGGGGGGCTACCAGTAAAATTGCAGGAACTAGCGACGAAAAGACCTAGGTTCAGGTTAGAGGCAAAGAAAAGGCACAACATGACAAGGGGCTGAACATCTTGTATTGCTCTCACATGTGTCCTCAGGTCAGGTGTGGAGCAGAGACTGTGGCGAGGCAGTAACGAAACAATGCTGATCATGTTTTCCTTGTGCTACGCATTTCACACTCTAAGGCTGTTATAGCTGCAGCCATGTGTTCTGCACATAGCTGCAGGCAGAGAGGATTTTATTCTCGCTAAAGCTTAATCTCTAATCCAAAAACCTATGGATAAAAAACAGAGTTAGGAAAGCAAGCCATGTGCAGCTTTCACCACCCAAGAACTGGCAGCACAACCACCTGGGTGAAGTAGGACAGAGATAACAATACTGAAGTGGATAAAATCAATTGTTCTGCAAAAGCTTTTTGGGACCATTAGTTAATTAAGCTGCCAGCAGATAAAGGTCTATATAAAAGGCTCTGATCACCTTCAGCACCCAAGATTAAAGAGGATGAGTGGATCTGAGTGCCCACCCCCTGCCTATCTGCAAAACTCAAACCTATTCTTTCTCTGCATGCTCTCTACTTTCACAGAGTAACAAGAGTTAAAAAAAACACCACACTCCTTCAGCAAAAGCAAAGACACTACCAAGCACATGAACACCAGGGATAAGGCAAGCACAAGCCCATGCCTTGCAAGCTACCCAGCCTTACTATTTCTTGAAACACAGACATCACTCAGTGCCAATAACTTTCAAGAGGTGCAAGGGATACAGTACCCATGATGAGCCACTTCTGCCCCCATCCTCCTCTTGGGAGCATCATTTGGGACTTGATGAGCAACTTTTTGCTTTGCCCATCCATACTCAGCCCACCAGCAGTCACATCCCAGCTTTCCCCGTGGATGTTGAAGTGGCCTCATTCTCACCCAAGGAACAATGGACCTATGCCGTCCACGATGTGCTCCAGCGGCCTCAGCAGAGTTAAACCCAGACAGGGTCTTTAAAGACACTGCTCCACTCCACAGGGTGAACTGAAAAGGAAAAATTGACTTGGAAGCTCAAGAACACATAGGAACAAAGAAGGACTGCTCTCTAGAGACCTTCAGTAACAAGGCATTCTCACGAAAACGACAGTCTCAGCAAACAGGAAAGTGAAAGACTGCAATTACCTTTTTGAACACACTTGAAGATGCTACGGGACTGAGCGGTGCTCTCCTCAAACCTTTCCTTTCCAAAAGTGATGGCTTCCCAGAGTACCTTAACCCTGCTGGTGACCCACAGAGTCCTTGTCACCACATTCCCAACCTTAGGTTTAAATCTCACTCAGGAGCTAAAGCCAGAAGTTACATGGTTTAAACACTTCTGCTGAGATGAGTAGTATCATTTTCTCCTGGCTCCCCACGTGAATTACAGCCCCCTCTGGGCAGTGCAGAATTGCTTTTGAAGAGCAGCTAGAAACACTTCAGCACTTTCTGAACAGATAAAAGGAGAGCTGTTGAATCCAGTACATTCTGGGGAAGAGAGAGATTTTTGCTTCCCAATGGCTGTTTACAGCACTAGCACAGCCTGGCTGGGATCACATTAACCGCCTTTGTGCTCTGGCAAAGTTACCATCACTTCCCCACACTCACTTTTGTTATAGGAAAGAACATTACTCAAACAGCACCTGGTTAATACGCAAATCCCAGGAAATTCACACACCCCCTGCTGCCATACAGGTTTTCTAAGGCTCTAACCCCAGTGCGCTCCAGTCAGAGCCAGCCCTATTTTCACAGATAGTTGAAGGGCAGAAGCTGGAAAGGCTGTAAAGGATAGTTGCCAGCAGGAAGACATAGGCATGTCTCTGTACTTCTCTGAAAGACAGCAGTAGAATGGGCTCCCAGTACTTCATAGCAGCACTGCACGGATGCAGAGCAGTGCACTGGTGGCAGTATGGCCCCCTTAGTGCTAGCAGCACCTCAAAACCAGCAATGAAATCATAGGGCTGAGCAGTAGCACTTTACGTTTCCTTCCTCTGCATCTCACTTATCCCAGTCTCACAAGACCTTCCAGCAACACACAGCTCATTAGTATCTTTCATTACTTTGTTTAAACGCTTTCCAAACCCGTTTAATCTTAAGCATCCACAGTATCCTGTAGCAATGAGTTCCACAGTTTGCCGGCATGTCGTGGCAAGCGATTTCTCCTTTTGAAGCATCCACAAAGTCATTTCAGTGCAGATGCAGAATGAGATGAAAAAGCAGAAGGCAGTCTGAAGAAGAAGAAATAAAACCATCACAGCTTTAGGAAGAGGAACTGGCAAGGAAAGGTTAAATGAACTGTTCATCCAGCTTAGGGAAAAAAAAAAAAAAGAAAGGAAAAAAGAAAAGGAGAAGACTAAGGCACAGAGGCATAACAATCTTCCAGTAGCTAGCAGATTATTAAGACAGCAGTCAATTGTTCTCTGTGTTCAGCGGCAGAAGAAGAAATAATTTAACTTGGAGCAAAAAAAGCTTAAAGTTTAGACATTAAAAAAATCACACCAAGAAACACCCCGAAACACCCCCACCACCATCTTTCTCACTAGAACAGATACCAGGGAAGCTGCAGAATTTTTCACTGGAGACACCTATGGAAAGGTTAAACAAACACCTGTGCAGTGAGGAAAGGTGTAATTGATCTTGCCTCAATGCCAACATAGGGAGTAGATTATCTGCAGAGGCTCATTCCAGCCCTCTACTCTGCGATACCACCAACAAACTTTCAAAATGATTTCTTCATGCATTTTTAATTGCATTTTAATTTTTGTCCTCATATAGCTTGAGACAAGTACAAAAAAAAAAAAGCTGTATCTAATAAATCAGAAATTACATGTTTTCCATTTTTCCAGTGTAATAAGAAGATGTAAAAGTTCCAGATCGGAATAGATATATGTTAAGCTATACAGTTGTGCCAATAAATATGTATGGGTGTCACATCCCCTTTTGCTTTGCCAAAAATAGTACCAAATTATGCCAACCAATGAGAAACTATGTTTCATTAGGAAATGAACTTTAAAATACAAGATTAAAACGTGTTTCTTAAATCAAGATTTCCTGCTTGTTGATTTAAATCATGATTAAAATGGGTGATTTAAATCAACCATCCTGAACAAAATACACATCTTTCTCAAGTCTTGAGGGTACTTCTACAGGCGAAGACAGTGGTACCCTAAAGATGAGTCAGATAATTCTAGTTTCTATTGCTCTGCTCTTTCTCCAGCTAAGGGGTCCTATAATATTCATCTTCTCTGAAGAAAAAGCAATTTACACGCCCAAGCTTGACACCCCCTGTCCCTTTCATTACCCCTCTTTGGACCTTGTGCCTGCAGAGTCCTCCTGCCCAAGGAGCATCATCAAGACATTTCAAGCTGACACAGAATCAATCTCAAACAAACTTCCCTGCGACAATTATAATCAGATCCTCCCTGGATGCAAACAGTGTTTCTGAGCGTGGGCTCCAATCACGGCTCGTGAATAATTATACCAGGATTTCAAAAGCCGCCCTCAAGAACAAGTGGAATGTGGAATCAACATGCCTTCTCACGCGGCTGCATGTACACAGACACGAAAGGAACTGCCTGCCAGCAAGACACAGTGCAGAGTGCCCCAAAGACCTCATTACAAACAGATATCAGATATTTTATCCCAGAGCTGGGGCTGTGGTTTGTGTCAAGGATGCACTAAACCTTCACCAGACCATAGCCACTTTCAGTGCAATCTTGAACATTTCAGCCAGGGGTGGCTGAGCATCTTGTCTAAGGCCTTTTGCCTTCTTGTTCCCATCCCAGCAGATGTCCTCTTTGCTGCTCAAAGGACAGGACAGCTTGATATTTATTAGACACAGAGTGGAGTTGTTCTAAGTGAACTTCAGCCTATGCCTATAGGAGTCATGAGGTTTATGGGCTGAGTTCCGGAAATGCCGCTGGGAGCTAGAGCCATACCTCACATGCTTGGGTGGCACACTGCCAAAACCAGTCTCTGGATCCAGGAACACCCACAGCCAGGTACTTTCACATCTGTGGTTCAGCCCCACAAGTGAAAGAAAAGTCACAAACACAACAGAAGCGCACTGCCAGGCATCACATTCCTCAGTTACAGTCTAGAGCATCAGGGTGCCACAAAAGGTGGTGGCTCCACATTTCTGCAGAAGGTTTTGGTTCATGGATGAGCAGGCCATGTCTCCAAGGTCATGCCACCGGCTTCATGTAGAAGCAGTTCCCCTCCAGAGTTCTGAAGAGAATTCCAGACTCCAGAGACCCTGTGATTTTCAGACTACTGTGCCAAGACCACCACCAGAGGTGCAAAACACTGGCGTTTCAGCATGTGCTGGTCTACCAGAAGTAGGCTGAATGCCAGTTCATTTTCCTGGGCCCATAGATAGAGAAGAGACTGAAACAAAAAACAAAGCCCAAAGTGGGCCCCCCTGGCAAGGACACCTCCCAGCTTTCTCTTTTCTCCAAATCAAAGATCAACCTGTAGTTCCAAAGGTTCCCCAAATGGCTTCCACCATTTTTATTTATGTACTTACCTAATTGCTCGGAGCTACACAGGAGCAGAAAGCTAGCAAGGAAGCAGAACTTCAGTTATTGCAAAGCCAGAATGACTCTCCAGTCAACACAGGTACAGATCCAGCCTACCTGACTGACTTCTGTGGGCCATAAGGAATATCCCAGTGGCAGAATCTGCCTCTCAATATATAAGAAATGGAGGAAGATATCCTGAGCTAACAATGAAAACTTTCCAGCAACAATGCACAAACTGGAGACAACTCAGCCCAACACAGTAGCTCTAGGAATCACGAAGTTCTCAACCACAACTAGCCCATCCAGGAAGGAAATGCCTCATGACCATTTTAACTGCCTTGGAGGTGGCAATTTCAGAGAAACAGGAGTAGGAGTGGGAAAAGGCATCAGCAAGGATGGAGGTGGAAAGGAGAAACAAGGACAAATCGAAAGAAATAACCAGAGCTCTAAGAGGGAGTAGACAACCCAGAATCAACTTGAAATGTTCTCAGGGCATACTGAAACTTCATCAGAAACAAAGCAATTCAACCAAATGACATTTCAGCAGGAATACACCAAAATGAAATCAGGATTTCACAACCCCCACCAGAAATTGTCATTTTATCTGGTCAAAAATCAAAGAACTGTCAAGATTTTGATTTTTTTTTTCTTCTTTCTTTGTTCTTATTCTTGCCATTACATGCAACAGAAAGAATGGTACCCAGGCAGGATTCACCTGCCTTTCCCTTCCCACCTATTCTAATTTGCCAACACATCCTTTTTTAAACAAAATATAAAGAGTCTGTGAAATTAAAAGCTAACTTCTGTTAAAAATTGTATCTGCAAAAAGTCAAGAAATCTTTAAATATGAGTACAGAATAGAAAGATGACAAAAACATTACATCAAAGAACAAAAACATTACATCAAGAGAAGTTTCTGTTTGGTACAATGGAACCCTTGGCATTTTGTTCTTCATGTTGACTGCTATATTGTTTTTTTCAGGGGTTTTTGCTGGTTTAACATCTTCCCTCTCCATTAAGCTGGACGGCACAACAGAGCACTGGGTAAGTAAGGCTTGGGATTTCCAGCTTTGGCTCAAAAGCCAAAATCTGTTGCTGACTGCTTGGGTAGAACAGCAGAGAGAGGCCAGAGTGAGCTTTAAAAACAAATTCAACACCTTCCACAGGGCACTTCTTTCCATCTGTCATCCCAAGCAATTCTCCTCGCAGCACGAGAAGCAGGCCAACACCTAAGCATGTTTTGCAGATCCCCCTGTGATTTTGCAAACTCATTCCACAAGGAAACCGGCAATGAGCTACAGCCCAGTCTCCCTCTCCTTCTCTCAGCAAGCAAACTGCCTGGCCCTGGATTCTGTCATTAGAGACAGGAGTCGTTAAGAATTCATGCCCACTGCCAACACTGCATTTTTTGGAGAGGTCCTGCACTCAGGCAGAACTAATGAGCAGGCAAAGCAAGAGAACGGCAGTTAAAGCAGAAAACACGCACACAAATACAGCCAAAATGAGAATGCAGACTTATCTGTCGGTCTTCTCCCCTCCGAGGTACTTCAGCAGCATCGCATAATGAAATGTTTACCCAGGGGAAGGGATGATTGTCATACCTGTTATACGGATGGGGAGGCTGAGGTAGGAAGGATCTAACTACCCAGACGTGGAGGGATGTGCTCGAACTGGGGCTGGATTTGAAAGGACTGATCCTGACATATTCATTCAGCCGAGGAGATCGCAAGGTGAAGAGAGCACCCTTGCCTAGATGGCTCTGAAGGCTGCAAATTCTCAGCTGTAAAAATAGGCCAGATAATACCTGTCTGAAGGGGATTTACCCTGTCATACTTGCAAAATTCTTTGCAGTCATTGGACAAAGGATTTTATCAAAATTCAGCCAGAGGCTGGATGAGATATTAACTTCTCCCTCTTTCAGCTACTGCAAAAAAATCCTGCTGGTTTCTGAGAGCAGAAGGCAGTGCTTCTTCCTTCGTTTCGGTGCCTAACAGCCATCCTGTGGAGCATGTGCTTACCACTAATAAGAACCCTAACTGCAATGGAAGAGCAGAGGACTTAATCACATATAGAAATAGGACATGCAGAGAAAGGATTCACAGAGGAACAGGCTCCCTTTACACCCATAGAGCAGTTTACATAATGAATGATGCTCTTCAATGTACACACTTCCATGTACAGCTTTACTGAATTGTGGCTGCTGGAGAATTGTAACTGAAGTATTTCTCACTCGCATCTGTTTATGTTGTAAGCCATAATGTTACAGCAGCATTTATTCCTTTTTCCCTTTCTCTTCCCCTGTCTGCTTTTTCCCCAAGCATCCAATGTTTTAGGCCTATAACCCTGAAAATGATGAAAGTCTCCCATTGATTTCAATTGGCTTTTGTTTAAGGCCTTGATAGCAGAGAGAAAAATTGAATGATCATTCATTGAATGAGACAGATTTGGCCCAGTTCCCCAGCTGGTGCAAATCAGCATGAGCCCACGGAGCTCAGAGGCTCCCTGCCCTCTGCTGATGACTTACCCCACTTTTGTACACATAAGGAATTTTAATGATGCTGTCTGGCGCTGCTGGCACATGGACACAGTGTGCAGCTTTTAATGCTGCTCAACAGCTCCACCTCATTCACTTTCAGGGTACCCCGTGCCATGGGCTAGAATACAGTGTTTGAAGCTGTTAGTGTCCTTCCCTGGGGTACAAGCCTTTCCACTGCCACAAGGTATCCCAGTCTATTGGACCTTTACTCCTAGCAAAAGGTAAGCACCCTGCTAATCCTCGTATTCAAATCAAGATGCTCTTGATATGTTACACCAATACTCTGGAGTGTGGTATAGGAATGGTAAGGAATAGGCAACTGTTTATCTATTTATTTTGCCTCCCTGCCTCTCCTTACTCACCAGAGGGAATTAACTCACCTAGGCCAAGAGGAGGCAGCTTGTGTTGGCAGCAAGGTAAAAGGCACTGGGAGGCTTCACAGCAGCACATGCCTGGGGCAAGGCAAGAGGCATACCAAGCACTACTCCTAAGCCATGCTGCTGCTGGAAATCCCCTGGAATTAAGCTTCCCCTCATGATGCAGGTATTCCTTTTCTCTATAGCTCACCTGTAGGCCAGTCCAATCTGAGCAAGGTGCTCATGAGAGGAGCAGGAGGAAACCAGAAGAGGATATGATACACCACATGACTGCCATCTCAGGGCTAGCAGTTGATCTGGGATCTGAATGGGAATGAGGAGAAAGAAACAGGGCCAAAGGTAGTCAAACCTCTGCCAAAATGTGTTTTCCCATGAGTTTTCACGTACCTGATTAGAAACATACTGCAAAAGACAGTCTGGAGGAGCAAGAACCATTTGTTTACAAACATCCAGCACTGATCACTGGATCTTTCTTTCCCCACGGAAGAGATTAGTATAGTAGTCCAGGAAAGGAAGGGAAAAGCCAAAGCAAAGCAAAGATCAAGCTAACAAGATGAAAATCTCTGGCTGGCAGGTCTCTTGCTCACCTTGATTAGTTGAGCAGGATATAGACATAAAATTACAATTGCTTCCTCCATTCCCCCTTGCCCCCCCTTTGTGTGGGGAAGATGTTAAAAACGTCAGGCTTGATTTACCCTGACACTCTGACTGACTCACGACAGCTATAAATCCTCCCCACCAAACACAATCTCCTCTACCTGCTGCACGGCTGCAGATGGCAGCGGGAGGAGGTAGGAAAACGTGGTCTCCCCCTCTCACTCTGCACATCAAGGCCAATAACTTCGTCTTTCACCCACCTCAAAAGAGGAGACAGGCAGCTATTGTTCAGGTTGCTCATGCTTTTGCAGTGAGTGTGGTTTAAACAAGGCCATGAGATATCTCTTTTGCTTTGTAGCTGTCTCTGTTCATTTTTATTAATGCAAGAATCTGGGTATGTGCTGGAGCACACACGTTCAGCTCAATCTGACCACTGCCAACTGCATTACAGCTCCATTTCACCAGGGTGATTAGCACCAAAAAGAGAAAAAAGTAATATATATAAATGCCAGCCTACCCTTGTGCAAACTTCCAGGCAAGAGAAGCACAGAAGGCAATAGCTAAAGTGTGTTTTGGAAAGAATACCAATATAAAGCTCTAGCCAGGAGGCAAGAAAAAGGGGCGGTTAAAAGGAGAGAGAAAAAGATCTAATAGGAGAAGCGGATGCAGCGCAGTCTGGGATGTAGTTCTGGCATGTCTCCAGAGGCCAAAGCAGCTCCTACAGGATGGAGGTTTTCTTTTAAAAATACTAATGGGCTGATTTGCAGAGCTGCCTGGCTCCCAGGTCTCCCACAGAAACTATTCCTCAAACATCATTAACATGCGTGCACTGCTGAGAAAGCCTTCCAAATATGACCCTGCAGCCATGCTGCCTGACTGTGGGAGCCGACACAAACTACCTAAACGAGACAAAGAGAATCTGCCTTCCCTTGCCCAAGCATTACACGCTGGTGTTTGCTGCGGCACTGTCACACCTCATAGCTGGTATGAGACTCCCATGTTTGGCTTTTACCTCACAAGGCTACTGCTGGGTCTCAGCCTCACTGGCTTGTGGTGTCTTCCACATCTCTGAGCCGAGATGTTTCTGATGAGAAACATGATGTAGCCCAGCATCACCAGTCTTCCCGTATCACTGGCTCTATGCTTCCTCATCCAGTACACAAGGCCTCACATGGTGGGAGAAGACTCATCCCTCAGTAAAGGAAGTGCTGTCAGTCAAACCACAGCAGCTACATCTTCCAGCGCTCAGCCTCTGAGCCTCCATTTCAAGACTAGAGGACATATCAGGCATAAGAACATGGCCATGTCCAGGGGAGGAGGGAGGAAGCAAGTGAGTGATGAAGTATCTATGGCCTTTTACTTGCTGCAAACCCTTTTGTTATGTTCAGCATCTCCAGGGATCTGCCTTTCATGGCAATTTAGTCCCACTTCACATCTATTCTCCTCTTTTGGACTCCACAGCAGCACGTGGCAATGGAATACCTGCATAATTATGCTTATCAGAAAAATGGTCTTCCCTTCTTTTTTTTTAAACCTTCAGCTTAATGAGTTCACCAACTAACCCTCAGGAGCTGAATCACAGAAGACTGCAAACAAGCACCTGTGCCATTTCTTTTACTCCGCTCTGGACTGTATGTGGCTTTATCATACCCCTCTACCAGCTGCCTCTTTATTCAACTGACACATCCCAGCCTGATTAAACTCTCTTTGCGTGGAAGCTCCTCTGTACCTTTATATCTCTTTGAGGTTTCCTATGCCCTTTCCAAGAGAACGTTGTCACGACTCCAATTATGGCAATTTAAGAGACCTTCATGCTCATCCCCCTGGTAACACATCTAATGCCTGGGTTTGACCACTGCTGAACATGGGTGAGACATCTAAAACCTGTGCCAATGTTGGCAGGGAGCTGGCCACCATGCAGAGCTACTGGTGGAGCCCAGCATCCCCTTGCCATGACTATTCCAGATACTGAAGGAGCAACAAAATTGTTGATGTTGCACTTTCAGGAGGTTGCTGGAAGGACACTTTGCCAAATTACTGGAGGGACCAACAAGACATATTCTGGAGCTTGGGGCTACTTGTATTTACTAGAATAACCACTACCAAGTTTATATCTTATCTACAAAAACAAACCCAGAAACCTCTCCACCCCAAGAGGGAGAAAATAACACTTGCAAAGTACAATACAACAATACTCAGTGACATTGGCATGCTGAGCTCCCTTTTGCAATCTCCTGGTTAAGAAAAATTCCCCTAAAATGTGCTGCTTTTTTTTATCACATACACACAGCTGGAAGTCCTGTGATAGGAAATCCGTTTCTCTGTAGTTATTTATAAACTCTCCTTTCCAATAGTCAGTAGCTCCATAAACTAAAGCAGATCAATACACCTGAAAAGTTAGAGGCAGATCAGAGGGAATTAGATGTCATTGGTGTAAACGTCTTTAGAAATCAGAAGAGAGGAGCTGATCAAAATGCGTAGGGCAAAAAGCCTTTTGGGTGTTTGGTAGTTGCTTTGGGGTTTTTTGGCTTTGGACTGGTTGGTTTGTTTGGGGTTTTTGTTTTGGTTTTTTATTTATTTTTTTTTTCAGTCAGGTATTTTCCCCGTTTCCAAATAAATTTTTCTATGTAGTGGACATGGGGGGTTAAAAAAATGCAAACAAAAAAACCCCAAACTATTTTGCATTTTTTCTCATCCCCAAATCCAAGGAGCTTCTGATCTTTCCCTTTAAAAAATGGCAGAAAACAAACTTACCATGAATTTGGGGGATGAGAAGGGAGAAATCTGACATGAGTTGTTTTGTCCCAAGTCTTATTTTCATCAATTTTTCACTCAAATCCAGTCACTGCTTCAGAAAAAAAGGAAAAGAAAAAGCATTCTTTTCTCAGCAGAAGCACTGCAGCTTCTGCACAGACATGGTTATTCTTCATGTGTGAAAAACCTGCAGGCTTCAGGCTGCTTAAACAGACCGGAGATCACCCCCAGCCATGGGAATGCAAACACAGCATCAGGGTTTCTCTTCTGTGAAGCCAGAAACAGAGTCCAACTCTCCAAGTTGCCTCTGAGCCACTTCCCCAGGCTGTCTGCAATCTAAATCAAATCACACCTTACTTCAGGCCAAGTTCAGGAAACTTGATTATCTTTCTCCCCCTATCCGATGGGAGATGGCAGGTTGAAGGGAAAGAGAATGGAGGAGTGAAAAATTAACACAAGCACTTAAGATGTTATGAAACTGCAATATGCATCTCTAGCCTGCCCCCTGGTCCTCACGTCCATACATTATTTAACAGAAAAGAAAGCATAAATGAGCCAGAACAATAGCTAGAGGGAGGGAGGGGAATATATATATATAATTTCTTAAACCATGTCCATTAGTTTTGTTTCTTATTTAGGATACTGCATTAATCATGTTAGTATTTTACAGCCGGTCTGTACACTTTAGCCATTACTTTAATCAAACCCATCAGTGTATCCAAGAACGCACTACCAGGTGGGAATAGCTGCTACCGCTTGCTGTTAATTACTTTGCATTTTACAGCAATCAGCAGCAGGGGCTGAGATCATAATAAATTCATGACTTATGGGTCCATAAAATCATTACCATAGGAAAATATGTTTTATCAGGCATTCGTCGGGCTGCTGCTCAGAGAGAGATTTCTTGAAGGAAATGACACCCATGAAATTAAACCAATCCTTGCAGTCAGCAGAAATGCTAATGTGGGCACAAACAGAGACAAGGTTTGTGCAGAGCAGAGAGGTGGGGGGAGAAGAGGGAGGGAAAGACAGAAGGACTTTGCCAGCCTGGAAGGAGAGGAGGCAGTGGGGAAAGCCAGCTCCCACCAGGACAGGCAGAACAGAGAGAGGACAGGGCACCGGAGGGAAAGAGAAGAACCAAGAGGAGGATGCAGGTCTGCTAAGGGGTCTCAGCACCATCACTGTTACAGTATGAACCTGTAGGAACATTGCTCTATGGGGCATCTAAGCACAGGGACATAAAAGGAGAAGTTACTCTCACCCTCCTATGAGGAAGGAGCCTTTCAGCTAAAGATGCACTGATGATTCGGTGTACAGCAGCTTCAAAAGCCCGTATTCCCTTTCTGGTGGCAGTTTTCCAGAAGGGAACACAACACATTCATGACTAATCACAAAAGCTCTTCACTTAAATGATACGTCTGTGGCTTTGCAATAGGTAACGACAGCTTGTCCTGAACTTCCTGTCCCCAAATAGTGTTATCTGAATCCAGAAGCTTTAATTCAATCACCTAAAGGCCCATACAAATTACGTGCGACATTGCAGATGTGATCAGTGCAGGACCTATTCTGCACTGAGCATGGCAATGCCATCACATTAAAATCAAGAGCAACAGTGAAATCAAGCAGTGTCAAATTGACATAAAGCAGCAATAAAGAAGTCTCAGGATTTAAGAAGCATGAAAGGAGCCTAAATGAACTTGTTGAATATTTTCTGAGTCTCTTCTGCACTCACGTAAAATCCCATGGCACTTCCAGAGTCATTAGCCCTGCCAGTTCCTAAAAAACAAACAATAAGTTCACTTTTATATTTTTTTCTTATTTTGTTTTCTATCTAAGACCAACTGAGTTTTCTTTGGCAAGAAGCCACCAGCTCTTTAGAGCTCTCGTGTTTCCTGGCCTGTGAAAATGAAAAAGTGAAATGCCAACTAGAAAATTCCCCCAAAGTGTTAAATTGGCCAAGCCCTTGTTTTTTACTGTTAGTTTCACTTTGAAAATACAATGGAAGTTCAGACATAGCTGGTTTGTTTGGTTTATTTGCCTCTTCCAATTACATTGTGCAAACAAGGAACATTATTTAGTGTTATTTAAGCATGAAATTATAACAATTTTAAATATCAAAGTCCTAAAAATAAATCTTTCTATCAAGGCACAGCAGGTCTAGATCTACTAGTTTGTTAACATGAACCGGGGTGGGCAGATGGCAGATAAACCACGGTGGAGAGCTTGCTGCGTATAAGATTTGCTGCTTTCCTTTCTGAGGATCATGAAAAAGTGAGCAGCTCAGCTCCAGAACCGCACTGCTGGGGCCAATACCAGAAGGGACATGGGAGCAGACCAACAGTGTGGCCGGAGCATGCCTGATGTCCCCAGAATGTCATCCTGCACAGTGCCCTGGGCTCTTCAACTTCTACACAGCTCAGAGGAGTGACATCAGCTGACATCCCCAGGGGAGATCTCCTTGGGTCTCACCTCTGCAGTATGTGGTCTGTAAAGAGGCATTTTGATATTCCTTCAGAAGTAACAGCCCAGGAGGTTTTCCTACAAGTATGTGTGCAGCCCCCACCACAGCCCTGTTTGGTACCTACACCCCCATCCCAGAGAATGGGTCCCAACACCCCTACAGTTAAACAAGGACTCTCCACCAGACCATAACATGGCTCCGTCTCCAGGCACTGTACCTGGATTTCTTTTCCTTCAAATCTAAGGAGACATGGGAAAACAGAGAGAGAGATCAGCCCAAGCCAGCCAAAAGAAGGCACGGATCTACACCACTGGAGATGCTCCCAGGTCTAGTTTAAACTCATCAGAGATTTTCATACTACAAGCAAATAAGCCAGCACTGTGCACAAATAACAGGCCCTAGACTACGTTAGCCTGATGCCAACCTTCATCTGGCTTCCACCTACCTTGTACTACATCAGAATGTCCTTAGCATCATATCTGGGGCCTCAGTGCAAGCCCCAGCCCTTAGGTTGCAGAAATGCTTATGCCAAAACTTTCTGTACAGTCCCAGCAACCACAACCCCATTCAGCAGCCCCACATGTGAGCTCCCCACAGGCTTCAGTAGAGCTACCCAGCCCCTTCCCTTCCTTCTGGACCAGTGGTAGTCAGAGGTGATGTACAAACTCTCGTGTAGAACAAACTGTGGGTAAGAACAGGTTGTGGTGGAGCTCTGCTGTCCCCAGACACACTGCTTTTTCTTTGTAAGCTGTCTTTACCTTAAGAAACCCCAATCCCTCTAATCCCTGGGAGAAAACTGCTCCAACCACAGCCCAGACAGCTGCTCACTGCTCAGCATCACTGGCCTGGCTTCAGATCTGGCTGAGAGGAAGCAAGGAGGAACCAAGACGTAGAGCCAGATGCTTCATCAGCCCCTCAGGAGCTCCTAACCCCCTGAGGACAAGCAAGCCACAGCCTCTGTGCAATAAGCTATTTTTCTTTGGGTTTGGCACCTCTAGTTTACCCCTTCTCTATCTCCTCAAAAGACAGGAACAATCCAGGCCACACTTCAAGATCTCTCTGTATCGGCCCTTCCCAAGATTCAGAAGCGCAACAAAGCACAATGAGCGGTAACAGTCTTGTAATACCTAAAGGGGGCCTACAAGAAATCTGGAGAGGGACTTTTTACAAGGGCAGGTACGGATAAGACAAGGGGCAATGGCTTTAAACTGACAGAGAGGAGATTTAGATTAGACATTAGGAAGAAATTTTTCACTGCGAGGGTGGTGAGGCACTGGCAAGGGTTGCCCTGAGAAGCTGTGGCTGCCCCACCCCTGGAAGTGTTCAAGGTCAGGTTGGATGCGGCTTGGAGCAACCTGGTCTAGTGAAAGACGTCCCTGCCCACAGCAGGGGGGCTGGAACTGGATGAGCTTTAAAGCTCCTTCTAACCCAAACCGTTCTAAGAATCACAAAACATTTGCCACAAAAACCCAAACCACCACACTCCAGGCAAGCCTACCTTCACCCTCAAGCAACCAGGCCAAAGTATCTGGGCTACACCCCTCCACACCGCACAGGGCTGGACCCTCACCTTTTTGCTACCCTGTAGCAGGTTCCAGGTTGGCTGTTACTATCGAGGCCACAAGTAACCTCATCTGACAGGTACAGCAGCCTGGAGATTTCCCTGTTATGGTGCCGCCCGGCTATAAATATCCTTTTCTTCTTCAGGGGAAGCGTGTCTGACCTGAAGTGTATGAAGCTTCCTGACAGGCTGGGAAAAGAGAATGGAAGAGGTTTAAATGTCACCTAAACCAATCTTCATTTTCTTTTCTAAATTTGCAAAGCTCCCCCAGTCGCTGGAGTGAGGCATTGCCTGTTTGAAGTTCAGCCTGAAAATCCTTCTGCAAAATATTTGCTGAAACACAATAATGTTGGAATTGGAGGGGATTAAAACTGCTTCTGTCCGTGCCCCATCCTATTGAAGCCCCTCCTAAAGAGGGTTTCTGTAGAGGCAGTGACTTGGGTCCCTATGTCTTGAAGGCGCAACACAAAAGAGAAAGAAATAAAAACGTAAAGCTCCTAACATCACTATTATTGAAATGCTTCATTTGACATTTTGACTGTTTCAATTAGCTAACAAGGAATGCTCCACTTAATCTACCCTCAGATACTAAAAGAAACTCAGTCTTTCCCTTCCCCCAACCCAGATCCAGCCTGGCAGCTACTTCCCAGCCTCTGGAGAAATCCCAGTCCGGGTGACAGCTCCTGTCCCAGGGGGGAGCCATCAAGCCAGAGCCTACCCACCCCAATGCCAGCTGACATTAAGGAGCATCCTTCCCCCAAACCATATGTGCCTTCAAACACAGCATCAGAAATTCTGGAGAGAAAGCAAAAGGGCACCCCCAAAAATACCAGCTGGTGCCTTTTCTTACCACTTCAGGAAACACAACGGTAACATGGTACTGGTTTAGACCAAAGAGGTGGCCTCTCTCTCTCATTAGGATTAATCAACTAGGACCCCTTGCTGAAAAATTACCCACAGAGATTCGGTACCCACAAGGAAGGATGAAACACTTCAGAAACATTCCCCACTTCCTGCACACAGCACTGGGCTAATTCGATTGGGTTCATTTTATTTCTCCAAGATTTACCTGCCGCTATAATTTTATGCCAAGGAAGCTGAAGTGCTGGAAGCATTCCTGTTGGCACATGTAATGGCCAGAGCTTTCCTCCACAAAACATTTTACAACCTTTAAACACACACACATAGGCTCTCCATCCCACGGGTGAGCTGCTGCATGCTGCTGGCTGCAAAGGGGACTAGTGACCATTACAGAGGAGACACTACAGACTCCATAAAGTCAGGGTGATCACCTTCAGCTGGGGGAGCTATCAGGAAGATTGATTACCCTACCAGGAGCACTTCATTTGCCTTGGGCAGAACGGCAATTCACCCGCTCTTCTGTGGCCTGACTTTCACAAGACTGATCTCCAGGCACCACCAAGAGTATTTTCTCTCACATTTGGAGGGGAAGGAAGGTGCAAGGAAGGAATGACACACGCAAAGCCACACAGATGTTTAATATCCACAGGACAACACCTCACCCCCAAAAATGGGGTCTTGGAGGTGGTAGGCTCTTACAGACATCAGTCAAGCAATGTTGTCCACACTTTGTAACTGCTTGAGGGGATCAAGAGACTGAGAACAAGAAGTGGATTTAGGTGTCAAGAACTACCAAGGACTCCACTTGCTCTAACTATAAGGACTTTCACATCCAAACTGGCAAGCTTGGAATCTAGCAGACAGGAGTAGGATCTGCCTGACAGACAGCAGAGCAAGGTAGAGGCAAGGTATCAAGAGTCAGCAAAAGCCCTTTTTTGGCCAAAGACCCAGAATTCTCCCCTCCTCCCATAAAGAAGGCTTATCACAAGTGAATGGGACAAATCCTGCCCATTTTATGCCGACCATGACCTCAACCTGCTTGTCCTGTCCCAGTCAAGGGCAATACTCTATCAGAGGAGACTGAAAATTTTGCCCATTTGGAATAGCCTTTTCCAATGCTACTTTAATAACTCACATAATCTTTGCTTTTCATAAGTATGTTAGCAAGAGATATAATTTCTTCTGTGCATGAGGAAAAACTAAAACAAATACAAGTGTTTCTAGGCTCACCTTTCTCAGTACAGCCTGCCTTCCCTTTGCACGGAAACCAGCCACTTCCTAAGAGCTGTGCCAGATACCCTCAGCTCATAAATACAAAGTTAGCTACCATCACATGGCTCTTCTCAGCAAAAGGCTTCTGTCATAGTTCAGGAAAGCATTTGCGTGCCAGGCAGCACTTAACCGAGTGCAAGTCTGTGTTCCAGGAGAAAAAGTAGCTTATAGAGGCACAAGAAGGCTTCGTGAGAAACTAGCCCTAATCCTCTTCTAAAATATCCTGGCTATCTTTGAGCTCCTAGACCAACAAAAGGCATACAGACCATCATAAATCACACTAGCAAGAAACCCTGTGTCCCTGAGTCCAGCTTCTGAGCAGTGAGAGAGTTGCATCATAATCACTCCTGCTCAGCTTCATTTTAAACCAGGCCCAGTGGTTTCCTGCTTGACAGCCAATGAAAGGTCTCAGCAGCTTTCAGCTCTAATATGCAGGAGCCTCCTGCTTGTCACCAGCCTCCTAAGTTCATGGACAACCCATAACTAGCTGTCTTTGTGCCAAGATCTGCTTACTCTAAATAGTTTTTCTCCCTACTGACTACTTCTCTTCCAATATACACACACAGCATACCACATCTCAGCCTTGATCATGTGAAGCCAAACTCTAAGCATGATGGGATCTTCACACATCCTCTGCGGACTTCTTTACACCTGCTCCCATCTGACTTCAAAGGTCTTCAGAGAGGGCGGTCAGAGCAATCCCATTATTCCTGATGCAGTCCCACCAAACCAGCTGACAGCAGTGCTAACACTTCTCCCAGGCCACCAGGAACATCTCACCGGGCTTCCTCCAATCCCTGTTACTTCAACCTTGGCTGCATCTCATCATTTTGATACCTCATATTCTTCAGAGAAAACACTGACCAGAAAGTTACGAGCGTCCCAGCAGAGACTGGGACTGGACTCCACGTATTTACTCTGTCCTCTGGCTCCACTGGTCAGGAAAAGAGAAGAAACACATGCTGGAGACCTAGGCAGGATAACCAGACGCCCTCCAGGGATTGGAGGAAAGTGGCCCTGCAAAAAAAAGAGACTAAATTTCCTATATCACCCCTGAAACAGATTATCCCTCCAGGGCAGATCTTCTCATTCCTTCTGCATGGTGACACTCAGGCACCCTAACCTGCATGACAAGAAACACCCAGGCAACCTGGGGCATGAATTTCCCTCACCTCTTCCCCAGCATGGGCAGTACAGAGTCTGTTTAGAGAGGGCTGGCTCACCCTAGCTTTGCTCCTCTGCTTTCCAACCACAGAAAGGCAGGGTGGAGAGCTGGAAAGGTCCTTCATTCCTGAGAAGGGCGGCTGAAGTCCCAGCAGCTCAGCAAAGCACCTGAGCGCTACCTTATCCACAAATAGAGCTGTGTCTTCATGAAAGAAAAGCATCACTGTGCCTGCAGAAGGGACCTGGTAACAACTTCTCCCTCCCAGACAATCGCCCAGATGATCCAGAGGCACAAAATACCTGGTGCATCCCAACCAGAGGCACCTCTATTAATCACAGTGCTCCACAGTTAAGGTTATTTAATTCAGAGGTGAGAGAAGCTGCTCAGCTGTTTATGTCCAAGGGTTAAACTTGCCCCAGCCACACACTAAACACATTTTTTACAATCTGGCAGTGATCCTTGCCTATTAAGCATCTCTGGCTTCAGAGAAGAGGTATTGATTTATTTCACTTTTATGGCTGGAGGTATTTATTCCTATTTGCTTTCTCACTTCTTCACCCCAGCCGGGGTGGGGGAATGAGGAGGAGAAAGAACAAAATTACAAGGCTGGTGGAGCCAAGAGGTGACGACTCCTAGTTTTCTGATGGAGGGCACAAAGGCTGGGATGAATGAGGTGAGGACCAGATCCTGGGCTACACCAGCCTTTGTCACAGCTTTTATTTTTATGATGAAAAAAGGCAAACGTGTGGCTGGAAGAAAAGGAAATCACATCAAACTTCAGAGGGAAGGTTCCTATCGAAGTTGTGTCCCCATAGGGTGCTTTGTGAGTTAGAGCTTGATTGATTTGTACCAGCTAAGGACCTCAGCAAATATCTCCTGTGGGAAGAATGTCAATGCTTTCCCATATCTTAAAGCCCATCAGGAAAGGAAGATAAAACCATACTGCTTCAAGAGACAAGTATAGACTAACAACCCTGACTTTAACCCATTCCACATATTGCTGCAGACACCCATTTCCAGGCAAGGCACTTAGACAGAGCCCCCACTCCAGTTTCTAACATTCTTTTTTGATCCCCTCATGGTATAACTTATGTTGGAAGGTGGTTGGCTTTGTTCTGCAGGGCCAACACAAATGCATTTGCACCCTTCCTGATGTTTCTTTGCACATGGGTGACATGCCAGGAGATGCCTGGGGATGTGACGAAAGCAACAGAAGGATAGTTCAGACCACTCCAAGGCAGCAGATGATCTGGCTCATTGTATGAACCCCATCTCACGTGCCCAGATCGTTCTGCCTCCTAGGTGGGAGTTTGCTACTCAGAAATGCCAAAAAATTCACTCAAAAAGACCAGAGAAAAACAAACAAAAAACCTCAATCAAACAAAGAAACCCACCAATAACCACCACCAAAAAAACCCCAAAACCAACCAACAACAGCAAACCCCAAACATGTCCATTTTCAGCAGCATCCAACATCAATGCATCAGCCTTAAGCTCTGCCACAGAAATTTCTCATGACACAGGACCAGATAGAGCATCCTGCTCTCCTGTGACTGCCTGGACTATTTTGGTATAGCAGGTGACTTTAGGGACAGGACGCCTTCCACTTCTATGTGCATGCCATGCAAATGCAACACAAGCCTGTGGTCTGTAGGCACATTAGGATTTCTGGAAACACAGTTCATGTCACAGCTCCTGAACTCCTACAGCACAGGGCATGGGGACAGAAAATGAAAAAGGGCCTAGCTGAAGCACTGAAAGTTCAGAGAAGAGAGGGAAGCAAGTGCTTCCTGGGGAGAAGACTCTGGGGAGAAGAACAGGCGTACCTGGAAAAGGAGACATGGAACGCGTCCTGCTGCAGCAGGGAGAGATGGAGGGGGTTTGAGGGAGGCGGGATGTGCGTTTTGGAAGCTCTGGGGTGAGACAGACTGGGGACTCTGGACTCTGTACAGAGCAGTAACAGCCCAGGAGCACAAAGCACCCCAAGTCAGGGCCTGAAAAAGAGCCCCAAAATAGTAAGAATTTTTGGGCAAAGTTAGGAGCCACTCAAAGATCCCTTCTGTGCACCCAACTAAACCTGCAAAAGCCAGGGTCTCCAATCAGCCTCAAGGTCACAAAGACTGGAAATTCCCCTCCCTGCCAGATGCCTTATGAATCCTCCAACAATTTAGCCTAGCCTGGGGAAATGGGAGAAAGGAGAACTTGAGCTCCGATCCTACTCACATGCTTCCCATCCCTCCCGCTTCAAAGAGAAGCCCCCATTTCCATTCATCAAACATGACACGCAAATACAACAAGAACGAAAGGAAAAAGTGGGCAGGCAGGCAGGCTAGTGGCAGATAGCATGGGAGCTGCCACTAAGCCCAGCTGGTTCATGCTTCATTAGCATCCTCTCACCAAGCTGTGAGCACAGCCTTTCAGTCTGGCTACAGACAGACAGGGAGGAAGAGGCACATTTTCCATCTGAAGCCCATCTTGCCCCTTCCAAAACCCGGCTAACTGCCACTGAGGCTTCCCTGGCTCAAGGGTACACTCTTGGGCTCTAGCATCTCCCACACTAGTTAAATATACCTTCAGGCAAACGTCAAGAGTCAGCCCACTTTGAAATTTACTGTGTTGTCAAGATGACAAGTGTTCTGCCATGCTGTTAGTCCCTGCTGCCCTTCCTATGTCTGTTTCCCTCCCCTTCTGCTTATTAGAAGCTCTGTTGATAAACCAAGGAAGGGTTGTTTTTTGGGGTTTTTTTTTTAATCATTTGAATGTTTTCTTAGCTTCAAAACATCAACAGCTGCGAGACTAAAAGCTGAAGAATGATGGTTTCCCTCTGTTATAAATGGAGATTCAGCCCACTGCAACATGGCATGGTGGGTTGGTAGACAGAGAAGAGCCCCAGTGGGCTGCAGTCATGTAGCAGTAGGCAGGAGCCCAGCCTGGAGGTCTCAGTCCCTTGACTGCTGCCAGCTCACCCCAACTTGGCAATCCTGCCAAGGAAGCTGGGGAGCCAGTCAGCACATCTTACTGCAGCCTCACCTGCCCCAGCTTTCTGCATTCTCACCTCCAGTATGGCCTTCAAAGCACCCTGCTTCTGCCCTCCACATGACAGCCTTCACAGGCAACCCAAACTTGGGTTTACATGAGGCTAGAGCCAAGGATGGATCCAGAGTCTGGACAACACTCCCAAGCACCCACAGCACACAGCAAAAAGTCCTGACAAAGGAGCCCATGAGTCAGGCAGGAACACAGGCTGACAGTCAGACATCTCTAAGTCCAACACACAGACCAGCAGCTCAGTCGTGACTGATCCCAGCATAGGACTGCAGTGAGCCACAAGACAATTTGCCTTGCTGTCCTCAGTGCTTCCCCTTTATCTTCAGTTAAGTCTGTTTGTGGCACATTCCTCAACACATGACCCTGACAAACCTCAGGGCAAGGGGAGCCAGACCCTTACCCTTTCCTCCAGCAATGGCATGGGGTCTCCCTTGCAAGGAGAGGCACTAAGGGTTGACTCGTCTTGCCTTTCTGCAGGACAGACAAGAGGAGATCAGCAATCTAGCACATGGCTTTCTCTTTCCTGGACTGCTTCTCAGTTCTTTTCCTGCCATTTTCTTTGGTTTCTGCTCCTGGTTTCTGGGTCCTTTAAGCTTATCAGTTAAGGATGGAGTTAACTGGCTTTGAAAATGACAAACCAAACTCCCCTTGAAAACAAGCTGGTCCAGCAAACCTTCCTACAGGCCTTTTCTATTGCATCCTTCTGCCTGGGTTCCTCATGGCAGTAGAAGAACTCTTTTGCCCTGCTAGATGTGCTGGAAAGCATCTTGACTAGCAGCCCAATCCCCTGGAAGAGCTTGCTTTAAGTCTTGGCCAAGCCACTGAATCAAAACAGCTTCAGTGGGGAAATAAATTAAGCATTCTCCTCTTTGCCTTCAAGCAAAGGCCTGGGAGTGAGGAATAGAGGCCATCTGAAACAAGGGACCCCACAGGACTGTCAGATACTTCTCTTGCCACTATTTACTCTTCCCATCAAGCCATACTCCAGAGTTAAAGTTCTCAGTTTTCCCTTATACCCTAGCTTCCTCATGAAAAGAGGCTCACACAGCCATTCAATGTGCCTGACAACTGTCTCCCCAGCACATGCTCCCCAGCAATTCTGGGACCAGCAGATGAAGGCAGAGGTACTGCAACAAGGAGGACAAGTGGTCAGAGGAGAGATTCTGCATCTTTTCAGAGCAATCTTTGCCGGCCAACATGGTGGAGACAGATCTTCACTGACTTCAGTGGCTCTCACAGCATCTTCGAGCAGCAGCAATTCCTGCAGCTGGGGCTGAATGGCCAGTGGTGTCTGCTTACCCTGCCTGGGCTCTTCCTGCATGGTCAATCCACTGTTCAGGATTGGCTCCCTTTCATTCCATGAGCACACACAGCATCTGGCACAACAGGTCCCTAGTCTGAGTAGGGGCTTCTTGGTACCACTGACATAAAAAACCATGATTAGCTCCTCTAAATGAGCATTCCCATCTTCTAATAAACATCGTAAAAAAGGAGAAATGAGACTTAATTCACTTTTATTGTCACAACTGACATGTTGCAAGATCTTAATTGGACTGAAAAGAGTTTCCAGTAAGAAGATGCTGTTTAACTAACTCATTAGCAGCTGCCTGACAGAAAGATGCTCCAGTTTTAGGAGGTGAAAAGGGAAAACAGATCCCACCACCCCATGCCCACCTGCCCATGCCCCACAGTGCATCCACCTGACAGCCCCAGGAAGAGATTCATACTGAAGATTATCTTTAATTCAGGCACAGAGCAGGCAGTGTAGCACACACCAATTCAAACATCTGCCATGTGTTCCCTTTCACCTATCCACACCAGTCAACAGTGACCCCAAAAAGGGAGATGCAGGCAGTTACACTCAAATTGAAAATATTTGAGTCCTTCGCTACTCCCATTCCTATGCACTACCTACAGGATATTCAAAGGTCCCTGAACAACAAGGGCTCTTTGAAGGCTGCACTTCAACCTCTTTACCAGCACCATTTCCACACTTGGGTCCTTATAAGGTCTTGGGAAGGAAGGCAAGGAGTGCAGCTCCTCACTTTTCCTTCCAGAAAGCAGAGGAACCACTTTGCATCATGTATGAAAAATAAATAAATCAATCCCGGGACTGAATTAGACAAAACATCACCTCAACAAAGCAAATTTTCCAGTAAATTCTGAAATCCAGGGGCTGGAACAGAAGACACTGAGTAGTTGTCACTGCCACTCCAGCATCAGCAGCAACCAAGCATCTCAGACTCGGACAGACAGACAGCTCAGTGCCAGTTGCTCCACCCAGCAGATCTGGAGCAGCGCCTGGCTGGTTTACTCAAGCTCTCTGTCCCAATGCAGATAAATTTAGTTTTCTGCTCTCACTGCCTGGGGACGAGTAGGGAGGGGGAGCTGACATCTTCCAAATGAGACCTTAAAAACAAGCTGTCTGCACGTCTGGACGTTGAATCCCAGGCAGAGCTTTGTCTGGATAAAAGAGCTCGCTCCAGCACCGTAACTAGGCTGCACCCTAACCAGACTGCTACCCAGCCAAAACCAGCTGCGCTTCAGTACCATAACAATCATGATTAGCATTTCTTGCTGTGCCCCAGATGCTGCAGGGGTGCCACCACACTATACGCTGCATACACATGCAGCAACAGCCCCTGCTCTTCAATTTGTAAGGTCTTCATAGGGATCTGGAGGACAAGGGGCCAGAACAGAGCCAGGAATAAAAGTCCAGATCATGCATCTTCTGTGACCCATTCCAGTCGCTAGCCCAGCTTTGCTTCCAATGAGACACTTGCTTTCCCTGCAGCTGAAAGCTGCTTTGTAAAGGCAAGTAAGCATTTGATAAAGAAAATAATAGGATGAATAAAACCATGTGTTTGTACAAGAAAGCTTTTGCTCTGATCTTCAGTGCTGCAGTATGTTTTGACCTACAATTGCAAGACTCAGCTACATCTTCCCTCCCTCCAGATGTGACAGAAGGCAAAAAGGAAGCTGCGGCTGATGCCGCAGAGCCCTGTGCTGGGATTCCAGCTGACAAACAGCATCAGCAGAGCAGCCCACACATAGATGGACTCAAACTCACACCCTCCACTCTCCTGTCACCTGCAGGAGGAAGTGTGTACATACATATATACATACATTTGGGCCTGATTCTCCACTCAGACACTTGGTGAAATACCAGCACTCTCCAACAGGTTTGTATACAAGAAGAAATGCACCCACAAGATATATTTCCTAATGAAGGCTGACATTTACCAGCTACCACAGATCCTACATTACCAAGAATAAAACTTACAGGCAGAACCATCTCCGCTTGGACAGGATTGTTTTCTGGGAGCGAGCCAGCAGGGTGGAGGTGGGTGCAGACTCCAAACAGTCTCAGTAGTGATGGCATGCAGAAAATGCAGGGACTGCACAGCTGCCCAACATATAAGAGAAGCTGAGGCTGGGTTTCCAAGTGGCATCTGCTCTTGTCCAGCATCCAAGGGGAGGATCAATGACTCTAAGTGGCCCTCTTAATCCAGTCTCTCCAGGCTGTCTGGCTACTACACAACCCTGTTGGCTTACCAGCTCTGTGTTGATACAGAGGGAAGAGGGCCACTTACCACCACTATCAGAGGCTCACAGAGCGATGAAGACCCCAAAAAGCACTATCAAACTGCTGGCATCTCACCCAAGACAGGATTTCAACACAGAGGTTTGTTATAGACAGTTTTTCCACCAGCTCCTCTTCAGCATGGGCAAGCTTTGAACCACACACAGGCTAAGTGCATTTTATAATAGACTCCAAACCCTCTCTGGACATGCCTCATCTGATTTACTGTTGCTGCCAAGGAAGGTGGATTTATTCCCAAATTTAGCAGCTGCCAAATCAATGTGAGAGTGTTCACATGGGGATTTGCCACAAGCTTTTTTTAAGCCAGGGCAAGACTTGCACACTGAACAGCCCTTTCCTTGAGAGGCATCAAGCCCACAACAAGCAGCAGCCTCACTCGATCACAACATGAGCTGCTCATTAGGTATCTCACTCCTGACTAAATCCAGTGTCAATCCTGTTCGGAGCTGGTCACCCACATTTCATAGATGACACAGTGACAGAAGACAAGCAGCAGACAAGGAAAAGAGGTCAGTGCTCCAAATTGTTCTTTTAAACTTCAACCCCAGGTTGGCATGCAGGGTGCATGGCAATGGGTTTATTTTTCAGTGAACAACTTTCCTTTCTTCCAATCAACTCTGAGGCAATAAGAGGTGGGTTTCAACATGGCATAAATCTGCCAGGAGCATATCAAGGCTTCTGAATAACAAGGGCACAGACAATTGTCCAGTGGAAAAGGAAAAAAAAGGTCAGAGCAGTAACTCTTGCTGTATTTGTTCCACAAACAGAGAAGGTTTACACAGCTTTTCTGGGCAATTATTAGGCAGGAAATAAATCTCAACAGAAACTCATCTTCTCCTGCTTTGCAGCTGAATCTCTTTGCCTCACACCCCTAGCAATGTCCCCAAAATGCTTTGCAACAAGATGTCAGTTACACAACCCAAGGCTGTGCCCCAAGAGCCAGTGGAGAACTGTATTAAATTTAATAGCATTGCTCCAGGTAATCTATGACCACTTATAATCAATTGTCCATGCCCACTGCAGCATGACTATAGCCATCTTCCCAGGGCTGCAGGTGCAGGACTGGCAGAGAAAGCTTCTGTGTAGGCTGGAGATGAGAGTGAGCTCTCACACAGCCTTGAGCTTATGGAGAGGCTGTGAAGCAGCCAGCTCGCCCCTAATGCCATGCTCCTGTAAAGCCACGGTTCAAGGTCTCTTGGTGGATTGGAGAGCCCAGGCACAAGCACACTAACTCCAAAGAGACTGTTATCCATGTTAAAAGAAAAAACAGCAAGGAGTAGCCAGTCTTTCCCCTTTGTATCAAAGAGGCAAGAAAAGGATCACTGTCTCTGTTTTATGCAGAAGGAAACAAAGAACAGGGAAATAGGAAGGATTTATCCTCTGCTGTACCAGAGCTGGGAAATGACCAGCATCTCCGGCAGCCTCCAACAACCCACCCCATGTTCTTCAGTCATTCCATGGCCCAGGAATGGCACCAGGCTCCTTCCTCTGCAGCTCTGGCAAAAAGGAGCATGAATGGCCCCGCGTGAGGGGCCAGGGCTGGGAGATCCGGGCCAGGCAGACAGAGGGGAGAGAGAAGGGATAGAGAGCAAGGGGAGAGCTCCAAGAGCACATCTTGCTACTCCCACCCTCATCAAATGGCTGGGAAACGCTATCACATACACCTCAATGCCTCCTTCTGTGGAAGCAGCAGGAATTAGCTCAAGACACCACCAAAAGCCGAAGAGGAGGGGGCGCTGGATTCCAGGTCAGCTGTTGTTATCACCATGCTAGATGAGTTCAAGCAAGATCTGGGTCTAGCCTCTATTTCTGGCCCACAAAGCAAACCTAGATCTCCCAAGATAAGGGTATACTTGAATTCATAAAACTCCAAGGAGCTACAACAAATGGGTTACCTGATTTCTTGCTTGGAGCTTTGTTGAATATGGTGCTTGCCTTCCACTCTGTATTTTCTTGCCAGCTCTGATAAGGATGGCAGGAGAGAAGAGCTTCAAGAAACCAGTCTACCTGTGCTGCATTTCGCAGTGCCTGGAGGCAGAAAGACATCCCTGGCTCTCCAAGTCTTTCTATCTTCTTCTTGATCAAAAGCACATTGAGCCCATAGTAAAACATGGTTAGGAGAAGCCAAGTGAGCTTGGTGCCCATGGGAGCTGCAAAGAATTCAAGGAGAGGTCAAAGGCACATGGTAGCTTGCTCCTTAGGTAGCATATCACCCACACTGCTGTTGGAGAGCCCTGCAGTGCTAGGAAGATTTTTCTTGAGCCTAGGCTGTGCATTCAGCCAGTGAGTGACAGCCTTCTGGTAGGCCTCCAAGCCTCCCTCCCTCCCTCCTTTCTGCCTTGACATTCACAGAGAAAGAAAATACCTGTCACATTAGCATCCAGGAGAGACAATACATACTGGCACAGCCTCCAAGACGAGATCTCCACCCAGCATCATGGCAGAAGCCCTGGAAAAGGCAGAGGGTATTGAGCCCAGCATTCCCATCATTCAGGCACTGAGTAGAGCTGGTTTCAGGGATAAAGTAGCAAGTGACAACCCTGTGCGGGAGCAATTACAGTCCTCTCTCCAGCAACACTTTTTGTCACCAATCTCCGAGCTCTTCTCCAGATTAACAACATGGCCCTATTTCCACACATGTACCCTCCACACACACTGACTGTGTCAGAGGGAACAAAGTCCTCTGTCTGTATCCTCAAGCATGTAGGAAACAAGCCGAGCATCAATAATGCTGAGCTCTTTACCAGCAGTTCCCATCACAGCAAGGGACTCCCATCACATCCAAAAGCCCTGGTACCTCCCCAGCCAACTGTCAGTTGTCTGGGCAATCAATCCCAAACTGATTTCATCACATGGGGGGAAGGACAGCTGGAAAACTACTGCCCAGCCTGCTAAAATGGCTGGTCCCTTGAGGTCACCAAATCCAAGCCACTTTCACTGAGGAAGCGATAAGAGACAGCAGGGTACTAAGCTGTCCACTTCAGCTCTGTGTTAATCTCGGAGCTTCTCCAAAGCTTGGCATGAAAGGGAACAGCAGAGCTCGCCTGTACATCTGCTGTCCTGAACAGAAACACTGCCATCTAGAGGCCCATTGCCTTGGGCGTGAAAGGGCTTGGAAAAAGGGATTTCCACCCTCCCCAAGCACCTGCGCGGAAGAAGAGAGCGGCAGCGGGGACAGGGAATCTCAGGTTCAGGAATGCAGCATGGGCCAGACTCCAACACTGGATAGGGAGCTATAAGAGATGCAGCCTCACTTGGGTATTTCTTTTCCCCTTGGGGGAACTTGGCTGGAGCTATAGCAACTGTTCCTTCTGCTTTGGTGCGTCTGAAGGCTTGCCTTTGCCCTCAGCAGCATCAGCAACTTGGAAGTCTTCCCTACACCCGTGGACAGACCATCCCGAGGTGACTGAGCTGTCTCATGGGGAGACACCAGTGGAGCCTTAACTGAAGAGTGTGTTAAATAGAGACAGGCGTAACAGCACCTGGCTCAGCCATAGATCTCAAGCCCTTTCTGCACACAAGGAAGTGCCAACAACTCAAAGTCCTCTGTAAAGCTGGGTTCAGATCCAGCAGACCCTACTTTGGACCAGGCTCCTGCTCCACAGCAGAGATATTCTCCAGAAGCTTTAATTGGCCCATGCTCCTCTTCAAGTTAACAGACCCTCAAATGCTGCTCTGTCTTCATCACACACGACCAGAAGCACATCAAGCCACATAGCGGCATATCAACAAGCACCTTCTGGTCAGCACAGAGAAGCAGGTGCTCCAGAGAGGAGTATGGTTCAGGTGGCAAACAAGTGTCCTCCACAGGGCTGCCCACAGTGTCCTCCACTGGCACATTCAGCGCTGCAGAGATCACACCAGCCCCAGGAATTGTGATGGACAGCACAGGAGGCTGAACAAGGTCTGCAGGCGGTCATGCAGACTGTGAGAGCAAAGAGCATGCAAGCACAGAGATGTTCCCTCTGGAGCCTCAAAGGGAGCTGAAACAAGCACAAGGAAGAGGCAGAGCATGGCAGCCTCCATCCTTTCCAATGGCACATTAGCCAGCAGTCAAGGCCCAGCATTGTTTCTGCATCTGAGATGGTGGTCCCAACAGCAGGGACAAGCTGGACATGAAGCTGGAGGTCAGCAAGACAAGGCAAGTGGAGGCATGGGTAGATGACGTGCCAAGGAATTCAGCTTGAGAATTAAGCTGAATTACCCTGAGGTAAAGGTAATTTCCTCATTTTGGGTAAACTGAGCCTGGCTCTCTGAAATTGGTGGTCATAGGCTGGCTTCCACCAATGAAGAATGGGAGCTGGAGCATGTAACCTCCAAGCTGAAAAAAACCCTCAGCCTTACAGAGCAGCCTCCAAGTGAGATACAGATCTCTGCAGGCTGGCACTTCAGCTTCTGGTCTCACCCTCTAAAATCCCCAGGAATAACAGGGGCTGTGCCACTATTCAGTCACCACTCCAGAAAGTGGCCTAGGCACCCTTAACTGCTCTACAGCGAGTAGATGCCCCACTGCAATCTACCACCACATGACCTGGTGTTACATTCACCTTTTCAAGCTCATCTGGGAGACCTCCTCACATGGTCTGCAGCTTCAAGCATGTCATCAAATCCAGACCAGTGCTTAGTGGGAAGCTTTTGTCAGCAAAGATTAATTTCTGCTGTTTGCAGCTTTCTACCTGAGCTACCTTGGAGCTTGAGCTGTCTGGGGAGGAAGAGAAAAGACAGTAAAATCCCCTGAATGTGTTGATCATAAAGAATGTCTGGTTGGTTTTCCTGCTGTCCTGTCATTTTAAGATGGGTGAATAACCAGAACTACTACAGAAAAGAAAAGAATGCCCACCCTAAGCCCTGGAAATCTCATCAAGGAAGGTGAGACACTAGAAAAACACACTTGAGCATGGGTTTTAAAAGAAACATTCTAAATTAGGGCTGCTGCATGCCAGGCAGCCATTAAGGTGCTTGTGCAGGGAGCCATGGTTAGTACCCATTAAAGGATGAGTAAGAAGGCACCCCAGGATTAAAGCTACTGGCGCCTCCGAGGACCAACAGAGAAGCTTCTCGGCAGCTTGCTCTTCCTCTCCTCTGCCATCAGCCAGCTGGTGATGGATGTCTGAGTCCCAACCCTCCTCTCCCGCAGTGCATCATTTGATTTGCCGTAGACATGGGGCTGGAGGTCCCCGGCAGCGCTCTGCATGCCAGGAGAGGTCACCGTCTCTTTGAATAACGTCCTCTTGGAGTGCCAAGAAGTGACATCAAGCTTTGCCCCTTGCCATCCCCCAGCATCACAGGGACACTAGTCAGAGTAGGGGTTACAGGAGGTGTGTTCCCTGCCATCTCTGGCTGCCTGTGCATGATTTATACCTGCTGCGTCAGATGGACATTTACATATGCTGGTGTGATTGCACATGCTGCCTCTCAGAAGCGATGGCACAGCTTATGGAGATGGGTAGGATGGCTAGTCTGCACTGTGCCGGCCAAAGACCTCCTCCATCGCCCCCTTAACCCGCCAGCAGCGCTAGGTTTGCTCATGGGAGATTACCATTTCCAAAGAGGAGATGTTTGTAACAGGAGACCATCTCCTGGGATGCTGCTCTGCAAGGGAACATGCTGGACAACTCACATCGCTCAAAAGGTTCACTGATGAGATCCTGAGACAACGTGAGAGGCAGCAACACGCCAGCACAAGAGACACAGCCAGGATGCACGTCATATGGAGGACACTTGCCTCCTGACATCCCTTTCCCAAAGCTCCCAGTCCACCCCAGCACAGGCTTGCAAGCCTGCCTTCTGCTCTCTGACCCTGCTTTGACATGCACAGCTGGTCCACAGATAGCACATCAGGCAAAGAAGCAATGGCACACGGCTCACAAAGCCAGGGAAGAACAGCTGAAACACACAAAAGACAGACCCAGCTGCAGGGAGAGCGCAGTACAGTGAAATGGGGCACCTCTACAGAGCAAGGAGCCACAACTATTCCAGGTCATGGGTGGGAAGCTCCCCCTCTCCCAGCATTTGCAGTTTAAATTACTGAAAGGCCTTACTTTTAAACAACCCTAATCATCCTGTTAGACCCTGGGAAAGGGTCTACAGCTGTGTATTCTCCTTCTTCCCCTCCAAACCCCACCTTTGCCACTGCTCACCAGCCCAGACAAGAATATACATAAGCAGCCACCTGCAAACATCACAAACTGCTCTGGAGCCAGTTAATACTTATGGTGGCACCTCTACTGCCCTCCCGAGCTGGCAGGACCCAGGAGGGGTTGAGGGGCATCACTGCAAGGCTCCCAACCTGAAATTGCAAACATTGTCCCACCACTGAGTCACTCACCACAAGATCTTTTATCACTACAGCCAGCTGGGACTCAGTAATTTTCAGCTGCAAAAGCTGCATTCAGACAGGGCTGGTGCTGCTCTCCCAGCCACAAACTGTGTATCTGAAAACCAACATGTAGATAAGGAAGTGCCCGGGTAGATGGCAAGGGGGGATATGTTCATTTGTCCTTGGCAGAACACCCCCTCAGCACCAGCAAACACTCAGCTCTGAGGGCAGAGGAAAGCACTGGCAGCTACAAATTACTAATCGATGTCGAGTAACAACAGCAGCTAATAATGAAGGGCTGATCAGCTTACTACAGCAGTAATTATTCCTGACACCAGTCCTCAGAAGGAGCATCCAGGCTTAGCACGCTGTCGACCATGATGATAACCCAAGATAACTAGAGAAATTCTGTGCTGGAGAAAAGGAGGGGGGAGAGAAAAAACCCTCAGCAATTAGCAAGACTTGTGGTGCTAATTACACTGTGAATGGTGTGCAGCTTTGTTAGAGCTAACTTGAGCCTTTCCCATGACACCAGGGAGGGATGCGAAGTGCCAGCACACCTTTCACAAAGCAGCAGTGACAAACGGTTTTGGCACCTGGTTATTTTTGAGAATAACACAACTCACTGCTGCTGACACTGAACTTTGTGATGGCACCAACTCTTTGCCATCACGATTATCTCAGGAAAAGCATGTCACGTTCATAGTGCAGAAACAGTTAGGCTTCATTTCACATCACCAGGTGATACTGAGCCTACCTCATCTGAATACAGGACCAATTCAGGATGCAAGTGTTTTGGTATGAGATACAGCCAGTGCAAGACTAGATATCTTAAATTACCAGTGTATCTTCGGTGTGTACGGTCAAAACCTGCTGCAGTCGCCCACAGCTGCTTGGGGTTCTGCAGTGATGATGCTCTGCAGAGCTGCAGCAGCGCAGACACAAAGATCCCCATCACTTCCAGCACAACTACCAGTCGTCCCGCTGAAGAAAACTTCCTGTCAGCATCCGTTCACCAGCAGAGGAAGAATTATTACACCCGGCAGGGGTAGCAGTGCGAATGCGAGAACACGCGCATGCTTCTCCCATGCGTTCCCTACTGCTAGAACAGGTGAGAAAAAAAAAATCAGACCTAACAGCCCCAAAGGCTTGCGATCGCACATGGCTCCTCACCCACCTCCCTCCCAAGTAGGCGTAATTAAGTGCACCACTTTCTTGCACCCTTCATTCAAGGAGGCTGCCAAATTGCTCTCAGCAATGGCATGTATTTTACAGACATGAGCTTCTCAGGAAGGCAGCTGCTTCGAGGTGTGGGTCGCTGCAGTAGCCAGCACACAGAATCACAAGTTCTACAAGTCCACAGATGAACGAAGAGGTTGCAGCTTTTCTCTGCACAGATCAATGCAGTCACAGCAGCAGCATGAGCACAGCATAGCCAGTTCAGACCTCATCTTCCTAGGCTCTTCCCCCTCCTTCAAGGCTCAAAGGCTTTGGCACCTTATTCGGAATGGGAGCTTTACCTCAGCCATGGGGTCTCTGCAGAGAGCCCTGCATCCTGTGAGGAATACAAACCAGGCATTTCACCAGCCTAGCAAGATGCAGCAATTGAAGGCATATGTCAGCTCTGTGTTCATGGCCTGCAGACTTCCCAACATATCTCAAATGCAAGACCTCCAGGCTCTCCCTGCAAGGGTGCCCTGTGCCAGCCCAGCCCTTCCCAGCCCGATTGCAGTGTTGTGATACAGCCCACAATCCTATTACAGGATAGTGTCAGGGGGACTGGGTTACCAGCCCTTGCACAAACAAAATCCGATTACAATGGAGATCCTGATCCCAGCCTTTATTTACAGAAATTATTATTACAAGGGACCCTGAGGGAAATCATGGTTCAGGGCTGTATACGCTGAATTCATCATTGCTAGAGAAGAAGCCTCATAACGTTTTGAGACACAGTGAGATGCAAACTGCCTTTGAGTTGCATGTGATGGAGTAGAGAGAGGAAGGGAAAAAAAACCCAACTACAGACTAAACTTTCACAGGAGGAGATAAAAGGGAACAGCACACGTATTTCTTTTGCCCAGCCCAAGGCAAGGTGTGTTTCTATCTGCAAGATGCGCTAAATCCTTTGTACCACTCAATTAAATCACAGCTGACCTAAGCACAGATTGTTGTTTGCCAGAAAAGCCTCGTCCAGCCTCAGCATCCTCTGCAGGGCAAATGGCCATGGCCCCATATAGGCATGTGGGCAGGCCAAGGAAGACTAGGAAGGGAAGGAGGAGGGAGACACTGCAGGGCTGGAGCAGTTCAAAGCTGCTACCATGTGCAGTATCACAAGTGGTGCCAAGCACCGACACCAAATGCTGGTCTGGAGCATTTGCTTTCAGGTGAGACAACACAGACAAGGAAGGAAGCAAAGTCCCATTGCATCCTCCTGAGATGCCACATTTGGATGTGCAGGGAAAGTCAAGGCATCAAGCACTGTGGGGCACCTTCCTGCCTGTAACTCATGCATAGCCCAGCAATGTTCAAGCACCAACACGCTCCAGCGGTCACAGCATTCCTATTGCATACCTTGACTGGCTGATAGGAGCAAAGAGGGAAGGATTTTGATGTCCAGTAGGGAACAGACAGGAGGCCTTCCTGGGGCAGATCAACCTGTCAAATTCATGCTGTTCAGGCGTACTCAAGGAGGAAGAGGAGGCATGAATCCACAGGAGTGGCTTCTAAAATTTCTCAGCACAAAACAAGCAAAGCATCAGAGGAGAAGGGGAGGTGGTTTGTACAGAGAAGTCCCACAAAACTGCAGCATGAGTACCATAGCACCATGAGGGTTATAGATCAAACAGCTGGTGCCAGCTGATCATGTGGCCTATACCAGGCACCATCAGAGTGATGTACACGTGCTATAGAGAGACCTTCTCCATCAGAAACACCTCTGTCACCCTATAGATGCTTGGAATAAACAACCCATCATTACTTTGCTGGTGCAGAACCAGAAAGTCTGACCTTAATGCCTTAATACACAGTCCAAAGGTGCTCTGACAGTGCCTGACCTCCACACACGTTCAAAAGATGTTTCTTCAGCCATTCCCACGCACCTATACCTAGAAACTAGCCTACTCCCCTTAGTGAAGGGCCCAGTGAGGTGTCCAGCATGTCACATCGTCATCAGAGGAAGGCAAATCCTGACAGACAACAGGAAGATCCCACCAGCTGACACCAATGGGTGATGATGACAGCTCTGCAAGAAAGAGACAACAGAAATGCTGTTTCCCAGGGACAGCCAAGGTATGACTGGCACATCACAG
The DNA here is from genome assembly GCA_017639245.1 of Myiopsitta monachus. Lineage (NCBI taxonomy): Eukaryota > Metazoa > Chordata > Aves > Psittaciformes > Psittacidae > Myiopsitta > Myiopsitta monachus. Next base: position 41,353,165 of record CM029923.1, read on the forward strand.
AGGGGACATTAGCACAGGGTGAAATCTCAGATGCTGAACCAGACTTCCAGAAACTGACGCTGAAACCAAACCGTTCCTGCTTTGTGTCTTCAGTCAGCTCTTCTCTCTTGCTGCTGTCTCCATCAGGAAAGGAGGCTGTAGTCTTCCGCACCTCTACAGACTGCAGCCAATACAGGGTGACACAGGTGCTGTCCTCTGCAAAGCTGTTTGCCAGCATTTCAAGGTGAATCTGATGACACAGTTGCTTTCTTAAGTGTTAAGAACATGCTTCAGTCCAGCTTTTCACCTCAATCAACACACAGCACCAAGTGCAGCTTGTCAAAAGCAAAAAACATATGCAAGGACGTAAAGCATTTCCCCTGGGAAATCTGCATCCAAAGAAGACTGGAAACCTTCCCCCCAAAATTGACAGAATTTGAATCCCTCCCCTGCTGAGACAGCCTCCATTTGTCCAATGGGCACATTTCATGCCCCACCTGCGGAGCAACTATTTCCTGAAGACGGAGGAACTGTGGAGAAGTTTGAGCCCTGCACAAAGCCAAACCTGGATTGTGCCTCTTGCTTTTCACTGCTTCTCCCCCACCGAGGCATGTTAGGAGCAAGATTCAGAGACCAGCAATATTGTGTCTGAGCCACAAGACAGCAACCCTAAGCTGAAAGGAACAATACAGCCCTCTTCATGAACCCGTCCTGCTTATTCTTTTCACAGCACAATTGGAGGCTAAACCCACACTCCAATATGAGTGCTGTGGATGAGTCATCTTCGCTGCTGTCAGCTGGAATGATAAGGATGAAATTGCATCGCTTATCAGCAATAAGCCAGCAGGGAGGTGGCTGCAGAATCCATGAGGCTTGCATTAGGAAACAGACCAAAACAGGGACACTCTCAAAAGCCCCAACCTTTTGTCCGATTCTGACACAAGCTCAGAGTGCCTTCAAAGTCTAAACCCAAGTTAAATATTTGCTTGCAGAGACAGCAACTGTCTCTTGCACCTGCCCACAGGGGAGAAAACTTGGGGGGGGGGAGGGGGCTCGATGACAATTTTAGTACCAAACTGTGCTGTTTTCAAGCTGGGAGTCCTACAGGGTCAATGGAGATGGACTCACAGATCATTATGGCTCTGACTAATCACACACAGCTCTTGGCTGGCAGCCTGGTTAAAGGATTACTCCAATAGAAAGCTGATCCCAATTTAAAGTGAAGCCCACATTTTACAGCTTCATACTGTAGTTGCTAGGCTCTACCTTGTGTACCTTCTTTTTGACATAGCTGTTTCCTTTCCCTCTTTCGACAAACCAGAAAGAAGCAGGACCACTGGCAGGGCCTCATCATTGACAGGTCTAAGAAAGCAACTTCCAGCCAGCTAACCAGCCTGATACATTGAATAGCTGAGCAACTAAAACCATTGTTACTTAGAGCAGAACATCAGTCCTTTGGGAAGGTCTCTCTAAGCCAGCCCCTGTTAGTCTTGGTTAATACTAACACTTAATAACACCAATATTAATACCTTTCCACTTGCACACTTCCCCCTCAAGCTACAAGAATGGAAAGCTCATAGCGGAGAAAGAGCCACCCAACATATTGGAGAAGACATTTCAAGAGCACCTTCCCAGCTCGAAAAGCAGAATCTGATGTAGCCCTTGGCCTGGAAGACAGGTGTCTGTGTTCCTGTGGCATGTTTAACTCTGAAAAGTCATGACTCACCACCATTTTACTCCTGTAATTGGAAACGTAACAAGCAGTGCAATACCAGCATTTGGAGTGCATATGGAGTGCATATGCAAAAGATCACCTCTTCCCCAAACATATATAATTTGTCTGACAGCTATAATGGACATATGAGCCTTGCTCTCCATGGGAGAGCATTCAGCCAGAGATCACCTCCACAGATCAGCTATCTGACCAGGAATATAAAGGCAGCTGTTCGCATTGAGACTGGTGCATCAGGGATTGAGAGCTGAACAAGGCCTTCTCAGATGGCTCAGCGAAGCAGATAAAGGAGCTGTAGGTTTGTTTGATGATTTAATCAATAAGATAATTCTATTAATTCAATAGTTTGATACAAAGCCACTTCCTTTCTGTTTGATTTAACTGCATTTTCGGATTTTCATGGCTTAGTTGATCAAATACATAAAATAGCAAATTTGTGCTAATTAATCAGATGTTCCTTAATATGAATCGCAAGAGGCCCATAAGCAGAGAGCCCTATCACCCTGTGACACATAATGACAGCCCATAGATTTGCATCTACAGTCATCACACAACCAACTAACGATGCCAGAATTCATTTTAAATGCATCACGAGTGGACCTGGCAGAGAACAGAGATGCCGGTGCATCCACATTATTTATGTGCGCATCTACACTTAATACAGAAGGATCCAACCACTTCTGGTAATAAAGAAGGACTAGTACCAGATATTTAGTTTTCTTTTTACAGGGAAGTAGAGTAAAATGTCTTCCTTCAGGAAAGTGGAAGAGCCCAGGGGTACATTTTTTAGACTTGTACCCTAAAGAAACACCAACTAGAGAAGCCCATCAGCGCTGCCATCACCACCCCCCATCCAAAGGCACAGTTACATTGTGACCCCATCCCTTAACACTGCAGAGAACCACTGTAAGAGGTTGAAAGGCCATAGCAGACTGTAGGAAATAACTCCTCCAGGCAGGGAGCAGATATCAGTCACTCTCCTTTTCACAAAGGTACTCTTCATGTTGCTGAGCAGCCACATTTGAGAAAGCAGAGTGGAGAAGAGCATTCTCCTGAGCTGGGGAGAAGGGTGTGGTACGCAGTGACCAATCCAAAAATGTTTTTTGCCTTTCTCCCGGAAGAACAAAACACACACACTCTGCTTGCAACTGTATCCATACAGTAATTCCCAGAGTTACCACAATCTATTTTCAGGCTAATTCTCTGTCCCCAATCCCTTTCTCCACTTGGAAATTAGCCAACCCCTGATGCTGCCAGAAGAGATGCAGGAAAGGCGATTGCAGATCAGCCTCCTTCAAACAATTCCAGGGTCTTCTTGCAAGGTTCCTCTCCGGGTAATACCATCCCTCCAGCAAGAAAGAAAAGCCTCTAATTAAAAAGACCTGGACAGCAGCTCCCACTCTTGCCCTGATCAATGAAGCTTGCTAATTAAAAGCAGTTGACCTGAGCAAAGAATGGCTTGGAGGAGATTAGCCCAAGGGAGACAAGATTTAAGAATTAAATTACTCCACTGGTCTGTTTCATTTTATTCTACAATCCTGTTTTTCCCTCCTCCCTCACACAGGTAAATGGTGGTTTTGAGGACTCAGTCCCAATTTGTAAGAGCAAAGAACCAGAGAACATGGTCTTGCTGTTTAATTCACTGTCAAACACCACAGTCTGAATGTTTGGGCTGTCAGAGCAGCTGCTCCATCTGATCACCAGGTGACAACTGAAAAACGACCAAGTGGTACCTAATTTCTCCAGTTTGATTAACTAGTCCTTTGCACCCTGCCACATCAACGGGACTGTGAACAAACACACAAGCAATGCCTCAGACACTCGCTCTGACTCCACGGTCAAGGTCTCACTGATGTATTTGTCTCTGCTGTATTTATCTCTGCAAGCCCTGGGAGATTTACTCCCAGCAATAAAAGGGAGGTGACCACCATCCAAAAGCAAATGTGCTCAGGTGAGGTCCCCATCATCTGGCCTGATCAGCAGCTCCCTGATTTGAGTATCCTATCCCACAGGGCTATAGAGCAGAAGGGAGTTCCTAAGGCAAGCTGGCAAGTAGCAAACACATCAGGTCTCACGTCTGGGGTGTTGCAGGATGCACTTGAATAGCAAAAAAGCAGAGGGCTGGGCCCTTTGGAGAGGTCTCGCATCTAGCTTTCAGAGTTGCTTTGCCCTGCTTATATCAGTGGGAACCACAGGCCTCAGCACCTCTAGAAATCGTGTAACAGGAGGCAAAGAAATGGAACATCACACTTCCTCGCTTCAGGAGAATTAGCTGGACACACGGGGTTTTCTCCACAGACAATCAGAAATTCCAGTGCAAATAGGAAATATGTTCTTCAAACACCAGCATTCAATGGCTTTCATCACAAAATGAGGGGATTTATCCAGATCATATACATTTGCACAGAGAGAAAAAATATTATTGAGAGAAAAAAGAAGCTTCCTAACAAAACTTACTAATCTATTCCCCTTTTCAATCTTGCATCCCATTTCTTTCCTCATTCAAGACTCCTCCTTGCTTGGATGCTGCAGGCCCAGCCTGGCTGGTTGGGGACCTCTTGCACTCCTAGACCATATGCCGTCTCCCACTGCAATGGCATATGTACTGGGGGCTTCCCCCTCCTATCCCAGGCAGCCAACGCAGGCAGCAGACTGTGCAGGCTGCCAGGAGCTGGGAGCCCCAGGCAGCTCATGAACCTTATCTCCCAGACCAGTATCCTCCCTTCAGAGCTTCTGTCTCTGGACACCATACCTTATTCTTGCTCATCATGGAGAACAGCTCATGCATAAAAGCCATACATCTATGAGAGGGGCTTTGCTCACACACAGGAGAGTAGCCCTCTATAATCCCAATCCCTTGACAAACACACAGCTGGAGAAGAGCCATTGTGGGCCAGGTTATTCCTTCCACTGGCCCCTCAGCAGGGTACCATGTCTCTTCTATGCTCATGCTTCAGTGGCTGCTTCAGCCTTTGAGAGACTGAGCCCTCCAAAGACCTTCTGCGCCCAGCAACACCTGCAGGGAGAACTAAATGGTGCAGAAGCCCTGTGGTACAGTTGGTTGCCAGCCCAGGCAGCACGGCCAGCCCCAGATGTGCATCCCTAAACTTTCATTGCTTTTGGAGTCACAAGACATAGGCGCTTGCCAAGAGCTGGTAAACAGGTCTGCTTGGGCCCTCACCCCACTGCCACAATAAACCTGCTCTCTTCCACCTTCCACTTGCTCAGGCGACTCCAGGCAAGAGACAACAGGATAGGGTGACTGGCTTCTTCCTCTGTGCCTGGAAGGATCACTTCTGGATTAACTGCTACAGGGATCCCTGGTGACACAGCAAGTGGTGGTGATGCGCCTCATCCTGTTGTCTCCCACTTCAGCTGCTGTGTGGTTGCAGGGCCCAAAAGGCTCCTCAGACACCTGACTGTTGATACCAGATCTTCAGAATCATCTCAGCTTTCACTTTCCCATGATTATGCTCTCTTCTGTACACCTTCATGCAGTCTGCAGCAACTTGCTTACCATTTTCCAACCAGCACAGCTTGGTCACACCTGATCCTGGAATGACCATCAGAGCAAGGCACTATATTTCAGCTGCAATTCCAAAACTAAAATAATACCCTATTGCTTCATTCAGTTCCCTTAGAAACACTGATGACAGGGTGAGGAAGAAGAGACTGTAACATCCAGCAAAAGGAGCTGGTCATGCATTAAGACTAGGCACTACCCAACAGAAAAAAAAAACCAACAATGCTTCCAAGAAATAATTCAGCAGCAGAAGTCAAGCTGCATATCAGCAAGATAGTGATTTGTATTCATCTTCACTGAGGGAAGTAGCATATAAGCATTTAGCAACAGACACTGAGTCAAACACACCATGCTGCAATACCAGAGACGTTTCAGAGGTACCCTAGATGGCTCACCAAGCATACAGGGACATCGTGGCTCACACTTTGTTCAAGCTGCATAAACAAAAATGTCTGAGATGTTATAATATACTGTTACTCATCCCTAAGTCCCCAGATGCTGTCACTGAAGTAACCCCATCGTTTTTACTATCAGGAGGAAGCCAATTGTAAATCCGACTACTTCACCTTCTGGGGGAAGAAATCTTATAAGAGATGCAACAATACATCCTCATCTGACTTCTGAAGCAAGAGATTTCTTTAAAGAAAGTTCATCTCTCCAGTGTCACCTCTCTCCTGCCCGAAGGTGAGAGAAGTACAGGAAGAAGTGGAGAGAAGCAATACTGAATAGTCCACCAGAGGAGGGTGCTGAATACAGTCCCTTCCAGTTACCTGGCTAAAATTCAAATGCTGAATTAGTGTCTATGGCACACTTAATAGGAGACAAAGGAGAGAAATATAATGCTTCCTTCCAGCCTTTCACATCTACAGACCTCTCCCAGCTAGCAGACAGTCTGGTCCATCAAAGGGAGACTAGAATCAGAAATGAGACACATTTGTCATGTAAAATTTCCAGGTGTGAGGAACCAAGTTGAATTCCTATCTGGCAGAAATGCTGTAATAACACAGCAGCAGCTAAGAACTCCAGTCAGGTGAAGGTCAGGGCCGCTTGGCATCCATTATAGTCACAGACCTCTCAAAAAAACCAAAAAGTGCAAAGGACGAACACTTCCCTTTGGCAAGTTCACTCCCAGACAGCAGGAAACGACGAACTTCAAAGGTTAGAAACTCAGTGGGGTTGGCTGCAGTGAAACAGGGAAGAAAACTGAGATATGGAAGACGAAAAAAGTTAAGTCTTCAAAAACAATGTGTTTTCATTTGTCTTCTCTTTGGTCACCAAGGTAGCTCCAGCAGTGACTTGCGTTCTGGGACTGAAAGGAAAACACTAGCTGAAGCTCTCCAGAAATGGCGCATCTTCTTTCTACTGAGTTACAGCTCACATAAAAATGAGGGTATCAACCCCGAAGTGCCCTTTAGCCACGTGAAGGGAAAAGCGCTGCAAAAGAAAGACCTTGATAAAACGTGATGCAAATGGGGACACATTCAGCATCCCTTGGGGTATGTGACAGCTGCGCAATCATCCCAACAGCACTAGGCAGGGTCTGGGCACTGCCTTCTGCCCAGATCCATTCCATAGGCAAGAACACGAACACGCAGGGAGACTGGTGTTACATTCAGATTTGGATGTGTCCTATTCCTCCTATCAAATCTCTGCAAAAGCAACAGTTTTCCACCTCCCCCCCCTTGGACATCTATAAGGATCAGCAGCTGGAAACCCCTTAACACTGCCAATCTCAGCACCCAAGGACCTGCCATCTGCACTGCAGCCTGTGTTCTCTCCTGATTTGTTCAGTTTTTGCCCTGATAGCACACCTCAGGCAGGCTACAGCTGCTCTGCGCAGGACTTGGAGGGCAGTTTTAAAGCTTGGCTGCTGCCAATGCACAGATGTTACAGGCTGGGTCACGGCAAGGTACTAAAGGCCTTCAGAACTGTTGCAAAGCATTAATTATGTTCCTGGAGCTGTGCTTTAACCCTTGTTCATGTCTTCTTTCTTCCAGGGGCTGCCAGAATGACAACTGTGAACAGGAAATCAAAGCAGGAGGCTTTGAAAGGAAGCAAAACAGAGACTTTAAAGGTTAAAAGAAAGAGAAGTCTACAAACACAAGTTCTTTTTTTAAAGATGTTCGTCCCTGCCATTTGCCTGAAAGCTTCCTCTTCTCCCACCTAGGTGCAGTACTGAACTCTAACAGCACCCAAGGAAAGATGGAAGAGGTCACCCAAATCCTAAGATATCAGAGAGGACGTCTCAGCTAGGAGGTAGATCCATGCACTTGAAAATGCTTTATTTCACAAGACTGGAAGGAATGGCTTGCAGTGTGGGCTTAACCAACCCTTCTATCTCTGTAGATCCAGAGATGAGATCTGAAAGGCATTTTCCTGGTCAGAAATACCTGCTATGCCCCAGTTGGACTAGGGCTGTATTCAGGCAGACAGTAAACCTCTCAGACACCCCACTAATCAAACTAATCTGTTGAACCTAAGCTCAGAGCTGCTATAGAGGCCAGGGAACTCCAAGTGAGAAGACAGCATTCAAGTAGGCTTACCTGGACCAGCACTGAGAAACACGGGGACAGAAGAGTTTCCTGAACTCACCTCATGTGCTTCAGCCCCCAGACAGCCACCATGTGTCTGGGCTGGCAACATGCCTCCTAGGGTCCCAGCAGAGGCAATCTCCAGAAGACCTGTGCATGACTCTGGGAAATGGGAGCACTTGAAATATGTGAAGCTACCGCCAAGAAAGCAGGTCCATCCCTAAGGCACAGTGCTGTTCAGAGCTGCCACTGTGGGAAAGCAAAACCACTTCAGTAAGGAGGACTGCATCCAGATACTGAGCCCTGCTGAACATCAGGACTAACAAGTGCCAACATAACACCAGGGCAGCCACTCTGGTGCTAATGTTGCAGCCTATCCGGGAGGCATCTCTGCACTCCACAAACCAGGGCTTCCCATGGGGAAAGTCTGTTCATCGCTCATCTACAGACCAGCTACAAATTAAAGCCCCAGCTTGAACACTGGCATCCAACTAACATATCTGCGTGGACTGGACTGCAGCTGTGACATATGACCATGAGTGGCCTGATAAAACCCACCGGTCTCCAGAATGGCTTCTCCCTCCCCTATTCCCCATGCTTTAAGCTGCAATCAAACAGAGCATAACTCCTTTTAAGACTTGCAGATGTTGTGTTTCTGAATCATTTGGCTGGGCAGCTTGTGCTGGCAAGAGAAAATAAGATTGTCTCTGGAATCCTTTGTGCTGCAGCTCTCCATGCATGAAAGGCTCCTGCACACTTGTGGGCTAAATAACTTCTTATGCTAGAAATTATATGGAGTGAGGAGGAGAGTACAGGCACAACAGCAGCAAATAAGCAAGCAGACACTGAGGTGATAGATAGCAGGCAGAAAAAACTACACTGTTGTGCCTGGACACACATCCCAAACAGCAGCATCTTCCATCAGCGTACACATTTTAAAAGGCTTTAGAAAACACTGAAGACTAAGTTTTGTCTGACATCTGGACATGCCTTCAGCCAGGGATCATTATGACAGCATGCTGGCCAGGACTTGAACTTCTGCATGATGACCCCAGACAGCTATCGATAGCCTCAGCTGCTGCGAGCACAAATGTTAGCTCCATTGCAGCCTGAGGAGCTATGATAACTTAAAAAAAAAAAAAAAAAAAACACACCAAAAACAACCAAAAAACAACAAAACAATGCACAGGTCTTGAAAGGGAACCCACAACAGCATTAAGAGCAAGAGCTCTGAGCCCCAGGGCCACATAACACCAGACAGAGCTCCCCTGACAGCCAAAGGTAAAGGAGCTTCTTCCAAGGCTCAGGACCCTCCTCCTAGGTCCCCAAAGAGGATGCAAGTCCTCGCACACCAAAGCAGTGGGTGATAGCTTTCCTGCCCTACAGAGACACCCCACAGAGTGCCATGGGGAAGCCTGGCACTGGGCATGCAGCCATTTCAAATGGGAATCAGGGATCTGCAGTGACACCCTCACTCAAACTCATAGCACTCTCTCATCCTTTCATTAAGGGCTTGGGCTTGTCTTCCTTGGGCGGCTGTCCTAGGGCAGCCTGAGGTGGGCTGACACCAGATTTCCACCAGGGAATGGACAGGATGGATCAACAGCCAAGCAAAATCAGATTGAAGTCTTTGTGGGAGCACTGTTTGTGTTAGGCATTTCTGGAAACCCCCATTATACTTAAGTATCAAGCAAGGAGACAATGTTTTTATCTGCTTAATAGAGCTCTTCAAACCATGCACAACCACGTGGCCTAGGCTGGCTATTTTAAAACAATGTTCCACTGAGACTGTTTCCAACAGAATAATTTAACACCTCGCTCTTGCAGAGCACTTTCACACCCAGACACCAAAGCAGCTCAGAAAGACTATGTTGATTTTACAAACCAGGGGGAGGGAGTTGCAATGCAGCAGCATAGCTCGTACAACCTGCAATCCTAGCAGAAACTCCTTTCTGCTCAAAGTAGACCCCAGCGCTGATAGGCAGTGATGCACCTTTTCCAGCAGCCTCTCCCAAACAGCAGCTTTCCTCTTTCTCCTTCTTTTTCCAGCATTCTTTTTTGGTTTTTTTCTAATCTTTGGGCCCCCCCACACACTCCAAGTTCAAGTTACTGAAATCTCACAGGGGGGCTGACATCTCCTGGTGAAGATGATCCCACCAGTGTTATTGTCTGGCTGCCAGCTCCCAGGAAACAGGCACTGCACGAGGGTGGTTGCTGTTTTTAACCAGAGGCCACATCTGACTTGAGTGTTAGGGGAGTTAATGAGCACTGTGCAGCAGGAGGGAGGCTGGGAGAAAGCAAACAGGGAAGCTTCATTTCTGTGTTTCATTATTTGTATAAGAAAAAAAAGACAGGGACCTTAAGCAGAGCATAGAGATTTTTTTCTTTAAGTAGCATAATTAACACAGTCTGCTGCAATGTCCTGTGGCCAGAGGTAAATTGAAGGGAGGTGCCTGGGTGCCCATGCAGGACCTCACAGGTCATGTTGCTCTTCCAGGTCACAAGAAGGTCTGGAAGAGAGACATCCCTCATGCCGTACTAGCGAGTCCAGTTAGGAACGCAGCTGCAGTCATGGTCAGGCAGGGAAACCTTTGACCAGCTGCAGTAAGGGCCAGCTGCTTAAGGACCACCTCACCTTCTAGAAATCAAGACCTGCACCAATTTGCAGGGTACTTAGGAGAGGACCACACCAGCCATTCCTGCCAACACCATGGTATTCACATACACACACTACAGCCCTAGAGAAGATTCCTCTGTAGCTCATCCCATCCACCTAACCCCATCCCAGGCGTAGGATGGGTCGGCATGATAAAACCTCTCCTGGGGATAACAGTCTCCAGGCTGCCCCCAGGGAATTGAGGCATCCTGGGAGCTCCCTCTCCAGCTCTGAAGGGGGTTCAGGCTACTCAGTTGGGTGCTCAGCACCAGGAAAGTTGAAGCCAAATACAGCAGTCTCTAGAAAAGGCAGACAGGGTCAGCATACCTGACAGTATTCCCCTTAAAGCAGCAGCAAAATGGTTAAAAGGTAAGATTTATGGGCATATATCTCTGCCAGAACTACCAGGTGATCATGTGTACACATTTCTCTACTCTAAGACCTAATTTTCCACCATTTCCCTTGATTTGCTGTTCCTTTTCTTCCATTTCCTTGATTTAGGGCCCAATTATTTCTTGTCCTCTTGCCAGTGAAACAAAATATTTCATAAGCACTCCTGCCGTTCTCTCCCCACTCCCTCCCTCCTTTGGATGCTGGTTTCAATGCCTGACTCATGCCTCATGTTCTGCAAAATTTAAAGTATTTTAGTGAACACCTAATGATGATTTTACCATTTTTCTCAGTGATACAAATGGGATTTGGCACCAACGAGCTCATTGTTGGAATTTAAGTGAGTCTGTAGCCCCTGCAGCTTTGGCATGTCTTTGCAAAGCAGTCCCTGGGGACTGTCACCTGGACATGATTTCCTTCTGATGAGACTGTGGCCTTCACTAGAGATGACCCACATGCCCTGGGCTAGGCTGCTGATGACACTGCTGGGATACAGAGAAGGGCAGACAGTTAAACTCAGTAACTCATCTGGCTCCTGACCAATACACGGTGCCCTACAAGAGTTGTGCTGCTTTTGCCAGCTTTGCTTTTTACCTTCTGGGAACAGAAGGTAACTTCCTGGCTGGACCACATCATCCTCTGATATAGCTGCATGCCCAGGCCAGCCTCAGGGAGCTGAGGACTGCTATCTGTACAAAAGTACATCTAGGGTCTCATCCTTCTAATGATACAGACAACAGATTCTGCCCCCATTAAAAATAAAGCGTAAGAAAAAAAGGCAACTCCTGTCCCTGGTGGGTCCCCAGTCTAAACTTCTGAGCATAATCAAATCTTTCAAGTGGCTCATCACAGTTGGAACCCTGGGACCCACCCCAAGACTGCAGTAAAGGACAGACTGACTTCTGTCAGCACACTGAGCACCAGCCCTTCAGAACAGTGCCTGGCAAACACCCTACTCTCCCAGTAGAGCAAGTTTTACAATAGCTTTCCATCCTTCTTCCCCCCCCAAACCAGACTTGCATGATCACAGCATATAAGATTTCTATAGCATCCTCCTACTAGTTCCCATAATCATATCCAAACCTGTCACAATATAATACAACCATGAAAAAGACAGTTAAAAGTGCTATTTCAATATTGCCAACCTTTTTCAAGGAGATGCATCCATAAAGTTGGGTGAGGAAGATTAGGGGACAAACAGCACTGACCAATCAGAGGTTTCCTAGGCTTTGAGGGGAAAAGAAGCTAAAGAAAAGCTAAAGTTTGCTCTGAATCAAGTCGAGCAAGGACTCAGACTTGGGTCTCCTGCACTCTGAACTGATGCCTCAGACCCCAGTGACCTCCAACTTCCATGACCATCATCAGCTGCTTACCTCTACCTGCTCCAATGCCATCTGAAACATTTGGAACCCTTGAAAGTAGCTCACCATACAGCTGTAGCTTGGGTCCCTCTCCAGAAGAGAGTAGTTGCTTGTGACAGCGAGCTCTTGCTTCTAGACCATCTTTCTCATCATAATGGCAGACATGAAATACCACCTCTCTGGTTTACACTGTGGCTGTATAAGGATTATAAATAGCAGGAAGTTTAGCCAGCGAGGGCAGGTAAACTCCACAGCTTTCCGTAAAGCCAGCACCTCTTCTACATGCAATGGGTACCTCCAGTAATTCTATCCTTCCAGTGGCTGGCAGTAACAAGAAGGAAAGATCTTTAGCTTCTGGTGGACAAGTTGAATCCTATTTAGCCATACTAGACTTCTTGGTGCTCTGTTATGGGATTGAGCAATTTCACTCAAAAAAAGCTTTACAAAATAATTGACCACCAAATGCCACCACAGTGAGATGCCTTTGGTAACACAAGAAGGTACTGAGGTTTGGCAGGGGGGATCTTTATCTGAACTTAAGAAGCAGTGATGAGTGGTGTCCCTCAGGGATGGGTGCTGGGACCAGTCTTGTTCAACATCTTTGTTGGTGACACGGACAGCGGGATTGAGTGCGCCCTCAGCAAGTTTGCCAATGACACCAAGCTGTGTGGTTCGGTTGATAACGTTGGAGGGAAGGAATGCCATCCAGAGGGACCTTGACACGCTTGTGAGGTGGGCTGATACCAACCTGATGAAGTTTAACCATGACAAGTGCGAGGTCCTACACCTGGGTCAGAGCAATCCCAGGCACAGCTACAGGTTGGGCAGAGAAGAGATTCAGAGCAGCCCTGTGGAGAAGGACTTGGGGGTGTTGGTCGATGAGAAAATGAACATGAGCCGGCAATGTGTGCTCCCAGCCCAGAAAGCCAAGCTGTATGCTGGGCTGCATCAAAAAGAGCGTGACCAGCAGGTCGAGGGAGGTGATCCTGCCCCTCTACTCTACTCTCGTGAGACCTCACTTGGAGTATTGTGTGCAGTTCTGGTGTCCTCAACATAAAAAGGACATGGAACTGCTGGAACAAGTGGAGAGGAGGGCCATGAGGATGATCAGGGGACTGGAGCAGCTCCCGTATGTAGATAGGATGAGAAAGTTGGGGCTGTTTAGCCTGGAGAAGAGAAGGCTGCATGGAGACCTCATAGCAGCCTTCTGGTATCTGAAGGGGGCTATAAGGATGCTGGGGAGGGACTCTTCATTAGGGACTGCAGTGAGAGGACAAGGGGTAATGGGTTCAAACTTAAACAGGGGAAGTTCACATTGGATATAAGGAAGAAGTTCTTTACTTGTTAGGGTGGTGAGGCACTGGAATGGGTTGCCCAGGGAAGCTGTGAATACTCCATCCCTGGCAGTGTTCAAGGCCAAGGCTGGACAGAGCCTTGGGTGGCATGGTTTAGTGGGAGGTGTTCCTGCCCATGGCAGGGGGGTTGGAACTAGATGATCTTAAGGTCCTTTCCAACCCTAACTATTCTATGATTCTATCAAAACTAGCCCTAGGTAGAAACAGCAAGTAAGAAAGAAAACAAATGAGTAGGAAACCTAAGAAAGGCTCTGCAGATTGCCTTGTACAAAGGCAATCTCTCTTCACTGCTGAGACAACATAACGCAAAATCTTTCTATTTTGAGCATGTCCTGGGAAAGGCTTTTAGGACCCTGACTACCACTCTGTGGGGCATCAAACATGCTCTGAACCCCCTCTAAGGATCATCCCAGCTGAGGGCCCCTAAAATCCACTTGCAGCTTGGGGAGCTTTGGGGTCAGTACCCACAGATTTGTAAGATTCAGTGTTTTTAGAAGATGCTCACCAGGCTAATTTGATTCCTCTTCATAACTTGGTATGATCAGCTATGCTGTGTTTGCCTGGGGTTTGACAGATTAACATCATTTGTAATTTATCACATGGCTGTGGCTGGCTGGAAGCATCACCTCCAGGGGAAGCTGACTCACCCTAAGCACACTGTTTTCCATAGGGCCAGCTAAGTATTGTCCAGTAGAGCAGCTTCCCTTCAAACTACCTGTCAACCTAGCACAAGCTTGACAGCCCCCCTAAAGCTACCATACCACAGTTCACATTCCTACCAAGTACCATCACAGAGCTTAACTTCCCTGAAAAGTATTGGAAACAGTAAAAGCTGGCCATCAGGGCAGTTTTATACTAGATAGACATATTCTGCGTTGTAAAATGTGTTTGGAAGGACCTTTACACTCCCTCTGTTGTCCCTCCTCAGAGAAAAGAAGATAAATGTCTAGCCAGTGGTTCACAGCCCAGGGCAAGGAAAACATAGCGTCCTCCATAGCAGCCAGCAGAAGTACCGGGGAGCAGACACAAACAGGGACTCTGCTCAGAGACAGCACGACTAGCTTGCCAAGCACTATGCCAGTATGCTATCAAATTCAAACCACCTCTGGTAAGTCTGCTCCAGGACCTTTGCACCACTCTCCCAGCAGCCCAGGTGCCAAGATGTTAATGAAAGAGGTGCTCATTAGCCCCAACCCTGAATAGCAGTGCATTGTTTGGCTCTCCAGATAACAAGACTATAGTATGCAAGCTGTGCAGTGCCTTTGTGTGGTTACTCTGCTGCCAGAAGAAATGTCTCCCATTTGATTTGACCATTAGATAAGCACAGAGAAGAACTGTGTTTGGCTCACTAAGCCAGTATTTCTGTAGGAAACGGGTGTCTGTGCAGCAGGATCTAAATACAGCCTTAAAAAATAAAATCAGCCTCTACTCCACCTGATCAAGAGAAACGTCTTTGGAGGGTAAACCAAGATAGGAGTGTTTGCTCAG
This sequence comes from Myiopsitta monachus, assembly GCA_017639245.1. Lineage (NCBI taxonomy): Eukaryota > Metazoa > Chordata > Aves > Psittaciformes > Psittacidae > Myiopsitta > Myiopsitta monachus. The sequence continues at coordinate 41,368,180 of CM029923.1, forward strand.
ATTTATGGGGAGGCTGAGTAACAAGTTGGAGAGGTCTGAACTGAATCCATCCCTTGTATGGAACTGTAACTACATAACCTTGGATTCCACTATAGTTTCCTTTGCTGCCTGGCCCTTAATGACCTTCATCAGTGACTTAGATGACATGACACAGCACACTCAGCAAGTCTGCAGATGACATCAAATAGGGAAGGAGAGGTGAGAGCATCCTACAAGGATACAAGGAGAGGCTGAGAGCGCTGAGACTGTTTATTCCAGAGAAGACAAAGCTCAGGGGAATCTTATCCATGTGCATAAATACCTCACAGGAAGGAGTAAAGAGACCAGAGCCATATTATTCTCAGTGGTAAGAGGTATAAATTAAAATACAAGAAATTCTATTGAAACACAAGACCATTTTTTTACTGTAAGGGCAATCTAACACCTTAAGAGGTTGCCCAGAGAGGCATCCACCCTCGGAGGTATTCAAACACTCACTGGATGTGGTCCTGGGCAGCCTACTTTAGCTGACCCTGCTTTGGGCAGGCGGGTTGGACTAACCAATTGCAAGACATTCCTCCAACCTCTTACAATTCTGTTGTATACCTGGTACCCTATTTTGATGCAGGGAACAGGAGGAATACAGTTAGGGCCACAGCAGATCTTCTATTCCATGTCCCATCTCATCTGATTTCTGACAAAGGGGTGGATTCCAAAAGCTCTAGCACTTTCCCCAAAAGGGGTGTTAAAAAAGACATTTAGAAGCTTCAGCCCTGGAAGAGCAGATGTCCACCAGAGATCAGTTTTTCCATTTATTTATGGGATGGATCACATCAAAAGAGCCAGGGCAACCCTAAAGTATGCAGGTCCGCAAATGCTAAAACATTTCCAAGCCCCTATTCGCCAGATTGGAGGGAAAAAAAAAGACAGCACAGAAGAAAGATGAAACTTGGTTTACTGGACCCTCCTAATCGAGCTTAGTGCTTAGGATCAAAGATTAGTTGATTAAAATCCAATTTCAAAGCTTATTAACTTTTGAATGAGAAATACTGTTATGGTGAGTATACTCCAGCAGGCTATTTCTGGCTTGGCAGAAGTGGCTGGCAGAGAAAAACAGCTCTTTGCTTATCAGTACCCAGTTCAGACCAATGAGACAGGAGGATTTCACCTCCCCAGACCACTTTAAACAAAGACTAAATGAACAAAGGGACTTCGTTTAAGCCAGCTATTAAAACCAGCTGGGCACTCCCCCTTCATGCCACCATAGTTCACAGGAAAGCCATGCAGAGCCATTGTGTGGCACTTCTGAGCTACTCAACATTTGCTTCCTTCCAAGATATTCTGGTCAGGCTGGCAACTGCCAATTCTGTCATGAACTCTCTGGGTAACTTCAACCCATGTTCTCCTTGCCCAAGTGCAGCAAAGAACGGGCTGAGAAAAACAGAAGCCTCTGTCCTTATAGCGGCTGTACCACCATATGCAGCTCTGTCCCACAGCACAAGGCACAAGGTACCCTAGTCCTGACAGATGAGGAAGATGGTGAGCCAATCTGAGATCTCTTTGCCACAGGGTTTTATCCCAGAAGACATAAATCCCACTCCTAACCTGAAATCCTTTCAAGACCCTTAAGCATGCTTTAAGGCATGCAAGATATAGGGTAGAGCTGTGTCCTGGAGATTCAGGGTTGAACACCTTCCTCTTCTAAGGACAAATGGGGTTTAAGCACTGCCCTTTGTCATCCCATCTCCTCCTGTTTGAGCTATGCTGCTTGCAGAGAGTTTCCCACCCTTCTCCTCTCTTTCCCAGGCACAGCAACCATAAAGATGCAAACTGCAATACACAATTCCATAGCTAACTTTTTTCAGATTCTAAGAGCCCATTTTTCATCTCAGCTACACAGTTTTTCAGAACATCTCTCACCCGGGAGACAGTATTCAAGGTCAACTGTGGCCCAGCCATGGGCTTCACCTCTTTTGCTGAAGAACTTGAGTTTATCAGCTGAGTGCAGCAGTTGTTTAGATCAGCTATTGACAGGGATTCACATATGTGCAGCAGAGGTGGCAACTGTGAAGCACCAACATCTGGGTCTGAGACTGACTCTTGTCCCACTCACAGTGAAATACACGTCCTCAAAAAACATCAGAACAAGAAGATGTTAACACCAAAGCAAAGGGAATAAAGGCAGTTCATGCTACTGCACATGAAAGAGAAGGCAGAGTAGTCTGGGTGACCAAGTTTACTTTGAAGAGTGGATAGTGACAGCTACATGATAAATACCTTGTCTCTCTGGGAGGCACCTTGGTAGCTTCTTTCCTCTCTTCTGCTCTGCTCCAGGAGTTACAGACACATGCTGCCCAGCACAGCATGGCCGAATGAGCTCCACTTCACCACAAGGCTCTCAGATCCAACTCCAAATGGCCACAGGACCATTAAATGACACAGCAAACAGTAACTTGTCCCTGGTTCAATTAAATCTGTCATCCAGTTAAAGTCTTCCAAACCTTTTTAAAGTCTTCCAGACTTTAACTGGAAAAGCAGCTTTTTACAACCCGCCTCCTGTATACAGATGGGTATGAAGTATGCAGGAGCCGTTCAGAAGGATTCCTGCTCTAACAAATCAGGCCCTGGCTTTCAGAAAAGGAAAATCAGCTATTTCCATGTGTCTTTTGGCAATGATCAATTAGGGAGCCAAGGGATAGCTCTTGCTACGCTCACAGCCTCTGCGGGAAGGGAGCACTATATACAACACAAACCAAAGCCCTTCCCCATCCCTACCAAACCAGAGCATGCGATGACAGCATACTTCACCTAAATATGGGCCCAAAGCTGTGGTCCAGACTCTGGAGCAAGCCCATAGGAATCTCTGAATACATAGAAAAATATTGGTACAAAAATGTACTAGTGTAATAGCTCCTCACTGGTGGCGAGGCAGCTACTGCCCTGGGAAAAGAGCATCGGTTTTTCCCCATAAGAGAGGCTGTGCAGAGCCTGGGATGGAAAGGCAGGAAGTTTTTTCTACAAATTACATCTTTTCACTTAAATTACCTTTACCAAACAGAGTCTAACTCTCCTATTACACAACCTATGCCATCACACCAGCAAAAAGAGCTAAGGGTCATCACATGGCCTGGGACAGGGCCAGAAAGCACAGATTTTGTAAGTGCCACCCTTGAGCTCCAGCCACATGTTCCCAAAACCAGTAACCCTGCAACCCTGCTGTCTCTTGCAAGCTACACCATGCTGCATGCTCCAGCAGCAAGCTACAACCAAGCTGTGAAACAACACTCAGAAGCAAAAGACAACACCAGATCACTCAAGCAAATGCTGAGGAGAGGTGACAGTAACAAGAAGGGTTATGTTTAGCCTCACATCTGTGCTGTTTGGAGGCTCTGTTCAGAGGAGGGAAAACAACATCTTAAGAATAAATCTTTTACCTGGAAAACATCCAGCCTGGGAATAAAAATAAATAAACAAAAACAGTCTGAGAGAACAGGTAATTCAGTGGAGACAGACTACTGAACAAAAGAGGTCAGAGATTTAGGAAGCACACATGCAGGACCACCAGCACAGGGAGAATCTGGGGAAAGCTTTCATCTTTGGGGCCAGCAAGAAAGTTCCTGCCCCCTGGCCTGGCTGTCTCATCAGGATCATCTTGCAGGGGAAGGGAGGATGCCCTGTTCTGCCTCCACTTTTCACAGCCTCCCCTCCTACAGCAGGGGGAACTAGCTCCACTCTTCCCTGAGCTTTTCCATCCCAAAACCCAACAGAAACCCAGATGCCAGACAAGAACCGGAAGCTACTGGTGAAGGTAGCCCAGTGTGGAGAACATGCAAAGTCACTGGATCTGGGTCTCAGTCTGGAACTAGCCACTTCATACAGTACCCTAACATCACAGGGCCTACATGTACCCTTCTACAAAAAGAACCAGTATTTCCTTCTCTAGCCTCATTCAGCCCCACCACACCAGGTCCCACCACAGCTGGTCCCAGACCACCTACTGCAAGTACCACCAGAGGAGTAGAAAGGCACACAGTTTGCTCAGCACCAGCTCAAGCACACATGTTTGCAAGCATATTCCCACCTAGTCTTCTAGCATTCTAAGAATTGGTACACCATAGCAGCAATAGGATCCTCCCCTGTCCACTACACTCTGGTCCCAAGAAAGCAACACCATGCTCAGTTAAAATTCCACACAACCACCCACTTGGGCCACCTAATCCAACTCCAGATAGGCTTGCTAGGAATATTTCCCTATTACTGCTTCAACAGCAGGTGACAGATCTGAGCCTCACTGAATAAGAGGTGGTTGAAAATACAGTTTCCTTCCCCCCAAAACTAGGCATGTTTCCATCTGCCTTGACCCCCCTGCACAAGGATGGAGCGACTGCTTGAGAAATCAGTTCAAGCCCCTCTAAGTATTAATCCTGCATGTTCAAATCAGAAACCCAAACCTCTAATTTACTTCACACTGAAGTCGCTTAAATATAAGCATTGCTCCTGGCCCTACTTCTGTATTTACTTTATGGTTGCAGGTATTATAATCGTTGTACTAACAGTGCTTTAGTTGTGATCATAAATACGCAAACTCACATGCCTATAGATGTGCAGGCACGCATCCACACACACTCACTCTTCTACCTCTTGAGAAATGGGTCTGTTCCGCTTTCTTCTGCTACTGATAAAATATTGATTAGGGAATTTGAAAATTTGAAATGATTTAGGAGTCCCTGGATGGGAAACGTAATGTACTGTGCCGGTCGCATTATGAGCCATCCATCACCTGTCAGCAAGCAGCAAGAAAGTGACAGAATCAATACAAACGTGCCTGAAGATGGGTTTAACTCATTTCCCTTCCCCCTTGGGCAATGGCTAGAGCATCCCGGCTGGAGAGGGAGGGAGGCTTGGTAGCTAACCCTAGGCCAATCTCAACCCACCCAAAGTGCAAGGGGGTTAATTCCTTCCTTGGCAGTCCAACCACACCAGGGCCAAGAGCTGAGGTGAGTGCCCTCAGCTGCTCTCCCCGAGGCGCATGGCCAGGCCAGCAAGCCAGGAATTGCTAATACAAACCCCGAAGGGCTGTGTTCATTTCACAAGCCCTCATGTCAGCTCACAGAGCTGTCTGAGACGGTCTGGGGTACTGAAGACCTCCATGTGGGTCACAGCACCCACATGGCTCCTACTGAGACTGCTTTGACTGACTTGGGCAGGGTGTAATTTGTCCCTGAGGCCTCCCAGGGCTGGTAAACATTCTCCACTCCTGCCTCCCCCAGCACACTTTACCCCATGGCACACTCCCACAGCCTCAGATACTGTTACTCTGCTCCCAGAGTGACGACGCCAGGCAGCAGCACAGTATGAATGCCCAGCTGACTTCCCTACCCATTGCTGCCATCCATGCACATCAGCATTGACTTCCCTTCTGCATCACCCACTTTCAGTTAGTACAGCCTGATCCAGCTCCTCATTACATCACAGAGCTTCTTCCTTACAGTGTCTATTGTTCTTACTAGGTTCAGGAGTTTTAAAACAACAGAAAGGGGGAGTGGAATCCATCCGTAAGGTGATAAATTATCCTCCCGCACTTTGCAGATGGATTCAATTGGCCTGTGATCCTATTTTACAGATTCCCTCAGAGCACTGTAATTCATCCTGCAAGGTATTTCAAATGAGACTGGACAGAGCACTGGAGAAATGATAGGAGCTGAGCAGGCTCCTATGAGCAGGCTATTGCTCATCTGTTATTAGAGTTAATTATTCTGAGGGCACACCGCAGGAGGTGATGGCAGCACAAGGGCAGCTCAAACAAGGCTGACAGAGTGGCTCAGGCCCAGACAGGCTGTTGCAAAAGCTACTCCTCAACTCAAGTCAGCCCACCATGGGACACATATGGCAGCAGCATCAACACTGGCTGCAGAGCATGTTGTGCGGCACAAGGGATGGGAACAGGGGAAATGGGGATGCTCCTGAGCACAAGACACCTTTTGATTTGCCAACTGTGCAGTGGAAGACTCAATAAGCTGCTAGGTGGGAGCAGAGAGGATCTCCAAGCTTGCCCCTTGACTGGCTCTTCTCTGTCATGACAGAAGCCTGATAAACATCCCTTCCCAACACCTTTCAAGGCTTCAGGGTGGCAGCACTGGCCAATAGACACAGGAGCAAGCATTTTTCATCTTGGCAGTTCTTTTCTCCTCTGTTCTTTCTGCAAGGGTGAAACTTCAGCTTTAAGGCACAGTCAAGCCACCACCTTGGCTCAGCTGTTCTACAGGCAGCAGAAACAGCCAGAAGGGTGCCAGAGCCCAGCTCTGCCATGTCAGCTGATGATGCGGCTGCAGGAAAAGCTTCTTGAACAAAACCTTCTCATTTATTTTGCTTTTAATTCCATTATATAATAGACTGACAAACCTGTAATGTGGGAGTCCCAACTACTGCATTGCAAACTGCAATTCACTCTGGATATGTCCCTTCTACCTTGCCATCCCTAATAGACTCTATAAATGGCTTCCAAATCCCTCAGAAGTGGTCTATTTGCTGCCTAGTATACCATGTAATCTTTTGCAGAGGTGGTATTGATCTTATTAAACCTCCAGCCATTGAGTCTTCAGATGTGTCTCAGCATTTGCTTTCCTAAAGCAAAGCAAAGCACCTCTTCCAGCCCCACAGCACAGGTGACAGCACTAGCCTACACTGACCCAGAGGCAAGATGATCACTGCATTTCTGAGAACAATTTAATAGTCAGTAGAGCCATGGCTGTAGGGTCCTTAGTCAGAAGCAATACCCTGTCTCAAAAAGAAATGTCCAAGTCATTTTAACTGTAAGGGACAGAAATTAGGGACTAATTCAGCCCGTAACAGGTAGTGAATGCTGAGCCCCGAAGCAGCTCTGCTTGTGGCTAATGGATTTTGCACACTAAGACTGGCTCAGAGCTCTCAGCTCACTACTCCAGGACACTCACAAGACTCATTTGCAGCTGCCTTGTCAATTTTTCCTCACCCACCCACAAAAGAAGAAACTCATGCAATTATTTGCACAGTCCTCTCCAAACAGCTAACCATTCCCTCAGCACACAAACAGGCTCCAGCTGAGAGAGAAGAGGCACAGAGTGCTGAGAGGCTGCAGGAGGCCAGACAAGGGAAGAGGCACGAAGCCACATAGCACAAAGTTTGAGCTCTTTAAAAATTTTTTATATATATGTATATACACACACACATCTGTATGTGTAGGTATATGAGGCTCACCTTTTTGGAGAAAGGCAGCACCACAGCGTGCTGGGAAGGTAGAAATGTAGAACACAGTCTAACCAGGTGCCTATCTGACAGAACCATCAGCGCTGGGTTATGCTCCCAGGCTGCCCTGGCAGCGACATCCAAGGAGAGGACAGATGGCAGCTCTACAGAGCAGCGTTACGACCATGACTGGTGTCTTTCTTCTGGATGAGGCTCTCATGCTGCAGCTTACAGCAGTCACCAAAGAAGGTGGTGATAAGTGGCCACTGTCTGGCCCAGAGGCATTGGGGTGCCAAGTGGAAGGGAGAAAGAGTCACAGCTTCCATCTCCTCACCATTTGCACTGACCCAATTGTGTCAGCCCTGCTTGTCAGCCCATCTGTCATGGGGCTGGTTCCTGCTGGGGCCTCAGGACCTGTGAAGGTAGCTGCACATGTTAGACTATTTATCTTCTCAGGTTGTTGGGACAAGGGGTCTGACAGCCTTATTAGTTATCCCACAAAGCAGAGGCCAAACACATCCTCAGAGAGGACAAGAAATAACCCCAGTGAACAGGGGAACACCACAAGCCACATACCTCCCAACTCCCCAGGCCTCAGCCGAAGGCAAAACAGCAGCACAGCCTGAACACTGAAATCTTTGCAATACATGGAAAAAAGCCCTGAAAGCTGAAGCTTCCACTCATCTGACATCTTTCCTTAGCCAACTTTCCATAGGAAAGTTGTGATTGCTAGTGGGCAGGGATCATCCTCACTTTTTACACTTAACTTTTCAAAGCTTTGTCCTGGGATCTGCCCAAGCTGGGAGGTAGGACAGCAACATTTTAAGACTACATGCTCCAGCTCCTGAGCTCTTTGAGGAAGAGACAAAGGCCCAACACTCATTTGTGAAAGGATCAGGACAATGGTATGCCTTTGCTGGACTGGTATCATGGAGATCTAGACTATTCCTGCACCACCCTCAACTAATCATGCAGTCTTCAAGAGGCGCATTGCTCTGGGAACCAGCCAGATACACACACGGCTTTCTAGAAAGAGGAAGAAATACTACTCCGACAGCCCAAAGGAAGAAGTCATCCATACCTATGTGATGCCCGCATGTCCTGGAAGCAGCAGGTAGGGACCTGCATCTCTACACCACAGCAGAACCAGGATGCATACAATTGCTCACCAAAGCACTGAAAGCATCAGGCACAGCAGTCGGGTGACTAAGAAAAACAACATCCTACTAGCCCTCAAGACACATCAGTGGGAAGAGTTGCTTTAGCAGAATAGCAAAGAAGTGCCCTGCTCCCAAAGCTGCCAGAACAGTGCTCCTCCAACCAGTACAAGTGTTTCTAAGTGGCACACATACACCCAGGCTGTGCATCAAGGCAGTTCTTGTATATACTGGCTTTTGGGTAGGGATATCCACGTGCATGATTATAAACCAGTCAGTCACTGTCACCCAAGACTGCCCACCTGCCCTGCCAACATCTCCATCAGGGCAGGAACCTAGCCAGCACTAGGTCCAGGATCCACCCCAGCTGCTCAGGAGACAGCCAGAAGCCAGAAACCAAGGAAAGGCTTAGTAAAATGGAGTGCACTGTAGGTGGGGAGGAGGGAAGACAGCTCTTTAAGCAAGTCATTTCAATTGCCTTGAGAAAACAGGTTGTTAAAATGATGGAAATAAATGAGTTGTTTGAGCAGCCTCGGAAATGCTTTCAGAGAAATCTTTCAGGTAAGAACAGTGATTGCAAATACTTATTAACTGCTCCCTCATCAAAGAGATGTGATATGTATGTTTACATATTTTGATACATTTTTATTAATCCTACTTACTGTTTAATTCTCTAAACCTGCACAGAACTGTCACCAAGCAACCCCCTAAACACAGCCTCATCTTCTGCACAGGCAGGCTTGGGCACTGGAGAAGTCCCTTGAGCATCTGCCTGTACCAAGAAACACGTGTCACCAATGTTAGACCTGAAATGGCTCTTTTGATTGCAGCCCCCCAGAAAGGAGGATCTTACTTCAGATGATGCATGGGAGGGTCATTTACCCACCATTGTCCACTCATGATAGCACCAGCCAGGAGACCATAGATCCCTCTAATTCAGCCTCCTGTCTTCAACAGCAACCAAGCTTGATGCTAATGGAAAGAACTGAACAGAAGGTGGAATATGGAGATGTTTTCCTAGGACATTTCTCCAGCTCCTAGCTGCCCAGCACTTAAACTCTCAAGCTATAAATCACTCCAGGGCTATATTTAAACCCATCATCAAGAGTTATCTGCCATGAAATAGATAAAATCCTTTCTAAATGTTCATGATATTTTTTTGGCCTCCACAACATCCCAGGAAAGTTTACAGGGCTGATGAGTCGTCCCCCCCTGCCCCCACACACACACACACTCCCCAGCATGTAGTGCTGTTTGGTTTAAACCTGCAGCCCACTGTTTTTGGTGGGGAGCCCCAGCTTCTTGCCCTGCAGAAAACAACAACTGCCTCCTAATTAGCTTCTTTGGTGATTTTATGGGTGTGTCTCAAGTCCTCCTCATTCATGTCTTTTTCAAGCTGGTGAGTCTCTATCTAGACTATCCTCAGATGGAAGCTGCAACACCATCAACTTACATAAAGCACAGCTCCCTGCTCCAACCAACATCATCTCCAGCAGCAACGTCAGCATGAGTGAGGCACTGTGCTGGGACAAGGGTTCTCCTCTGGGGCTCCTCACTGGAGCTGTTCTTACAATGGAGAACCTGAAGGTCTGTTTATTTTAAGCAAGGCTTGAGAGAGGCACAGGCAGAGGATGGGTGAGGAGGTTCCCCACCCCCACATGACCGCACAGCCTGCCACAGGCCACTGCCTCAACAAGAGAGAAGATTTTCCCCTTGAGGAGGGCCATGCCAGAGGGATGCACAGACTGTCACCTCCTGGCTACTCGGTCAGGGGTTTCTGTCCAAAGTAGAGGCATCACGCTGACAGACAGATCCCTTCAGGCTTCCACAGCCTCTGTCACTCCACTGGGAGCAAAGGGTCCCTCCCGCCAGCCCTCCTTCCAGTAATCCTGTCCAGGGACTGTAGCATCCCAACTAGTAAGTGCTCTCTGAACACACAAGAAGCACGGTGATGTTGGTGTGGCCTGCAAACTACACCTGCCCCAGAGATCACAGTTGGTCCAAACACATTTTATTTTCAAAAGCAGCAAAATACTGCTGAAAATCTGGTGTGCTGCCGAGTCATGGATTCTTCACCATCATCATCACCTCGCCTTCAGAGTGCACACAGCACGGGCTGGTGTTTGCAAGAGAAAATGGGAAATATCCTCTCTCCACGTATAGCTGTTACAAACTGCTTCATCAGAATGGTAAACCCAGCAGGGCCCAAAGCAGATAGGCTCACAGTTATGAGCTGACAGGCATGGCATAGCTGATGGCCTTCATTCCCTGGCAAACCTAAAAAAAGGCCAATTGCAGTTTTCTGTATACCACAAGGACGTTGTCTTGGTGTCACGATTTTCGTACCATTAGAGCAAAGATGATGGGTCACAGAAACCAGATGTGTTTTGGTATTGAGCTTTAGGCCCTCAGCATCTCTGCAGAGGTCCAAAATGGAACCTAACCCTTTACCATAAAAGCCAGTCCTCATATCACTTGTGAGTGAAACCCAAGTTCACTTGTCAGCCATGCACCCTCTGCAGACACCTCCACCAGATGGGACAACACATTAGCCCCAGAACACCATACCCTGTTTAGTTCAATCCTAATCCAGTGCCGGCAAAGCTCACTGAGAAGCATAATAAAGCATCTCTTTCACCAGCACCTAAGTAGAGCCTGCACGCTCAAAGCTTTGAACTTGCCTATATAGCTCATGCAGCATTTCCACTGCAGAGAGAACACAGCGGCAAGACTTCACATACTGACTTTACCCCTCCCTCACTGCAGCTGTGTGGTCCCAGGGGCCTTAATTAACCAGCATGTATTCTTGCAGGGAGCTGCTCTATAGGAACATTTACATGTTCAACTCCTTTGGACAAGTTCAGAGGCAGGCAGCTAATCCTCTCCCAGGTCTCAATGTCATATCAATTTCCTGTTCGAAGCTGAGCTCTCTCCATCAGGGTTTTTAAACTAATGAGATGTACCGAGGACTTCAACTCTGGGAATATCAAATTCAGAAAGATTCAATTTCATTCGATTTTCATGTGATCTTCCCTTTGTAATTAACACCATACAGTATGCAACATCTCTTCATCCTACCACTAGATACAATCTCCACTGAAGACAAGCATGTCAAGAAAGGTGACACATCACCCTGCACTGCCAAAACCTTCTAACAGTTCGGGATTTTTTCTTTTTAGTCCCTCTGCAAATATAATCCACATCCTCAAGGTAATATTCAGAGCTTTAAATCTCCAAGAACAGTGGCATATGTCCCTCAGGGCTCACAGGTACAGCAGCCTCTCTTTGTTTTTTACTCACATGGATTATCCTCTGACACACTGGTGCATGGGCACAGGCTCAGAGAACATTTTGTAGGTTTGTCTTTCCTACCATCATTAGAGGGCTAAGGATCTCCAGTGTGTCTGAGCAAAGATGAGGAACTGTGAAACCATTCTGCATCTTTCCCAAAGGCAACCCTAGTCTTCCTGCCATGGAGAATGTGCCTTTTCCTCTTACTTCTGCCACAACCTTCCCAAGGCCGTGCTAACCACATTGCAGAACTGATTAGCCAGTTCCCTGGGCACACGATACTCCTACACCAGCCATGCGCTTCTGTGAGTTTTTGGGTATCTAGAGGAAAGGATCAGCCTTCTGGTCTGTTCATACCTTGCTTACTGTAAAAGGAAGCCAGTCTGACCAGGGCTGCCAGACATGGTGATAAGAATTAACACACAGCTATTGGCTCCCACCTTTGGATTTTATCCTGAAGTGTTAAATGAAGGTGAGCAACTTTGCAGAATGCAGGTAGACTTTAGGCCCTGAAGGCTTTCTACACTGCTAAGACACAGCTGCCCGCAGTGGCCATAAGCTTGGAGAGGACACAAGCCAACACCTGTCCTTTTTTAGACCTAAATGAGCTCAGCTGTGCCACATCTGGCAGGATCTGCAGGAAAGGCAATGCTCCTTTTCATCAGCAGATTTTGGAATGGTCCCTCTGTGTAGCAAAAGTCTGCACAGCAATATAGCATGATGCAAAACCCTGGTCAAGGGGCAATTCCTACAGGCGGTGGTATATGAAGGTTTTGAGGAAGGATATATGTATTTTAATGTCCATTACTATAATCTGACACTGCCAAATTCCCATGGCCCTGATCCAGCAGAAATCCATGCAGAAAGACTTTCCTTAAACCTCTATGGCCAGGGAACACTCAAGGTAGGAAGGGAAGAAGATACTGCTTTAAGCAAAAGCAGAGCAAGTGAAGTCTGTTCTACTCCAGGAGTGAAGCAGATTCTTCTCCAGAGATAAGAAAATAAGAGCCAACAACTATCTTCCACATACAGCTTAACCCTCGGCTCTCATTTCAGGAGCCACATAAGGGCTCAGAGCAAGATCTGGGGTTCTCTCTCCATGTTAATCTTCTGAGGAACAACTTTGCTGCCATTTAAGCACAGATATTAAATATACGCTGATTAAAGGCAGCACATACTGTGTAATATATTCCAGATTAGTATGTAAAAAGCCTCATTTTTCCAAACCCAACTGTTTTATTTACAAGATCTCAGTTGTAATCCTGACTTTTCTACACAGGGTAGCAGAATCTGGAAGGGACTTGCCTGGATTAATTCAGCAAAAGCTCACTTCCTGCAGACTCAAATTTATCCTCTACCCTTGTGCATAAACAGCCACCATCCCATTCCTTACAGCGATTCCCACCCACTATCAGCAGCCCAAAGAGACCATTTTGATAGATGTTGCATTGCATCTGCCCTTGCCCCAACCCCAGCTCAGAGCCTTAGAGAACATTAGATTCCATTAACCAGACCATTTGCCACTTGAAGTTGCAACCATCAAACTTCCATACCTGCAGCACCCAAAACATACTTGTAAATCCCTCCCCTGCTGATTGTGCAGAGCCAGCTTCAGAAAAGCCAGTTGCATACTGCTGTGCCAGGAGACTGCAAGTTCAAAGTCCTGAGTAGCCCCTCAGAGCAGAGTTCATGAACACTTTATTATCACTCCATCACGGAGTTCCCTGCGCTGCCCAGCAGCTCCAAATGAGCTCTCCACAGCCGCGACAGCACCACAGGACCACCAAGGTTTCATTAATATTCATGTACCATTGACACTCCAGCAAGCAATGAAAGCTTGCTTTCTACAGCGTATCATTAAGTGAGGTGAAACAAGTGACCTTTTAAAACCAGCTGCATCACAGATATCACCAGGAGCTGAAGGGACAGAGACAGGATCATCACCCACCACTTCTTCTAATAAATAATAGTTCTAAATGAGCATGGCCTTGCCATGCCCAGCGGGACCCACATGAGACTGAAAGCATCTGGGAAGCAGATGCCTGAACTGCAGAGCCAGGCAAGGCAGTGCTTTCTTGCAGCAGCCCTTTCTGAGAGGCTGGGCAGCTGGTTGTGCCATGCACTGGGAAGTCAGGAAGCAAAGATTTCACCAGCAGATCAGGTGTGTGATTCTGAAATAAATCATGGTGTTAGGGCACAGTTAGTCCAGCTCAGTGGAAACACACACACACACACCTCCCCTTACAAGCTGGTAGCATTTAGGAGCATCCCAGAGCTTCCTCGAAGCATGCCAGCTCAGAGTATTTAGCAGAGAGCTCCCCCAGGCAGCAGTTACAACACTCCACATAGCAGAGACTTGATCTCGAATTACAGACCCTAATTGCTGCTATCAGTCAGAGTAACAATTAGCATCAGGTTTACACATTTACAGTGCTCTCAGAAGAGGATGCAGAAGGAAAAGAGAGCCTTAGCCCCAGTTTACCTCGAGTTCACTGGGAGGCCACAAGAAACTAAGGCAAACTTCTCAGGCACCCAGGTTACCCAGGATATTTAGCACCTCTGAAACAACCAAATCTGCACAGAAAAAAGCTCCTCCAACCTTCCTAGTCCAACCAGCCACCCACCCCACCTCTACATTTCCATAGAAATAAGCTAATAGATCACGTCTCACCAAAACCAAGATGCCCTCCCTGCTGTGAGAAGCCACCATCACCCATAGTCTCTCCTCCTTTTTTTTTTTTAGCTCCTCCACTGAAGACTGATACCCAACTCACACACATTATATGTGCACCAGACAAGGTTGATTCATCCTCTTCACTCTTCTATGACTCTGGATCTCCACAACCCCATGATACTGAGACTGAATAGTTCGACAGGCCACAAAAGGAAACTCCTGTACCCCACATCCATGGCTGCACACTGAGCTGCCTGTAAGGGGCTTCACAGCACAGTATTTCAGAAAAACTTTACTTCATGTTTCCTTATAACTTCTGAGGAATTCAGAATAGAGTCAGAAATTAAGGATATGAGGGGTGGTCCCAAACCCACAAGATTTCTAAAAGCATTTGCCAGATCTGCAAACTTACACAAGCAGGAACTCATCTGGGCAGACCATGCCCAACTGCAGAAATCTTTAATGCCCAAGGTGAGAGGCACACACTGTTCAGCCCCTTTAAACTAACTCAAAAGACTAGGGGACAGCAAAAAGCCCTTATAAAGACAAGATGGCAACATATTCACCCCCACAGAAGGTCGCCCCACAAGCACTGCTGCCCAAAGGGTCCTACAGCTGGGACTAAGGGACATAAGGGTGTATGGGCACAAGGCTACAGCAAACAGAACTGTGAGGACACCCAGCAGGGCTACAGCCCCAGTGCAGCCTGGTGGCCCTCCTACCCACACCCACAGCAGAAGGGTCCCAGGACTAAAAAGCTCCATCCCCAGAAAACCCACTGGAATTGTGAGCTGCAATCAGCCAGACTTACCCTGTGCAGCATCCCAGGCTTGGCCGGTCACTTCCACCTGTGCATCCCTGTGAGCCAAACCAGAGGCAAGTGGCCCTGGAAAGAGGGAGAGCACGGTGAGCAGCGCTCAGGGTGTGTTTGCAATGCCTGCCCAGACAGAAACCGAGTTTGCACTGCCCTCAATAGCCCTTGTTCAAAAGCAAACAGCCCCAGCACTACAGATGCTTATGCTTCTGGAAGCATTTTGAAGTCCAACACCTATATGCTTGCTCACTGCCCCAGTGCTCATAGCACCTCCCCAGGAAGCCCAGACCTGGCTCCGCAGCCTGCTGTGAGCAGGTCTTAGCCCCACATCCCGTGACGAGTGGGCTCTGGCCCTACAGTCTGCTGCAAACAGACCTTGGCCTCTGAGCCTGTCACTACGGGGCCTACAGCACCACAACTTGCAGGTCCCAGCCACACAGCCTGTCACAAGCAGGGCTTAGCCCCATAGCACATCAAAAGTGGGCCCAAAGCTCACATTGTCACAAGCACGTCTTAGCCCCACAGCCTGCGGCAAGCAGGTATCGGCCCCACCCGTTATCACCAGGAGGGCCCCAGCCCCATCGCCAGGTCACGGGGGGGCCCGGTCCCCGCAGCCGCAAGGCCGCGGTTTACCTCCCGCACAGGGCAGCCGCGAAGAAACAAGCTCCGGCTCCGCCTTCGACGAAGGGGCGGGTGTATATTAACATGCAACGCGATGCGTGCTGGGTACTTCTGTGCTCACCCTGAGCTGGAAGCGAACACTGCCTCCGGTGCATATATACGTTCGGAGGAGGAAGGACCACGCGTCCGGGGGAAGCTCACTGCCGAGGCCACGCACTGGGTGCGCGTCACCCCGGCCCCGCCTCGGGGAAGGTCTGAGAGAAGGGCCGCCCGCGGCTCTAACAGAGCCCCGCCCGCGATGGGCGGGTGAGCCACCAGAAAGGGGGGGCGCCGTGGAGGGCCGGCCTGGGCAGGAGAAACCGAGCTGGGCTTCGTATCCATGGAGCCCCCGGTGGATGCTCGTGGCCCCGCGGTGCTTTGAGACAGACTCACGGCCGGCGATTATTGAGTCCAATGGGTGAGGTGGGGCATCGTCCTACAACCCAATTCAGACTACTCTCCCCCGGACGCCTTTTCTGCCCCACGTACTTTTTAACCCACCCAACACACGCAGATGGCTGGGCAAACCACCAGACGACATTGGGATATGGGATTTACTCCTTCTCCTGCATTGCCACAGAGAGGTGCTGGCCCATCCCATGCAAAACAGCCGCTTGATACCTCAGACACCTTCACAAACATGTCAGAGTGCCAAGGTCAAAAATGCTCTTCATATCAGAATAGAGGCAAGTTACTATTACCATCCTTTTCTCCTCCAAGGAAAAGGATCACCTTTCAACCCCCTGACAGCCAGCCTGAGCTCCAGGCAGGTTTGCAGGATACCCTCACCACGTGCCTCGGAAACAGACCAGCTCCCAGGGCTCTGCACCAGCCCCTTACCTACCCGGTGAGCATGGATGGGAGCTGGTAAGGTTTCAGCGAGAGCTCACCTGGATGCTTCCTCTACCGGCTTTGCAACAAACATTACCATCACTAGTAACCACACGGGAGACGCAAACGCAGGGACAGGAGACATGAGGTTGCCTCCTCCATCTGCCAATGCACGAGAAAAACCCGTGTGCCTGTGTTTGTCTCATTTGCACTTGCAGATCTCCAAGGGGAACATTTCACAGCCTCCCAGGACTGTCCTGATGCTTAACATCCTTACAGCTGAAGAGGGTTTCTCTTAATAGCGACGCAAAATCTTCCCTGCTGCAAAGTTCAGCCTCTATTCCTGCTCCCATGGAAGCTGTGGGGACACTCAGGCACCACCCCCTGAAAAACAGCCTCCTGCGTGCCAGAGGGCTGTCATCACATTCCCCATCCTCCCCCAGCAGATCTTGCCTAGAAAATCTTGCCTATAAAAAACAACCTCATGGCCTCTTCAGAGGTCATTTCCCCCTCTCTCTCTTACCGCCCCTGCTCTTCTCTTCCACACTTGCTCCAATTTGGCCCTGTCTCCCAGTGCAGCATCCCAGCTCGGCCATTGTGCCCAGCCAGGACCCCCTTCAAAAATAATCACAAACACCATTTGGGTTCACAATGGTCACTGCTGTCGATTTCTGCCTCACAGTGGGTTGGGGTAGCGCCACTGGGAAAGCAGCCTGGGTTGGGTGGGTCGAGAAGCAGTGATGAGCTGGGAAGAGAGAGATATGATGTTAGGGAGGGGTGTACCTGAAAATGTGGAGCTGCTGTCCTCAGGATGTAGCCACCAGCATCACCAACACCCCCCCCCCCCTTTCCCTTCTCAATCACACACACCCCTGTCACTGTCCTCCCCCAGTTCATTGTCTTACAAGTCAAACTCATATCCAGGGCTGGTCCCCCCTGCATCACCATCCTGTTGCAAACTGCTTGCAATCTGCATCATCCAAAAAGCCAGGAGTCACCCTCAACCCTATCCAACAACACCTCAGAAGGATGCTCTCACCTGGGAGACCTGGAGAGGGTTGAACAGGGGGACTGTCCCCACTGGTGGTGGATGTTCATGGAATCCGGTCTGGAAAGGGTGAAGGGAAAGAAAATTAACAGACAGAGGTGTCCTGGTCACCTCTTTCCCTTCCCCCCCCTCACCCCCCCCCCAGCACACACAAATACCTCTTTCTTCTCCTCACCTGCTCTCCTGCTGACTCCCATGATCCTTTCATCTCAACAGACAGCGGAGTAACAGCAAAAGCATTTTTACCTTGCAACCCTGCTGGGGCATGAAATAATCACAATACTTGAAATTAAGAGCAGCTTCTAAAAAGCTGACAGGGACAGGGACCAGGGGATTCATGAGGCATTTACCAGGGTTTCCGGAGGGAGGCTGAGCCAAAGGGGTTGTCCAAGCTCCAAGAGGGGTGTCTGATGGGAATGGTGATGCCTGTTCCTGAAACCACATCCATCCATGTAAAGCAGAAGCTCCTTGCATGTTGAGAAGACTTCTGCACCGGATACCACACCACATTTTCAGGGTACCACCCAGCAAGATGGGGTACCCCAAGAGCTACAGGCAATCAAGCTAAGGAGGGGCTACAGAGTCAGGGCAAGCAACCCCTGTCACAACCTAAACCACCTGGAGAGGTGAAAATTGGGCAGGAGGCTGGACACCAAGCATATGTACAGTGCAAGGGGTCACCAGTGTCCATGGGCCATACTCTGTTCCTCATCTCCTGCTACTTTTGGAAGAATATCACAAAATTTTCTGCTCCGGAACTGCAGTCAGGGATGTTACCCTGAGGACTCGGCCAGGACTGGGATAACCATGCATGGCTGCTTCCCCATCTCTGCTGTGCTTCCAATTAAAGAGGTTTTCCTTCCCTTCAGCTCCTAACACTGCCCAAGCCATGCCTCTTGCAGCTGCTGCTTTCTGCTCTGGTGGAGGGCAAGCAATCTCCACAGAGTTTGCCAAGTGCTCAGAGGACCTCCCAAATCAAAAAGGTTTTATAAATTTACAATTATTATTAATCAAGGATAGACTTCCAGGCTAAAAGGGCTCCTGGTCCTGCTCTGTTCCCACATAGAGCAGCTACAGCCAGGAAGAGCTGTGCAATGGCACAGCCCAGCCACCTGCATAAGGACAAAGTGGATAATGGCGGAGCCTTATCACCCATCCTAGTGGCTGTACCCTGTTACTTGGGGACTGGACAGCCTTTTGACTCCTACCTGCAGTTCCAGTGTGGGGGAGTCTGGGGGAGTCTCAGACACAGCTCTGGGAGAGGTTTCCTTGATGGGCTTTGACCGAAACCAGCCAAACCACCTGAATCCAGAATTCTGGGAAATGGAGGTAGTCACAAAGGAAAACCGTGGAAATGGATGAGAAGGGGAGGATGCCATGGCCACCCAGCCACCTGCCAGAAGCAGGCACTATTCTACCAGGGGCAGGGCAGACACCAAGTATCAGAGGCAGATAAGCTCAGAGCATGAGGCTTCACATCAGCTCTGGCATGCTCACCTTGTCCTCATCCAGCTTCAGTGCCTCTGCTGATGCCAGCTCTTCAACAGTATCCTCAGCCACACTCTCTGAAGAAGGCTGGCTGTCATCTCCCAAGGAAACAGTGGAGCTCTCCGAGACAGTCCGAGCCTTTGCCTTTAACCCCTCCTGGCATTGGAGATGCAGCTGCCATGTGGTGTTCCCAGAAAAGCCACCCCAAAGCACTATTAGAGTGCTGCCAGGATTCCACCATGTCAGGCTTAGATAGCATCCCTAGGGACCTCCGCATCCCTAAATGCGGCAGATGGGGAGAAGTAGCACCCACAGCAGGGTGCAGCAGGCAGCCCCAGAGGTAGGAGGCTGCAGAGGTCTACCGTAATCCATCAGACAACACAGCTGGCACCATGATGGAGTTTTGAGAGTTAAGTGAGTGGAAAGATAAGCCAGCAAGTCCCAAATCCCCCAGAGTTCCCAGTGGGATGGTCTCCCCGATTCCTCTGACTCACCTGCTCTGCCGGGAGGGATGGCTGCACCCCTTCAGGGGATAGCAAGGCACCCCAGGCCTCCCCAGCTTCTCCTGTGGAGCAGAGGGAAGGACACAGTCGGGGTTTAACCAGAAGAGCTCCTGCCACGTCTATCAATCAGAGGCATTTTCAGGGCTGTAATCATCCCACCCTAGAACAAGGCTGTGTGGCCAAGATGGTCCCCCCAGCCAAGAGATGTAAAAGGCCTTTCTGGTCTCTGTCAGCCCCAGGGTGGAAGTCACAAGGCTGCACCAGTGCGTCTCAAACCTGGCTTGTGCCACTGGATGTGAAGCTGGTTTTCCATGCAGCAGGGAAGCAGCAGCACTGCCAACAACCCACAGGTGTCCTCCTAGCCGATTTGGGCAAGATGTCCTAAAAATGAAGGCCCACCTGCCCAGGGCGGCCAGCACTGATGGACTTGGTTTGTGTGCACAGCACTGGGGCAAGCATGGCTGCCCATCTGGGACAAGGTTGGAGGGAAATGAGGTGCTGGGTGAAGGCAGTGCTAGCAGGGAGCAGCAGCTGAAGTGACACACATGCCATAAGGGATCACACGTCCCCGAGGGACACACCATGCCCCTGCTGCTAACTGGGGCAGGCATTTGTGCAGAGAAACAAGGCTGGAGCACTTACCTGCTGGTGGCAGTGCCTGTAGAGGGGGCTCGGCAAAAACCCCTCCCAGAGGCGTGGCTGTCCCTGGGTCGAGCACGGGGGGCTGCAGCTCCTGCCCAATGCCGAGCGGTGGTGATGCTGTGTCCTGAAGAGGTGCCAAAGGGCAGAGGGACACATCCTCTTGGGAGCTGGATCCCTGGGGTGGCATAGGCTGGTACTGGTCATGCTGGTAGCCTTCGCTCTGGGGAAGCTCATGGCCAGGCTCTTCATCTGCAAAAAGTGTTTACTCCAGAGTTTATAGTTTCATTGGGCCATTGCACAGAATTCTCCCCTTTTCCTTTGTACATCAGCAGGAGTCAGTGAGGTGAGGAGGGACCCCAGGGATCATAAGCAGGTGAGGGATGAGGTAGGGCACAACGCAGCAGCAGGGGCCCTTCAGAGGCTTCAAGTAAGGTGGGCTGTGAAAGACAGGGTTGGGGTGGAGAGCTGCGTCCTCCTGGGAATGTGCCTGAGGTTGCAAATGAACTTAGAAGGGGGATGTTATGGAAGCAAAGGCACTAAGCACAAGCAGCACATGCCAGCACTTCAAAGGAGCCTCCAAGCGTTTTTGTCCACTCCTGCTGCACACCCCAAGTAGAAAAGAAAATTCATCAGGAAGCCTTCGTTCCTGCTCCACAGGAGCAACCACGGGCGAGTTCCTTGCTTTGGGCAGATTTATTCAGAGTTGGGTTGGTTGGGGTTTTTTTGTTTGAAAGGTAGGTTGAGCAAGTGGAGCTTGTTTTATTTAACACACACATTACTCTGCCTGGTGTTAGTCACAGTGCGGTCACCACACTGCTGTTGATCCCAGGTTTGTGTCCTGCTTGTTCCAGCTCTGCAGCCTCCAGCCAGAAACATGCTGGGCACTGGAAAGTTTCTCTTTTATCACCATGGAATGTGGCCAGGCAGGACCCAGATCCTGAGCCTGGAGACAGACTAATGACACCTCTTGGATGTGCTGGTACAAAACCCTTTGCTTTGCCTGCCGGCATTGCCTCCTGGCTTCACACCCGTAAGCTGCTCCCTCACAGCCTGGAGATGCTTGAGATCCACAGGGAGGAGGATGGATGCTCAACACCATACTACCTGGCAAGCTCAGCCAGAGAAAGTCAGAGGCCAACCCAGGCTGTAAGGATGGAGAGGGAGGTTACTGTGACCGCACAGATCTCAGCTTGGCACCTTGTTTTGGGCTTTGTCTTTCCAAGATGGATGAATTCAGTACCAAGCCAGCTTTCTCTGCATGCAGTTCCCTCAGACAGTGACTCTGGATGGCCTTCTCAATGAACAAAAGGACAAAACACTGGGAGAGCAAGCTGCAGAGACCACATGGAGCAGATCTGGTCCCTCAGAGAAGCCATCCCATCATGTCTGTGACTTTTTTCCAGGGAAGGATGATCATAGCCTCAGTCTTTGATATCAGCAGAAGGCAATCAGGACTAATGATCCCTTTTACTGCCTGGGAGAGCTCTTTGAAGAGGAATTTGGAAGCAGTAGGGAAAGCTGATAGGAAGAAATGGCTTGGAGGATTTTTGTCATGTTTTATCCTGCCTGCAACAGACTTTCTGCACCCATCAGTGTCAGTGTTCCCAGCAGAAAGCTGTATCTGGTCAGCAGTGAGGAGCAGTGGGGCTGTACTGGAGTGTCCTGCTGACAGAAGTGACTGTGAAGCAACACCGATGGGTCAACAGCCCCTGAAATTCTTAATAGGACAACCCCATAGATGTGCTGCCTGCCGAGCTAGGAAAGGAAAGTTCTCCAGCCCTTTCCTGGACAGTCACCCAGGGGAAGCTTGTGTACTTGACCTTGATGTCTCTTGACCCTCTGGGTGGACTGTGGTTGGAGTGGACTCTTAAGGTCAACCAAGATGCAAGGCAACGGGATGAAAAGAGAAGGGGAAGTGCAGCAGCTTCACCAACAGGCATGCTGCAGCCCAGCACACAGAAGGATGAGCTCCTTCCCAAATCTTTCACTCTGCAAGTGTGAAATCCTCTTAGTTCAGCTCCAATTTGCACTCTCAGAGGACTGCCTGGGAGCAAGGCTGCCTCCCCCGAGGCTCAGCCAGCAGGCACATGCTGAATTCTACCCATTTCCAGCCCCCCTTTTCCTCTCACGGCAGGAGCAGGGACTCCTGAAGCTGCAGTAATTATGCCCAGTTACTTAGACTTTGTATGGAGGGCACACGCATCAACGCCTCTATTTGCAGCCCATCCCTGGCAACCCCACGCTGCAAGGATGCATCCAGGCAGGAGCAAAATTTGGAGTCCTGAGGGGATGTAAAGAAGAAGGAGTAGCTGCTGAGAAATGCTCCAGGGAGCAGGGAGCTGCCTCCCAGTCCATGGCAGCACAACTCCACATGCGGAGAAGCACAGTGTGGTGACTGCAACCTGCTGCTTCATTTTGTTTACCTGCCATGATTGCAGCAGCACAGGAGAGCCCTGGCTGAGTGGGTGACACATCCAGTAGGAGGTCATCTTCCACCTGCAAGGAGTCAGAGGGAAAACATGAGAAAACAGATAGAAAAAAAGATGGCACAGGCCAAAGACTAAGGAAACCACAAAGCCAATACAAAGAAAAGCATGATAGCTGTGGGTCTGGGGCTTACGACCCACCCCAGGCTGCAGGAGCCCAGGTTACAGGTGAGACCCATACCAGCATGGTCACAGACCTTTCCCAGCAAGTGAAGGGGGCTGCAGCGCTGCTGCCCTGCTGAGAGCCAGCTGGAAAGAAACTGGAGACAGAAAAGGGCACAAAACCAAAAGCAAACAAGACAGCTGAACTAAGAGCATTAATCCAAGAACCAGACCAAAAAACCACATCTGCAAGGTGGTGCTCGGCCAGTGTCATCTGCAACATCCTCACTACAAGGAGCTCATCATTCACCCACCAGCCCAACTGCCCTTCCTGAGCCAAGAAAAGGTGTGCTTTGCCCCACGCAAAACTCTGCAGCCCTCACTGCCCACACCCTCAGGTGCTGCAACCCCCTGGTCCTGCTGAAGTTGCAGGTCCCACAGCAGAGGCCACATCTCTGAGCTCACAAGACAAGGAGAAAGGCACCTGGGAAGCAAGAGACGTCAAACTTCCATATCCATCCCCTTGATTCAGGGCTGAGGAGGAGGATGCTCCTGCAGACAAACCACGACGCAGACTGGCTGCTCCACAGCATCCCTACTCCTCCTTACCTCCCACTCCCGGCAGCAGCCTCGAAGCTTTACCAGCCAGTCAGGCTCCAGCATCTGATCCTGTTCTGGCATCTCCAGGAGCAGAGAGTCAGAGAGCTTCAGCCGTTCAGCCAGCTGCAGAGACAGTAGGGCAATGACACACGTCATGCATTTCAGCTCCACAGGGAAGAGACCAACCCTTGCAGCAGTTGTACATGGTTCAGCACACAGGGCAGGGGGAAAACAGCACCAGAGCCACACTTCATAATATGGGGGTAAAAGTAACACTAGCCTCTTGTGCAAGATTTATTCCCTTTCCCGCATTGCTACAGAGAACTGCTGTAGCAGATAAACCTCCCAGCAGAGCGACCTCAGACACCTTCACAAAGATGTCAGAATGCCGAAGATGCTCCTCACATCATATCACAGAGGCAAGTTACTATTACCATCCTTTTCTCCTCCAAGGAAAAGGATCACCTTTCAACCCCCTGACAGCCAGCCTGAGCTCCAGGCAGGTTTGCAGGATACCCTCACCACGAGCCTCGGAAACAGACCAGCTCCCAGGGCTCTGCACCAGCCCCTTACCTACCCGGTGAGCATGGATGGGAGCTGGTAAGGTTTCAGCGAGAGCTCACCTGGATGCTTCCTCTACCGGCTTTGCAACAAACATTACCATCACTAGTAACCACACGGGAGACGCAAACGCAGGGACAGGAGACATGAGGTTGCCTCCTCCATCTGCCAATGCATGAGAAAAACCCGTGTGCCTGTGTTTGTCTCATTTGCACTTGCAGATCTCCAAGGGGAACATTTCACAGCCTCCCAGGACTGTCCTGATGCTTAACATCCTTACAGCTGAAGAGGGTTTCTCTTAATAGCGACGCAAAATCTTCCCTGCTGCAAGTTCAGCCTCTATTCCTGCTCCCATGGAAGCTGTGGGGACACTCAGGCACCACCCCCTGAAAAACAGCCTCCTGCGTGCCAGAGGGCTGTCATCACATTCCCCATCCTCCCCCAGCAGATCTTGCCTAGAAAATCTTGCCTATAAAAAACAACCTCATGGCCTCTTCAGAGGTCATTTCCCCCTCTCTCTCTTACCGCCCCTGCTCTTCTCTTCCACACTTGCTCCAATTTGGCCCTGTCTCCCAGTGCAGCATCCCAGCTCGGCCATTGTGCCCAGCCAGGACCCCTGAGACCTGAGCATGGGGGGATTATCACATCATTGTCTCACACATGTCATTCTTGTTCTCATAGCCCAAAACAACATTGTAACATTGGCTTTTTTTGCAACAGCATCCTGTTATGTTGCTGCTCAGCATTTTTTCCATGCTCCACTATCTCCCCCAGGTTCCTCTCCGCAGTATTGCTGCTGCATGTTTAATTTCTCCTGCAAGAGAGGGGCCCATGCTGCTGTGGCTTCAGCCATCTCAATGACATGGGGCTCCAGCAGCTATTGTCAATGCAAGAAGGTCTTCTGGGGTGACACATCCCACCAGCCCAGCGTGAATTGGAGGGTTCCCTACAGAGCTAAATCCCAGTCTGGAGAAATTGCTTAGATAAGGGTGCAGTTTAAGACAGCTGGATGGGGGGATATGACACTTAAAGCACTGCTCTTCATCTGAGCCTTTACTGAATTTTCTCTTATTGGTATCAACCCACTTCTTTGGTGTTTACCAAGCTCCCTCACACTCATTTACCTTCAATGCTTTGATTTAAGGCAGCCACAGGTTCCTATTCCCAAAGTTTTTAAAACAAAGTCCAAACCAGCACAAAACTCTTCTCAATTGCAGGAGGTTACAGCAAGACATGATGCACGCAATCAGGGCCCAGCTTGAGACAGAGACTGGCCACAGAAAATAGAGTAACCCAGCACACAGCCAGGAGCTTGCACTACCTAGAAATCCACTGTCCCATCTCTTTGCAAACACACATGCATTCATCCTAAATCAATCGCAGGAAAGAGGAAATTATAAGCATGATTACTCCTAAACGGGGGGAATGTTTAATCCAAAAGCTAATGTGCACTTTGATCCGATATTAATGAACCAGCACCTGGTTGTATATCGTCCCCAGCTTCAAAAGAGGGGAAGTCTTAATCAGACACTAATGTGTATCATAATTTGTAACACAGTCTAAAACATCAAAGACAAGAGCATCTATGAATGCACTAGTTTTTCAGATGAAAGTGTTTTCTCCCAGGAGAAGCATTATCCCCAGCAGAACAGCAGATCCGAGAGGCTGTTAGGCAGTAAATAGGTTTCAGTGATAAGGGGGCTGTGTGAGGCAAGTTTTGGGTGATTTCTGCAGCAGCTGCTTCAGAAGGGCATCCTTGCTGCCCCTTATCTCACAGCACCCTGGCTTTTGTCCCCTTCCTGACAGAAGGCTCCAAGCAGCCTCAGCACTCTGCCCTGGTGATGTGCATGGGGACAGCAGACCTGCTCTCCTGAGAGCCCAACCTGCTCAGGGAAAGCTGGGACACTTTGCTTCACCCCTCCCTGCCCCAGCACCCTGCTCATGAAGCGGAAAGAGCTAGCTCAGTGCTACAAGCTGGGACATGCTTCTATTCACTGTGAACACAAAAGAGCCCCTGGCAGGTAAGTGGAATTGTGGGATGATGCTAGAGGGGAAATGTGAAGCACTCACACTTCAGCTTCTCAAGTCTGTGCCATTTATAAGTTCAAAAAGCCTCTCCAGAATACAAAACGTTCTTTGCTTCCAAATAACTCTGCTCCTACTTGGCAGTCAACACAATTCCTTTGTTTCTATCCTAGATCCATAGGTATGAGAGCCATGGAGGTGTTGGCTTTGCTGTATTCCATACACAGCAAACCCTGGGGGGCTGCTCAGAGCTGCCAAGCACCCCCAACCATGGGAAACTCCAAGGATGCTTCCCACCACACCAGGTCCTGACTAGGAATCATACCCTGCCAAGAATGCAGAGGGGTACAAGACTCACCTCCATCACTTGCTGGGCCAGGACAGGATGGCTGACCGGATCCTGGCTTAGGAGCACGGTGGCAATCTGCTCACAGTATTGCAGGGCTTGGGCTGGGAGCCCATAGTCAGCCAAGAGAGAAGCATAAAGGAGCTTGTATACCTTGCAAGAGGGAAACAGAACGGATATATGAGGGCGAGGAGATGCTCACAGGCATGGGCACCCTCTGCCATGGCACATCATCCCAGCATGACTCAGCATCACAGTTCTCATCACCCAGAGGTCATCTGCAACTTGGCATCCCTGTGGGGCCATCCAGCCTCATGCAGCTCCCCAAACCACAGCACTGTCACAGGGCCAGCCCAGCCCAGAGCCAGAAAGTGGGCAGTGGGGAAAAGGCACCACCCCACCATCTTCATTTACTCACCTGATCTGTGCAGCGCCTGAGACAGCAGCAGACTTATTTGCAATATGAAAAGCCTATCCGTTACCCCAGAGAGCAGGAAAGCAACCAGACCTGAGCAAGCACTGATCAAACACACCATGACCCAAATTCTGGAAGAACCCCTTGGCCAGGGCACCAGCAAGGAGACAAGCCTTGAAAAGCAGCCTGAATCCCTGGCTTCAGAGGGATGGATACATGTTTTGGGGCAGGTCTGAGCTGCTGCACCAGATGTGTTTGTGAATCTCCACTACCTGGAAGGGGAGCAGGAAGGATTCAGGCTGCCGTAGCCGCTGGCAGTACTCAAAGATTTCCATCCGCTGGATGGCCTCCATTCTGGCAAACTGGGCAAACCCCTGCCTGAAGAGGAGAGGGACAGGTTCAACAAGCAGGAGCAGAGCTCTCTCCCCGGGCAGCCCAACAAACAGATTCACAGCTCCTCCATTCGTGCCCGCCTGCAGCTGGAGAAGCCCAGCGCAAAGTGTAAATCCACAAACAGGGATTGGTTTTGCATTAAAGTGGGATCCCGGGGATGGGGAGAAGGTGGGACATGTCCTTTGGGTGAAAGCACTGCCTCCTGGCTCACTCACCTGTGGCTGCTGCCCAGCAGAACCATGCGATCTGCCTTCACCCCGAAGTAACCAAAGGGGATATCTGCCATCAGGTAGCAGAAATGAGCTGCTTCAACTGATCCCTTGCCAGCTGGATGGGAGATAAAAAGACAAACACTTGGCCCTGAGAGGTCACCGTGTGGTCAGCAGTGCTTTGGAGGCCCCCATGCTCACCGAAAACCCAATCCCAATCACCCCACATTTCTTCCCTGTTCAGGCAGACCCGGATCCCTCCGTTCTCCCTGTTTTTCATCCGTACTCCCCAATTGCTAGTTTCTGCACCTAGGAGGAGTTTCATTTCAGTGGTAGAACCAGGGGAGCCTGAGCAGGCACCAGCTCTAGCTTCAACTCTCTAGGGCATCATTACTAGCATGAAACCCTTGAGAGTTCCCACCACCAGGAGCACACCTCAGACCCTGCAGTTACATATGCCCTCCCCAGATCCAGCCATTCCAGTCATCTCCAAAAGAGCAGTTAATGGATATGACTGAACCTGACTTATCTGCCAGCACAAAGGGCAGTGGGATCCATCCACACCTCATCCCTGCTACTGCACAGGTACGGGCATGCATACTTCATCTCGGCACCAATGCACATCCATGCCAGCATGGACATGCACAGCAACATTGCAGGTGCCCACTCACTATTACAAGACAGCAGGAACATAACTGCTCACAACAGCCTGGGCTCACCCAAAGTGTCTCCCATGGTGACGATGGCTCGGTGGTTCAGCTCCATGTCTCCGACCTTGTTGGACAACAGCACAGCGAGGTGAGGCCTCCAGTCTCCCCACGTGCCATCTCCACAGCACTGGAGGGAGACAAGAGGGGGGGAAGGTGAACAGAGATAGTCACCACAAGGTGGATGCCACAGGCAGGTCACAGCACAGGAGTACACAGGCTGGGGCCAGCCTTTTGTTCACAGACCAGTGCTGCCTGAGGGATTCTTCCTGACATAAGCTGGAAGAGGGTCTGCAGGGGGTCATTGGTGACCAGCGTGCTGGTGAACCTGTGAGGAGACAACAGAGATAGGGCTTCTGTGCTGGGATCCCAAACCCTCATTCACCTCCCAGGGCATGTCCCAAATGCCCCAGGAAAGCAGCATCCTGAGAGGCTTCCTGGAGAAGGGGTTAAGGATCAACAGCCCATCAAGCTGATTATCTGCATTACCTTCAGAGCAGGCAAGTCCCCAGGACAACACTGGGTAAAACCTCCATATAAGGATTCAGTCTGCACAAGACAGAAAATGTCTGCTTAGCTCTCCCTGAAGGGATCAAGCCGATCCAGACTAAGTATGTTAATTCCACCAGAAAATATTCATACGAATGGGATGAACAGCTCAGACTAGGCTGGATCATGGTGAAGCTGGCTCAGCTCTCCCTATCCCAATGGCTTTTACTAGAGCATCAAGGGCAAAGCCAAAGACTCAGAATAAATCTACCCTACATCTCCAGGAAATGCCTTTCCTTCTGCTTTCCAGCTTCCACTTGATTTCTCCCATTCATTAGAAAGCCCATCAGAATGGATGTCCCGTCCCCACTTTGCCCCCTCTGAAAGGGTCAACTGAAATTAGTGATTATTTTAATTCAGTGCACTGAGGCTAAAAGTACCCAGAGGGATAACAGGTTCGGCAAAGCGAGTCACAGAGCACTGTACCTTCCTTTATCTTCTCCAACTTACCCAGAGAGGACCCAGCTGTAGGTTCGAGGGTCCATCTTGCTGGAGAGGAAGAGCGCATGGCCCCAAAGATGGTTTCTCATGGCCCAGACCAGAGCATCCTGCAGATAAGGTGGAAATACGAAAAAGGGATTGCACTAACTCTGCTCCCCTGACTTCCTCTGCTGCTCACCCAGCTCAGAGAAGAGCTCCAATAACTGCTCTGGCTTTAACTAATACCCTACAAAAAACTCCTCTGAGTTCACAAAGGCCCCTTTATCTTCCCACCACAGCAAGAACTGGGAGCTTCGTAGCACTATTGTCTTTACTGGATTTCCAGGTCTGTGCTGCCTGTTAACTACCAGTGTCATCACTGATAGTGACGCATCCATCCCCCCTCTCTCCCTGTGGCCTTTGGTACCCCTTGAGATCACATAGCTGCAACTAAACCCACAGTGCTGATAAAAGTCTCTACATCTTGTCTTCATTTAAGGCTCCATCACAATTCCCGATGGTGGGGAAATCACTGCCATAAGCCCTGTTGTACAAACACAACTTGAAGGGTTGATCCTTCAACCACAAGGCAGATCTTGACCATTCTTCCATCTAAAACCTGTCTGATGAGGCCAAAGGGACCAAGAAAGAAAAGCCTTGTGTCCTGGATCCCACTCACCACTTACTTTCTTCCTGCCATAGTAGAGGAGCTTGGTGAACTTCTCCACTATCTGTGCTTGTGTCTCCACAATGGGAGGGACGTCCCCTGTGATGAGATCCAGTGTCCCCGTCTGACGCGACATCCACTCGTCATCTGTCAGGCCTATCAGATTTGCTGCAGGGTTTTGCCTCTTGTATTTCTGGCGCCTGCAGTCTTGCATCAGCAGCTCAGCTGTGTCTGAGCCCACCATGGACTGCAAAAGGGAAGGGGAGGAGTGAGACTGCCCCACAAATAAAGGCTGATGGCACTTCCAGTCCGACACCCTTACATTTGTACCCTCATCCTAGCACATCTCCCTAACAAGACCAGCCCTGGCCACCAGCACACATTTTTGGAGGCAAAAGATTCAGCACAACTAGCAAGACCTTCACAGGACTTGCCCTGAAGCCACAGATTAGACCGGGTGGACTTCACAGGGTTAAGGAAATAATCCCCTTTCAAGCATAAGCATTGTCTCCTCAATGAAGGTAGTACCAGTCCATCTCACAGCTGCTATAGCATTGGGTTGTTGGTAGCTCACAAGGACAAAAAGCAATCACAGAGAAAGGTTTGTTCCAAACATCCAGGCAGTATCAAACTGATTTGACAGTACTATGGGATTGGGTGGGTTTTAAGGTACATCCCCCCTAAAAATAGCAACTGGATGAAGAGGTATCTAGGGGGCATATAACTTGTCTCACCTCTAAGATGAAAAGGGTCAGCCCCTTCCATGGGACACCTACCCCATTCTGCCGGCAGAGAAGGATGAGGAGTTTCCAGAGAAGACATGAATCTCTGCCTCTCTGTGTTGAGAGATCACAGCTTGTGGCTATCTTCTGTTGGCAAAATGTCATCACATCCAGCTTGTGCAGATCTTCCCTACGTCAGCAAAGAGAGGCATCAAAAGAAACCCAAGGCATAGCAATCTAGGACATGAGACTCAACATGTCCCCAAGTTCACTAATGGGGTTGCCAAAGATTCAAAGTGACAGGTAGATATCTCCAGTGCCAATGACCACATACCACGTTGGCCACACCAAGCTCAAAAGTGCTTAAATGTTATAATAAATTGGAGGAAATGTGTGACACATGCCAGTTGCAGGTTTAAAAGCAGCAGCTGGGAGCTGCTTGGAGGTTTTGAAAACGAAAATCTCTCGTGCTAGGAGCCTTTTATGAAGCTGTGCTGTTAGTCCAGGGTCCAGAGGAAAGAAGCGCTTTCACTATGCCCAGGGCAGCTGTGAAAACTGCCAGCAGGTCTCTGAGGTTGTCAGGTCCCTGGTGCTAGTGCTCCCCATCCTGCCATGCTGGTCTCATCTTTGCATGCCCAGCTTGTTGCCAACCTCTGCCTGGAAGGAAGTTTTTCCCTTACAGTGCTATCTCCCTTCATCCTTCCTTACTCCCTAGCAATAGCAGCAGAGTGGTGCGGAAGGGTTTGGTGGAGAAGGGTATTCAGTGCTCAGACACTGGGGTAGTCCAAATGTGCTGGGGCCTAGGGGAGATTGGCCCAGGGGGGTTGGAACTAGATGATCTTATGGTCCTTTCCAACCCTAACTATTCTATGATTCTGTGACTCTGTAGACTTCTGTTTCATGGATACAGAGTGCATCTCAAACCCTCTCTCTGCTCTCCTGATATTTTCATCCATCCACCTGCAAAGAATCTCAGTTTTGCTTTGCTGTGTTTCTGTCACAGCCATGGATGCCCAAGGCTGCAGGAGCAGGCACACATACGGGCAGCATCTTTTATTTACCTGGCATAGTGTAGAGAAAAAGACATGCTTGTGACTATATAATACCTTAGGGTATCAAACAGAAGCAGAAAACTTTAAGCTATGTGCAAGCCAGGCAAAACTGCTTTCTTACAATAAAATAAACAGGCCATTGGAACGAAAGGGTGACCAGCCAAAGGAGATTGACTGGGAATTGAGGTGCTGATCCTGACTCAATCACACCAACATATCATGTAGAGATTCCCCAGACACCCTTTGGCACAAATGGTAGCCTCCAGGTCTTGTATCCATAAGCATAAGCAGCTTTTTAGCTCAGTAAATGGTTTTCCTCCTTCTGCATGGTCCGTTACTCTCCCTTCTTTGGTTGAGTGGCCAGAAGTCACACTGATGTAACCAGTATGGTACAGAGACAACCTGATGCAACACACCATGATTCATCCCCAGGCTCACACTGAATGAAGATGCATATTGGGTCTGCCCTTGCGGTGTTCAACAGTCTTGTGGGACAAAAACTTAAGGAAAAGCTAAACCACAGGCTGACGCAGAGCTTTAGGCATCCAAAGATATCTCCCAAAAATCAGTTTTCTGAGACATGAGTACAACATAAGGTCAGACACACAAACCACACTAAGCCCACACTCTATGAATATTCAAAAACACCCCCACCTCCCACAATCCAAACCAACCTACACCACAGCAGAAGGGCTGGGCTCCCAATCTGAACCTAGTCTTGGCCTTTGCAGATATCTTCATACCACTTGGACCTTAAAGCCTGCCTTGAACTCCTGCCTCTTCACAGAGGAGAGATTCTCCCAGGCCAGCCATGCCAGCACAGCCTGGAGGCCACAGCTCCTGGACTTGCCTATGCAGCATACCTGGCCAGGGGCCCCGGGAAGTTCTGTAGCTCCTCCAGCTCTTTTGTGCCATGAAGGGCAACCTATAAAACAAGAGCAAATTCAGCAGCTGGACTTCAGCAATCTGACCAGCCACAGCTGGGCTAGCTGAAAGTCAATGCTTGCACCAAGGATTCAACAGTGCTGGTGAACCCACTCTCTGTGCAATCTTAAGGTAACCCCAGAGCATAGACCCTAAACCATCACATGGACCCCAGTGGTAAGGTCCAGGAAAAAATGCCTATTGGATGGCATCTGCCCCCTTTGGAAGGCAAAATAGGAGACTGAGGGTATAGATACAGCTTCTGTATTGAAGCACCTCAGAAAGACGAGTAGAATTATCCTTCAAACAGGTATGGACCACATCTGTACCTCATTGTGAACAGGTCACAGATGACAAGGGCTACAGAACTGAAAGAGCAGGATGCAGGACCCAAAGCTGAAAGCAATGCTCAGGCACAGGCTGACAATGCAGGAACTTCATGTGGACTAGAGAGAAGATGGCTGCAGGGGATGAGAAGGCTGCTAAGGAGGCTGTTTGGGTGAGAACAGTGTTTGCATCCCTTAAGGTGAATGGAGTCACTCTAGCAAGGGGACCAAGGGCAGTTTGGGGTGGCAGGCTGTGACATACTGTGACATACCTCCAGGCTGTGCAGCTCAACAAGGGCTAGCTGCCCCTTGGCAGGGTGGTG
This sequence comes from Myiopsitta monachus, assembly GCA_017639245.1. Lineage (NCBI taxonomy): Eukaryota > Metazoa > Chordata > Aves > Psittaciformes > Psittacidae > Myiopsitta > Myiopsitta monachus. The sequence continues at coordinate 41,401,318 of CM029923.1, forward strand.
GGGACACACCAGCACCAGCTGGCCTCTGGCTCCAAAACACACCACCGTGTGTGGCACCAAGAACTTGAGGGGTACCACGGGGGCTGGAGTGGACACCAAGGGCCTCTCTGCAATGATAAACAGGCTACTGTTAGTCCCCTCACCCTGACCCCACACCACCTCCACTATGAAGGGTGTAACCAGGTACCCAACCTAGTCCCCCAACTTAAGTGACCCTCCACTGACTATCCCCATGCTAGAACTGTAATCTAAAGCAGGAGGCATGCATGGCAGCTCCTGCACCTACTATAGCAGTACCACCGGACAATGGACCTGTCCCACAGCCCTAAAGTTATGCCTTGTGCCTGTGCGACATCCTCCAGAAAAGGACCAAGCTGCCTAATGCCAGCCATTTATTTCTTTGCTCCCCCCTTGTCAGAGGGGGCCAGGGCCCCATCACACCTCACCTGCTTGTGCCAGGCCCCAGGTTCCTGAAAGAGCAGGGTCATATTGGTCAGCACCATCACGGATGTACTGGCTGAGCTCATAGCCGCTGGAGCTGAGCCCCGACTCGCGGTACTGCAGGAGGAGGCTGGGCTGGCCTGATGGCTGCAAGGGAGGGAGAAAACACAAACCTGGTTGAGGAACTGGGGACACTGCTGCTTTTCTGGTCCCAGAGCAGTGGGACAGGCTCTGCTGCGCCACGAAAGTGCCCGGTGGGAGAAGCAAGGCACAGCCAGTTCCCATCTGAGCAGTTCACACCCTTCAGCATCTTAGGCTCATCACAGCACTTTCCCTGATCATATCCAATGGCTTTTATAATAACTGACATGAGCCACCAATCTAGCCCAATGACATGCCCGGGGGAGCAACAGCCCAGCATATGGAGAGTTCACAAACACCAATAACCCATGATAATAATCCCCAGAGATTGTTAGGCAATGAGCGCAACATAGCAAAGCAACCCTTTTCTCCTCAGCTTCTTTCCCAGCTGAAGGAGGGACAGATGGATTGCTCCCAAAAATCTCTGGGAAATCCCCCAAGTGCTTTGCCAACCACCCCCACCCATCTTGAGGTTACCTCTTGGGGCTGACCACCGGCCTCCCCCAAATCACTGCTGTGGGTTTCTCCCCCTGCCTTCTCCCTCCTGGCAGCCAAGGTATAGCTCTCATCATAGGAGTCGTAGGTCTGCTTCCTGCAGGCAGGCAAAGGGAGGCAAACTGAAGGTCAGAGGTTTTGTGACCAGTCACAGACCTGCTGATTTTGCAGCAGACTGTTGTGCCAGGAGATGCTCAGACTGCCCACCCTTACCTGTCCAGCCCCGGGGAGCTTGAGGCCAGGTTGGGGTGGTAACCCTCGTAGTAGTGCTGGTCCTGGTAATTGGTACTCTTGCTGTAATGCTCTCCCTGTCTCAGGTCTAGAGAAGGAATCAAGATTTAGCATTGCCCATCCAGAGCTGCAAGCCATAATGAAGTTGCAAAAGAAAAGTAATGAGTCAGGCAATTTGCCATGCACACCCCATTTGCTTCCAAATTAGCCTGACACATTGGAGGTATGATAAAGCCTTGTACACATTTGCCAACACAGCATGGATGTCCTTTCCTCTTTCCTCCCTTCCCTTTTGTTCAGCCCAGAAACTCCAGAAAGAGCAAAAATGAGGCCTTAGACACCATGATCACAAAGCACCATCAGCACTGAGTTCAGCCTGGAACCAGGAATGACACAGGGTTTTAACCATGGAGATCAAGATCAAACACCCTCTTGAGTGCACCCAATTCCTGCTCACATTTCCCAAATGCAAACTGAGGGCAGTGCTGCATGGGGAGAACAGCACCAATGACCCAGTAGTGTAGGTAGAGGAAAGCCCTAGGGAGGTGCAAGCCCTGGAAGAACCACCCATCCTGGAGAAAGCACTGCCTCTTCTCCTGCAACAAGGTGCCTCCATCTGCAGACCCGAAGGATAAGCCCCTACCTCTGTCACCCTGCCAGGCCACTGGCTGCCACTGGTAGCTCTGGTAGGTGTAATCATCACCATAGCTGGCTGCTGGATATTGCCAGTGGGGGTCTTCGTATCCTTGCCTGAAACACAACACATACTTCCTCTGAGAAAGAAAGGGCATCACTACAGGCTCTAGAAAACATTTAGGATTAGAACTAGACTTCTGGAGGCAGAAAATGTGATGGAAATACAGCAAGGTCTCCTGCCCAGGTACCCTGCTCAGCAGCAGAAACTGGTCCAGCAACCTTCCTGCAAGGAGCAGCACAAGCTTTAGATACTTTCCCATCCCACTCCATAAGAAAGCTGTGCACCACGGTTTCAGGTGATGCCCACTTTCAGCTCAATGGTGTGGACTTGTCATGGGGATCAGCTCTCACCCATATTTTAGGAGACATCCCCCAAAAGCACTTTTCGGCCAAGCTCTGGAGCCACCATGCAGCCCAGCAGGACTCCCTCTGCACTGGAGCCCAGCCCAAGCCACTCAGCACTCACATGCCTTAGGTCTTTCACAACTGACAGCGATCTGGTGAGCCCCATGCAACACCCCGCTTCCCAGTGTGAGTATCATCCAACCTCAGTGCAAAACCCTGCATATCCACACCGTAACTCGCTGAGGGCAATAACTCAGGCAAATCAACCCAGATTTCCTGGAGCACTCAAAGCCATTTCTCAGCACTGAGAGCATCATCTAACCCACATTTTATCCTTCCATCCTCTGCTGTTTCAGCAGCTGAGCTTGCAAGCTGCCTTTAGCTCCTATATACCATTTATATTTTTATTGTTCACCTTGTGCTTCGTAAAAATGAAATTTATTTAATCAAACCTTCAAGAAAAATGCATCTCGGGACTGAGATGAAGCCTGTAAAATTACAACTCAGAAGTCACAGCTGTACAAAGAAAACAGAGCTGCAACTGCTATCCAGCTTTAAATGTAGAAGTCACCAGCTACTTAATAGCTGGACATCACCTATTCACACGCTGCCTCCACAAGGCCTCCTCTATGTTGCCTGCACAGTTTCAAGGGCAGGATCCATGTCATAGGCCCCCACGTTTCAGCAGGGAAATGGCAAGCTCTCATTGTAAGAAGGTTTAGAGCAGGAAGAGAGCTCAGCAGGAACATCCCTGAGTTGTGCCCCTCTCACCTGGAATAGGGCCTGCTGGGGTAGCGGCTTTCACAGCTCTCAGCCCAGGCAGTCAGCCTGCCAGCATCCCGGCGGGGTGGGTGGCCAGGAGGGTGACTCCCATCCCAGGAGCCGGGCCGAGGCCGGGGCCCTGAGTGGAGACCCCCCCTCCTGGGCTGCAGTGGGGGGCCATGGTGCACCTCTCCCCATGCTCCCCTGGCTGCCTGCCTCTCCCAGGGCTGGGGTGACCAGGCAGGAGCCTGGGGGTCCATCACAATCTTGCCAGCGGGATCCTCTCCAGTTTTGGGGTGGAAGCAGAGATTAGGTCCGAAATGTCTTTAGTGGCCTGCAAGCAATGAAGCCACAGAGCAGTTGATAAGCATCTTTTCACCTCCCTCATGGGTCCCTCCATGAAGCTTGCCACCTAGTCTGCTTCTGGGAGCCTGCTGGAAACCCAGCAGTCTTCCCAAAATTCCCAGAGGCAAGGAAAAGCCATCTGCACATCTGCCTAAACTTGAAGTGCCCCTTGAAACACCAGGATGAAATGGCCCATTCTGAAAGCAAGAGGAATCCAGCTGTTCCCAAAGCAAGGGGTAGCACCCTCGTGCACCCCCAGCCAGCCCTTGCAAAGCAACACCACTCACAGCCTCCCCAAGGAGGTGAGAAATCAGCTTTACCTCTGTGACAAGGCAGTGAAACCCAATATTATGTGTGGTAGGGAAAGGGATATCGGCAAGAAGCAAGCAGGACAGGGAGAATTATTCTCACATAAATAAGTAGGGACAGAGGCAGAGAGAAATGGAGCTTTGTTCGTGTGCGCTATGAGGTGGGGTGGAAACAGGGGTTTCCTCCTGCCTTTCAGCTCCAGCAAGAATATAGCAGTTCAAGAGGACACTAGATTCACTTATAATGGTCCCATGCAAAAGAGGAAACCCTAATGACAGCCCAGGGCAATACATGGGTGAAGCCCCAGCTGCCAGGGAAGGATGCCACCCACAAGACCCCACGTGTCCTCTTGCAACATCGGCACACAGACCATCCCCACCACAAAGGCTCACAAACCTCCCCAACACAGGCAGATGACATCGGAACCACTTTGTCACCCCATCACGTTCAAAGTTTAAGATACTTTGGGGTCATTTCAGGGCTGGGGAAGACACTCAGATCTGAACAGAGGCAGCTGAGTTTTTATCCCTTTCAGGTGAAAGCAGGGTTAAATCCTTGCTCTAAACACCCCCATGCACAAGCATCCTGGCACCCATCATTTTGGTCCCACAGAAGCCCCCCCTAATTTCCAGCTAGGGGTTCCCACCTCTGTCCGCCCCCGCAGCAGCCGCACACACCTGATCGAATGCCGCCACGGCCCTCCTTCCGCTCCCCATGCACTGCTGCCAAAGTCCACTGCCACATGGGCCACGGTCAAAGGGCAGCCTCCGCTCCTCCAGCACACACCGACCTGCTGGCCCTGCTCCTGGGGCATCTGCATGGCTGTTTGCATCCCTGAGGGCCACCCTCCCCACCACTTGTGTCTCCTGTCACCCAGGAGATGGAGCACACAGCTCCCTCCAGCTCAAAAACACCCACATATTTCTCCTGTGTGTTTTTTAATGCTGTAAGTATCCTCCTGTATATAACCTCACACTTCTTAAATAATAACAAAGGCTGCTGGCTGAGTTGTTGGTTTAATCCAGACTCAGCCACAGCTCAAGCAAATAACATCTGTCCCACTGGCCACTGCCTGGGGCAGAATTCAGGCTGGATGGAGCTGGAGCCCACCCCAGCAATGCCTCATCCAAGTCTTTATAGTGCAATAATAATGGACTCACTCTATAAGCAACCAGGGATTCCTGCCTGGATACCCTCTCCCAACCTCCCCCAGGCACCTTAAAAACCGAAAAAGAGGAGTAAATTGCACCAAATGGCATAAGAAAGCTGCAGTAAAAGCTACATATAAGAGCCAGTTCCACCTAGCAGCCTAGGGATATGCCGTCTTCTCCCCCTTCTCCATGGAAAACACGCATAGTTTCCTAACCCCCAAAGCCTCCACTTGCTACCTCCATTGAAGCCAGATTTCAGCCCTAGGGCAGCACAGAGGAACATAGGATGACTGGCAGAAAGAAAGAGCTTTTTTTTCCCCTCCACTTTTTACACCCTGGCAGTCCCAGCTTTCCCTAGCCTTGCATGAGTGCCTTCAAATTACCTCCACCATGACACTGCAACACCGATTGATGTGGAATTCATGGGCAGGACTGTATTCTTTGCATTGCAGTGGAACCATCAGAAAACCCCTATTTTAATGATGTTAGAAGACTTCATATATTATAGCTTCAGTCCTTGAAGTTTCCACCCTACTGGGAGATTAAGAAATTTCCCCTGGTGATCCTAAGAAATAAGCACTTGGTCTCTGCAGAATTCAAGGTTTCAGATAAAAAAATACTCTTAGCACTCAGCTGTACCGAGAGCCGACTGGCAGGAACACAAACCAAGGAAGCGCTGTCTTGGTGCCGCCACGCTGCTTCAGCAGAATGGAATTAATCGTCTCCTTCTCGTTTCACAGCTGCCCTTCGAAACTTTTGGGGGAGGCTTTGAACAAAGTAAGAGGTCTGTTATGGATGGGTCAGGTAGAAGGATGCCTAGAGACCATGAGCGCACACTTTTTCAATAGGCATATGTGTATCATGCTTCCACTTGACTACCGGCTAATAATTTTAGGTTTCCAGCCAAGAGGTGACTGCTGGGTGTTTCCAACCTGTTTTCTAGCAACCACACAAATTAATACTGGGAACCTGCAAGGGTTCAACCAGCATCACATGAAGAGGCTGAGAGCAGTCCCAGCTTCTTGGGCTGCTGTTGCCAGCAAAACCTGGGGGACTGTAGCAATAGGTAATGGGTTCAAACTTAAACAGAAGTTTAGATTAGGTATAAGGAAGAAGTTCTTTACTATGAGGGTGGTGAGGCACTGGAATGGGTTGCCCAAAGAAGTTGTGAAGGCTCCATCCCTGGCAGGGCTCAAGGCCAAGTTGGACAGAGCCTTGCGTGACATGGTTTAGTGTGAGGCACCCCTGCCCATGGCAGGGGGGTTGGAACTAGATGATCTTAAGGTCCTTTCCAACCCTATGTATTCTGTGATTCTATGATTTGGGTTGCAAGGAAGACTCAGGAGCTTGACTTGCATGTGTTTGAGATGAGTGGAAACTGTACCAGTCCCGGCTAGCAAAGGGTATACAAGAAACACTACCTGCAACATCAAGTTTCAAGCAAAAGTGGCTAAAAATGGACAGCTGGGGAACACCAATTTAAAGCAAAAAGCAGAGACGTAAATGTGTTGGAAGAAGAGAGAGCCAGGGGAAAGCGCTGGGAAATGAGAAGTGAAGGAAGAAAAAACAGAGATAAAAGGACCAGATGGGCTAAGAAGAGCAAAAGAAAAGGGTAACCCTTTAACTACATCACTTCTTGCCAAGAAATTCCTGGTTTCAAAGGATTCATAGCTTATTTGGGAATTCAGGTTCTGTGCCATAGGACTGCCATCAAGCTTATAGGACTCCTGTGAAGCAGAGAGCACAAGCAACAGATAGCATTTGTCAGCTGAAAGGACACCACTATCGCTTTAAAACCTCATACTTTTCTGCTTTAAAAGGTTTCACTGCTGTTGTCACAGTAACAAGATTAGGTGGAAAACCTGTTTCATTGTACCCTCCAGGTGTTTGCGCAGCACCTTGGGGCTCCACTCACAGCCAGCCCCACAATGAACCTAACCAGTGAGAGCAGTTAGCCAAGGCTCATCATAAATCTCTGTAAGCTAAAGGAGAAATCCAGGTGGTTTCAGGTGATTTATGTCCTTTCTAATTGGTTCTGAGATGAGATGATTTTTTTTCAGTTGGCATCAGGAGGAAGCTTTGTTCATCTCTGAGTTGTAGCCCCCTAGAAATGGGAGCGATATGCTCACACTTTTGGGGAGAGATGTCTAAAGCATCATATCACAGCACAGAGGAGTTTGGAAGGGCTGGGTATAGTCAAGAGAAAATTGGAAACAGCTCATCTCTCATTACACCCGTGAAGCAGAAACGCAAGTAGTAAATAAGCTACATAAAACATGTAAGCTCATCTGAAATATTCTATACAGTGAAAGCACCAGCCCTGAATGTGCTGCCAGCTCTGGAGGCATTTGACAGTCTATTGCATGCCATACGCCAACCAAGAAACTCAGGTTCCCAGGAAGGCTGAGCACCTGTACCAGCATGGGAGAAGCCCTCATCCTCAATCAATCTCAACGGCAGCTAATTAACTAATTGGCTTCATCACACCTCCCAGGCTTGTAAATTAGGAATAATAATCTGTGTGGCATTTGGGGGTCTTTCCAGGCCAGGGACATTCCAGTGGGAAGAAGGTGGTTGCTCTTAAAGCAGCTGAAATCATGCCTGCTCCCACCTGCAGCTGCTGCATTAGCACCATCATGTGGTTTTGATGGGCCAGCATGGCATCACTTATGCTCCTGTAGCTAGCTTGTATGCTTTTCTCCAATGGTTCTACACCTTTCTTCCCCACATTAGACTGCTTCCAGCTTCAAGGGGCTGAGCCATCCCTGCCATCCCTCCCACCATCACCCCACACACAGTCATTTAGCAACTTCCAGGCATGCCTATTAATTTTTTGAGACGTAAGCAAGAATATTAATTGCATTCCAGAGGCATTCAACATACAGCAAATTAAGAAAAATCATTTTGCACCCCACACCATATCAAATGGAGAAACAGAGCTGCAAAAAGCTACTATTTCTGAAAATCAAAGCATATCTGTACAGAGCACTGTACGTTCTGTACACATCCCCAGGGTGGGAGCAACAGAAGGTAGCTCTGGTCTTCTCCATGAGCTCCTATTACAAAGCAAGCCCCTCAAAACTTACATCTTTGCCTCACTTCATACCCACTATAGCCAAACCTCTTAACTCTTGGCTGTGAAAGCTAAGTCCTTGCTACTTGCATCCCCCACCCTTAAAGGAAAGGCTGTGCTGCTTCTGCATCTCTGTCACAGCATCTCACCTGGCTCAATACGCCATTAGGAGGGATTGGGATTCACGAGGCCCAACAGACGTGCAAGAAGTAAACCCGGTCACATTGCGGAGGTCAGAGAGCTTTGAGTATTCAGGTCCTCTCTTTTTTCCTGTGCAACACCCCTTACATTTCTCCAGCCATAAAACTGATGTTTATCTTGCTGCTAACTGCCTTACAGAGATCATTACACGTTCCAAATCCAACCATTTGCAGATAAAACAAGCACAAGCAGCCTGTAAACACCACCCATCGCCTCGCCACATTGCAATGCCTTGCAACCTTTAAGCTGAAAATTAGCATATAAAACCAAGAAACCTGGAAGTATTTGCCAGGCAAATGTTGACAAGGAAGCAGAGGTAATTCTTCCACCCATGCCCCACCACACCCCCTGCTCAAAGAGGGGAAATAAATTTTTAAATGAGAAATTCTGAAGCTATTTTTGTGCCCCCAAAATACCCACAAACAAACAAAAATCCCACAGGAGGTTATTCTTCCTTGTCTTAAATCTCCCTGCTACAGGATGTCCCTCTGGATCTATGTCTGTTGGAAGATATGGAGGTGACAGAAGGCAAAGAGGGGGATGCAGATGTCAAAACAAGGCTCAGAAGAAACACCAGTGGCTACACTGCTGCACCTCACAATGTATGTGCCACGAATGAGGAGTGGAGAGATGCTGCACTCTTGTCTGGATTGGAACATGAAGCCAGGACTACTGGCTTCTGCTGATGTCCTCAGAGACTTCCATCTCACCTCACACACCTTCAGGCTCCTTTGACTGATGGAGGGATCAAGCTGGACACAGACCAAGGTCTCAAGCAAGTGCTGGAGTGAGGAAAGCTGATAGCTTGGAAATCTTTAGCCCCGAGATATTCCAGGGTGTCCTTTTGAAAAGATTGCCATCTTGTGTCTTTTCAGGCACTTGAACATCGCTTGTCTTTGCATTTGAGACTACAGGTCTCGTTCAGGAGCTTTATTACACACAGGGACAATAAAGACCCCTGACAGTTACAGATAGCTTTGCTGTGTCCTGTTCTTAGTGGTACCTTGTAAAGTTGGACAGTAATGTTTCTCCTCATTTTTTTTCATCTCGATTTATGACTCGTCTACCATGAAAAGCCACTTATGTCCACTGCAGTTACATATACCATATCCTTCAAGGCCAGTAAATCACAGACTCAAGCCATGTCAAATTTTGTGAAATAAAACTAAATTGCAGTTATCCTCTAAGGCAAGAAGCTGCAAAATTGAGGAAGAACAAGTTCTGTTTAAAGCCAGAAACCTGGCTGGCAGCTTCCCATGGTGTATGGGGACAAGAATCATAAAAAGCCCCATAAGTGAAAGAGAAAAGCCTGATACCTGGGAGCCCTGGGGACCCTTTGTGCCACCCCAACAAGATTCCTCCATAGGTCTTCTGTGGTCTAGAGCTAAAAGAGTTGAAACTCACAGGATTTCCCTATAGAAGCTGAATGTCCAGTCTCTTGCAGCCAGGACATTGAGTCCTGGAACAGGACAGAGCCAGGTGCCAGCAGTGTTTATTCATAGAGGCCTGGTCCCTTGTCTGGATTTGTGCTCGGAAACAAAACTGGGGAGCTAATGGGATGCATAGCTTCTTGTTTTAAGGGGGTATTGTGCAGATTAAAGTTGGAAAAGTACTAATAGCAGGGGTTTGCTTGGCTGGTTCACTCAAAGAACTGGGGAAACTGAAGGCAGAGAGCATAAAACCACATGGAACTGCAAAGCCACCCTTTACATTTTTCAGGAGCACAGTGGCTTGTCTTTTCCCTTGTGCAGCAGAGTTGAACTTTCATGACAACTGAATTAACTTGGAGAAGACCTAGCTGCATGAAGCAGCACACTACAATAAGGACAGGGAAGACCCGTACCACTACTCTTCTTGCAAGCTCCCCTCCATGCATCCCTCACAGCTAATCTGCAGGGGGCTCAAAGCGCTCCACGCATTGCAGATTCACCATCACACCATGGCACAGCAGTCAGCCTGGCACAGACACCAGGGCAACATTTCCACCATGTACAATCTTCTCAACAAAACCCTAACAATAAGCACTGCTATTTTTGAAAGCCCTATTTAAATGTTTGTCCCATGATCTGAACTCTGGAGTCTTCTTTGCTTCACAAGGTGACCTTACACCACATCACATGAGCCCAGAATATAAGGTCCAAACTCTTCATATGGAAGAACACTTCCATAGAAGCAAGAAAGATCTAACCTCCAAAAAAAGAGGAAAATTACTAGCAGGCATGACACAGACAAGTAAAGCACAGAATATCTTGTGCTAGATCCTTAGCTGATAAAAACGCAACATGAATAACGTACAGCTTCCGGCTGGGATGCACTTACCCATCTCTGAATGTTTAATGGGAGCATATGCATCAGTTCATCAGTAGCACAAAACAAAGCATTTTGTACCTTCTCTCCACATGTTGTGCAATTAAAAGGATTCTCATTCAGGCACAGACAGAAAAGCCAAGGGACTTTGGCTGTGAAACATCCATTATTTAAAAGTGTATCTGTTATTCAAAGTTTTGCTTAAAATCCTACTGTCAGCTTGAAAGGAAAAAGAAGATTAGTTTGAAAGCTGTGCTCCATTGATATTCTACTCCAATTTTTGCTGATTGTAAGTACTAATACTCCAGACATTTTGAAGAGCTGAAGAAACCCTTCATGGCTCTGGGAAAGGCAACACCCTGTGGGTAGCCACAATTTTTTCCCTCTCACTTAAGTTAACCTAGCAGGGACATGGTGCGCCCCGGCCAACAGCACACTCCTTTCCCAGATCGCTCAGGCTCCCCGGCATGACACTGATGAGCATCTGTTCAGGCAAAAGCAATACCAGATTACTCAACAAGCAGTAGCAGGTACCCACCATTGCACCTGACCAGCTTACTGGCACACAGTCAAGCTCGACTCAGCTGAATAAAGCCTGGGTGGGATGCTCAACCTTCTCACAGCACCTGGCAGCTTCAGTACAGGGTGCCAGGACTAGGCTGTAGGAAGTCACACAGTAAATGAATCTCAACAGTGCTTCCCACCACCCAAATACAGGTGCAGAGGGCAACAGGCCTCACAGAACCATTGCAAGGGAAAGCCCAGCACTGCCACAGCTCCTGCTGCAGAGGGAAGACACTGGCACAACTAAACTATGCTGCTCCAAGAGAGATACTACACAGAAGCCACCTGGATGGAGGAAGACCTTCAACAAAAATAACCATCAATCAACAGCTAACACTAGGATGTAAAAATCTGTAGCAAAGGAAACTATTTTCTCTAGCAGCTGGAGGTCCTGAAGCGGAGATAGTTGTAAGCCCCAGATCCAGGCATCTCTGTAGGGATGAGGTGGGTCTGAAGTCCAGCTGGCAAGTCTGGCTGCAGGTCTGCACCAGATTCCCAGAAATTGTTTGTATCAAGCACACTTAGCTAGGACTGGGAGAGCAGAGCCTTAAAATGAGAATGACTGTGCTGAATTAGATATCAGTGTTTCTGTAACACAGCTCAAAAAAAGAGGCTAAGCCCCCAGGCTGGGCTTATATAGGGCCCCAGGCCCGTGGGTGGTGAGGCCAGACAGGGCCATTAAAGCTTATTAAGACACTCAGAGGCCTAGCAGTGGCTTATGGGGAGGTAGGTTAGTGAAAGGAAGGTCTCTTCTGCTAGGGCTGATTGCTGGATTGAAGTGATTTTTGAAATGCTATATTAGATTAAGAGGTAAGGACTAAACCTAGAAAAGTAAGTCAGCACTATGGCATACTAAAGATGCTTTTATTGCTATATCTAAGATAAACATTTGTGAGAAAAGAGCCCTTTGAAAGGTTTCTCTGTCCTTTAAGATATAAGGCTGTAATATATAGGATCTCTAGAGGCCTGAAGATACCTCTACTTGGGAAAAGAAGAGTAAGGGAAGACATAATAGAGGTAAGCAGCACTCAGGGGTGGCAGACTTGTAATTGTAATAATACATTAAAAAGCTTTGTTAAGCAGACTAAAAAATCTGTTTGTTTAATCTTTCTGTGTACATAATGTACAACTGTGGGAAAACGTGTATAAAACGTGGAACTTCCTGTGATGTGACCTGGAGACACCAAAGATATTATTTCAGTAAAGCAAACTGATAGAAGGTGAATGATTGAAGGCTAAGAAATGTAGCAATGTGGCTATAATGTATTGAGCTACTGGGAGCTCAGTGGGTGCAATATGGTAAGGGTCCTTTTCTTTCACCATCACACTAATTACTCTGCTATAATAAGGCTACTGATTTTAGGTGTTGTCAATAACTTAAGAGGTAGCTTGAACATATAAAATGAAACTTGTTCAGTGATCTATCCTGACTGCTATCTTTAAGCTGCACATTTACCTAAAGTACAACGATGCTTCAATAGTGGACACTTATGCACTTCTTCCAGCATTAAAATGAACTGGATGTTATCTACAGAACAGCTGTGAGCTATGGCTCACAGCTTATTTGGACAAATTCTTTGCTGCAGTAGCCCATTTTCTGCTGTTAGCAGTGAAATAAGCTTAAAAAAAGCTTTCTTTTTTTCTGTAATAAGAAGCTCTGCGTAATGTGATGAATTTGCAAAGCTTTTTAAAGGGTGGATGAGAGTTAAATAACTTCCTCCAGGGTCTAAGGCACTGCAGAGCAGGACTGGAGTTGATGCAGCAGTAAAGCCATGCAAAGAAAGCCCGGAGGGTTATTGAGACAGAGGAAGCCCCTGTAATTGGAGGCAATGCTGAAGCAGCTTGTGTAGCCAGAGCCTATGCAATGCTGGAACAGTAGGGCACAGCTCAGACAAATTTAAGTACTACCAAATGAAATGGTTTGACTGTTGTGTCTCCACAGTCTGTCGTAGTTCAAATCTCTTGTTAAGCTTCAAAGATCATAGCCAGAGTTTCAGGTTCCTTTGTTTGCAGTGATGCTTATGAAGGTAACAGTATCTGTAATTGCTCCTCCTGAGACCAAGTTGGGCTGATGCAGGGTCAAGAGCACAGTCTTCCTCCTAAGCAGAAATGCCCGGGAATGTGGCGGATGAGGTGGAAGGAAGGCATGAGAGCAGTCACCTTTTCTTGCTGGTCACTACTGTAGGAAGGATGGGACACTGACTTTATTCTCTGTTCAAAACACACATGTAAACCTTTACCCCTCTGCCCATGTCTCTCATTTCGGTCCTCTTTCATAGAATCATAGAATAGCTAGGGTTGGAAAGGACCTTAAGATCATCTAGTTCTAGCCCCTCTGCCATGGGCAGAGGTGCCTTACACTAAACCATGTCACCCACGGCTCTGTCCAACCCCGCCTTGAACACCGCCAGCAATGGAGCATTCACAACTTCCCTGGGCAACCCATTCCAGTGCCTCACCACCCTTACAGTGAAGAACTTCTTCCTCATATCCAATCTAAACTTCCCCTGTTCAAGTTTGAACCCATTACTCCTTGTCCTCTCACTACAGTCCCTAATGAAGAATCCCTCCCCAGCATCCCTAGAGGCCCCCTTCAGACCTCTGTCAAGCTGCTAACTGGATGTTTGGTGGGGCACTGATCTGATATCCCACAGCAGTGGCTCCCAAATGGAGATTAGTGGGACCTGACTAGCCTCTGACAAAATCCATCCCCACAATACTGCCCTCCCAAGCCAACCTGCAAGGAGAGGAAGGACGAATCTACAGGAGGTCTTGTACCTTGTTCTGAGGCAGTTTGCATGCTGAGGGGGGCTCAAAAGCTGTGGGTGCTGAGCTTTCAAGCATGAGAAGCTCAGGTCTGGGCTGTTGAGTGTCAGCTTTCAGAGAACACACTTAGAACATTAACAAAAATCAAAATTACTGAACAAGTCAAGGACTGTCCCACCCCCCACCCCCCCCTTGTGCACAGGGCTTTAACCACAGGCATTGTCCCTAGAAGCGTTCAGCAGCATCTTCACCCTGAAGCAGCCTCCCCTTGCTGCATCTTCGCAAGCAGAGCCCAGCAGGTTCAAACAGGTCAGCAGCAACACCTGCACTCACATGGTTTTGTCAAAAGGCAGGGCTTTTATTTCAGTGCAGCTTTGCAGATGTCCCTACTAATGGCCTTGGTGGCCATTTCAATTGCTCTGCTAACTGTGAATATCTCCAGCTCCTCTTTATCTGCTCAAGCTGCAGTGCATGCCATGGCTTGCATTGCTTTTCAGTGCCAGCTCATCTGGGGTCAATTCCAGCTGCCGCTATCACCTGGGCCCAAAGGAAAACCCACCACCCAGTGCAGAATCTGCTCTGCTAAGAGAAGCACAGAACATCTCAGGCTGGAGGCATCCATGGGGGTTATTTTATTTATAGCAAAAGGGAAGTTGGAGCCAGTGACCAAATTTTTTTCCTCTGTATGCATATAAAATGTGTATAACATAGATTTCTGAAAGGGACAATACATTTCAGGCCACAAGAATACCCCCTGCTATCAGGGATGTGCTGGGAACCACAGCTATGCAAGGGGTGTCCCCTGGAAAGGAGGCCTGTCCCAGCTCAGCCAAAAACCCTGGCTCTACCCAAGCACAAAGCTCTGAAGTAGCAAAGTGAAATGATCTGCTAAGCAAGAGTCTGCATTTGCTGGCTGTCTTTACAAGCAGAAATACATTAACTACAAGCCATAGAGAAAATGTCACTCCTGTACTGTTGAGACAGACTGTGTAATTGCCTCTGCTGTGAAGGAGGAGTGCATGAATCAAGGTATAAACATGACTTCTGCAGGCTGTCCCCACCTCTGCTGTATGAACATGTTCTCTATGTTCTGTATGAATATGTTCTCTATGAACATCAGGAAGTTACTTAATATCTATGGCTTTGTTTAGTAAAGTTTCTGTATTTGAGAAGAGTGGAGAACTGCATTTCTCAGTACTGTAGCAACTGCTACTGCAAATCCAATGAGTTACAGACAACCCCCACTAAAGCTCCTTAGCCAAGGCAGAGCAGTATGACCCTGCTCCTCCAAGCTAGAGCTGCTGTCCTAGAGCTCCATCAGGAGAGACACGCATGGACAGCAAGCTGATCTTTGGAGAAACAGCTATGCAATATCACCTGCTTGGGACATTTCTCAGCAAGGGAAATTAATTCACCACTGCGTTCAGCCTGTGGTTTTTATAGTTTCTGTGCTGAACAGGTTCACCAGGAATGGCAAATTCCTTGTAGAAAGTTCTTGGTGAGCAGTTTTAAAGCTTGTGTTTTATCTGTGGGGGTTTAGTTTGAGAGTTGCCTTCCCTGCAGACCCTGACAATCCAATATTGAAATTCAACAAGTTGGGGCTGCTGATCAAGTCTCTTGGAGGCTGTATCCCACCTGGATGCTGTGCAATCCTTTTCTCCATGGGGTCTGCACACTTCCCCCAGTGTAGAGAGCACAAGCTTGAAATGATCTGCCCCTGCTTAAAGCAGATGTGCAGAAAAGCAAAGATGCCACAACATTTTTGACAGTTGAAATGACCAGGTTTGGGGTTAGGCTTTGTGTGCAGCTTCCTGAGCTGCTGCTGCCACTTACCCTGGCTGAAACCATGCGCTATGGTTGAGAACTAGTGAGGCTGTGCTACCACATCCTTGTATAACACCTTTGGGGATCTGCCACAGCATCCCTGTACAAAGACCTGCAACACAAGTAATCCCAAGGAGAGATGAGGCTGAAGCTCTGCTGAATCGTGAGGCACTATTACCTACTGTTTCAAAAAACTCCCCCTACGCGTCCCACTCGGCTAGTGGTGCCAGGGGAAGGGAAAAGAAGTGATCAGAGGGTCACAAGGCAGTGGTTCTGGCAGAAGCTAAAGCCCTGAACAGCAACTGAAAGCCTTTTGCAATTCTGGAAAACAAATGCTCTTTGTCCTTACCTTCTGATGAACAGCACTCTCTGCTGCCGTAGCTTTAGTGCCAGTCACACCAATTACTCTGCATCCCTGCCGAAAAAAAACCCTCATTGGATGGTGTCAGGAGAGAAACCGTGCAGTCCTGCTGTTCTCTCTGAATTAAACATCTGATTTTCCTGCATTTTCAGGAAGAACCGTGAACAGCTCAAGCTGTGTCTAGTAACAGCCCACTTACATGCAGTTAATGTAATTGCTATTTACTCCATCTTTTGAATGTGACTACTCATGCATAGCCTATGCCTTCTCCATCGAATAGAGCTCAGCGTCCTCTCTTGCATCCACAACCACAACGCAAAGGCTTGGAGAGGACAACCTCCGTGGCACGGGTCTGGACCTCCACCCACCACAGACGAGGCACCATAAGGCCACCCATAAATTCTCGCATGCCCGCATTTTGATTTTCCTCCCCCTTGCGCATGGGCTGGGGAGGTTTTCGGCAGCAAAGCACCGTGTGGACAGAAGATGGCAGCATCAGCCAAGCAGACAGCCGCAGGTTGCGTGACTAGTCAGGGTTGTTTTCTCGCAGGGAGCACTGACTAGTATGTTTTTGAAGAGGAAAGGAGATATTTTCACGCCCGTTTCACGAATTGCTGTCAAGGAACAAGACACAACGCTTCTGGGTTAGAAAACCAAAGGAGGTGGCTCAGCCTGAAGGGTTTAGTGCAAGAAGGACAGTGTAAGCATCGCCCTAGGAGTTGAAAGATGCAGGGACTTGAGGACCTGGAGGGAGTTTTGCAAGGAGCAAGGATGTGGTTTCATGAGGGGAGCAGTCCCTGTGTCTATGCCAGGATGAAGGGTGCTAAGGTGGCATGTCTGCCCAGGGACAGGCTGGCACCCCTACCCACATCACTAGGCTGTCTCATGAGCTTGTGTGAATTGCTGAACACTGAGGAGCATCCTAGGCTTTGGGCTGGGCTGAGTTCTTGTCCTAAACCTCTATGCTTTGGTTTTCTTAGCTTTCAGGCAAGCTTGATATTTTCTGTAGCTCTCCCCAGACTAGCATGAGCGCTCTTTGCATGGCTAAATTGAAAATGCAGAATACTTTACACTGAGAATTTTCAGAGAGGATGTTAAAACGGGGTAGCCTTGTTGGCTCTAAGACGACGCCTTAAATGAGCCTCTGCTTAACTTGCAGGTGGCCTTAATTTCCCAGTTCTTAACCCAATGAGGATTTAAAACTTTAGTTCATTTTAGCCTATGCTATATGCAAAGATCAGGCACTTTCTCAACAGGCATGAAGGGAAGAGCTTTGTTTTCCTGATACCACCCCTGGCAGGCCAAGATACTTGCAGTAATGGACACCCACTGGGACCTGCAAGAAGAGACGAACATGAACTCACCTCAATCCTACTGCAGCAGAAGAGTTTGAGACACCTCCCTGGATCTGCAGTGAAGTCTGAATAACCAAACCCTGATCTCTCCAGTTGCCACACTGACTGCTGTGCTGTCCCATCTCCAAAAAAGATGATGGTGCTCTCTAAGCCATGGGGTCTCAGTCTCAAGCAGATGAAACTGGGGGCAATGACTGGTTTGGCAATGGCTCTGTGGATTCTTCCCTGGGATGCTGCCCTGTGGGACCTGATGGAAAGTGGACAGCATGCACTGAGGAGCAGCTATCATGCTGGTAGACTTTAGTGCTATTTGGGATGTTTATTCATTCAGTCTATGTTGACCACTACAGGAGACTTCTGTGGATTTTATCTCCTTGGTGCAGGTCCATGAGGCCCTGTGAATTTCAAGTTTGTCATCCCCTTTCCCCACTGCAAATTATTGGGGGGGGGGGGGAGGGGGAAACCCAAAAAAACCTACTTTTGCAGAGCACTGCTCTTCCAAGGACATAGCAAATACATACTGAATATTCCACCTTTATGATGGGGATATATGTTGGCAGGTTGTACAAGCTGGCAGATGCTGGAAGTGACATGTGGAAGGGTATGAGACCTGAACATCATGCTGCCTTGCATCCTGGGCTTAACTCTTTTTGTCTTCCATACCTTTGGTAACCTGTATGTAACCTTTGGCTGTGTATGTTTTGTTCTTAGCCAGCTTAACAGGGGTGGGACTTAGAAGATCTTCCAGCTCTGCTGCTGCTTCTCTGCCTAGATATCTTGGACAAGTCAGTTGTGCAAGCTCAATGTCCCCACTCATAAAAGGGAGGAAAAGACCATCTTCTTCTCTGTAGAGAGGCTGGAGATGTATTGGTGAAGAGAGTTATTGTTACTGCTAATGTAGCATTTTAAGGGGCTGATTGGACAGCAGGGCTTAGGCTGTTGTAAGGGGTTGCCCAGATACCACAAAGAGAGGCTGCCCCTCCTGTTGCAGAGAGCTTCAGGGAAGATGAACAGGACAGAGCAAGCAGAGAGGGGGCTGGAGGTCCTGTCAAATTCCCACAGAAGGGCTTTCTCCAGTGCATGAAGCTGGTGGCTCCTGCACTACCAGTAGTGTTTGCAGAGGGAGCAAGGACAGCAGGAGAGAGACAAAGAAAAGAGACTGTTAAAGCAGATGACTGGAGCTGGAAGAGGGGAATGGTCCTGGAGATGAGAGAGGGGGGACCAGTTGGGGCAGCAGCATAAGCTCCCCTGAGGAATGTAACTTGATTTACTTTCCCATTATAAAGGCATTAAATTATTCCTGGGGATCCGTCAAATGCCATAAGCTTTTACAGTCATCATTGCACATGTCCTATCACCTCCTCTGAAGCCCCACTAGGTACAGCTGGGGCTGGGGGGGAAGGCAAATGAAGTCCTGCCCTGGGGCTGAGCTGCAGACAGGCTGTGGGGGACAGTAGTGCTGGAGGGGTGAGAGGAATGGATGGAGGAAAGGAAGGGTGTATTAGGACTTTCCAGCCCCCCTGTGCCCCATCCCACCTCAGGCTGCAGTCTAGCTCTGCAGTGCAGCTCCCTAGGGCATGGCTGCTCATGTGGCTGTGCATCCCCATGGGACTGGGCACTTAGTGCTAGCTGATGCTTTCAGTAGTGGGTAAGTATTTCAATGTTGGGTAAATACTCAAATATCTAGGTAGATCTCTGCAGCTGTGGGGAACCACACTGGTGGAGAATTCTACAGAGGAGGATCTTTGCATTCTAAAGTCTTGATTTTTTTGCAGTGAGAGAGTGTGCCTTTGCAGGAGCACATGGTGGTTCTCAGCAGCTATAAATGGCTGTGTGCTACCATCACAGTGTGTCATCATGCTGGTTTTCCAGATGGGGAAACCAAACATGCATGAAGCATGCAGGAGCTATGGTTTGAGTCAAAGCTCTTTGAGCCAGGGGATGAGAATCCCTGATCTGCTGACTCTCTATCCCGTGGTTTAACCACAAGCTCATCATTTCCCCCTGGGGGATCCGCTCTGAAGCTGTGCTGCTCTTTGTGCGTGATTTTCAGAGAAAAGTATTTTCAGAGAAAATAATGTGCTGCTTGGGCTGAAATATCTTATAATGACTCTCTACCCAGAAGGCAGATGGGAATGCATATGGAGGAGGAAGTATGAGACAACAAATTTGGGTTAGGGAGAAATCCGTGTGGCTATTTGTTACAGTTGGTATCCTAAGAGGAAGACCACCGTACATTCAGCAGCTACTGGTCCACGTGGCAATTACCCTGTGAAGGCACAAGGCTGGGCTGTGCCACACATACACGAGGATGTCCAGCCCATGCCATGCATATCCCTTAGCACAGGGTAAATTTGGCTGGTTGTATCTGAGGCAGCTTCCACTTGGCTCCATGTCAATGTTCTTGTCTTTATCTTCAAGTAAAGCAGCACATTTGCATGTGACCACCCTTTTGTTTGGCCTTGGGGTGAGGAACAAAGGTGGTTTTTTCTAATAAAATCCTGCAAGAGCTCTTAAGACCAAAGTGTCAGCAATGAGTCTGATGGAAAGGATCTGTGCAGGTTGCCATGCTCTGACTGGAGGTTCAGCTGATGCAGCACAATGCAGAGTGCTTCGCATCTGAACAGACATGAGATTTTCTACACTATCCTCATTTTTCCTTCTAGGATCAGCTCCAATAAATGGTAATTTAATAGCTTAGGACGAGTGTGCCTCTCTTACTGGGGTCATGACCACTAGCTCTGGTTTGTTATGGTGACATGAGGACAAAGGAGCAGGCTCAAGCTGAGCATTGGTACCATTTTCAGACACGCTGGGAAAGGTTGTTACATGGATGTCATACGCAACTTGGACTAGAGTCCTGCAGAAGGATCACGTACTGGCTTTTCTCTGGCACAGATGGTTTTTAAAGTATCAGCTGTGGTCATAGAAGATACGGTGGTGAGAGACTACACTCTTCCATGGAAAACATAGAGAAGAAAAGCATCATATGTATCTACCAGAAGTTCAGTATTTCTCAGGCAAAAATTTGCAGTGATGTACAGGGACCCTAAATGGACCTGTGGAGACGACTGGGGACTGCCTGCCTGGGGAACGGAGGCTTGTGGGAGCATTAGCTGTGGTTTGGGAGTTCAGGCTCCTGAAATTAAAGCTGTGTATCTGCAGGGCAGTCGTGGCATGAGCACTCTCTGTATACGCTGTCTTTCACATCTGCCTTCCCGGGCATCAGCCCCTACCTGTGAGGTGAAGTGGACAACTTGAAAAGCCTTTTGCTGAAATTTGCCGAGGGGAGTCTGTCACCTCATGTCATCCATCAAGAAAGCATACATCCAGTGGTAATCTCTTATCTCTACTGTATGGGGCTGTTTGAAAAACAGCAGCACAGCCATGAAGTGTTATTGTTGTAGTATTATCTGGCCAGAAAAACAATTGCTGCTTTCCAACAGCTTCAAGCTTCCCATAAGCAACAGAAGGTCTCATGTTTAATGTACTTGCCATAAAGGCAGATGCCATCAAATGAAATGTATGTGAATGATTGTGCCCCTTCCCAGGATGACCATTGATGGAATGGACCAGTGTTTCTTGGCTAACAGTGTAGGAAACAAGATGGTTGGCACTGCATTTTCCTCCTTGAAGCAGTTTAGATGCAATTCAGATGAATATGAATCCCTTGTGGAACCCTCCTGGCTTCAGCTGAACTATGACACAGATGGGTCTGGCTTATTGCATGCAGCAAAAGCCTCTTAATTACAGCAGCATCTCAGTTTATTTGTTTTGGATCATCTTCATTAGCCATCACTTAAGCTTGTAATTAACAGCAGAATAGGGACTAAGAATGGTACCATCTCATACTGCTTGCCTTCCTCTAGTGCTGCAGCTGCTGAGCATTGCTCCTGTAAAGCTCAACACCTTCAGCAGTCTCTACCCTCCTGTACGGATGGCACTTCTGTCATCTGCACTCCAAACACATGTTTTATCCCCAGAAAAGCAGAAAGGAAATGGCAGTATTTTTATCCTGGGATACTTTTAATTGAGGTAGAACATCTGATGTTTCAAATGCCGTGCAGGCACGCCATGAATGGCAGGTATGACTCCTGGAAGGATGTTGCTGTCGGTCGCTTAAAATAGATATGCAAGTACCTACCTCCAGTGGAAGGGAGCACCAAAATCCTTGCAGAGACTCTGGCAGGCAAAACAGACAGAGGGATTGAGACCCAAGGCTCACATGTTAACCAGAGAAGCTTAGATATTCCCTCAGGAAAGAATGCTGCTCAGAAATATAAAACTACAGCATTGCTTTGATTGTGGCTGTTACTGCTGTCTTGTGGTTATAACCTGGTGTTCAGTGAATCACAGAATCATAGAATGATTAGGGTTGGAAAGGACCTCAGTGGACACATTTCTGTTTGGGTGTTTCTTCTGAAGTGCCTGAGATATTTTTATGGTTTTCAGTCTTTGTAGAGCTCCGATGTCCTGAATCGCCTCTTTGTAACCCTAAGCCCTGGTTGCCCTCTTTGGGCTGAAGGGCTGACATGACCAGCACCATACAGACATTTTCCATCACAACACAACTCTTGCTCTGAGATTCATTTTTCTTTTGTACAACTCTGGGATTCCTACATCTTATTTTAAATGCAGCTTGAACAAGGACAAGCATGGGCATGTAGCTTTAACAAGCTCTGCATTTTTACAGGGACAGAGCCTACTACAGTTATGCTGGTATCTTACTCTTGTCACCATGATGCCTACTTCTGAGCCAAGGCCCACCATGGCCATCAACCCTATGGGGCAAGCTCTGCTTCTATGAGGTTCATAGGTGAAGGGCAGGGATGCATCTCTACTCCAGCATTTCTGCAGGTGCTCTCTCTTGTGGGAGTCAGGGATGGACTTGGCTTTGAGAGCTGGCAGTTACAGGCATTGCTTCCACATGGTCCATGAGGAAATTGCCCAGACTGGCATCCAGTCCCTGTGAAACCATGAGCAGCTACTGTTTGTGGTGCAAGGCAATGTGCACCAACTGGCTGGGTCTATTCACAGGACAAGGTAGAAAGCTGGACATAGTGTTTGTGTATGTGTGAGCTGTTATGAAAGAGCTGCCTTATGCTCCAGAGCAATGGGTTTTTTTTCCTTTATTTATTCAAACATCTAAACAAACAAAGGCTTAGAGAATTGGGAGGGGTGAGGAGAGCTTATACATTTTGCTCCTCCTTTCTTCTGAAATGTCAGCTTCCTGCAGCGCTCTTGATCAATTCTGCTTTAGTGGATGCTGTCAGCACTGCCACACTCAGATCCAATAATAAACATCGAAGGGCAATGTGGGGGGACCCCACAGCAGTATTTTTAATGAAGTGCATCTCCAGGTTACACCAAATGAGGTTATTTGTGTCCTGGTACAGCCTTTGTTTGCAAACAACAGCCTCTCTAGGTAACCACATAACTGAGCACAAGTGGCTATTTATTTGCATGTCTGCTCACTATAGTAAATGAAGGGAACCCATCTGTTTGGGCAATGCAGAACAAAAATATAGAAGAGAAGCTGGATAAATTAATAATACAAGCAGCCCAGAAAAGGAGACGTAGCTAAATCCAGTGATTATTCTTTTCCCAAAGTTCATGCCAAGTCATCTAACCTGGAGCCTGACAAGAAAAATAAGGACAAATAAATCATTCTTTTCTTGTTGGCCTCATTTTTTGCCCAAAGATAAAACTCAAATCTTTTGGGCTGAACACAGTCCAGTAAATACACTCTTTCACTGACCCCATGTCCATCCCACAGCCTCCTCTGCACTGACTCATCACAGCATCTGTTGTCATCACCTCCCAAATGTCCCAGGGACCAGTTTTATCACAAGAAAAGGACTGGTTCAAAAGCTATATTTTTAAATGCAAGTTCTGTGCCCCCAGTGATGATCCAATTCACGAAGAGAAAGCAGGCAGGTTTATCAGAGTCTTGCCTTCGCTTGTTAGAATCAGTCGGTGAGTTTTACAGATCTGCTCTGCAGGTTGCTGGAAGCTGGTTGTTTCGTTTTAGGGTAGGGGCAGCAGAGACAAGCAGCCACTGTTAAAAAGAGAAATTAAAAATAAAGTGTGAGTCATTTGGGCTTAAAGCCAGCTGAATGCTTTGGACATGCTGAAGGATTTTTTGCGTCTGGATATTCTTGACCTGCAAGGTGAGGGGATATGTTACCAGAGCAGAGAATTTCAGCACCTACAGCTAACTGAGAGGAAGCTCTACCTTCTTTAACAAGGGCCCTGTAACAACTTCTGAGTGAGTGCCTTTCATCAGACTTCAGATACCACAGCAAGTCCACATCCAGCCATCCCTCAGGCTTTCATATCCTAGAGCCCAAAGAAAAGGTATCCAAAATCAGAACTTCATACTCCAGCACCAACTTTATTTCATTTCCCTCCTTCCCTAATCCCATAAGGGGGGGGGGGGGGACGGGGACCGGAACATCAGTGCTGTGCATTTCTTCACATTTGCTTTTCATAAAGGGGATGGGGTGAAGACAGATTTCACCATTAGAGCATCCCATTGGCAGGATAAGATGCTGTTATCTCAGGCTGCTCCCTTAGTCTCCTTTGTGTACTTTTGCTTAGGGCGAGAGAACTTTTCTCAGCATTTAGAGAGGAATTGGCCAGTTTGGTACACTTCTGACACATTTTGCAAAGGTACCTGATGTGCTGCAAAGGGACTGACTTAAATGAGGGGGGGGAAAATGTTTCCCAAACAGAAGAGTCCTGCAGTGAAGAGCTCACAAGGACTCAAATGGTCATTCCTCCACCCGCAAGTGTCCACAGAATCACCATGGTTTATATTTGGACTGTGTTCTCCCAAAACTGAGTCATATTTCCTTCCTCAAGAGTTGCTCCTAA
Source organism: Myiopsitta monachus (assembly GCA_017639245.1). Classification (NCBI taxonomy): domain Eukaryota; kingdom Metazoa; phylum Chordata; class Aves; order Psittaciformes; family Psittacidae; genus Myiopsitta; species Myiopsitta monachus. Next base: position 41,425,561 of record CM029923.1, read on the forward strand.
AGGGCTGGTGTTTTGAGAACAGTGCACATTTCTGCCTAGCTCATGCTATAGGCAAGAGTGGCCCTTTCTGTTGCATTCAGGTGGACTTAGATTACCAAGCTCATATGAAAATTAGACTCAACCTGAGTAAACAAATATTGATCTACCCAACCTCAGGTCACTGCTGAGAACAGTATTTTGAAGTAGTATATTGAAGGGCCAGGATCCCATCAGATGATACAAACACAGGGTGAAATTGAATCCTACTCTAGGGAGTTTGCAGCCTCAGTACAATCAATAGTAGCATCTGAAAACACTGGTCTCATTTGGGTTACAAAAATCTGTGTATTTGCGTGGATCCTCCTTTCATAGCTATGTATTGGAGAATAATTAATAAATAGCCTAGATCTCCTGAACTGGGGAGAGGGAGTGATGCTAAGATAGCTATGTTTTGGGGGCACACAGGGCTAGAGATAGATCAGGATAGGAGAATAGGAACAGTCAGTTTGAGGGGAAAGCAGGGCAGTAGAGTAGACTTTCTCAAGATGATTAATGCCGACCAAAAAGCTATCATCATTCAGGAGATGAGTGTTCATCTTGTATGGCAACTTGCACTGCCGAACGTGTGGTCTGGTAATTTTCCAGGTACTCAACCGTTTGACTTGAGGGGGTTTTGAACATACTGAATGAGATGTGAGGCCTTGTGAGCGCTGGAGTGGAGGCTGTAGAGTGGATTTTTCCCACCGTGGTGAATTAAGTAGGACATGCTGCCTTCCCAAGCAGAGTCTCTGACCCTCCCTTGTCTCTGAAGGGTCACATTTTATTTGTTAACACCTTGTAGAGAAAAGCCAGGGCAAGCTGGTCTCTTCTTGATGGTCTGAGTTTTCTTCTGAAATCACAATGTGTGCTTCAGAGGAAAAGTCACACTATCGAGTTTGGCTCATTCAGAACAATGAGGTTGGCTCACTGCAGGCCTGATCCCCAGCCAGCAAAATCTCCAGGATTACTGAGCAAATTGCCATTATTTTTGCAGCCGGATGGGTTTTTCCCCCCTCTCTCTCTACCAGGACGGAAGAAGGACAGGAACAACCCTGTCCATCAAGGCTCACTGTCACCAGCTCAGGAGACAGCGAGTGCCAAGTGTTGAGAGGACAAGTTCTCACATGTCCACATCGTTAGGACCATTTTCTGTTTCACATTGCAACAGGCTGGCCTCGACCTGACGCCTGCCTCAACAAAGTGGGATACTGCAGCTTGAAAGAGGCTGTTGAGTCAAGAACAGCTGAGAGCTACGATGATCCTGGCTTGTGTATAAATAGAGACAGAGCTGTTATCCTGATGAAATGAGACCAGATGTTTCTCCGAAATCCCTCTTCTCTGCTAGTGAAAATTATAGTTTAGTTACAACAGGGGTAAGCAGGCATCAAAACATTTTAGATCTACTAATGTTAGGAAGTCAAAGGAAACATCAGAGGATCAATACGCATTGCTGGGGCAGGGGTGCTGGTGTAGGCACCCTGTGATGCTGCAGGGGTGGATTGGGTAGTCAGAGTGGCTGCGAGCCAGAGAAGCCCCTTACTGCCTTTGTTCTGTTTGTCTGCTTCGTACCTCGGCATTGACATCCCAAGTTTAAAGCTCATGCTGCGACCACATTTGTAAGGTAGAAATTCAGTGTCAGCATATGCATCCTGGAGGCAGTTGGCATGAGATGAAGGAGGGACAACAGCAGCAGCTAAACTGGGCCTTGGCTCTTTAATATTAAACTTTCCCCAGTGCTGGGTTTTTTTTAATCAGTCTGCGCATTATCTGCCATCCCTGTTCAAAGAGGGTTTTAGCGCTTAATCCCAGGGGTAGGGAAAGCAGAAGAGTCTCTCTGAAGGTTTCAGGGCTCAGTCTGGCCTCAATTATACCAGCCTAAATCAGCAGAGAGTGGCCACAATGGACTTTGCTGGGACTGTGTTAGCAGTCAGTCACGTATCTTGCCAGGAGACACCTCTGGTCCATAAGGCTCTGTCCATAGGGAGTTACTAGGAGGATATAAGCACTGCCAGGCTGGCTTGGAATAGATGTTCACCTTGAGCAATATAACCAGGGCCTGGCTGTGGCCAGCTGCAGATGCTTAGGAAGGGATATCGGAAGAGGGAGAGTATAAAGTGATCCTTCCTTCGGCATACCCTCCCGGCTTCCGGTAATCAGTAGTTGAGAGACTTCCTGAGCCGGAGGTTGCATGAATTCGTGTAATCCTTTCTTTTAATTCATTTATAGTTTTGGCCTCCATGACATCCTGTGACAATAAGTTCCACAATGTAATTATGTGTTGTGTGAAAAAGTACTTCCTTCTGTCTGCTTTAGCATGGCTCCAGAACATTTCTCTCTATGCTCCTTTGCTCTCGTGTTGTGAGGAATAGGGGAAAAATCATTCCAGGTCTGTACCACACCTCTCTGACCTCTTCAGACTTCTCTGTCTTCACTTGCCCCAAGGTTTTGTTCTTCCAGACTGAAGTCTCTTCATTTTTCTAGTCTTTCCTCTTCATATTTGGTGGGTTTCCACCCCACCACTTCCACTGCCCTTACCACTCTCCTCCATGCTTCTTCTCATTTTATTATCACCTTTTTTTGAATCAAGATCACTGAAGTGAGACTTGGTCACTCCTGAGGGCACAAATTCATTCTCTTGAAAGAAGGTGAGCTAAAAAGTTTAACTTTTAAGTCAGACTGATGTAGTTCAGTGTCTTCTATAACACAGAATCTTTGGCTTAATGGAAGTACACATGCAGCTCTCTTCAAACATTTTGATTTAACCTATTCTGAGTAAGCCTCTAGCTCTAATTTAACTAGAGCCTGTGGGTTAATGTGACAGGCACAAGTAGATCAACTAATGGGCCTGTTTTACATGAAGGGAATTTCATGAATGTACTTATATTACTGCTCATTTAAGCTTGCACAAATCCTCTGTGCTATACTCGTGGAGAAGACCCCCAGCCAGAACAGCTGAGCTGATGAGCATAAAATCCTGGAGTCTCTAATTTCCAGGACATCTTTATTTGTAAAATATGTCTATTTTTGCTACTGCCATGCCTGCAAAACCAGCCTTCCTATTTCAGTCATCCCTGCTCTTTATTATTGTTTATATTGCTCAAAACCCCACAAGTGAAGGCCGAATAGCTTTTCTTTTCTGCTACCATGTGAATTTCAGAAACTTCACTATCCAGTAATTCCAGACCTTGCTGCTAGTATGGCTTGATCATGCTTGCAGATACAACCAGACCTCACTTGATGGGAACCAGTTGCTAGTATCTTGCCCTGCTCCTGTGTAATTGTCATCCCAGGATTGTGCGGCAGCTTTTTAAAACTCCTCTATTTCCCTTTTGGCAGTAGCTTAGCAGCCACATCCTTCCCTTGCAACACGCCAGCTCCTCTTCTCTTTCCCAAAGCATTTTCATCCCTCTCTCCCTCCTGCAGCTGCCTGTGCAAGCTCCCTGCAGCTGCAGCAGGTAATGACCCCCGCTCACTCCTGCAGCTGCTTGTGCAAGCTCCCTGCAGCTGCAGCAGGGACCCCCGACTTATGTGCAGGATGGAAAAGTCTCTGCAAAGCTGACAGCAAGAAGGAGGCTGTGGGCAGGGTAGGAGGGGAAAACTTTAAAGAGTTTGTTTGGATTGTGGGCACTAAATAATAAGTTTAGAGAGTATGTGTGTTGTTATGTTACGAGGAGCAGTGGGAATGAGAGACAATGTAGGAGGGGAAAAAATTGGTTTTCCTACTGCTTTATGGTATTATTATGTGAATTTATGCTGATGTCGGCCCTGGAGAAGTAGCCTGAATGCCCTCAGCTCCCAGTTCTTTGGAAACCATGATGCAGAGTGATGCATGGAAAGAGTCAGAAGAAGTTACTGGGTGCCCTGGCTGTGCTGCTTTTGTGCAGAGCTGTGCAGAATTGCCCTCTGCCTGTCACAGTGGTGGAGGGATGAATCCTTGCCAGTTGTCATCCTGGTTTAACTCTTCTTGGTTATTGGGGTACTTAAAAAATCCTGCTTCCCACAGAATTGAGGCTGACACAGGATCAAGCTCACAGGTTCTCTTTTTCCCCTGTGTCTCAGCCCCTGCAACCTCAGGAAACGTTGAAGTTGTCGCTCTGTTCAAACACAGGGATAAAGGTTGAAGAACTAACAAAATCCCTGCAGGAATAATGAAAACTGGCAGCCAGGTAAAGAAGGAAGATCCCACAAGCCTCTTTACTGATGGTGTCCACCCTCTGCTAGATAGCAGGCAATCTATGCTGAGGCATGAATCTGCAGGAAGCTGGGCTACACCAGTTCTGCAAATCATGTACCAACCAAAGGTTTTGAAGAAGGATGTTTCTTTGTTTTCAAACTCAGCTTGGAAATCACAGCAGGGTGCATATTCGCACCATACAATGGAAAAACTGCAGCTAACTCATCTCATTTCAGAAAACAGGGCTTTAAACTGGCTAGAGAATGACCCAATTGTAGGGCAAGATTCAGGTCAAGCTCTCAGTCAAGCATGAGACAGAAACACACAGGAAATGAGGTTTCATCAATTAATCATAGGGCTGGCAGGACTTTTTTTCTCCATTGAAATAGTTGGTGTATTTTCCATCATGGATGCAACCATATCAATACAAAGGTTCTCCATTCTACTTGAATCAGGAGGCTATCCACTGATACTTTGCAAGTCCTCAGGTCCCACAAGGAACTTTTGGGAACTCTTAAGACAAATCCTCAGGTTTGGGCAGCTAACAGCGACCTGTCAAGCTGCAGAGCTTACACTATGGCCCTTTCAGAGGGAAGTTACTGCTCTTCAACAAAGCTGCAGTAACGCACAGTGTGAACCCTCTTATTCTGTTGTAGTGCAAAACAGAACAAGGTGATGTATCGCATGGTTAGGAAGGGGGAACTGTATCTAGTTTAAAGCAACTTTATGACAGTGTAATTGCTGTAGGGCTGCACTAATTCAACTGCTATTTCAAGAAAGGAAAAACTGTTAGCCCCTTTGTACTGATGCTGAAGTTGTGTACAGAGACAGCCTGCGTTAATGGAGATAATCACTGAATCTACACGCTTGGATGATTTTATCCTGTTCATGCTGACCATGGACAGGTACGAACTCAGATCAAGAGATTACAGGGAAGGAACTCAAAGCAACCTAAACCCCTTTGCTCACCCCCCCCCCCCTTAAATTTCAAGTTATAACACCGTGATTTAAAAGACATTGGGATGCACACTATGTTCGCAGATATTTTATTCTGGGTTGGTAAAGCACATGTACCTTAAGCATTAGGGACTTCATCAAAAGAGAAAAAAACCAGAAAGCTAAAACCTGGTACACAGGCAGCTCAGTAAATAAGCATTCAGAACACTCCACCTGCAAATCCCCGGGCTGAAATGAACTTAATCAACCAGTTGTCCTCCTTTCTCTGCAGCAAACCTCCTCCTTCCCTACCTGAAAGAGGCAAACCGTGTAAGCGCATGAAAGATTTAGAAGTCTCCATTAGGCATGCTCTGAAGTGCAATGTGAACTCTAACAAAAGGGAAACCCCATCTCTTACTGCTTTTTGAGACTAAACGCATTTACTTTCCTGCGATGCTGTCAGCAAGCCGGAGAAAGGGCCGCGGTGAGACGCATGTGGCTATTCCTCCGCAGACCTCAGCGGCCTTATCCCCCGATTTGCACTTCTTTGGGACGCTTCCACCGAGCCACAAACTGCGTTGCTAGCCGCCTTTCCCGCCGCCCCTCCCAGGCTGGCTCCCGCCGGGGAGGTGAACCGGAGGGCGGGCACCGGGGCTGCAGCTGCAGGACCGGCCTGCGCGGAGCCTGAGGGGAAGCCGGGATGAAACCCCCCGGGGGCCGCGGCGGGAAGCACCGCATATGAAGTGGTTACGGGCGGGAGTGGGATGCGGGAACCGGGCAAGAGCGCCGCCGGCGCTACATAGGAGTGTGAAGGGGTATGAAAGGCTGCTGCCGGCCCGGCGCCGCCCGCCATCTCCCACCTCCCCGCTCTCCCTCCGGGCAGGAGCGGGGAGGGGGGGTCCCGGCTCGCTGCCTCAGCGGCCGATTGCTCTGGCCTGGCCGAGCCCTGCCGTCCACCGCCTGCCCCGTCCGCGCGGCCGCTCGGCCCGCCACTGCTCGCGCCTGCTCCCCAGGGGTGCCGGCAGCGCTGAGGGCGCGGCGGGGCTGCCGCCGGGTGCTGGAGCGGGCGGGCCGCGGCCGCCGCCTCCTCCCGCTTTGACGCAGGGGGCGGTGAGGCCGGGCGGAGGGGGCGGGGAAGAGAGGGGCGGGAAGGGGGGAGGGAGGGATGGAGCCTTGCCGCGGCGCGCTCTGGGGCGAGGTGAAGCGGCGCTGAGGCGCGGCCGGGGTGCAGCGGCGGGAGAGCGACGGCGCCTCCTCGTCCCCCCTCCCTCAGTATGGAGGCGCCCCCCACAGCAGCGGGCGAGCCGGCGGCCTGGGTGGCGGAGGCTTTCTCGGAGCCGGAGCTGGGTTCGGAGGAGCTGGATGCAGCGGCAGGCGGCGTGCTGGACCGCGTCCTGCTGGAGTCGGTCTGCCAGCAACAGGGATGGGTCCGCGTCTACGGTACGGGGCCCCGGGGGGCGGATCCGCGCCCCAAGCAGGGCCGGGCGGGAGGGGCGGGTCGGGCCCGTTGCCGGCTGCGGTGGCAGGTTGGAAGTGAGAAGCGGCGGAAAACTTCCTGGCCCTAACTTCTTTCTGCTTTCCTTTACTCCCTGCTGCTGAAGCTCCCAGTTCCTCTAGTCTTCTTTAACACCCTCACACTCCCCCGCCCTTTTCCCGGCGACAGGAACCCCGGGTTCAGCTGCTCTCCGCGCCTTGCCGTGGGCCGCCCCAGCCCTGCTGAGGTGCAGGGTGCCCCGCTTTGAGGCTGCCTGAGCCCGCACCCGCAGGGGACGCCGCGGTGTTTCAGGCGGGGAGCCGCGTCCCAACCTTTTGTGTCGCCGGGAGTCAAGTACAGGATACGAGTGCACGCTTGCCGCCTGCCAGCCCCGGCTCTGATTAGTATTAATGAGGTACTAAAGGCCTGGGAGGTGCTGATACGGCGGATCTCGTCGCCCCAGACTTACTGGTGTGTGTTAAATTGGCACCTTTATTATTTATAAAACGGATGTTAAAATCTTTCGCAGTTTGGCCAGTGTACAGGACCTGATGTTGTTTCCCCTTCTTTCTCAAACTCCCTGGTATGTAACCTTTTAAAATTAGTTTGATTTATGTGACTGGGTCTCTGGTTTGTTTAGGCTCCCAACTGAAATGCAGTCAGGCTTAATCTCTCTGTCAGCACCTAAATAGTGGAAATTCTGTTTTGTCTTTTCTTTTCCTCCTGTTTGTCTTGGTAATCTGACAATAATTACTCTCGTGGGTCAGAGTGAAGATCATTGCAGACAGTATCTTGTTTTCCCTTCTGTAGCAAATTTGCTAGTCCATCCTCCAAAACACAGTGGTTGTGGTGTTTGCATGTGCAGTTACTATATTACTATTATCTAATGCTGTGGACAACCTGTGAAGACCCATTTTCTTTTATTGGTACTTTTTTACGTCAGATCCTGTCATACTGCTGGGTCTCCCTGTGGCCTTCCTTCCCTGCCCTGACCCCCAACGAGATTCTCCAGGTTTCCCCTGACCTGTAAAACTAGAAGTAAATGTGCTCTGTTACCCATAGCACTGATCTGTTACTGACTGCAGTATTCCTGAAACAGAAAGGTGGCATAAATAAGTTATCTTGGCTGAAGGCAGTTAATTATTGTGAGTACCACCAGTGCTAGCCTTTGTACATATCAAATGAGGAAGATCAGGCTGCAGGTTTTCTGGAGAGCAGAGCCTGTTCAAAGACCTTTGTGTTTGTTTTGGAAGCTGGAAAAGCTGGTGCACTGGGATGAGGTTGTCTGTCTGCTTTCTGTCTGGTACATCAATGAGCAAAGTTGTACTTAACACAATGAACTGTAATAGAAGTTTGGGATTTTTAGTAGTTTCCGCTGTGTCTAGCTTGCCTGCTTCTTGTGTGGCTTGCTTATGTTGCTCTCGGCCTAATGCTGTATAAAATATAACCTTCTAAAAAAAGATGTATCTCTGCTGTTGTCAAGGGGAGCTCTGAAGGGAGCAGATTGCCTCCAAAATGTTTGTTTAGAATACTTTCCAAAGGTAAAATGAGAATGTACTTAAGAAGAGGATGTCTGGCACCAGCCTATCTGATTGTTACCCAAGGATATATCTTGTATGAGTGGAAGCAGGAATGTGGTTTCAAAATAAGCCACAGTGAAAAACATTGCTTGTTGATAAAGTCATATGTTGTGTTGTGTTTGTAGCCTGACACTAATGTGTAGATAAAGGAAAATATTCCTTATGACAGAGCAGCTAGTTCACAGGCCATAAAAATCAGCATATACTTGAAGCAAGTAAAAATACATCTCATAGCCCAAGGACAATAACTAATTATTCCTAGTCTGTGTTTAAAAACAAATCATTATCTCTATCCCTCATAAAGAATCGGATGTCTTCTCTCCTTCCCAATGAAATTACAATCAGATGAGCTAGTATTTGTTTATTTCCTCCTGATTATTAGCCTTTTTTTTTCTTCCATGAACATATCTGGAGAAGTTTGAGGACAATGAATCAAGCTGAATCTGTGCCCTGTTTGTGCACAACTAAATATGGGTTACAAACCTATGAGTGACAAGCGTCACACAGTGAAAGAAAACGGGAGCAGAAAGCTTAGCATTATTGTCTTTATTGTCTGATAAACAATGAGTACACTAACACTAATTATTTCACCATGAATGGCTGGGGGAGGGAAGGAATATGTAGCACATGAGAAGTGGAGAAGCATTTTCTAGCAGGCAAGAAATGCAGCTTTTGATGTCAGGGTATTTCTTTCCCACAAGTCCTTATGAACATGGACTGCTGTGTTGGGGAGTTGTTCCAGATGAAAGGTGACTGAAAAGTGTCTTGAGTACTGGAAGCTTCTTTTAAAGAAAAGAAGTTCAGCAGCTGCTTGAAGATGACTATTTATTACTGTGCATCTCTCTTCTGCAGTGGTGTGCTGTCCACTTTGTCTCTATCCAAGGAGGTAATTACTGGCATAAGGGAGTTGGTCTGTCTGTAGAGCCTGTAAAACTAAGTAAGCACAGAGAAAATAATTCAGTAGTAAAGGACATCATTACTGGTCTACGTGGCTTGCCAGCAGTATGACAGTGATGTGAATACAGTAGGACTTTACGATGTCTGGGATGTGATTTCCATGTGACACTGAGGTCTTTTCTGACTTCACTAAAAGATCTAAATCATAGTCTGGCTATTTTTGCATTTCCTGCGTTAGCTGCAGTAGTTCAAGTGTAGATTTTTCATTCTGGTTTGTCAGCTGCTGGTTGAGTGAATTAGCAAGGATGTTAACAAACCATGGAAATACAATTTCTTTACCAAAGGACAAAGTTTGTAGCACAAGTGGTTTCCCCTATCCTGATGTTTGAATAGTGAGCTGGAACAGCATATTTGCTTGTTGGAGCAATAGGTCTAATTGCTCATGAAACACTAATCATGTGAGTGTTGTTAGATGATATTCCCAAGAACTGGATTTGACACACAACTAATGTTTCTGTGAAATATATATCAACATGTGTTCTGGATAATGGTTTCCTTTCAGACTTGTGCATGTGTAACAGGTAGGAGGGAAGAAGTTTCTTGCCTAGATTAATGCTATAGTTTTTTTATCCTCTGTAAGAGAGATAACTGACATTTGAAAGCATCCACCAATGTTTCAAGGTCTCTTTCTCTGCTCTTTGAAACAGATTTTGGGAGGAGGCGGCAGTGGAATAACTGAATTTATAGCATTCTCAATGCTAAGTGTGAAAATGGAGCAATTATGTTGCCTGGTGTAGCTGACTGAATATCCATGGATTTTGTAGCAGTGAATTGCAAAGCTAGCATTGCAGGATTGGTGTTAAATGTTGCATGTAATGGGGGCAGAATCGGATTTTGCCTGACTTACAGTGTGCGTCTAAACAGGTTGTAAACTTCTGTTAAGTGGTTGTCAAATTAATTTCTAAAGTGGTTGCTATAGCTCACTGCTAATGCTCATGCGCTATTTCAAAACAGGAGTTGCTGAAGTATGTAGAAAATAGCAGGGAGAAGAGTCTGTTTTTGAATGTTCACCCTGCAAATAGACATTGTTGCTGTGGGGCCTTGTCTGGACTAGGAAATGTCTTTCTCTTTTAGCAGTGGTGCTAAAAGATGATAGTAGCTGTACAAACCGGCGTGCAGATCAGACATGGACATTTTCATCGCCTTGTCCTCTAATCCTGCGGCAGGTCTGGAGGCATTCCTCACTGCCAAAATAAGCCTCCTCACCCCCATCCTCCTGGCAGAGAGAAGGCTCTTCAAATACAGGCTTGAATGGCTCCATGCTTTTTCATGGAAATTGATCTACAGACAGAGCTTTGCTGGCTTTGGCTCTAGAAAGAGCCCTAGACCCTGTGTAGACAGTCAAAAATGGCTCTTGACTGCCTTAAACCTGAGTCTCAGGCTTCTAAGTATTGGCCCTCAGAAAATATTAGACTCTCATGCTCAGGACTGAAGCCATGGTAATGTACAGTGTCACATGGAGATTAAAACATAGCTGTGTCTCGAGCACTGAAAAGAAGCATCTCCTAATCATGTGAAATTCAGTTCAAAAGCCTAATTTCTGTGAATTATCCATTCCAGCAGTCCAGTGTCTACCTTGCTCAGCTCTTATATCAATGATTCCAGCTCTGTTCTTGGGGTTTTCTGGTTCTTTACAGCCTGCCTTGCTATGGTTTTGTAAGTAGCTTGATACCTAGTGATTTTGGTTGGTTTATGGTGGGTTTTTTTTGTTTGTTTGTTGTTGTTGTGGGTTTGTTTTGTTTTGGTTTCTTATCTTGTTCTACTGCTTTCAGTTGTACCTAAAAATGCAAAAATTATCCATTTCCTAAGCATCTTGCCTTGGATGAGCACCAACAGTCATTGGTAGCACCTTGTCATTGTCTTCAAATCCTCTCCTTTCAGCCATGCTCATGCTGCTGGCCAGCTCTTTCCGAGATGTCCATGCGAGGATGGTGAGTGTGGGCCACGACTCTCTCCGGGGGACAGTGTCACTTCCCCGGGGCCCAGTCTGCCCCCCCGGCCTCCACCCGAGCCGGTGGAGATCCCACCAGGTGGCGGCATCTTCATTGCGGTGGTGCAGGAGCTGCTGAGGCTGCCCGAGGCTGCCCAAACCAGGCTGGGGGATATTGGATAGCGTCCTCGCCGCTTAGGAGCATTATCGCCCATCTCCAGAAGCTCAATTGAAAAGTAATCTGGAGGCTTTATAACAGGGGTTAGGTAGCAAGAGTGTATTTAATGTAAAAACTGAAAAAACCTCTCATAACAAGTTGAAGTGGTGAGACAATCTGATAGTTGAGAGGCGCCTTTTATAGCAGTAGAGGGTTTTCTTCTCATTGAGATGTATGCAGATAGTGTAGCTGGGCAGGGTTTTGTATACTGCTGCGTTTATGAGTGTGTACAGAGCTGCGATTCCTTGTAGGGGATTGTTTGCTGTTATGAAGAGTTAATAGGAGATAAGTTGAAGATATGGATGAGACCCTTGGAAAGCTGCGAGGGAGCTGATATGCTGCACAGCCTGTCTGTGCAGGCAGACTTGTATTGGCAAGTAGAGAAGGTCAGTGTTCATGAGCATTTATTTCCCTTCTGATCAATAGGCTTATTTTTAACTCACCTAGAAAGTTGGTGCAAAAGCAGGCTTGGAAGATAAACCTTGTTGGGACAGGAAATGTTATTACCTGGTATTTGGACAATTCCTCCTATAGTGATATCTGACCTTATCATGGCCTTCAGGTACCGCTGCAGCGTAAGGTACAAATGTTAAATAATGAAGGCATAAAGCTTTTTAATTTTGTTGAGGTGATAAATAACAAGTATTTCCAGTTGGTGCCCCATTGTAAAAGAAAGAGCTTAATAAAAAATAAGGTTCTAAGTCACTGCATTTGTTAAAGATTAAAAATGGCCAACTGTGCTGTGGACAGAAACCCTGCTTCCCTTGATATTCCAGGGAGTATCAAAAGGTATGAGTGAAGTGCTCTTACATGTGATCTGTTCATGCTTGATGTATGACAGATCCTCTGATAGCTCTTTTTGACTGCAGGGAATTGTTGCAAGTGTGAATTATGGGTCCTCTGTGCTACTGTGGCTATTGAATCTCTGCTAACTTTCTTGTGTATTTGCAGTAGTGATTTGGAGTGCAGCTGAGGGCTGGATATAGCCTGTTTTCTTCTTGGTTAGTTTGCTCCCAAATTTTATTGCAGAATTATCCCTTTGAGAGTAAAACCGCTTGCCCTTCCTCTTTTTGAGGAACAACATTGATGTTAATTTATACATAAATGGTTTATGTAAATCTTTTTAGGAGTTTTTAGCTAAGTTTTTTCATCTGGCTGTGTTGTTGCAAATGTTGCCTAGGTTACTAATTTATTAAGTCACTTAAATATTTGGAGGTATCAACAATACTAGAGTGTGTTCAGGAAAATGAGGATGACATTATTTTAAAACACCAGTTTCCTGACTCCTGTATTTCAGTCACACAATTTATCTCTGGCTGAGCATTTTCATGTGGTGCTGTTTCCTATTTTTAAACAATAGGAGAAAAAGGGAAGATAACAGGAGCATAATTGTGACCCATTGACTTACCATGAGATCATGGGTTCCTTTCAACTGCTATTTATAGATTTTTATAAAAAATAGCTGATATTTCAGCATTTTCTGGCATAAAGGCCTTTTTAGCCTCAAGGTCATAGAGTTAAGCTCTCATCTGAATTCTTTCAAAATCCCCTGTAGAGTCACATAGTAATCATGGAAATACAATTTGTACCTGCAAGGAAAGTAACCAAGTAAAAAAAAAAAGACTGCATTTTGGTTTGTAAAGTTCTCACAAAGTCCTTTGTCTGTTTTGATACACACACACCGCTCCTCCCCACCCCTTCCCGCCCGGATCTCAGAAAGCCTTTATAAAAGTGATCAGGAGGGAATAACGTGTTAATTCTCTTTAATGGGGTTTCAAAAGGTCACAAAACTGTAGAAAGGCTCTTCTCCAAGAATCAGGATTATTTTTAATTATAAAGCAAGTTGGAGTAGTGTGAGTAATGAGCTCTTGGAGGTGAAGGGAGTCTGCACTTAAGTAAATGTGAAACTAAGTCCTGGATTCAGATCCTGTATTATCTAAAGGGATAATTTATATATATATATATGTATATATATTCATATATATAATATATACACACATATTTTCTTTTTCAGCTGAGAATACCCTCTTTAGAAAAATAACTCTTATATTGCAAGCACTGGCAGGCACTTAGTTAAACACATTAATTCTGCAAACTGTGGGAAAACGACACCCATTTCAGCAGATGTGCAATGTGTTTGTTGTAGATTTGCATAAGAATGTCTATGCTTCTCTGTTAGTTGTTGGCTTGATTAAAACTTTCAGGCACCTTTTCCCTTCCTGTAGTGCTGTGTCTGCATTCTTGGACATTAGTGGCTTAATTGAAAATACTCTGCTTCTTGTGTGTTAAGATAGTTTTATTCACACACTATTGCACTGTGGATGTGCTTGGTGTTTTACAGACAGGCTGCTTTGCTTGCCTTTTGGAATCTGTAGTGTCGACCAGAGAAGAAAGGAAATAAAAAAGGTGAAAAATGAAATTAGAGGTGGGTGGAGGATTACAAGGTAGAGTATCAGGAGATGGGACAGGATAGTGTGTATTCAGTCCTTGCTTCCAAGGATGTGTGGAAATGGAAGTCAGTACTGTGATGAGAGGAAGAGAAGTGTTTAGGAACCTGTGACTGAAAATGATCACCCATCTTTCAGGCTTAATCCTTCCAAGTGTTAGGCCTTCATGTAACAGTCCAAAACATTCAGTAGAATCTCTTCACATTGCTCCCTTTACTAATCTGAATGGTGTGAAAAAAGCAGAGAAAATTCTTTCAGATGACCATGGATACTGTAGCATTAATTCTGAGAGAGCTTTCTGTACTCTAGTAGCAGGGAATTTAAGTGGGGTAGTAGGAGGCAGGATATTGGAAAAGAGGATGAGAACTTGGAATTTGACATGAAGTTTCTGACAAGGAGAAACTAATTAGGAAACAGCATTTTGTGTATATATTATCCACATGTGACAAATATATGCCCACCGCAATGATCCAGGCCTTTGGGATAAGGCATTTTGTGTCAGGAGTGGTTTTAGGGCTTTTTTGGGATGAAGGGATGAAAGACAATTTAGCAGTATTCTAGACAAAGCTTAATGCTTGAGGAATGCAGGTCTGGAGTTGTGCTATCCCTTCTCTCCTGCTAGCAATGGTTTTGTGTAGGCCTGGTAGCCAGCAGAGCACTTTTGGGTTGGCCAGCACTGGAGAGAGCATTATCTTGCCAGATGAGAAGTTGCTTGCAGTTCCTGCATGCAGCACCTCTAGCTTTGTCATTTTATCAGTTGCAAGGTATTTAGTGGTGTGGAAATGAGAAAGGAAGGGAGGAACTGTTCTTGGTAGGCAGCAGGGGTGTGCAGGGTTATGAGCAGTGAGCCAGCTTGCACCTCTGACAGCTTCAAGCTCTCTTGTGCGAGGACTGATGTTCCACAGCTCTAGAATAGCAGTGTTTGTGTTTAATAAGTTGGAATAAGTTGGAAAGCCCAGATATTTGTAATATCAGTTTTTTTGTATATTCTTTACAGAAGAACTTAAAGTGACTGTGTGGAATGTAGCCGTCTAACTGCATTTTTCTCCTTAGGAAACACATCTCCTTTTGCCAGTCAGGGTTTGGAGTAAATACAGGTGAGATTGGTACTTCTGGAGGGACTTCTTTTCCATGATCTTTCCATATTCTTGTATGGCAGATAAAGTTAAAAGCCTGCTTGCTTTCTTCAGTTTCTCATTACTTGAGTCACTGGATTGGCTTGAGATAAGCGGAGGTAATTCACACCCTCATTTAGCTGACTCTAGTGCAGTGATACCAGTCTCAACAAGATAGGGTACAGATGCTGTGCTAGTCAGCACAATGTGTAGCATGGGGGTTTGAGGAAAATGTTTGGAAAGCAGCTGTGGCTGGGAGGGCGAAATCCAGTCCTTAAATGTCATTAGGGAATTAAATGATCACTTTGCTTCTGTTTTGCATACCATTTTGACATGACACATGGTGACTGCTTTGCTGTCCATTGGGGTAAAAGAAGGAATTGGTTTCACCTACTTGCACCATTCATTGCCTTGCTGTGCGAGTGCATCCAAAGCATTAACAGTTTTATTTGAAAGTGCTGCTGTGAGCTGGGAAAGTGAAGAAACAAGGCTCAAGTAGGTCAGATAACTTGCCCAAGGGCATACAAGAAATTTGGCAACGGAACTCAGATCTCCTGAGACATCTGCTGTGCTTTGCTTGCATACTTTGAGTTGCACTGCTTCATGTTTGGAATACCTTTAAGCCTGCTACTTTACTTGGATCCTCTTGTGACTATTAATAATCCTCTCAAATACCCTATTAGCTGTCAGATCTGTAGGTCAGTGG
Source organism: Myiopsitta monachus (assembly GCA_017639245.1). NCBI lineage: Eukaryota > Metazoa > Chordata > Aves > Psittaciformes > Psittacidae > Myiopsitta > Myiopsitta monachus. The sequence goes on from CM029923.1 coordinate 41,441,115, forward strand.
GGCAAGATGCTCTCAGAGGGGAACTGTCATTAAGGTGGTTATATCTTTACTCACTCCCACTCCCCAAAGAAAACCCCCAAAAACCAAAGGTAAAGTTTTGTTGACCTTCAAAATATAATAAACTTGTCTCATTACAGTGATAGTAGAATGGACTGCTGGTATGAAGGGGTTTGGATAGCTGGAACTAGTTGACTTTTCTGAATCTGTGGACAGTGCCAGGTACTTGGCTGTATCGTTATTTCAAAATAGGTAACTCTTCACTGTAGACTGGGGGAGGAAAAATGTAACCCAGATTGAGAGTGGAAAACCACAGGGCAGTGATTAAACCACATGAATCTGTAACATCCTTTCCATGGCATTTGAGACCCTGTGCCACTGTGTAACATGGTTTTGTTGGCTTTGCCTGCAGTTGACCGATCTGTAGTAGTTTTCTGTATTAGTATTATTCTATTATTAGTAGTATTCTGTACTTTATCTTGGTGTGCAGGCATACAGTGCGTACTAGGAGCTAGGAAAGAAGAAGAGACAAAAAACTTCCTGAGAAGATGTTTATTTACATTATGAGGTTGTACTTCAGGCCGTACAGATGAGCTGCTGCTTTTGCTGCGTTTCCTAGCTTGAGTATACTGGAACATGTACATCATGCACCAAAAGCACAGTGTTCTCACCCTTGCTAGGAAATCATTAGACTAACTCTTCAAATAAATCTGAGCACTTGCTGTTTTGAGGTACACTTTTGTAATTATTTTCCTTTTTTTTTTTTTTTTTTTTTTTTTGCTCAGGATGATGGGTAGTTGATAGGTCTCTTGGAAAATGAGATAACAGGAAAAAGAATGGTGTCACCAAAAGGGAAATAGAGAGTTATGGCAAAAGCATATGGTGTTTAAAATAATAAAAAAAATAAATAAAAAAAAATCAACCAACATCTTTTTTAACCTGATTGAAGAAGGTTTATCTTTTAGATGGTATAGGCTTATGGGGTCTCTTTCTTGCTCCTTGGCAGCACTTGCTTGGGATGTCAGTAGGGTGTGGGGTGATTTATTACACTGTTGAATGAATTTCATGGGGTTCTTCCTTAACTCCTTCCATTAGCTAAAGCCTTGCCCACTGAAGTTTTCAAGCTAAACTTGAAGGTTATGAGTTTTGTGTCCCATATAGAAAGGTAGCAAAGAAGTTTTATGGTCTTGCCATAAATGTTTGTCAGTTTTCTTTCACATGCCCTTGGCTGGTGACTCCTATGCTTAAAGAAGCCCCTGCAGTTCTTCAACATCAAGATCTGTAAGTTGTGGCAGAGCAGCGTGAAATGAAGCCATTTCAAACTCAACTATCCTCATTTTGATTCCAGTCACTGCTAATGTCTGAATTTATAACCATTAAATCAAATTAAGGAAGAAAGAAGCTTTTTTTTTTGGCAGCCTAGACAAGTTTTATAGACGGAAGTTAAGCACTTTCTGCTCCGATTTTTTTTTTTTTTTTTTTTTGGGGGGGGTGTGTAGGGGGGTGGGGAGAGTGGTAATAGGAAAGCCAGGAATGTTAAGTAAACGGCCTCTGTTCACCAAAATGATGAATGTGTAGGAGAAAGGATGGATAATAAGAAGGAAACAAATGTTTTTCATTCCAACCCAGTGCTGTAAAGGGGGACTTTGCATGCTGTAAAAATGAAAATATGTCTGAAGCTCTGGTGGAAAAAAAAATAAATTGAGAGGAATGCAGTAATAATAGTTAAATTGCTAAGTTGTGTGAAAAGGCATTTATCTTCCCTATACTGGCACAACTTGCTTTCTGCTTTTTCTTTGTCAGAATGTATTGCTTTTTCTGTGTTAACAAATAGGAAAGGGTAAAAATAGGAAACTCTGAAAATGAAGTATGGCTTTCAATGATAAATGTTTTGTGCAAGAGCAACATTCACCTGAAGCCTTGTGTCTCAAAGTTATCTGGATCCTGATTTCACTGGGATATTAGGCCAGTTATCTCAAATTGTACATTTTGGTGATTTGGGTTTAATAGCTTCTTACACTTTTTACCTGATACTTGGAAGGAGAAGGCAGGCAGTCATGTATAATTTTTATGTATAGGAGCCAGTAAGCAACTGAATTATCCGTAAGCAACTAGGAGGAGGTTATCTCCTTAGTCTTATATTCCAGTTTGAACATTATTAATAATATGTATTATAAGCCCTGTCTGTATGAAGAATTTGAAGTGCAATAGCTGTTACTATCAGGAGACAGTAACTGTTTTCCTTGTAATGGTCTGACTTTCTTGAAATGGGTTTGAAACCAGATCAACCTAGGACACAGCAAGTGCTTTATTGGGAGTTAAGGTAGTTTACCATATGAGTGGGTAGGTTTTCCTATAAACAGGTGCCAAGAATTAAATTGACCTACTTCTTCCCTGCTGAGAACTTGTTGTGGGTTACATTAGCTCTGATGTTTCACTAACATTTTAGGAGAAGAGGTGAGTGGACTGATGGATCCTATTTTTCCGTGTGTTCAGGCTGACAACCCTGGATAGCTGACTCTGCAGGATTAGCAGAGGTGTCCACTGCTGTCCAGGTCTTGGTGACATATCTGTATAGTTGTAGAACATAACCACCGCATCTCTTTACAGATCAGTCTGTACCTAGATGGCTCTAAGGTAACTTTGAGATGAATCTTGAATATAAACTGTGGTGAGATGGTGATGTTGGTATTCAAAAACATGTATCTTTGCTGTCAAGATTGCTATTTTTGTTGATGGAGTTTAGAAGGGTTATCATAAGTTCAGTCTAAAAAAATATGCAATTATGTTTAAAACTGTGTAAGAGACTTACAAAGGAAAAGCTGTAGTGTATCACTTACTGTGTACTTGTATTTCGTCCATGAAATGGCTTACTAGTTAAAATGTTCTAGCTGTACTTTTGATGTCCATTTATAATAACCATTCAATTCTATAGCTGACATAATATCCCTCCCAATTTTGTTTTCAGACTTTATTGATGTGGCTTCTTGGTGACCTACTTTCACCGCTTCAAGGTTGCTTTTCTCATTCCCTTCCAAAAGGAAGTGCCTTCCATGAGAAATGTTGGAAACTCACTAGCCAGTTTCTAACACTGGTAGGTGGAAACTTGGACCTGACTGAGTAGCCTTCCACTTACTCCCGGGGTAGATGAGGCCACTAATTCTAAGGTACTTTCCTTACTAAACTCTGTTGCTAATAATTTTGAGACCCTGGAGGTGGGGTGTTTGGAGAATGAGGGAAGGAAATGCCTGCATTTCCTTGGAGCTCTCATTACTCATGACTGAATTGGTTGGCCCTGTGACTCTAAGGGCACTGCATTGGCCTCTTGTCCTTGCAAGGGGCCAGCCATAAATCATGTGCTTATTACTTAAGCATTTGCACAGCTGGAGAAAGAGACATCCCAGTTCTTACTCTTTTTCTCATTCTGTGGTATTCTTCCTCTGCGTTGCTCATTCTGGGTTTTTTGGTGTTTGGTGGTTTTTGTTTTTTTTTTTTCCCTGTAATTTCCACTGGAGGTGATTCAGTTCAAGGCTTAGTTGTATCTTTCTTCAATCAGTGGTGCTTTTGCTTTTTATCTTGGGCATGAGGTATGTGCTTACTTACTTGCGGAGCCACTTAAAAACCGGTTAATGTGATGCAGATGTGTAGTTTTCAGCAGATACATATCATTTAGCTAAGTTTTATGGAGGGATTAATACCTCAAGGTATTACATATCGCTGGAAAAAACAGTTCACTTCTTTAATTTCACAAAGTGGACATAGCTCACCATTTGTAATCATCATCTCGTAAGACTTGCTGCTTTTCCTCCCTGCACCATTTCACTCGGGTGTCATTTTGGTGTAAACACTGGTTACCCAAAAGAAAAAATCCACAGCAGTCATTTTCCTGGAACCTGGATGACTTTTTTGGTTTCCAGCAAAAAGTAGCCAGATCAATTTTTTTCTTTGGTGTGTGTTATAAAGGGAGCATGCTGTTAATTGTAACTGTGGTTATTGCTTGGAACAACAAAGAAAACCATGAGGGAAATAGTCTTTGTGTGTGTAAATGTCAACGGAATTTCAACAAAGGTGACGCCCAGCTCCCATTATGATCTGGAAATGAATTTGTTCTTCTCTCCACTGGTGTTTGATATGCAGTGTCCCTAATTAGGAAAGCCTTCAGCAGAAGATGAATGAACACTTTAAACTAGCAAGGAACGTTCACCAGTGGTGCACTTGAGGAGAAAGTCATTGTAGTCAACTATTGCAAGTAGGAATCCTCACTTCCCTTACTTGTTGCCTTGTACCATGTTTAAGTGGACATGGGCATGTGTGTTGGTATGAATTTGAGATGGAGGTATGCTTGTATGTGTGCTGGAAGAGTCTGAGGGGCTAAAAATACAGCTAGAAGTAGCTGCATTTGAGTCACTTGCCTCAAAAGGCAAACCTAGGGCATTGGACTGAGTATTATCAGGGCTCTGAGATTAAATTAACTGCGATTGGTGAAAAAATGAAGAATTCAGCAAATGATGTGAATGCCAGCTGCAGTTTGGTGGCAAGCTGTGCTACCCAGTAGATTGCTGGATAGGCCAGCTATTTCTCCACATTCCTTGCCAGCAGGATATTGGCTGAAAGGGCGGTGGTACTGTTTCTGTTTGAAGCAAGCTTGGTACAAAGGCCATGTGAGTTCAGAGGCATGGCATGTAAAAGCTTGTAGTGGTTTGAAGTTTTTTAGGATCTTTTTTCTGTGGTTGAAATACCCAGTAGGGCAGGTAGCACCCATGAGTAAAAGCTACTAAGGCTTATACTTTGTTTTTTAATCCTACCTTTCATCAGCAGATAGGAAACAATGAATGCAAATCTATTCCACAAAACGTGCAGATACATTTTGTTGTTTGAAAGCTGAGCAGGAGCTCTGATTAATTATTAGCATCCGATTCCAGAGCTCTGACAATCTGCAATGTCCTTAATATTCTGTCAAGCTATCATGGGTATTATTCCTCTACATTTTTTTCCCTTTTGTATTCTTGAAATCCGTATTGCAATCTGAATGCTGCTGGTTTAGGATTGAAAGAGATACTGGCTGGCTGTATGTTTTGTTCAATTTTCCTTTGACAACAGATGGGGGAGAGTGATTTTCCTCCTCTTCCCCGCTACAAATGTAGACTAAATTAGAAGCAACTTTGAAAATTGAAGAGTTATCTCCTGTTCTGTTCATAATTGTGTCCTTCTCATATTAAGAATAACAAGGCACGTGAGTTATTCATGTCAGGAAGGAAGTCTCAATAAACTTTGTTTAAGAAATCCCAGCACTTCCAGGGGCAAGAATCTTTTTGCCTTGTAAGACTTTGAGCATCTCTGCTTCTGATTCTCTGGCAAGGGTGTTATTCCAGTGACAGGTGGTCTTTGGAAATAACTGCAGATTAATTTACATCTATAATTTAAAATGTAGTTTAATTACCCAGACAGCAATTAGATTCAAGTTAATGGTAATGTAGAACAGCAGGATCTAGAGTAGCTCTTCAGCCGAAGGACTGACCATTTTTACCATCTAGCTGTTTTCCAAATGATTTATTTTATTTTCCCACTTGGTTTCTTTGCCTCACCCCTCAGTTTTGGTCTTGCTGCTCCTGGTACAGTGTGGGAAGAACAGCTGCACTTAGTAGCTCCAGTAAATGACTTTAGTATAGTTAGGATTGTGTCTGCATTAAACTGATACAAATTGTCTTAGTTCATCTTATAGGCTCTGAAACAGACTGTCCCCTGGCTGCTTATGGCGGCAAAAGTGCCAACTCAGACCCTGGATAAATGGGGATACATTGAACTATGTGCTGATGCTGGGTGATATGTTCAGGATTTGTCAGGGGACAGAAATGTCTTTTTTTCCCCACTTCTTGTATGTTGAGCATAATACGCAGGTAGAAGGATATGCTTTCAAACAGTTTAGGAATAAGATGAACTACCTTTCTGTCAAAATGATGTAAAAATGTCCTTATGCTGTATTTCCAGCTTGAGAATTTAACATGGAAACTTAGAAGAATGGTACAAATGTTATCTTAGGACGCAGCAAAACCAATGCTAATCCTCCATCTCAAACCTGCAAGCTCTTTGGCTTTCCTTGCTGAGAGTGTGAAAATAAAATGCAAAACCCTTATGCTTTTCATGTTTCTCAATAAAGAACAGGCTTGTGAGTGGGGAGTTGCCTTTTAGTTGTGGCAAAGGAGCTTGTGTTTTGTATGGTGAGGTGGAAAACAACTATAAGATGTTTCTCCTAATTGAGCTTTATAAAAAACAGAGTATGTATCAGATGCAATAGTGTTGCGTGCAATCCCAGGAAAGCCATACCTGCAGAGTCCTGGGGATGAAGCAGAGCAAGCCTTGGAGGTCAAAGCCAACTCCAGGATACACCTTGTTACTCTAAACTCAGTATGAAGGGCCTGGAGGAGGAGGTGGTGCTTCACAGTGCCTGGAGAGGCCTTGCCAACAGGCTCACTGGCTTGGCAGAAGGATTCAATTTGAAACACTGCCTCTGGGCTTCACTTTGAGGCTTCTCATCTTTTTATATCTGGCAGTTTGATGTGAGCTGCTGTTTGCATTTGCCTAGTCTTTGGATCAAGAGCAGTGGAAGCTCCCTGCAGAGCTCTGGGGAATCGCTGCTGGAAGAGCACTGTGCCCAAGTGTTACTTCTGAGGGTAGTAGGAAAAACCATTTCTCCTGCGTTTTCTTATTTGTTATGCATTTTGTGTGTAGCTAGTTGTTTTTAGAGATTAATCTTTGTCTGTGGTACACTTGCTATGGGCTCCTAAGCACTATTTCCTCTGTTTCAGAAGTACAGCCCGAACAGCATATTAACAGCATTCTAATTTATTTTTTGAAGGAAGGGCTGAAAAGTGTGCAATTTAGGTTAGACTTCTTGTCAACTCTTTTTAACATTAGTACTTAGTCTTTCAGTACAACATTTCCACCTTTATTGTAAGTAAGTGCATGGTTTTGTGGCTGGTAGGCACAAGGATGTCCTTCCATTCATGTACATCTTTGCTGTTGCTTTTTCCCCCACACTTCAAATATCAGTTGTTTCTTTCATGTAGCTTGTATGAGCAAATAGAGTTGGTAGAAGAAATGGGGTTTAATTTAATCTCCCCTAAAGTGTACCTCTGCCTTGGAGAAAAGAGAAGTTGGTATTTATAAGCAAGAGAGTATGTGTTGGTTTTTTTTAAACTGGAATTCGGTGGGTGAAGTGCTAGAATAAAACCCAAGAGCAGAAAGAAAAATACCAAGAAAGCTGGGAAATGGGCAACACCCTAAAAATCTGAACTCTTCCTAATCCCTCACATATTCTGTTGTGTTAATGCAGTTTCAGGACTTCATGGGCAGCCTGCAAGCAAAGGCCAAAATCCTTCAAAGGGGATCTGACAAATCCACCTGTCAGTGTCACCAGACAACTGATTTATCATCTTTGACAAGTAGAAAATTGCTTTGACTTGTCTGCAGGACAAAAATTTAGTAATAGTGATGGGATATTTTAAAAATTGTCATGATCATGTAAATCCTGTTATCTCTGTAACCCAACACCAGCGAGTCCTGAACTGTAAAATGACATTAGCTGTATTGAGAGAAAAAAAAAGTCTCGTATTAGCACATAACTGGACATTTTTCTCCCTCAGTTCATTTTTTAAATCCTGTTGCCTTTCAAAGGCTGACACTTCTGTCTCTTAGCCCTGTTTCTCTATAGCACTAGAATATTGAAGATGTATTATAAAGACAAAAAAATAGCATGTAGCTACATTGTGTCATAAAATACAAAGGAAGAAAGTGTGCTTAATCTGACAAAGCATCAGTGTTTATGATATAAGCTCATGGCTCCTTATAGGCTTGTGTAGTGGGAGCTGATTTTTTTCAAATTAATTTCTATGTTATTACCATAATAAACATTTTAATAATATCCTCTCCTTCCCTCATATCCTCAGCAGCTGAGTATTTCAGTAAGTTATCTGGTCTTTCATAGCAGCCTTTATCCCTATCATCCATGCATGATCTGTTTACAAGAATCCTTATAAGTATTTTCAGTTTGATTTACTGTTCCAGGTTGTGCTGCTTCAGCAGTTTCTTTCAGTGCAATTATGCTCGTATTTGGGATGCATCCAGGAAATACTTGGGGAAGATTGATACTTTTGTCCTTCTAATTATTTTAATTTGGTAGTAAACGCAATGAAGTCACATATGACTCTATTTAAATCTTTGAAGTATCTAGAATATACCTTTCTATAGCTAGCATCCAACAGCAGAAAACCATGCTTGCACTGTAGTATTTTGTTTGGTATGTTCATTATTTGCTTACAATAATAAGTAAAGCCTCATGTTTTGCTGACTGCTGTAACTAAAAGGTTGGGGGGAACCTAGACAGTAGGAGTAGAATATTGTTAAACTGCAGAGGTTGGTAGGTATTAGGGATTTGTGCAGATCCCAGAACTACTTCCAGCTTCTTAGAAGCCAGTGAAGTTTCAGGTTGTTGCACCACTTTGGTTTAGTCCTGCAGCTCAACATTTTGCTTTTCTTCACTTGCAATTTGTGGGCAACTTTCTGGAAATGTCAAAAAGATATTCTACTGATCTAGGCATGGTTGCAACATACATCCACTGGGATCATTCATTTGCATCCCAAACCTTAGTGGCTCAGGTTTCCAGAGCAATCTCATGTTCAGTGCATTATCTTCAATTAGCCAATCTCTTTGAACACTCCTGCTTACTGAGGTTTCTTCCTGTCACTAGCTTTGAATATGTGTCCTCTTGCTTCAAGCGTCTTTTTTGCATGTCTCATGCTCTACCAAGCTAGTTGTCAGAAAGTGGAAGAGAAGTGGCATTCAGGTCAGAGATCTGGAAAGCCGTGTATGTGAAGGCTAGCTGAGCATTTGAAATCAAATTAAAATCTCCCGGCAACATATTAGCTTAATCATGAATTCCAGTATGTAAAACAGTTTTTTTCTTACCTCTCTTTTTCCACCCTTAGTTTCTACTCCCATCCTTTGTTTGGCTCTACTTTTGCCTGCTGCTTGGGCTTTGGGGGTGAGGGGCACACCTTTCTTTAATGTAAGACGTATTAAGTGCAGTAGCTAAATTTACTGACCTAAGAAAACTGCAGAAGAATTTAATAATTGTCAAAGCCTCCCATGAAAGCCTCTGTAGTAGAAATAAACTTGGATAAAATGTATGACGTGTTTGTGATGATTACAGCCATTAGTACTGAGGCTAGACAGCAAAATCTAGATGTGCTTTGATTTCATTCTTTTCTTTTTTGACGCTTCTACTTGGTTGCTGATAAGTGACAGTAATGCTGCTATCTTGAGGCTTTTCAGTGGCAGCTTGTTAAGAAATCATGTATTCCCAGAACTGAGCTATTTTAAAAATGGGGGTGGAGGATTGTGTGCAAATGAGGAAGTAAACAAAAAGGCTTTGGAATTCCAGCCTGATGCAGAGGCACATGTTTGTTGCTGCAGGAAGAAATTGTTTCTAAGTTCTTAGAAACTTTTGAAAAAAATAGGAACAAAATAACAACACTTAGGCCTGTGACCTGGTACGCACTACTTTTAAAGGTGTTTCAACATCAACATGGGTACAAGCAGTAAAGATGGAAGATACCCGCTAAAAGCACCTCTAATGAAAATACTGACAAGACTAGAAAGAGCAAGTTTTGCTGTGAAGATGAAATACTTCTTGGACTTGCATTTTAAGCAATGTTATGTTTTGGGGTATTTTTAAAGTGTTTATGAGAAAGACAAAGATAAAGGAGTAGAGACATGATAATTACATGAAGAAGCCCTTTTACTTCTGGCATGTCACACTAACCGTTAAGCCAGGAGACTTGACAAAAGCAGGTTTAGAAGATTGTCTTGCTAAGCCTGAGATGTCACTGTTTTTTGTTTGTATTTTACTTGTAATTTTGTCATTTAAAGTCAGTGAAGCCATAAATGCATAAAATTATTGGAGTAGGAAGCAGCCACTGCCTGCTGACCCTGTCCCACTGGATGATGCCTCATAGCCATGTTGTGGAGTTGAGAAATGTGCTTTAAAATGTCACTTTTTGGAATACAAATAGCCATACTTATTCCCTCTCCCCCCCAATCTCAAATATTAAGTATATTAGGTTGTTAATTTCAGGTTTTTTGATGTTCATTTCCTGTCAGAATGAGATGTCATCATCTTTCCACACCTCCACCCGCCTTGGTTGTGGAGAAATACCAGTGGCTAAAGCTAAAGCTGCTTGGATTTGAAAATTGACCATCAGGAAGGAACGTTTTTTGCTTATTTTGAACTATGTGATGCATACTAATTCTGTGCTTTTTCTGTCCTCAGTTTCAACTTACAGTATCTCTGCTTCCTCCCCATTTTCTTCAAATACATCCACATATGAAAAAGAAAAAATTCTCAGTTGTCTTTCCTCTTGCAAACTATAAGCCTTTAGTAACAGTGATACTATGACTATCACCAGACTGAAGTTCACGGGGTGATGCTTAAGTGAAAAGAGAGGAATATGCAGAGTGTAAAAGTATTACTTTGTTGTTGTTCTCAAAGATTTTGCTCAAGTGAGAAAATAAAATGCCCAGTTAAAAATTTGGTAAGCATCTGATCACCAGTATCTGTTTTTGAATATACGTGGAGAGCAGACTGACAGAAAAAAGATGCACAGTATCTGTTGCTATGCCTGAGATTGTACAGATTCTGTTCACTAAACTTGGTTGCTTGAGTTAAATTTTGTCATAATTTTACTTGTCCAGTTAAACATTTTAAGTTTTGGCAGCTGCCTTAATTCATATACATACGATAGGTTTCTTCATGTCTTCCTTTCAACCTTGCAGCTTTGTTAATCTGATGCTTCTTTCAGATGGCATCCTTCAAATACATTGGCTCAGAAAAATGCCAGATTTTTAACATCGCTTTAAGAGAGCCTGTGTGCATCTGCTTTCTGTAGTAGTAGTATATGCAAGCTTCCCTGTAATATCAGCTGTGGTAGGTGAACTAAGAGCACAGACCCCTGCAGTTCTCTGTTGAGGCTCAAAACTTCAGTAGTGACTTATCTGAAGCCTTGCCTGAGTAATAGCTCTGTCAACATTTGCTGAACTAGATAAATTTTGCTTCCTTGGTGACAAGGTACCAGATCCGCTTTCATGTTAACACCTTTGACTCTTTATTTGCTGGCTAAAAAGTCTCCCCTAAGTCATCTACCATAACCTGGAGCCAACTTAGACAGATATACTGCACATTTTAATCCTGCCTTCATTTGAACAGAATTTTGATTATATGAGATGAAAAAGTTTTAATTGCTCTGTTTCTACTGATACAGACGAGTCACAAAAACTGTTATTATTAATATGTTAAGAAAAATATTCTTCAAATTTAACTTGGAATACGTATTTCCTCTTTTTCTTATGCTGGTGATCTGAGAGATTGGGGTATTTTCTCTCCCACTTTCCTCCTTCTCCCCAAAGTCTCACTGGTTTTAGACACTAATAGATAAACAGGTGTCATGGGTTCAGCAACAGCAGTCATTTTTTCTCCTTCTTGGTAGCTGGTGCAGCACTGTGTTTTTGATTTTTGGGCCTTGGAACAGCGCTGATAACACCAGTGTCAAAAACTTATCTCAGGTTTGCTTGCAGCGACCTGTCGGACGTTGGAAATCTGTGTGCCTTCTTTTAGGATTGACCCACTACCTCCAAACAGTCCTGGCTCACTGACCTTGAATAGTGTATTTGTAAAGCATTCATCATCTTTATAAAGCAAATGTAAATCTACCAGATCCTGCATTTCCCTGCAAGAGGCTTTCTGTCACTCTTAATTCCCTTATCATAAACACAGCAACTTCAGTTGTCCCCAGATCCTGGCCCATCTGTCTCGGATTTACTAGAATAGTGTCATGGTTTAAATAATATTTGCTTCCACAAATGGAGGCAATATTTACTATTTTATCTGCAGAAGGAACTGATGAAAGTTTCTATTTACAAATATAAACAGTATTTTACAGTGGGCTTCTACCAGTAGTCTACCTGGCTGTGCTGCTGTTTGAGACAAAGTGCAGGGAACAAATGTGTAAGTTGCCTCACAGCCTCAGAGGAGAGCCAGCGCTGCTCTGTCTCTCAAAGGGACATGTTTATAAATATTGTGGTTGCTTTTGTTGTTTTGGTTGTTTGGTTTATTAGGGATTTTTTTTTCTTTATTTGAGGTGTCTGTTTGACTTTTAAGTTTTATTTTTGTGATCAAATGTTTATCTCAATTCCTATTCCCCACTTTTCTCAAGCATTGCTTTTTTCCCATGTGGGGAATAAGAAGTGATAAGGTGATTCAGCCTGAGGACACATATTTATTTGAATGCTGTACCATTTGATTAGGCATCCTTGATGAACCAAACCTGATTTTTTAACCTAGCTAGCATGGAGCTGAACTTTGTTGCAGCTTGGGAAAGATTAAAGGTTTGGTATTTGTGCTGATTTTACAGATAGGGAAATTTTATTTGCCAGCTTTACAATCTGATTTTACAAATTCCTGGGGGGAAGAACATCCTACTGTGTAACTAGCATGAATAAGCATGAAGCCTTTTCTGTAGCTTTCCAGTATCTTTTTTGCTGGCAGCTTTTCTTGTTAAGGTGTTTTTTGCAGTACTTCTGTATCTATTTTATTGCTGGCTTGTAGTAATTTTGAGGAATCTTTTAAATAATGACAGTTGTTAATGTGTGTGGGTTTCCAAAGTTATTAATTAAGGCCCACTTGTCTTTGCAGGAAAATACAGTTTGGGAGGTGAAGGGCATCAATAATTTCCATGGTCATTCCACATTGTAAATCCCACTGCTGGATTCCTCTTCATCCTCCAGCCTGCATTGGGTCCTCTGGTCAATTTGAGAAGACTGTAGGTCACCATTGCAAGTCAGAGTCTATGCACATGCTCTGCTGCATTGGGAAGCTTAATTAGAGGCTTCTCATATTTTTCTCTGGACAGCGAGACAGAGCTGGACACAGGCACACATGCTGTAGGCAGCTGCTGTGAAGGCATGCTTTCTGAACCAGGGGCTGCTCTTGTCTGCCTTCTGTCACTGTCTGATCCTGGGAGGAGGTGGTTCCCCAAAGATACTGCCCAAGGCACAGCCAGTCCTCCTAGAGGAAAGGTACTAACCCTGGTTTTAGTGCTGGACAAATGGTGTTGTGTATTTTACTCCATCGATTTGCCACTCCCAAAGAAATGAGTATTCTGTCCTTGTTGGATCAGCTGTTTACTAGCCAAAGTTTAGGAACAGAAGGAAAAAGTAGTACGTATACTGTTGAAGTTGCTGCTAAACATTTGATTACAGAGTTAGAAAAAAAGTTATAAGACAAGAAAAAGCAAGTGTAGATGACACATGAAAATGAGGTTCTTCCTCAGCTGCTTTGGGAGCCTCCAGGAGAGCAGCTCTCCTGCTCCCTATAGGGCTTGCTGGCTTTGGCTTCTATTGCTAAAATCCCTGCTGAGGACAGCCACCTTCTTTAGAGGAAGCAAAACAACATAGCTTGGTACCTGTCTTCTGGCCTTTCAGAAGTTGGGAGCAAGTGTAAGAGCAGGATAGTTTTCCTGTTGTGCTCTCAGCTGGGATAAAAGGCAGGATGAGAAGCTTTCCTTAATTTTTCCACTTAATTTACATATTACTCAGACTTCTTTCTGTTCCTTGCATGTTGCAGTGTTTGTGAGGCTTCAGTCTGTCATTATCTCTGAGGGTTTGGGACTTTTGTTGTCTATAGACCTTATGCGCTCCTTACCTTCCATCTCACTGCGAGCATTGCACGAAGGCTAAGCATGACAGATACATGACATGTTTGCCATTCCCTTTTTCTTTAATGTTTTTTTAATTCCTCTAATCTGCCTTCCTTCCTTTCCCATCACCTCTTTTTAGCATTTTAGCCACTATAACATTTCTGCTATAATTAGCTCTGAGCATGACTGTTGTTATCTTTACAGAGTTTAATTTTTAAAAGAGGGTCTGGAGGAAGTAATGCTCATTTGGCTGAAATCCTTATATTGTTCTAGCTGAGCGGCCAACATGGTGATCAGAACACACAATGGACTTTTAAAAAAGATACCTGCTTGTCTTCTTCAGGTCCTCAGTCTAGGTAAAGGACCTGATGTACCTTATGCTAATACAACTTAATGTTATAAACCAGCAACACCTCCTCCCATGTATTCACTGGTTTATTTTAGTCTGGATTTGTATCAGTATAATTTTGACTATCTAGGTTGTAAGTGAAAATAAGCTCAGGGTATTATACCCAGTAGCCGTCAGAAGAATGTAAAGCAAATCTGATTTCTGACTTGTTCTCTGCTGAAGAGTTATATGTCAGTTGTAGATTTTGCCAAGGTTGAGGCTTGAATATATGGAGGAAAGAATTTTTCCATGCTGTGAAGCTGGTGCCAATTGAGGCTGAGATGCACTGGTGAGATAGCGTGGTGGAAGCTCTGCTGCAGTGGTTCCCTGGACTGCCATAGCCTGTGCCCTGTTAACTCGAGAATGCACAGATCCCAAGGGGCCCTGCTCCAGCTCTTTTGCCTGCAGCTGCTCGTCACTATTCATGAGCTCTGCTATGCTCCTTCCCTCTGTTCCTTTGGTTTTTAATCAGTGGCTAGTACAGGATAACTTTTTACCCCTTTCATTCTTTTCCGGTGAGCACTCATATGAGTGATTTTTTTTGTCTCTCTGTTTACTAGTGTGAAATTAAAGAAGCAAACCAAACAAAAAACCCAACAACAAAATCCAGGATATGGGATTATTAACTTTGATTTCACCTTGCACCATCTTGCAAACAAATCAGCAGCTATCCTAGTGCCCTTCCCAGAACTGGGTGTGGTGGTTGAAATAAAACACATCAAGAGTACAAAGGAAACAGAGGCCTATTGTTTCAGGGCAGGCAGAAAGATGACTTCTGAAGGCTGAAGTGTGGGGTTTGTTGTGTGTGTTTTCGTGGTGGTTTTGTTTGTTTGTTGTTTTAAGTGCAATATTTGTGTTACTCTTGCCACTTTTCTCCAGTCTTTTATTATTTTATTGATTATCTAAATAAAGTAATTCTACAAGGAGGCTTCAGGGTCAATTGCTAAAGTTGAAGCTCATTTCGAAGTATCTGCTCCAATTTAATTGAAGAATTTCAGCAAGTGGTAGCTTAGCTTTGAAGTGTTCCCTGTCACAGGGGAGGGATTTCACCTAAGCAGAAACTCCATTGATATTTAGCCTCAGACAAATGTTCGTATCCCCTTTCTCTCTCATTCTTGTTGTTTTATGCTCATGCTTACAACTGTCTTGAATTTCATTTTTAGTTTTCAAGCGAGGATTTTCCTGATGTACTTAATGAGTGCAATTCCATGCAGTATTCAGTGTTACACATTAAACTCAATCTAGATTTAGTACCTGAATAGCAAACAAGACCAGAAGGCCTCCTGTACAACTGATTTAATTTTCCTTGCTGGATAAAACTGCTCTTATTATCATTTCTTAACTGGCAGTAGTCCCAGAAGGTTTGTAGACTAGATACTCACGCATGCCTGTGTACTGCTTTGTGACTTTTACCCATGGGCAGGATCTAAAGTGTATCTGGTGTTAGCATGTTACGTCCTTTCATCTTGGAGAGAGGCTGTGTACTGAACAAAATAGTTGGACTTGGCAGAAGGATGACTAGCTGAAAGCTTGAGGATTTGTGTTATGCAGGAGAAAAGCCGTATGGACTGTAAGATAGTCCCTTGGATCTTGGAGTGCAAGTGTCCTGAAGAACCCTGGATGGTGGTGCAGTGTAACTAAAGGTAAAAGGGAAACCATGCATAATAAAAGCATAATTTATGATTGTGGCATACTTGTGCCAAATAACTATATGTGATGTAGAGACAGTGATTCTCAATGACATGAGGAGAGGCCTTTGTGTTTATAATTTTGTTTACTCAAAACACTAGTTGAGACTGAATATGTGTTAGAAGGAAGTGATTTTAGGGCGTCTGTTTTCTGTCTAAAACACAGAAGAGCGGAGCCCTAGCTTTGTCTTTTACGAGCACCTACTTCCACGGCTACGTTGGAATATATGAGCACAGCCCGAAGTCTGACATTTCAGTAGATCTCTTACTGATGTCAGTTCACATGAATAACACTTGACAGTGTATAACAATATTTTTCTATTTTAAACTTTTGGTTTTGTTTACTATCAGCATTGCTCAGTGTGGGAAAGGAAGAATTTTCCCCTTAAGACTGGTGGTTATTCCCCCTTATATATGATATTTCAGATGTATTCTTGTGTGGTTTTTCTGTCTTGTCCGTGTTTTGGAGCAAATTTAGTAAAAATTTTTGGTTGAAAAAAAATTGTAATTCAAGTATCCTGCTTCACTGGAAACCCAGTGATAAAACTTCTAGAAAGTTAACATCTTGTCAGAGCAATCACTTGAGGTTGTTTACCAAGGTGGTAAATCAATGTTTGATCCTTCAATCTCTTTTGGAAATATAAAAATACAAATTTTAAAATCTTCCCTTCTATTTCAGACTGAAAGCTTAGACTGCATAAAATATAAGCAACATGTTCTAGTCAAATGAGCTAAATATTTGATGTCCTTCAGCTCTGGTAACAAAAGGACCATAGTCTGTGGAATTCCTAATGCCAGCTGTGTTGAAAGCTGCTGACTGTTGGCTGTCCGCTGCTCATACAGTATTGCGCTTTCATAGACACAGTCCAAGCTGTGTGCAGTTTTCTTTTTTTGTAAAGAAAAAACAAACATATGCACAAATATACAGAAAGAGGTATGTGAAAGATGTAAAATAAACAAAGCATGTTTATTTATGAGCATTTCTTTGTGAGTAATCTTGGGTTTGGCTATTGTTCACCACACCTTCATTTAGTTATCCCTTTTTCCTTTCATTCATCTTCACAAGTGCTGCAGCTTTGCCTAATTCCTTGAAGAGAGTGGTAATAAAGTGATGGTATTTCCAAGGAATGCAGCGTCACATCTCTGACTGTGCAGCTTTCTTCTTGTTTGTCTTCTTGGTCTCTGCTACATGCAAATAATTCTCCTCCTTCTTAAAGGGCTTTTCCTGTATGTGGAATTGAATGTAATGTAGACACGAGCTCCTGATGAATGCTTTTTCTTTTTTCCCCCCCTATTGTAATGGAGAAAGGCGAGTAATGGAGAAGCATTTCCTTTTTTCTAACCGCTGCCAGAGCGATCTGTAACATGTCCAGGATGCAAGCAGGACTGCTATTTGTGAAAGATCAGTATATACTGCCACAGAAGGTTCAAAGGGGGATGATAGCCATGCACAGATTTGGGAACATCTACATGCTGGCTACTGGAAAAAAAAAAATAAATTGTGATATTCTTTAGAAAAGTTAAATATTTCCCAAAATATTTTCTTTTTTGTAGAATTGTGGTCTTTAAGTATAGGACTAAGACAAAATTGAATTAATCTGAAGTTGTAGAGAGCATGCAAATATTTTATGTGACTAATTTTGGTAAGCATGACCAGAGAAGGTAAGTGTCTGTTTTACAGTGTGATTTACACAAGAAAACAGTCAGAAACTTGTGTTTCTGTGAAGGGTGGCTCTTTAGGCTACAACAGTATTTTATTAGGGGGCTCTTGGGATTAGTTTGCTCTACAGAATGCATTTCACTCATCGTAATTCTCTCCATGTGGAGGAGAATGGCTGGTGGGGTTAACTGTGAAAGAGCTGTTGGTTTCAGTAATTCACTGACACATCTTCCTTACTGCAGGAGAAGCTGTCTTCTGAAGTCAGAATAATGTTCACAACAATAAAACAGTTAAGTGCAGGCTGTGATTTTTATTTTGCTAATGCAGTTAGGATGTGAGCTGAGGATGTCCATCACTAATCTGCTGAAGAAAGGCAAATTAGAGTTAACTGATGTACTTCTAAATGTGGCCTATGTGAGATAAAGTTCTTTGTAGTAGATTTTTTTTTTTTTGCATGATTTGTTATTCTATAAGTAGGTAATTTCTTGCTGATAACCACATGGCTAGTCTTCCCTTCTGCCATCATAGTTCCCTTGCAATAGCAACGTTTCCTTTCAAAATACCATCGATTGAATTGTAGCCCCTTGGGGGGCTGTATTTAGACTCACAGTTAATAGATTGGTTCATTCGTGTAATTACCGAGCTCTGACAGAGTAGCTTCTGTAGCTCAGTGCACATTATCACTTTGCATTTGCTTTGTGTGAATCGCAGGACAGCCCTTTGTGTTTGGTGAGGAGTTTATAGCTCTAGAAAATGAAGAAACTGTTTTGTAGTTCCCAACAGACCTTTTAACAAACTTTAGCAAGTTCTGTTTATCCATGAGATAGTAGGAAAATATTTTCCTGTCTGATTCTGTGTCATGACTTCATTGGCTTGAAATGACACCTTTTGCTGTAAGCCGAAGTGCCTTTCCTGCTGAGACGTGATCGCTGCTGTCTTTGGCATTTGAAATAATGAGTTAACTCCTGCCGGCATCGAAAATACTCTTCACTGAAAATCCTTGGTGAAGGATCATACGTGAAGCTTTGCAGCTATTTTGTTCAGTCAACTGAAAGGAATACTGATGGTGTTAGAGACAGGATTTTATTTTTAATTTGGAGGATTTTCCTATGATTTGAGTTCCATTTCAGCACTGTGGAGCAGTATAAATGAGGCAGTGTGGAGACCAAAAGAAAGGCTTTGTGGTTTTTATTAGCAGCAACTGTGCAAGCAAACTTAATTTGGCATTCTTAAGTCTGTTGGTGTTTTTCCAACTTTACCCCTCAGCTGTTGCTAAATGCATTGCAGAGGACTCTGTAATCTAGCAATTTCTCATTGTCTCCAGTCCCTGCCATTTATAAGTGGGGATTCAGGTTGCATAGCAGATTAAGTGAGCATTCCTATTTATTTTTAATAGAAATATTTTCTCAAGTCCTTGGAAAAAATTACCTGGCATTTACTAGCCTGAGGATAGGTGCTTGTTAGCTAAGGTGAAAAAAACCTGTATGATCTTGTCCCATATGGTTTTATAGGACAGAGACAGCTATATACACTTCACTTGTACTTCCTATATTTCATCACCCACCCCCAAAACTGCTAGTCTGACTTTATTATTTCTCTTTTCCTCCTCATTTTTTCCTTCTATAGTCCATAGTATATCTCATCCTGTCTCTTGCCTATATGCTTCCCTTCTTTACCACTACCCCATGTGGAGCAGTGTACCATCTTGCTGATTTTGATATCAAAATTTATATTCTTTTGATCGTTATGTTCTTTAGGGTGTTTTTTTACCTCTGCTTTTTTTCAGTCCATAGGAGAATTAGACAGGTTTTCAGTAGCTGCCAGTAAGAGGCCAAGCCTTCCATTCTGTCTGTGCCAATGGGGCAATCTGCACTGTCCCCTCACACAACTTCCAAGTTTGTACTTTATCTGTGAGAATAAATGCACAAGAAGATTTGTGGGTTTCACTCGCCTCTCGCCTGCTCCCTTAACCCAATCATTTTCCATAAATCCCTTTTGCACAAATTATTCTAGCTTGTTATTGACATGTCAGTGACAAATTAGCATTTGAAAAATGCTTTGGTGTCTGAACTCTCTTTTGCTTTTCATGAAAATGGTGTCCCAGAGCTGGTTTACACTGGTGGGAAAGGGTCATCTTCTAGTAAGTACATTTTTGGCTGTGTACTGCTTCCACTGCAGTCCAACAGCCTGTCAAACGTCTGACTTGCCCCTTTAGAAAAACTTGAGCAACTTCGGCGTAATACTCAGCTACACACTGATGTTTCTTGGCCAATGTTGACTCGCAGTTAAACTCCCAAGAAAGCAATGAGTGGTCGAGTTAACTCTGCTTCAATAAACAAGGCAACTGTTGCTCATGTGTAAGATGTTTCTTATTTCCCTTGTTAAGAAGAGCATCTATTTCTTAAATACCCCTCCAGCTTCTTCCTTTCTTCCTCTCCAGACAAACTTTTGAAAAGCAGGAAAGAGAGGAAGGTCAGTGGGTTTTTTTCTTGCTGGGTAGCCACTAATCGTAGCTCAAACAAAAGCTCAGGACTACAAGCACGGAGGAGGGAAGAATTCACAAATTTTCATTGAACAATACAACTGGAATCTGCTGTGAAGAAGTGATTTGCTTTTTGGGCCACACTATCTTGTAGGGCTTTTTCCTCTTATCTTCTTTAAAATACAAGTGCCTTCCCCATGTATGCTCGTGTAAAGATTTCTCTGGGAAAGCTGCTGAGGAAGAGTTGTGCAAAACAGTCAAAAACAATTGCCTTTCTGTTCCACTAAAGGGCAATCAGTTGCTTCATTAAGCTACTCATTTGGACTTTCAGACTCCCAATGTAGAAATCCATGATTTTTCAGAAATGTCAGTTTTGATTCCCATGATGGCATGGCACTGAAATGCTCATTTGAGGTTTTGTGAGGAAAAAATGCATCCCTTTGCACGTGGTTTGCCATGGGCTGTTAGGGTTATTTCAGAGAGCAAATTACAAGATTCTCATGTGGTTCTGAACTCTTCTGTTTTCTTTATGAATGTGCTCAAATTTAGGGATTTAGAGTGGGTTTCTGGCAGCTGTCTGCCAACTGCAAAAATGTATGATCTCTTATGTCGTTGCAGTCATTAAAAACATCTGGTCTGCGATGGGGGAAGAGGGAGATCTTGGGAGGAGAAAAGTAGAGAGACCAGCCAGTTCTTCTGCTGTTCTGGAAGAGGACCCAAGCTCCCTGGCCTCTCTCATGCTGCAAATTCCTGCTAGGAGGATCATTCCAGGTGGAGGAATTGTCCTCTCCAGTAAGGCTACAGTCCCTTTGGGGACCTCATCCTGAGCATGGTTCTGGTTATTATGTACTGGAGCGCTTTCATAATACACCTAAACCAGCATCATATCCCTCTGTCACTAGATTTTTTTTCCCTTCTTAAACTGTCTCCAGAGCTTAGTAGTCTGTGTTATTGAAGGTTTGGGGATGGAGGGTAGAGGGATGCTACAGTACTAAGGAGTAACTTACCTGGTAGGGTGCACAGGGCGTAGGACTTTTTCTTTTTGGAGGAGGCAAGCTGTTTGGTGGCCATGACATGTCTCAAGGATGCAGTTGCCTGGAAAGGTGATAAGCGTGGAAGCTGGGGAGGCAAAAGAGCTTGGACATCCTGCATTTTTAGAACTCAGGAGGATATTTTAGTATTTCAAGAGCCATGAGAATTATTTTAAGCAGGTGAGAGGGAGGCAAATTGTGACATGTTTAGAAAGATTTTAAAAAATGGTTGTTTAGGTTGACTGACCTTTTTGATGAAGAAGACCTTTATGTTAAAGGTATCTGCATTCTTCTCTTAAGATATTGACACCTGCAGTAAACCTATTCCAGATTTCAAGAGTTATCAATAAAACTACAAATGACTAAGTTTGATATCACCAGGGGGTGACTGAGAATGAGGGAGATGGATACCTCTGAGTCTCTTCTACGTTGCAGAGTAGACAAAGCTCCAGTTACAGTCAGTTATTTTCATAACTGCATGTTTTGTTACATATAAAGATAAGGTAGTTTACTAGCACAGTAGCAGCACTATTCTGTTATTTTAACTTAGCAATATCCTACAGCAAAATAGGTAATATATCAACATTAGTGAATTATGTACCTTTAATGTGAAGCACCAATCAGGTAGGTGTGTGAGGAGGCACTTAGTTCTTTTGTCTTTTTAGCATCCTTTGGCTCCAGTTCCTTCTTTGAAATCTGAGGTGCTGGGTAGGGCGAGGTCTGATGTGCTTTTCTTTGCAATGATGCTGACAGCAAAATCACTAATCTTGCTCCCCAGCTGAGGCAGTGGCAAGAAATGGAAACAGTCCTGTGGCAGCAGCGATCAGAAGTGAGATGTATGTTCTGCAGGTGCAAGCAGCATTTCCTCCCTGTGCTGATTGTAGGGTTATAGAAATACTCTTCTGTCTCTTATACACACCCCAAAATTATTTTTCTAGAGAGATATCATGTCTGTTTCCAGCTTGTGTACGTCTGTTTACACTGGGCTAAGGACCACAAGTCCTGAGTGAGAACCAGGAGAGTGTATGAAGACAAAACTTAAGTATATATTTCTTTTGTTTTTTTTCTCCCATTTAACTGGTTGTTGACATGTGATCTTTTTTTAGCTTCTTATCCTCAGTCTCCTTGACTTCCCCCTTCTCTTCTTGCCTCCCTTGCATCTTTCAACTGTGTGGTTTGATTGGGAAACTGTAATTTCTTTATTGTTCACTTCATTTCAAAGCACCTTAACCCGCAGAATGAACCACTGGCTGTTTCTTGTTCAGTGTCCAATAAATTTCCTGTTTTCCTGGATTCTGGGTTATTCACTTCACAGTTGACAGGGGCAATTAGGCCACTGAAAACTCCTTGCTGCTGAGATCTGCCAGGCTGGCACACTCAGCTGTGTGTCAGCCACAAAGGCTTTTCCCGTTTTACTGGCAGTGGCATCATTTGTGCAGTTCTTTTCCATCTTTCGTTTCAGATTTCCCATAATCTGAATTTAGCTTCTTGTCTCTTTTTATTGTTGTTGTCTGGCTCAAATTGCAGCTCAAAAGCTGTCTTGAATTTGTCTTTCCTTGCACATTTATGTAGAAAATTGTCTATTTCCCAGGGGAGGGAGGGCAGTGGGAGAGAAAGGAACAATCTTCAAATTCTCCTTATCAAAAGCTTTCGTTGACAGAATGTAAAACCTCACTCTTCTCTACAGACTTTTTGTTTAGTGAACTTTAAAATACTGGATAAACTCCAGCAAAGCTAATCTGTTCATCAAGGATGTTGTGCGTGAGGTGAGGAACACTTGTCACAGTGTCCCTTATATTTTGGGGGTAATTTTTTGCCTTATTCTGGAAGGTTTTGTGTATAAATAGAACAGGCAATAGAACAGCAGCAGATTGCCAATTTTGTTTGGTGACCACTTGTAGCTGCTGAGATTGCCCTGCAGATCACAACTATTCCTTCTCTAAGGACAGACACGAGTTCCCATCTTTTAGACTCACTGTACTTGACCTCCACATCCCGATATCAGAGGACCTGGCTGTGTCTTCCAGTCCTTCTGTTTTTTTTCCTTCTCTTTCCTACTATGAAGCGTGCAAGCATGTGTAAGAGAAGCTACAGGGTGAAGGGGATTCCTTCAAGGGGACATAGGTTGCTGGGGAAGAAAGGGACAACCATTTCAGAAAAGGAGCTTGAAGTTTTACAAAACTAAAACAAAACAGCTCTTGGAAACCTCAGTGAGGATTGTATCACACGTGTTCAGACCTCCACAGCCATGGTGAACTTAACCGTTGAGGGAGGATGAATCCCAGTCCCGTACTGAGAACTTGCTGAGCTCCTCGTGGAAAATTCAATTCTGCAATCAGTATAGTTAAAATAATGGGCTTTATTTTAGAGAATTCATGATGCATGCAGAAAAGGGTGGCTCCACGTTTGAAACTTGTTCATAGGGTTTGGGTTTTTTTTTGTCCTATCAAGAGTTATTGGAGGCATTTGGTTTTTGACATAGTGGAGTCAAGAAGACAATACATCATTTTATCAGCACATTTCTGGAAGTGTATATGGTTCTCCCCCCACAGGCTCCCTCTTACTATAGATACCCTGTAAAGCATTGTTGTATCAGTCACAATAGCACCGATAAAGCCTGCAATTATTAATAATTTCCCTGTGCTTCAAATTTTGCTAAAGCAGCTATTGGCATTTAGATGTAGAAAATAAATACACTTCTGTTCCCAAATAAAGACTGTCTCTGGAGACAAACTTATAGCAATCTCCCATGTAGTCTTACTGCTCTTTTCCTCAGTTGTCTTGAGTCCTAGTTAATGCAGAGAGAGTCATGGTACTGAAGAGGCTTAAAAAGTTGAAATTTTCAATTAGATTATTTTTCCCAGTTTGGACATGAATGTGCAGGGGTGGGAGGTGGGGAACTGGTGAGAATTTGTAGAAGCAATAGAAAAAGAAACCCACATGAATGAGAGAGAACTTTTTTTCCATCTCTGTTTCTTGTTGGATTTCATTGGTTTTTTGCATTTGTTTGGGATTTTTTTTAATGAAGTCTTTGAATGCAGACAGTAAATACTTCGATCAAAACTATTAATGCATCATTGATTTTCTCCATTGACTTACCCATTACAGATTTAATTCTTTCTTTTTGAAAAAGTATGCAGTTTTCTGTTTCAAAAGCAGCCTCCCACTGTCCTTTGCATAGTGGAAAGCATCTCCCACTGGCTTTCTGTCACTTTGCCAGCCTTGAGACTTCTCTTTCAAGGGTGATTGAGCACTTCAGATTTTCCCTGTCCTTCTCCTGGAGTTGGTGGAATTGGGGAGCGGACTTCCCCATTGCATGCTCACCTTTGTGCCTGGCTGCGGCCATCCAAGCCAATTTAATCTGTCTTTCCTGAACAGTGCATGCTGTGATCCTATGGCTTCGTTGCCAAACCCATGGCAGGAGCTCTCTGAAAGGAATCACAAAAGTCTTCTGGAATACTCCCTGACCTGTGTGCTTTTTTTCTGTACCTCCTTTCTCTTTACTTATGCCAGTTGTAATAATGTTTTGTTTGACAGTCACTGGTGATAAGGTTTTTTAAATACTAACAGCTGCTATAAAAAAAATTACCTGAACTGTTTCAGAGAGTTCTGTAATAATTCTGTTTCTAGGAATACACTTCACTTTAAAAGAACATAAAAATGAGACATGATCAGTTGTTCTAGGGTATGCACAGGGACTGTGTTTTTGCACTTCTGAAACGATTTGTTAAGTTGAACAAGCCTTAAGTTGAACAGCCTGAGAAACAAAGTGATTTGACTCATTGCTTATATTTAGTATCATTACCTACAGCATTAGGTTCCGTTTTCTTTTGAGCATTAATGTTTTTGGTCAGGAAGGTCAACAGGGAAAACGCCCAGCAGAAGGCATTTTTGTGCTTATCAGAGGGCAAATGCATGGAAAACATCAGGTCAGTGTGCTGTGTGTCAACTTTTTTTAAAGAGTCTGTAGAAGAAGCAGTGTTCAAGGGTGGGGAGAGGATGTCCTTCCTTTTTGGTAAAGCCTGTAAAATCAGAGATGCTAGTGGATCCTTAGTACAAATCTGACCTGAATTTACGATACCCTCTTTATGGCTTGACAAATATAAGAGATCCCAAGCTTAAAATCCTGCAATCCTAGTTACCCAAGGTGATATTTTCTCTGGTTTTGAGTATATTTGTAATTGAAGCAAAAATTCTAAGTATTGGTTTTATATGTAATATTAAAAATATGATAAACTTATGGATTTGTTAGAAACAAGCTTTTACTATGACTTTCCAAAATCACATGGCAAACGAAGGTTGCCCAGGTTTAAGGTGCTGCTTGAGAAGCTTTAGACTAAAGCATTAAACCTTGTAAGATCATTTGAAAGTCCTAGCTGCCAAGAGAGCCATAAACCTGGGCAGGCTCAGCTTGGGAGACTGCATGACTCCTTGCATTTCTGGAACCAGGTGAGGAATTGTAATT
This sequence comes from Myiopsitta monachus, assembly GCA_017639245.1. Taxonomy (NCBI): domain Eukaryota; kingdom Metazoa; phylum Chordata; class Aves; order Psittaciformes; family Psittacidae; genus Myiopsitta; species Myiopsitta monachus. The sequence goes on from CM029923.1 coordinate 41,466,575, forward strand.
GGCTTTCTATATAGAAGTGTAAAACATACCATTAATTTGGTGTGTAACAGCCCCCTGTGCTGGGGAAGTGAGGTTGAAAGGCAGAGTGGAAGAGTTTGAACACAATTTTGCTTTTCTGAGGCCTGTGTGCTGCTCTTTGTTCTCCCCATTCCTGTCTCTGTATGTTACAGTGTTGGTTTGCCCCAGAAAACCTCAAGGGGTTAAGTAACCAGATTCCCCTTTTTATGTGCCCTTAGAAAGGTACCATATTCGAGACCATTTCTCTTCTCCTTATGGGATGTGAGAAGCAGCAGAGCTGCTACAGTATTTTTCGTTTTCTGAAAACATGAAGGGCTGTGACTCCTCAGAGTGCAGTTGATGGAAGCAGCAATGTTTTCTTTCCCTCACTCTCTAGCGGTCTCATCCTGGGGCTTGTTATTTTTATTAAGTGGAACCCCCTCCATAAGCAGACTGAGGAGCCTCTGCTGCCTGAAGTTAATCGCTCTTTAAACTGATACAAATTTGAGGCGTCATGCAGAGTTTTACAGCATCTCCTGAGATTCCCCATGATAATTTCATCATTCTGCCAAGGAACCCCTGTTAATATGCATGCTGTAATTGTTTCAGTACTTGGCAGGGGTGAGGGCGTTAATGTGAGGGCTTTTTTGGCTAATGCGTATTAAAGAAATGATTTGTGTTTTGTACTGTAGCAGTGATTTCATTGCACTTGAACATTGAAATTTTGGTAGATGTGTACATAAACACTCGTTCTGAGGTAGTTGTCTGGCTTTTGGAGTACATGAGCCTTGCATAATCTGTGGATCTGTTTCCCAAATGAGACTTACCTGGTGTTGGTGCTGGTCACAAGGTGAGCTTCCTCACCTCTTGGGGGCTACCAAAGAGATTCGGGATGTTCTGGCACCATCACTGCATGTGTGCATGTATATGCACAAATGTATCTCAACATGGTCCTGTGTTATGGTATATGTCTACATGGCTGGGCAGTCTTAAGTCCAGTTGATGTGGACTTGTGGCTTTTTGTTGGAGACAGTTAATTTTTTGATTATTTGTTTGGTTTTTTTTTTTTTTTGTTTGCTTGGGTTGGTTTGTTGTTGTTGTTGTTGTTTTTAAACTTGCCTCATGTGCTTTAGAAAAACTCATGTGAAGACTGTGATTTTTAAGAGCAGCTCTCTTTTGACCCCAACCCCTTCATCTCAGTTACATGCCTTAAGGGATAGAAGCAATTTAATTTTACTTTATGAGACTTTGGTTTATCTTGAAAGACAGAGTGGAAAGAGGAGGGGAAGAGGTGGACTGTGGACTCTGCTGTTGCCATATTAACAGAGTAAGAAAAAGTGGGGGATCTTTTAGTAGCCAACTTTGTAAAGTGGTGATATAAAGGACATTAGTTGAATAGTCACAGATCTTTCAGTGTTTCAGCTTAGATGTCATAAAGGTCTTTTATGCATAAGTGGTCCTTGATAGATAAATAACATGCATCTGTCTGAAAAGGTTTAAGATGGAAGCTTTTTCAGACAGACACTTCTTACCATCTTGGGACTAAGTATTGCCAAGCTGGCCGCTTTCAAGAGAAAGTGCTGGCCACTGTGTGACTTAGTTTGAGAAACTTCACAGTGGTTAGGCATTATTTCATTAGTGTTATCAATAAAGATACTAGCTGCTGAAGATCCCAGACTAAGAACTACTATAACTCTCGTGTACTTTCAGAAGCAAGGAAGAGCTTCTACTGCTACAAAGCTACATGCATCTCAGCCTTTCCTGCTGTAGGCAGCTGGGGAGAAATCCACCAGTTTTCTTGTGCTTTCCAGCAGCTGGGCTGCTGCTAGCAGAAACGCTGTTGTGGCTGTGTCCTGACCAAGGGTGGGGATGCTGTGTCTGTCCTCCCTTTTCTCTTTTTTTCCAAGGATGCTTGGATGCAGCAGGCCTCCCTGATGGCAGCAGGTTTGGAGGTCTGCTGCTGCAGCCTGTTGCAACAGGAAAGTATAGGCAGTGGTCTGCGTCTGGCTCATGTCCTCTGCAGACCAGGTAGGATGCTCTCCAGAGCTAGCCAGCTTGACACAGTCTGCAGCAGGACATCTGTGATGGCAGAAGTGGCTGCTGCTGTCTCCCTCATGGGCTCTGCTTGCCCTTGCTTATCCGGCCTGCCAAGCACATGGGCCTGCTGGAGATCCAGTGTAGGGGTCAAAGCCATCATCATCTTCCTTTGGAGCATCTTAGGGCAGGAGAGCTCAACTTGCCTGCTTTTCTATCTGCCAAGAGCATTTGTTGCCAGCAATGGAGTAAATGTTAGAGCCCTCTGGGTCTGTGCAAAAGGGCTTGGTGGCATGTCTGATGCACTCTATTGTGTGTTCTCTAGTTTGCTCTGAAGTGGAAGTACTGTTAGTGACATTTTTGCTACTTATTGTCAGGCTGGAGTGAAATGCCTGAAAATGGTGGAGAAAACTCATTGAAGACTGAGGGAGCCTGAAGCTGTGTGGGATAAGATGGAGATCTCTCAAAAGACAGCAGGCTGTTTATGAAACACTGTCAGAGGGAATGCAGTTGACTCCTGCCTAATCTCCACACACACACACACTCTCCTGCCATGCTGACCTTGTTCCTGAGTGCTGGTGATTGGCTTGTGGAGCAGGCCTGGTAGCCCTGGCCATGTTGTGTGACCCAGACACAAGCTAAGCATCTCTCCCCTTCTTGTTCATGGCACCTACACTGCCAGCTGCAGTGGCTACACTGTGGCTGGTGGTGCCACTTCTGGGGCTTGTTTATGCATCTGCCTCCCCCTTGTTTGCCTTCTGTCCCTAGAGTGACACAAAGACTTCTCAAGTCTTTCATCCAGGCACTTGGAAAGTTTACGGGATGCTTAGTACTGGAAATCCAGGAGACCTCTCTAGAGGAGGAAGCAGCGTCTCCTGTTTGTCTTGAGTTCTTCTGTCATAACAATGGATACAGAATTTGCCTAATTTAAAAGCTAGTTTTAATCTGATGGGAAGATGTTTGTGTATTTAAAATAGTTATTCCTTTCTGGAGCCACTCCCTTCTTTTGTCCTTCTCTGCTGGACTTTTCGGCTTCACTTAGCTAATGTGCAGTGCTTGTTTACAGCAGAGATACTGGAGCATGAAGAAGGAAGTCAGTGCATTTAATAGTGATTTGGTTCCAAGCTTCCTGTGCGTGTGCGCACACACGTGTGTGTATTTTCAGCCTTGTTCATCCAGACGCTGTGCTGCCTCAGTGGAGAAAAGCCAAAGGGCCGGTGCAGACGCAGGGACTAGATGCAGGCATTTTTTTCCAACTCTTCCACCCGCTTTGGTCCTGAGCAGGTTTAGACAACGTGGGTGAAAATTCCAGTATGGCAAGCCTGGTGAGGAAGGTGCTAGTGCAGACAAAGGCGTTGAGTGGTGAGTATGAGAAACACCTTGCCTGATGGGAAAGAAAACTGATCAGAAAGCTCTGGGTTAGGAGCCTAGGAGGAGAAACGGTGTAGTGGGCAGAGCTGTAGGGTATTGTTGTTTTAATCTTCCATTTCCAGTGAGATACGGCTACTTGGAAATGCCAAAACCTGTGTCCATGGGGAATATGGCTATCTAGAGGAATGCGCTAGTTATGGTGCATGATCACTTTTAAAGTCTCTTCTTTTGCCTGCCCCAGGATCTCTGTCTTAGCTTGGCTATGTAATAGCAGCAGTCCGTATAAGTATGATGGCTTTTAATTTGGGATGTTTTGGGGGGAGTGAGGAGCTTGAAGGAGAGGCATATCAGGAGCATAAGAACTGTTCTGTCAGTTGTGACTGGACCAAAAGATAGGTTTGAGAAAAAGCAATGGTAGTACGGTGTAGGAGAGACAATTCTAATGCTTTATTTTTTTATTCTTTTGATTTGGTGGTATGTACCTAACTGGATTTCGGTAAGCTGCTCTTGTTTTGTGGTGGTTATGGAAATTGTCATCAGCAGTGTTGTATATTTTGGATTTTTAAATATTCCAGGAGCAGCACTAGCCTGTGCCTGGGGTTTTTCATTAAAATTTATGGTGTTTATCCAGCTCTTAATTGTGCAAATTAGAATAATTATGGAGTGTGATTATACGTGTACCCAGTTGAGGATTTTTAAGAGGCCAACTCAAATTTCAGGAATTTGTTTTATTAGCCTTGTGTCTTTCTGGTGCAAGCATCCTTTCTTCATGTTGCAAAGCAAACATCATGAAGTGCCACAGCAGGAAACAATTTTTGCAGCAGCGTATCAGAGTGAATCAATCTTTAATAGGGCAGACGGCTCTTCAATAGCTCTGGCTAATTAGGACTAATTTGGTGAGTTGTCAGGGGCTGAACCCTCCCCAAGCAGAGCAACTTCCCTCTGCTTCAGGGTCTGTTAAGGACAGGCGGGCGCGACTTGAGCCATGTGTGGTAGGGTTTGTGCAAGTGCCAATTTTATCTGTGTGTGAACTTTAATGAAAGGTTGTTCTTGGAAAATGGGACTTTTGTGTGAGTTACTGGCTGCTGCTAATCTCTCCTGAGGCTGCAGCTGAGCCTGTATTTTGTGGAGGGGCAGTTCAGTCACAGATGTAAGCAAGCAGTGTCTCTTGTGTAGAAGCTGTGGACTGAATGTGCATAGTATTGCTTTGGCTTTTGCTGAGAAAGAGATCTTCTTGTTGGTGTTCCCTTCTAGCCCGATTTTACTAGTCTGTCTTTACTTACTCAAGATCTCTCAGAAACTCTGAATTTCTGCTTGTAGGAAAAACAGAGATATCACTTGAAATGGAGTAATCTCCTTTATTATGTTGTGACAGCCATGGTGTGACAGATATAAGAAACTGAAGAGGAGATCTCCCTGATCTCTCTGCAAATAACTTGGGACTTTGGGTAAACTGATCAGTCTTTGCAAAAAGAAACTGAAAGAAAATAAAAAAATAAATAGATATTTGCTTCAGAGATAAAGAGATTGGAATGATTCTAGCTGAAATTTCACTTGGGAGAAAAAAGGGTAGTCTGAGAATTAATGTGGAGGGTTTTTTGTAGGGAAGTCTAGCAGATATTAAATCATTCGAGTGTACATTTATCTTGCACAGATGTCTTCAGAGTTTTAGCCCATCAGTGATTGAAAGCACAATTCTTTGATGAGAGAAATAAAGCCAGTAGGGAAATGTGTAGTAAGCATTGGCTTGATAACTTTCAGCGTGATTTCAGAATCTCGGAATCTCTGGAGAGCTTGAGTTTTGTGGTTTTTTTTGGTTACTGTTGGTTTTGATTTTGTTGGTGTTTGTTTTTGGTGTGTTTTGTTTTTTGTTTGTTTTGGGTTTGTGTTTGGGTTTGTTTGGGTTTTTTTCCTTAAATCTCATTATTTATGCTGTGGGGAGATGTGTTAAATGCAGTTTTTTAAATACCCACAGGTTGTTAGGAAGTTCAGGATACCAGGAGAATGATACGAAATACAGTGTGGGAGGGTGACCCCAGAGGAGGCACAACCATTGAAAAACTATTTGGATAGGGTGTATAAACACAAGCACTCCTTTTATCCCACAAAAAGTGTGGGCTTGAAGCCCGTTAGGTTTCTTCATTTAGGGAGATTGGGTGCAGAGACCTCAGTTCTATAATCCCAGCCTTCTACACTGATCTTCATACTAGTGCATGGATGAAGGAAACCCTGCAGTGAGTGGTCAGATGGAAAAAGAAATGGCACAGGAAGGAAACATTATAAGGAAGCATAAGGGACACTTACAATATTTATTTTCCGGTGTTTAAAGTAGGGGGAGCAGCAAGAATATAGATCTACACCTTATTCTGTTATTACATATAATTCTTGCAGAAGAAATGTCTGCAGCAATACAGGCTGATGAGCATTTTGTCTTTATTATATAGGGTCTATGTCTTATTACCACTCTTCTTTAACTCTTCTCATGCCATTAAAAAAAAAATCTTTTCCTTCATTCTTAGTTCCTAGTGAGAGATTTACTTATAGGCTATCTGAAAGTGATCTGGGTTTTGCATGTTCCAAATTTGCTTAGCCATTAACAACTTGCAGCAGATTTCTGAGGTATTGGGATTAACAACCTAAGTGAAAGAACGTCAGTCTTCAGAAGGGACTTCTAAGTGGTAACTTCGCTATAAGAACAGGTGTGGTCAGAGGCTATTTCAGCAGGAGTTGTATTCCACTTGAGACAGTTGTTAGTTGTTGGGTTTTTTTAATGACGCTCTGTATGAGCATGGTTAAGGTTGGTGATGGTCGAGGACTTGTGAACACTTCATGAAGTGGTGAATTTTAAACCGAAAATATTACAAAAAATGTCAAGGTCAAAGTAGTCAAATGGCATTTTGCCAGCCCAACAAATACTGTTGTATTTTTATCTCTCATCTCCCGAGATCCCTGTTACTTTTAAAATACAGTTTAATTTGCCTGTCTTCTGGTCTACAACTGCAGGAGAAAATGTAAATCAGGTTTCTTTGGATTTGAGAAACTGAAATTAGCTTGAGCCATGCCCTAGCTGAAGAGACATTTAAGTTAATGGTAATCGGCTGTTCTTTAATCTCATGTTTGCCTTATAAAATATAAAAACAAAAACCGTATGGAAAACTCAACACATTAAAGAACAGCAAAGTAGCAAAAACTTTTAAGGAAGGACCTAGCTAAGCAATCTCCTTTGTTTTCAGACTGTGTGCTGCATTTCCTTTTAGTTAATGTTTGAAATGACACCCGTTATTTCAGCTGCATTGCCACAAACAATGCTGCCATATCATTTGAAGGTTGTGTGAGATGATGTTGGATGCAAGAAGCTGTTAAATGAAAGTTAAAGTTGTCACATCAAAGCTCTCAAATAGCAGAAAAGGAACAGCCTTAATGGCTGCGGCATCTTCACATTACTTTCTTTTGGCAGGTAAATAATGGTAGGCTAACAGGAATATCCATTACCTCAGAGGAATTTTTAAGCATGAGGAATATCTTATGTCTGGGGATGATCCATTGGGGACCTTTACAGTAAATGGCCATGCATAAAATAGTACAGCTTTTAAAGATCGTAGCCGTCAGCTGTTGTGTCAGAACACCATGGCTAAAGGAGCTTCAGTATTAATTTAATCACCTGAGTGCAGTGACATTTATGCTGCCAGTTCAAGTGAGCATGCTGTGGAACTTATTTACTAACAAAAGCATCTCAGTTAATGAAAATCTTGCAGTACAGGTGTCAGAAATATTCTAAGTCTGGTTTGGATTTAGCAATCTGGTTCTTCTGTCATGGAGCCAGCAGAATCCTGTCGTCACTAAGTCTTTTATTGTTCTTTAAAATAGAAGAAAGAAAAAAACAGCTGTTTAAAAATAGCATGGCATTACCTCTTATATTCATTGCTCTTATAAACCTTCTAGCCAAGCACAGAATGTTGTGTGTTGTTTCTTCTGCAGACAGGTAGTTGCATTAGGGAGAGGAAATTGAGTAGCGTAAAGTACAAAATCTTAAATAGTGTATTTAAGTTCCTATTTCTGTTTACTGGGAAAATAATACATTTTCTTTTTTACTTTTTGAAATAGAACATTTTAGCCTCTAAAAAGCAAAGGATTAGATCACTTAATACTGTCTCTGAAGATACCTTATATTAAAAGTAAATGCTTTCCTATTCTTTGTACCTCTGTAGCTCCTCTTCACTGCAAACGATCCAGGGACAGCTACAAGGCTACTTGCATTGTTCCATAATTACTTTTCTTTGTGGAAGCAAATTTGCAGTCCTTTTCTGACATGATGAAACAGGGTATTTCTTTATTCACAGAGTGCAAGGCATACTCTCATGACAATTCTGCAGACAAGGCTAGTCCTAACTTTGTAATAAGTTGCAAAGTTCTAGCTTTGCAATAGATTCGGCCTTAGATTCTCCACAAGATAAGTAAGAGTTCCATTATTAGTCCAGCTTCAAAACCTGGACTAATAATAGTTTTTAGTATCCTCTCTGTGTTTTTGCTTTGAGAGTTCGATAGACAGAGCAGTCTGTCAGGGGTGTTACTGAGTTTTGGAGATCTGTACATCACACAGTGTAGATATCCTGACCGCTTTGGAGCAGGCTTTTTTAGTGATCGATAGAATTTTTCCAGATAATTAATTCCAAACTTTATTAAGCCATTCCAGAGGAAAGCCACTTCAATCCTGAACAAGGAAGGTTTTTAAAATGTTTTTTTTTTACCCATGTTAAATTATCTTAATTGCTGAACAAAATCTGGTTTTTTTTGAGTATCCCTGTGTTTATCCGCCTAAAGTTCGCTGTAGTTGTAATATCAGCTGTGACATGAAGCTATTTTGCCTTCCACTAACCAGCTCTCCACTACTACCACTATGTAAATTAACACCAATTATTGCTGGTGATGTAAACGCTTAACACATCTCAGCTCCCTTATCAGTATATTACATTAGTATCATGATTAAATTTGCAGTCCTGAGAGTTGCTGTCAGATATCAGTAAGGGAGAGACTTACTTGTGAAAATGTGATTTCTAGTCTTAATGTGGCCTGAGAAAAGTCAAGTTAGATGAGGGTGTAGGGAGAAGGAAGAGTTAATTTTGACTTTGATTTCATTTAATACCGAAAAATTCTTTGAGGCTGAAAGTTATAATTAAAATAGTCAGAAAAAGTGTAAGCATTGATTTTTCTGCTTGCTTCTGTAGATTTTTTTTTTTAAGCTTTAGAAGTCCCTGTGTGAATCTTTTGACATCATCTCTTACTTTCTGGGATAATCACAGGCAGTGGCTATTTCTTTGAGCTAAATTCAGCTTTTTCGGGAATAGTTGTTCAAAAATAACTACTCTTGCTAAATTACAGTTTTCTAGCTGTCAGATTTCAGGAGTTCTACATCAGTCAGCAAATTCATATAGCCAGGTAATGGCAGCATTCGACCTATCTGTGTCAGAAGAAGCTGCAGTGGGATTTCTTGGCTGCGTCTATGCTCCTAGAATTCCTGAAGTTAAGATCTTGAGGTAATAAATACATGTTTCTTCCTGCTCTTCCCATCCCCTTCCTCTCTATGACATGTTTCCACTGTTATTCCTGGCTTGACGTTTCTGAGCTGTAAATATAGATTTATTCTGCCTTTTTCTTTAGTAAGAAATTGTGTTGTGTGTTACTAATCTCTTTTGTATTTCTGCACTGGTTTTTCATTCTGCCTAATTTTCCCAGTAGTGTAGTTTACGGTGATTGGCTTCAGTTATTTTACTAGGGAATCTTGGCATTTAATTATTGCATTTAATAATAGAAAAAGAATATGAAAGCAGTGATTTCTACCCCATCGTCCTGCCGGTTTTGGTGAGATTATCCAGAAATTGCCATCTTCTGGTTCATTCAGCAACTCCATTAACTATCTAGTATAAAATGTAAACATCTTAGTGGTAAAGGAGCTGAAACTCTCATTTGAACATTCCTTTCGTTGCCAACTTTAATTTCAGTATTCTTCTCATTAGCAACTTTGAAAAGTGTTAAAAAGAAAATTTGTATTAGTGTTGGAATATATATTTTTTACATTGTCTGTTGAATTGTAGTTCACTTATTCTAAAGTTGTGATTATAAGTACTTTCAAAAATGGCTGAAAGCAGAGGTGCATGTGGGTAAGCTATATCCCGTTAACTTCAGTGATATGCAGTCCCTTAAAATCCCTATAGAATAGAATAGATATGAACTATTCAGCTGTGAAAAATCCAATGAATGTGACAGGAAAGCTTGTGTTATTTAATCTATTGGTTGCATTTGATCGTTGTTACATGGGAAAAGCAGAGAGGGGAGTAGGTGGAAAGAGTAACTGAAAAAAAATCCAGTAGGGTAGAAGAATGAAGTACAGGAATAAAACCATCTTTTTTTTCCCAGTGAATGTGACAAAAAGATTCTGAATAAAGAGTTGATGTGGAGTCATCTTGGTATAAATCTTGCACTATTTCTGGAAAACTTTTTGTACATTTAAAATTTCACTGTACCCATTTCAATAACAAAGAGATATTTCAGTTTGAGGTATTTGTCTGTGTCTTCCCACCTTTGCTTACAGTTTCCTCAAATGTTCTACCTTAAACTCTGGAGTTGTAAACCCACTATCACCGAAGTGAAAGGTTTTAAACAGCTCAGAACAACAAAATGCTCCCACAAGTTTAACTTAAAGCCGGGGCTTCTGCAGGCTACAACAGCAGCCTGGTGTGAGCAATAACTTTTGGATTTCCTTGTGCTTGCTTTTACTTCTGCTACCCAGGATGCACATGTAAATATCATGTTGATTTTCTCTAGACTTGTCAATGTTAATGATCTTCCTTCTGTCAAGCTGACCATTGCAGCTTTGCAGACTTAGTTTCTGTGTACCTGAATTTCTACCCAAACCACTAAGACATGCTAAATTGGGTGCATGTTCTAAGACTTGAACATGGCTTAGTGGTTTGGCAAGAAATGTGAATTTTTGTTCACTTGACAAAAAAAATAGCTTAATTTGGGCACACTGAAAGTTTGTAAAATAGTTGGGATTTGGGTGGAAAGTGTGGGAGATCTTATACTCTATCTTGTGAGTACGCAGTGAATAGTGGTATGTGCTCTGGGAACAGAGCATTCCACTCCTCGGTTGAGGAACATCTTTCTGTCTATGGAACAAGGCAAGTAAGAAAATATGGAAAAAAGAGCTCATGCCTTCTTTGCACAGGAGATAGAACCTGAACCTAAACTTCAGTGACCCAGAAATGGAAGGCAAGTTGAACTGAAAAGACAGCTTGTTAAAATAACCATATACATCTGAAGAGTCTGGAAGGGTGAGTGTAAAAGTGATGATGTATTTACTGTAGGACAGTAAATATCTATTGCATTATCAGATCTTTTCAAGCGTTTTGGTATCAAGAATTTCTTGTGAGAGCCTGTCGAAAAGCTGGGTGGCAGGATACTGAATTTCCCATGGTGACATAGCTGTGTTTGGTAGATGAATATATTGCGCTCTGCAGAAGTTCAGTAAGTTATGTATGATAAAAGCCGAGACCTGAGACTTCTTGCTAATGTAAGAATTAAATATTCTAAACCTCTTTATTGAAAGTTCTTTTGGTGGTCCTAGAACTATCTTGCACACTTTCTGTCCTGGCTCCTGTGTCATCAGTTGTGAGAAGTTCAGAAGTTGATTTGAGAAGTCAGTTTAAACCACTAATACATGCATTGAAAAATCCCCCAAACTAAACCACAGCTTGTTAAAAAATCTTAAGTTGATTCGTTAAGGCTTATCTTGAGGATTGTCTTTTCATATTTAATTGCAGCAAATTATATTCCTTGAGGGGTTTATATTTTAAGAATATAAGTTCAAATTTATCCTTTTTTTTTCTTCTTTCCTTTTTTTCCTCTGTTCCAGTTTATTCCACAGTAATAATCAGTTTTCTGCTGTCAGTTTTTTTAGACAGTCAAGAAAATAAAACAAGTACTTGATATGCTTGACAGCTTTTCGGAGACGAAAAACTTGATTTTGTTTTGGTTTCAATTGTCCTCATGTCCCTGTGTGTATATTTATACAGGGAGGTGATTTTTGGCCTTGATTGCTGGAGATGATGCCAACTGCATGATGGTAAAAGCACGAGACTTCTCCCTGAGTCCCAAGATTGTGTGCTAATCCTGTGCCACCAGCACCTTTTAGTGTTAAGCTCTTTCTACCTCACTCTGCTGTTTGGATACAGGATGCAGGAGGGCACAGCCACTCTGAAGTGGGGGCTAGGTTTGAAAAGAGACTTCTCAGTGTACCCTGCCATCTTTGCTACATTTCCATGTCTGGTGTGAGTAGGAGCAGAGCTAAATGATTTCCTGCCTCTCTCACTCCCCCTACAGCAAGTGGGGAGACAGTTGTTCCGAGCTTTTGAGTCTTCTCCTTCTGTCATTCCATCCCTTTTCAACCATCTCTACCCTAAAATTCTTCCAGTGGGTGACAATATGTGGGAGGGGCCTCATTGGCTTTGGCAGGAGGCCTGGCCAGTTAATCTTAATTTTAGAAGTGAGAAGTGTAGGAGGAGCTTTACTGACCCTAAGACCTGATCTAGATTTTCATAGTTCAGAAAACAGATGCATTTAGTATGGGATAAGAAGCTGCACATTATCCAAACACATAGTATAACCCCAAGCTTGTGCAGAGTCGACCTGCAGGGCTTTTTCTCTGTTTGTAGCATTCCTGTATAATCTGACGTAGGCATTGCTCTGTTCTATCTTTGCTGTGAAGTGAGGAGGGAACAGGAAGCAAAGGCCTTGTAGCCACCTAACGTGGCGGTGTTGGGAATGCTGAAATGGGAGGATTTCCTGGCCTTTTTTGAAAGAATAAAACAAAAATGTAAGGAAAAAAAATAATTAAAAAAATCCTTGTTCTATCTGCCTCTTCCCTTGCCACTCCCCGCCATTTCTGCCTTGTGCCTCGCCAGCCCGGGGTGGAACGTTTCCAGGCTCCTTTTTGAAGATATTTATAAGTAAGTAGAGCTCCATATGTTTATTTTTTCCCAAATGATTTCTTTACTGTAAGTCGCTGTATTTCTGGATAATTGATCTATGCGTGGCAACTTGCATCTAGGGAGGGAAGTTGCAAATGGGTTTGGTCTGTGTTGTGCAAGCATGGAGAAAGGAAATAAAAAAATGGTTTGACAATACCTCTAGCAATGACAGTTGTGGGGAGAAGAAAGTTGTTAAAAAAAACCCCAACAAAATCAAGTTGGCACTAATTTATTTTGAAACAATAAGAACAAGTGTGCCACGTAGCTGTTACGATCTAAAATAGAATGGGGAATAGTGGGCACAGATTTCACTTCTTAAAGCTGACCTTACTTTTATAAATATCAATAGATCAAGAAGGGCAAAAGCACTTTAAGTCATGGGTATTTTTAGCAAGAAAGAAAAGCGTTTCAGCGATGTTCCTTCCCAGACGTTACGGCTATAAATCACATTACCTTGTTATGCTTCAAAACAAATCGAGATTTCAGATTCAGTGTCATCAGTATGTTCTGTTTCCCAACACAAAAGGGGTGAATTCTACTTGTTCCTGCATGGTCTGGGGAAAGAGGTAATGTATGGCTAGATGTATACAGCAGGACGGGGGAAGAAAATTCCCTGCCATGTCCCATGTAAGAAGATTAGGTTAATACTGCAGCGTGGACTTAGCAAAAATTAGAAAGGATCATGCTGCATTAATTCACACAGGTCTGGTTTCTGTAGCACAATGACAAAACTAAACTAGTAATAGTCTAAAAATATAACCCTGAATAAAAGAACTTTATCCTCCTCCTTTTTTCCTCTTTCTCCTGATCTCCTCTCATTTCCTGCTTGGGCACCAGCAGTTGGAAACTTTAGAGTGAGTTTTGAATAGGATTTTTCTCCCTGTTCGCGCTGTTCCCCATGTCTGTCGTCCCCATCCGCCCCCCCCCCCCCCCCCAATAAATAAATAAATCCCTGTTTCTATAGCTGTGACTCAGCCCTGCGGTGCCTATCTGCCTAGTGTCAGGCATGGGGCTGTCTGGGGGAAGCAGTGTATGCACATACCCAAACTGTGATGCAAGCTTTGAAATTGCACCAAGTGCGCTCGTAGCATCAAATGTGCCGGATCATGCTGTGTTTCCAGTAACTGCCAGAGCTCTCTTGGCTCCGAGTGGGAAAGTGGTCATGCAGCCTGAAAAGGGGAGAGAGGCCAAATTGCACATTCTTTTGGATAATTAGGTAAACAGTAAATATGAGGAGTCTGTCTCCTACTCAAAAGCCATTGTTTTTTCCTAAAACTCTATATTTATATTTGGCAGCTGGATTTATCACAGTAATTAGTACATTGTTTAGGCAAGGTCACTAATATGTGTGATTGTTTATCTGCTTAACTAGACTGCCTATTTGAAGTAGGAATACCTCCAAAAATATTAGGCAGAGCTCTTGAAAACTTGCATACTTGACTCCTGAGGCACATGGTCTTTATTAGAAAATAGATGCAATTATTCACATTTGGTTTTGCAGCTTGAAGTCCTGAGGGATTTGTACATAAAACTGTAGAGATTTGATTACATCCTGATTTTATGTCTCACGGGTATATGAGTGTTTCATATGTGTAAAAACCTTTTTATAAGGGACTAAGTGAAGCCATAAGAGTGCCATCCCGTCTATTGCAATTGGAATATATGTGTTCATTGATTTAGTCTAGCTTTGGTGGTTGCTTGTGTATTTATAAAACCTAAAGTGGCTTTGTGTTTTATATGTTGAGGAAATACTTCTGGACTTGTTATCAAGTTGGCTTGAAACTTCAAGATACAATTTCAAAGTTGGACTTTATTGCTCACAGCAGTTCTGCACCACTTGGTGAGGATGGAGCATAGCTTGCTCACAGTGCTAGTGTGGTCAAAGTAAAAATAGCAAATAACAGCTCGATATCTCTTTTGCTGTTTAAGTGAGTAAACATCAAGGCCTTGAAATACGCTTATGGAGTAGTTTGAGAAGGAACGTTTTAGTCAAGAAACATTTTGGCAATAGCTGCACGTGAAGAGAGGGTGGACAAAAGTATCTTTACTGAAACTGCTGCCTCCCATGACCCTGGTCGCCTGCAGTTAGGTATTGGTGGGTCACTTCACAGGGCTTGCAGTAATTTGTTCTGTTGACAATTAGTGGCTTCTTTCTGAAAGCTAGTTTCTTTGTAGGTGTGATGGGTGTGATAGTAACACCCTAAAGAGGCTTGTACAAAATCATCTTTGGGTTTAAATAAAAAACATTTAAGAAATGTCCATTGGAGAGGACTTTGCTCTAAGCATTAACATGCGGTTCAGGGAGTTTTCTTCTGGTGGTGTTTTGTATTTGTTTCCCTGATCCCGTTAAACCTTTTGGTTAAAATTTCATTTTTTTCAGTGGAAATAATTGGGAATATGTTTTTTTTTAAAGAGATTGCTGAACAGTGGCTGTCTGCTGGAAGTGCTGCTTGTGCAGACTTACAAATGGGACATTGCATGTTCAATTTGGAAAGGACTGACCTCAGAAATAGGCACTTCTGTCATCTGGTAAGCCAGTGTTCATACCTAATGAAACAAAACTAAAGTAATTTTGGAACCTGAAGAAGAAGTAGTCTCTGGTACAATAATAATGAATGAAAACACGCAGAAGAAATTAAGTGCTTGTGCTGTGGGCATGGCTTGATGTTGTGTGCAGTTGTTTGAAGACTGGGCTTCAGCCTTCTTGTCCAGCTGACATAGACAGCAATCCTCAGGACAGCTTTTAATGGCTGGAGCCTCTGCCTGGGACGCAATGACTTGTGATTTGTCGCTTTGAGTTTTTAAAATGTCCAATCTAATTTTTTGTCCTGCAGGTGTGTGCATGTGTTCCCTAAATTTGTTAGAGACAACAAATTTGTTCCCTAAATAGTCTCTTAAAAGAGAAATTGTCTTCTTTACCTCTCTCCCTTCCTCCCTCTTCAACAATTGGAATTATTCAATGTCTTTCTCTTTCAGGGGGAGCGTCTCTTGTGCATGTACCATCAGACAGATCTTAACATTAACTTTTAAGGGTTTTCATTCAAATTCTGTGTTCAGGCTCGGTGTTAGGATGTACAGGTTTATCTCACAGAGATCACATCGTGTTATTGCAAGCAGTGCTGTACCCTGGACATCTTTAATAATTCTTTAAATTACAAATGTGGGGATAGATTTGGTCAAAGAGGGCGTGCTCCTTTCTTTCCTCCAGTCTTGTGCTGTTTCGGTGCCTACAGGTCACCTTGCTTCATCTTTTAGCACTGCATGCTGTTGCCAGTTGTGAAACCTCCTCCAGCCTTGGCACCAGGCTTGCAGCTGGTTCAGGCTGGCAGAAGGTACATCTTCATTTCAGCACTTTATCACTGTCTCTGACTTCTGGCTTTTGCACTCATTCAAGACTGTTCCTGACAGACAACCTGTGGAGAAAGGACTCTTCTGCTTAGAAGGTCATATAAATTTCATAACTGCTGTTCTCTGACCCCCACTCCTCTCCCTCAGTCTCTTTTTCCTTCTCTTTTGGTTTTTTTTTTTCTAACTAATTTCTCCATGTTAGTGCAACAGCATCTGGAATTTTACATAGACCTTCTTTCCAAGCTACTAAATATTTTAGTGACAAACTTCTGGCATTTTGAGTTACCGGTATATTTAGTCTTTCCTCCCTGTGATCCACTTCTCCATTTAGATGAAGGTTTAATATTAAACTTCTGTATGTCACTGATTTATTGTCAGTTGTTGCATTTCAATTTGTAATATTAATACAACATTCTGAAGGGGCTGTGAGGTAGCTATTAGGCTAGTTCTCATACAGCTCGAAGCAATTTCCCTGCCTAAATTCAGGGCCTTGAACAATTCTGGATTTGTATATTCTTCCTTCTGGTTGGCTGTATGTGCATCGCCCAGTGTCCATCTCCATGGCTAATGCTTTGACCCTGTCATGTGTGGAGGTTCTAAAAACATTGCTGCCTGTAGTCCAGTCTGGCAGGCAGCACATATCAAAGCTGTCATGAGCCCCTGCGCAGACTGGATGTAAAACTAACCAGCAGCTCAAGTCTGTCTTTAGTGATACCTATCTTTTTAGATACCTCAGAAGTATGTTTTGGTTTGTGTGAGCTAATTTTTCACGTTGTTGTTATGGACTGGACTTTTTAAAAAGTTTTGCTAATCTGGCTGTGGAAACCCCCAAGCCTGCCTGTTGGCATTTTCCAGCAGTAAACCAGGCACCAGAACAGGTAAGTGCATGGCACAGGGCATTGGAGAAGCCTCTCTGTTGGTGTTGTGCTGGTACCCATCTTTCCACCTGAGATTTCACAAAGTCTTGCTACTTAATACCAATACAGGGTAAGAGTTATGACAACAGACACAATATTTCTGTTACTTGTGGTGTTTATATGGTAAATTCAAGAATTACTATCATTGATGTTGCTGAAGTTAGTTCCTTCCTGTACTTCTTAGTAAGAGTACACTGGTAATGATTTGGAGAGTATTGTCAGTTTGTTGATGGTCGCCTTTTGTTACCTTAGTTGGCTTTACAGTGGGATTTCCAGTGTTTGAGAAGCCACATTTGAAAACATAATTACAAAGTTAATATTGTGTGAAGGAATCGCTGAACTAAAGGTAGTTTATTCACTCCAACACAGGGAAGAGCAAAACAAAAAAAGCCAACAGAGTTAGAGCAATTAATTTTTTAAAAAAATGCACAGAATGAAATTATAAGCCAAATTCCTAATATTCTTTGTGGAGACTACAGCTGGTAGGTCTTATTTTTGCAACAGTCTGCACTGAGGATGTACTTCTTTACAGTTACATAGAAATAAAGGCTGGAAAGTTTGGATATATGCACCTGCTATTTGGGCATGGTTACCAAGACCATTTTTGACATGTTCGTCAATTAACATGCCTATGTACTATGACTATTTTTGCTCTCTTTGCATTGTTTAAGCTGCAGTTGTTTCAATGCACGCAAAGACCACATCTAGCTATAGAACTCTGTTCTGCTGGTAAACCCCTGCTTTAAGATTGCAGGAATAATCCCTTCCCTCCCTAGCCCCCAAATGCAAAGTACTTCAACTGGAAAAGGAGCGCGTGATGGAAAGGTAATTTTGCCTGCTGAAAACAAACAGTATTTAAAACCTCAATCAGTAGCTTGCATATGATATTTCAGATGCTGCCAAGCCCAAGCTGTAATGGTGAAGAAATGGATGTCAGAGTGGAGATAATCACTTCTTTATTTATATAGTTGAAGGATGCTCTTGCAAAAGTTGTCTGTGAGGTAGGTCAGTGCACCTGTCTGTCTTCCAGAGCGAAGGTGGTGGTGATCTGTGGCTCCAGAGGGTTTCCTTCTGGCTTAAGCCTCGCTTATGTCAGTGGCTTCCCAGCTTGGCATGGTGGTAAGCCCATGGAGCAGCCAGACCAGTGGCAGCACCTGTGTCACAGGTCAGGGCCAAGGCCTTGCCTGCCTTATGGAAATCAGTAAATCTCTAAAGATTTCTCAGGCAAATGCTGCCACTCACTACAAGCAGGTCTTTTAACTGTTATGACTTTCTTTTCTGCAAAGTGGTTGCCGGGGTGTTTACCTTCAGGTTATACATTTGTTTATTTGCACCAGTGCATGTTGATAAAATACTTGGCTGGCTCAGGGTGGCGTTGCTCGCAGCTGTGTGTGGGCTCACTTAGCTGCTGTGCACACTTGGCTAGCTTTTAAATGTACATTTTTATGGCCCTTAAAACTTGGCATGAGTTGTGTTTTGTCATCAACAACAACAGAAGATTGCAAGTGAAATTAAAGTCTGGCATCGCTGTTCTACAGGTTTATTTATGATTTGTATTGAAATGGGGTTTTCTTGCTAACTTTTCCTGGCATCCATCCAAAAACCGACATCTCATAAATTTATATTACCTCTCTGCTCAGCTGACAAGGCTGTAGCAGTTTCTTATGCAGATCATGGGAACAGCATGGAAGAATGAAGTCAGGAGACTTTCAAGTCAGGATTTTGTAGCAGCAGAGAAGACTCCAGGGAGACCTTATTTGTGGCCTTTCAGTTATAAAAAGGGGCCTGTAAGAAAGATGGGGGAGACTTCTTAGCAAGGTCTCTTGCAATAGGACAAGGGGTAGTGGTTTTAAACTAAAAGAGGGGAGATTCAGGCTGGACGTGAGGCAAAAATTCTTTACAATGAGGGTAATAAAATATTGGCACAGGTTCTCCAGAGAGGTTGTGGGTGCTCCATCCCTGAGGACATTCAAGGCCAAGTTGGATGTGGTTCTGGGCAACCTGATCTGGTTGAAGATGTCCCTGCTTATTGCAGGGGATTGGACTAGATGACCTTTGAAGTTCCCTTACTACCCAAGCTATTCTATGATTTTAAGTTTTGCCACGGAATTAGAGGGTGGAAATCTTGAAGTTTTTCAGTACCTGCCTTCAGAAGCTAGACCATCACAAACGCAGAACTGAGTCAGTCTGCATCACTGCAGCTTTGCCTATAGCGAAAGGTAAAGGGCTTGGAAATGCAAGGCAATGCTGGTATAACAGTTATAGCATGCGTTGGCACAGAAACTTCGATCAGGCAAATGAGGTGCTCTCTGGCATTTAAATGTGCTGGTATTACCATTGCGGTTGTTCATAGATGCACATCAGTCCCAGCATAGTGATAGTGAAAATAGCATACCTTGTTGATTTATCTGTGACAGATGAGCTTTCTATGTGGTCACTGATATGCATTGCCAGCTCAAAGCTTGCAAGATAAACGTGTTGGCTTTGCTCTCAGGAACGCTAATTTGGGCATGGCAACTTATCTGTGTTTCAGCCATGCCAATTTCACATTCCAGCAAGCCTCACACTTCCAGTCACTCTGGAATCCCAAATGCAACAGTTTTTAAAGTGCCTTTTCATTTGTCCTCTGCACAGCTTCGTGCACTAAATATTAAGCAGTTAAGTAAGTCAGGTGCAGTGGTCTGTACTGAGCTGAAGAAAAGTGACATCCACCTGCAGGAAATGTTGCAGGGGGAAACAGATGCATCTTGGTGATAGGAGATGGGAAGGGGATGTTAGGTCATTAATTACTTAGCCTTGCATAAACAAAACTTAATATTTTGAAAAGTCTCTAATTTAAAGGGAAGGAAAAATCTTTCATCTGCTATGCTATTTAGCTGCATGTCAAGTTGGGTCAATTGGAAGGCATTTGTGATGCTTGCAGCTTTATATATATTGGTTACTCTTCCATGAGATGTTCCAGTGTGATGAGTGTTGGGCTAGTTCTGAAAGGGAAAGGAGCTAAAGGAAGCTGGACTGCAGAATGAGTATTCCTGTCTGACTTCATCCCTTCTGGTTTGTTTATGGAGGATGCAGAGTGCAATTTGTTTTACTTTCCTGCATGTTAAAGAACTCATTTGATGGCTCATAATTTAGGATTTAATCTGTGATCTTCTCAGAAGTGGTGTTTTCTTCACCTGCTGTCTTTATGATTTAGAAGAGAGGACTTGGTTGAAAACCAAGGTGCGGGGAATAAATATTTTAGGGTTTCTCATGGGTTTTGGGGTTGTGTGGGGTTTGGTTGGTTTGTTTTTGTTTTTGGTTTGTTTTTTTTTTTTTAAACTCTTTTCTGCCCCTCCTGCCCCCCTCCATGTCTTGGTAAATGTTTTAAAAAATGAGAAGCTGTTAAGTTTGTGCTTCATCCAAAACTAATTTAAGATTGAGTAGTCCAGACACAGGAGGTTTCGGTTCATTTTTTTCAATATGAGCGATGTGAAAGATGAACTTAAAATTCTACACATTATAGTGCTTTACTCAAGCACGAGACAGCTTTCAGAGAGAGAAGGAGCATTAAACATGATTTTTTATTATTAGAGACAGGTTCTCCCTCCAGCTGCTTGGCAACAAAGCTTTTTTCCTTTCTTTTTTTAAATTTTAATTGGCTGGTAGTATTTATTAAACAGCAGATATTCCGAGGAATTTCCAAAGCTCATGCAGCAGAGCTGGGTAGTTTTTTTTGGAAAGCTGAATGATGGAGAGTGCCCACACAAGAGGCTGTTGCCAAAGAATTATCTTCATATGCTCAGTGAAAATGTAATGCTGCTTGTGTACATTTTCTGTGAAATGTTGTTACAAAGTTAAGAAAGATTGTTTTCCCAATATAATCCTAAAGCTGAAATACAGTCCTATTCCAACATAGCAAATCTGCATATGTGCATAAATTACTTAAATATCTAGGAGTAGTGACATATATGCCATTAAACATGTCAAACTGGATGATTAAATGACTGGATTGTTAGGAGGAAAATAATAATTTGCTGAAAAAACCCATAATGAATGATTTGGCACAATGAACTGCAAACATTACCAAAAAAAACTTCTTCTGATGAAAATTTGCTAGCTGAGGATCACAATTTTATACAGAAGGTATTAAAAACAGGAGATATAAGTGAAAATATTACAGATTTTCTGAAGTTAATTGACAAGCTCCTTTCTTCCACTGAAATTATTTTACCTGCTGACAGCTAAGTGGGTGGCTCTGTTCAGTTAGGGATCTCACATAGCCAACATGTTAGCAGGCACTGCTGTAAGCTGATTTCTTTGTGATAGTGAAACCATGTAAATGCTTCCCAAGATAAACTGCTGCTCTGAAAGGACTTGAGTTCTCGCATGACTAACTGGACTGCAGATCAAGGAGAAAGTTCTGCTACATTAATTACTTGCTTGCATGTTATGTGTATACAAGAAATGCTGGAGCCAAGTCAGACCGATTTTAACTCCGTGGCACTGGATTCGTGGAGATGAAGGGTTTGTTTGGGCATCACCTTTGCTACTGATGATGTGTATGAGGAAGAGAGAGTCCAGTTTGACTCAAAGCCCAGGCTATAAAATTTTTGAGCTAGCAATTTAAAAGAATTGTTTTATTGGTAGACTAAGCAAACTTGTGTATCAGTGGTTTTATGTCAATAAACATGTAAGCCTTGTATGCCTTTTTAGAAGCACTTTGAGAATGACCATTTTACCCTCTGCTGAATTCACTGAGATTTCAGCTAAGTGAAGGCAGCTGGATAATTCTTTTCTTTGATCATGAAATGCATTCATCTGAGCAGTGGTAACATGAAATCAAATGTGAAATCAGAAGTAAAGACCCTTCTTAACTTTATTCAAACTTAAACTGACTTTGATGTTCCTGGACTACATTTTGAGTGCTTATTGAAGCCTGTCTTTTTCTGTATTGTTAGGTCTGTACAGAACTGTGGTCCAACCCCTGGCCACACCAGTAAGAATATTTTTAAGTAGAAGGTAACACCTAACTGGTTTTGCATGTTGCTTTGTGCTGTAACTTAATACATGGTTAATCTCAATGTGCCTTCTCTTGCTGAAATGGGTGGTCTTTGTAACCCAGCGAGTGATACAATGCAAGCTGTGTTGGGAAGAAGGTGAAATGATTTCTATACAGTCAGGTCTCTACAGGGTACTGGTGAAAAAGAGAATTAGAATGAGAGCAGTTCTGGTGATCTTCTCTGTCCTCATGCAAAGACCAGCGTCTTGCCTAAAGCTTCGTTCTGTCCAAAGTGCTGTTGTGCTAAATCTCTGCTTCAGAATAACGCTGAAACAGCTGGTGTTGTGTTATCTGAGCTGAGTCATTCCTGTTGGTCAGTTCTCTGATATGGCAGATAAGTGCTTTCAAAATTACAATGGGAGTTAGAAAGCATGCTGGAAACCTACAGCGACCAAATCCCAGAATGACTTCAGCTTCTGCGCTGTCTCTGTTTTCTGTCCTCTCCTGCCCTACTGTGCTCCCAAAACCAAAAGTAGATGTAGATGTGCTAGCGGAAACTAGTACAAATAAGACTTGCAAAGCTGACCAGAAATCTATTTCACATTCTCAGTTTTCTTGGCTGATTATGGCTTTTGCCATTAAGTGAACCACATTGTTATCTGTTAAATTTATTCTTACTTATTTCTGAAGTTCCATAAACCCTACTTTACCAGACAGACTAATTCAAAGCATTTGTTCAAAGCACTACTACCACATTACTAGTAAAAGGCTCAACAAGGAAAATGAGGACTTGTTGCTGAAAGGGGTGGGTGGTCCGAGCAGACCCAGTTAGAATTGGGGTCCTCAATGCTGGTTTTGCCTCAGCCTTCAGAAACAAAGACTCGGGCCTCTGTGATGGGTGAAAGGGATTGAGAAGGAGGAAAAACTACCAGCAGTGCGTGAGGGTCAAGTGAGGAATTACTTGTAAGAGTCCAACCCATGAAAGTCTATGGGACCAGGTGAACTGCATCAGAGGGTGATCAGCAACCCCTGGGATCAAGAAACAGAAGATGAGCAAGCAAAATTTTCCTGGTGAATTCTGTGTCTCATTTCCACAATGGAAGTACTTGTATCTTTGCACATACTCACTGTTCTCGTGCTTCCTTGAGAGATCGTTGCTGTGGATGGAAAACATAGCCGAGTTCTTGTTTAGGTACATTTTGTTATTTAAGACTTGTACTCTGGGCAGCATGACTTCCTGCAAAGCATGAGAATCAGCATCATTATTTCTGATGCAGAACTTGCATTGCAGTGTCTGAGCTGTTCCTACTTCTGAGGCTATTTGTTGTGAATTCTTAAACATCATGATTTTACGTAGTAGGTTTTGTTGCTTCTAATTGGAAAATGTAACTTAACTGTCTGAAAAGAGAGGAATTATTTCTTGACGTGATGGAGGGAGGTCTTTGGGTAATTCCATTCCTCTTCTAGGGAGCACTGATACCCTTTTCCATATATATACATAAGTAACGTATTTTTTGCATCTACAACTGTCAGAAATGTACTCTGGCTAATGAATGCAGCCTAGCTTAAAGGCAAGATCCTGTAGCGGGTCAGTAAAGCTTTTTTGGTCTGCCACACCAGATTATCATTTTATTTAACTAGAGAAATAGTTTTCATTGTCACTTGATTGCCAAGGGTCTGTCAGCATTTCCATTATAAACCCCCTATTTTCAGGGATTTGAGCAGACTTGAGATTTAAGTGTTCTGGTCTAAAACTTGGCAAGCATGATCTAAGTTCACCCGCGGATATTTTCTTTATGAGATTTTAAAATAGTCAGCTGTTTCTTAAATTGTAGCGAAGGCAAGGGTTTTTTTTTCCTCTTGGTTAAACGGATAGGACTATTTTTTCCATCTCATTTATGCCAGCTAGGTTTATAAAAATAAAACCCTATTCTCCTAGGTTTTGGATTTTTATTTTTTTTTTAAAAAGGGAGGGAGAAGAACAAGGAAAATCTGCCTGCTGTTCTGTTTGCCGGAGGAGCATGCCTCAAAACCTTCTGTTTGCTTTGGTCTGTATTCGGTGAAGTCCTACCCACTCTCTCTGTCTCTTTTCTCCTCCCCTTTACTTATTTCCCTTCAGTGTATTTGCAGTCTTACTACATTTAATTTACAGCGTTTCTTCTCCTTACTCTGTTCCTCCCCTTTGCCTTCCTCTGGGGCTTCCAGAGCTTGATTCTTACGACTCTGCCTGTTTTACCTCTCTCTGAAACGCAGCTCTGAGGTATTCTTAAGTGATACAACATACCTCTGATACACACTCTGTTGTGTATTTCTTTATACTTAACTACATGTACAGAGAGAGATCTGTACTACTTAAGAACATAACATACTTAACTCTCGGTAGAATATTGCAATTTTTTAATACTTTGCGCAGACTTTGCTGTGACTCAACTGAAATATTCTCTCTTTTTTTCTTTTCCTTTCTTTTTTTTTTTTAAACCAAATCTTTAATGTAGACTGAAAAAAGTGAAGTGTGATTGGCGCAGAGCACCACTGTGGGTTTTCATGGCTGGGCTCTTTTACTCATTTCCTGAAAGCTTGGTGCAGAAATGTGAAAGCGCAGGAAGCAGCAGCAAGCTTAGCAAGGCTTCATGTACCGTTAGAAGTTGGTTTGCTATAGGTCAGGGCACATCCTTCTTACTGAGATGTAGAAATACTGGTTCTGGGATTGATGCTCAAGATCTTCAGGAAGAACCTCTACTGTCTTGCAGTTCACAGTGGTGAACAAAGCGACTGGGGCTTTAAAATGGTGAGTGAGGAACTACACTTACATGAATGTTAAGCAACAAGGGATGCAAGTTAAGTGCTGAAGTTTGAGTGGAAAATGAGTGCTTTCAAAAAGCACTATAGTCTTTCTCCCAGGACTTTCAGAAGATCATTGTCAGAACAAGATGCTGGCACTGCTACCTTGAAGGACTATCATTGGTACCACCAAATGAAAAGCAAGAAGATGAATAAACAAGCAACTCCTGACCCAGAGAAACCTCTGGGAGCATACAGGTGGCAGACACATCCTCGTCTTCCCTGGAGGATAAGCAAAAGAGAGGGCTCCTGCAGCCTGAAAGAGGAATGCAGTGATCCAAGTCTTGCCGAAAGTTCTTCTTGCATGGGTGCTACCAGTGCTGATGATCTCCACAGAGACCCAAAAGAGATGCTCTCCCAGGCAAGGACTAGACCATTTCGGGTTCCGTTCAACCGCTCTCTTTCTGAACCCGTGCCACATGTTGGAGACAGGAATGCAAAGCCATTTCTACAAGCTGTGCACTCAGTGGACTCTGAACAGCAGGGCTATTTCATCCGTGGCATCTTTTCCTCTCTCTCGAGTGGCTTTTCAAGGATAATGAATCGCAAAGCGGAGCCTGGCAGTGAGTCAGTAAATGAAGGGAAGGCAGATAATTATCAAATTGATTTGAATACAGGTAATGAACTCTTTTTTGTTGTGTTTCTGTTTGTGTGTAACAGGTGAGTGTAATGAGACATTCTTTGGGATATATGATAATTGTTTAAACTGTTATTTAACTTAGTTGTATTAACATGGCATTGGAAACTCTGATATGCTATCTTACTTTCAAAAAAGCAACTGAAAAAGGGCCTTTCCTGATAAGGAAGTGGTGAGAGATGTTTTGGTGTGTGTTTAAAAGCTTGGAGGTCCCTTTAAAACAAGCATCATCTGGTAGAAGCAGTAGCACTTCTTTCTCAAAGGCACCCTCTGTGTGTGGCATATGTAGTCCTGCAAGCACAGCAGCTTCAATGGTGTTGTAGTGCCCTGATTGAGATATCAAGCCTGCTACTGTAAATGCAGTACAAGGGAGAGAGATAAATTAGCGCTGTCTTTTAAGCAGTGTTCAAGACAGTGGAACAGGTCTAGTTCCTCATACCAGATTCACTGTTTTGTAGTTAACTAGCTAAACTGATGTCTGCTCTCTTGGTAGGTGCCAAGGACAGCAGTATTGCAAAGGTTTAGCCAGCTGTGGTTGAGGTTAGCAAGATGCCAGTCTGAGATTTCATTTAAACCTACTCTGCTGATAACACTTGTAAAGCAGGGGGAAAAAAGAAAAGGGAGCGGGAGGAGGAGGAAGGAGAGAAATTTGCTTTTTAATCTCTTGGTCTTTCATGTAACTTTCTATTGGGCGACTCAGCCTGAACCAGGTAGCTGATGATGCTTTGAAGAAACCTCACAAAGTTTAAATTTGTGATAAAACCAAAAATAAACCTTCTTTCTCCCCAAAACCTCAGCACTTTACGGAGTTCTCAGATTATCATATTAAAAGCCTGATAACATCTGGATCTAGTTGAGACTGCTGGACAAGTCATCAGTAATCAAAAAACCTAACCTTAGTAGTAGAGGAGAAGTAGTACTAGTGAAAGAAGAATATACTCAGTCTACAGGAGTATTCAGTCTTTCAGTCACAGTGGAATGTCCCTGACAGGCTTATGTTTGCTACTGGAAGAAGTCTTTAAACCAGAAATAAATGGTCAAAAAGCAGAAATAACTCAGAAGGATGATGTCTGTTCAAATCTAGTTGTGTACAGTCACTGATTGTGTTTCTTCAAGACCTTTCTCAATTGAAATTTGCTTTCATGACACTTCTTTAATCTTAGATTGTATGGAATACATGTCAGGGAGAAGAGATAGTAATAAAAGTACTCCCCTGTACACCTCTTGTTGAAGGCGTTTTGTTCAGGGTTGTTTGGTTTGTTTTTTTTCTTTCCTCTCTAGTCATTCACATTAGAAACAAAGTTTTATGCTGCAGGGTCCTGTTGTTGTTGAGACCTCCCGGGAGACTGCATTGCTATTGCAGTCTGTTTGGGGCAGTTTTTCTGTTTGGTCTCTTCTGCCCACCAGCAAGCTATATTGGAAAGGTATTCTATGTGATATGAGCGTTTTGGATCAAACTCCTGAAGTATATGAAGAGCTTACTGTAGTTCCTTTTTTGCCCCTGTTCTGGTGCACTTTGATACCAAATGGCTCTCATAATTTCTAAGTATTGTCATTTAGCTGCGTTATTGGGATGCTTTGCTTTTAGTAGCATGAAAAGTACACAGAGGGAAAGGATTATTTGTAAGGAGCCATCACTTGGTAAATACTTCATGTCAGTTATGGGATGATGACAAAGCCTTTTGGCTCATTGGCATTAGAGGAACCTCTATCTGATCCTGCCAAAACTGGTTTTGCAAAGAGAGTCACAGTTCAGGAGCTGAGAGAAAAACAGTGAGACTTAGATTAAAAGTCAAACTCTCTCTAGGGAGGAACCTGTATCCAGGAAGGTTCTTGGAGAAATAAGGTTGATGCAGTCACCCACAAAATTGCCCGAGACAGGCAAAATTCAGGAATCATCAGGCAACTGAAGTCTGTGGTAAAAGTGCTTCAGGCACTTTACTGGCCAAGAGATGATGTGAGACATGGAGTTTCTCCTAAGTATGCAGACAGTTGAACTTGAAAAGGCTTGATTGAAAGTCTGCGAGGATTTGGACAGAAATTCATGTCACTGACTAAAGCCCAAGAGGATCTTTTCTATGTTGTTAAGTACATAGTGGGAGCGGCACTGGAGTGCAGTTTGATCAAGAGAATCCGGACACATGCTTTGTCTCTCTTCTGTCCAAGGAGCCAAGCCTTCCACACGCTGATTTCATTAAAAGTATTTCCACTTTCTTCTGAAATACTTTCAGATTATCAAGTTTTTAAAAGATTATCTTCCTTCCAGTGCTTGCCTGGCCTCTTGTCTTTCTTCATCTCTGCACCAGAACTGCAGAGGCTGGGTCATCTGCATGGGTTTGTGTAGCAGTCGGTAGAGTTTGCTACTGAGCTGTGTAAGCCTAGGGAAGGACAATCCACTTCTTCAAGAAATGGTTACCTCCCAAAAGAGGAATTTTTGTTTTTCTGGCAACTTGAAGAAGGAAGTGGGATTTCAAAAGAAAAGGGGAAAAAAAAAATCTGGGTATTTTCCAGTTGGTCTCACAGCCTAGGAAGCATGTTCAGACACTGCTTCATCAGTTCTTGGCTGTAGAAATCTCTGCTGGATGGACTCACTCATCCTCTTTGGTGATGAAAAGATGCTGAACCTTGGAGAGCTGCCCAGAGCCTTGGAAGTATGCAGATGCTCTCTGAAGTATGTGGCATGCTTTCTGCAACATACTACAGCCTGGGTTTTAGGAGGAAGAGGACAGAGAGAGTGTACAGTCATTGGGAAGAGCAGAGCTCTTTCCAGGTGT
Organism: Myiopsitta monachus; assembly: GCA_017639245.1. Lineage (NCBI taxonomy): Eukaryota > Metazoa > Chordata > Aves > Psittaciformes > Psittacidae > Myiopsitta > Myiopsitta monachus. The sequence goes on from CM029923.1 coordinate 41,494,501, forward strand.
ACTGCATGGGTCTTCACAGGAGAAGCTTGGGCTGAGTTTGATTGTGAATGAAGTGCTTTAGGCGCATAGGTGCTGACTTCTAACCACTTGTAGCACCAGGTGTTTTGAGCCAGCATTTATATTAGCATATGCAAAGCCTGAAGGTAAAATGATTTATACTTAGTATTTATTACTTATAGGAAATCTAAGAACGTTTTAATTTCTAGTAAATATATCAGCTTGAGGAAGGAGAAGTGTCATTCTGATAAACTCATTGATTGTGAACATACCATGTTTTCGGTAGAAACAAGATAAGGATAAGGAGCTATACAGACAAAGCCTTGGATCCAAAGGTTGTAGGTGAGCTGCTGAAGCTTTTTTTTATCGTTTGAGTATTACCAGTAACCCTTTAACACTGTTGAGAATGGGTTTGTGAGAGAGTTCTTGGGTAGCACTTACTTCACTGTTTTTTCTTATCTGGATCTGAGGCAGTGCAAGTTGAATTGTAGATTGATGACAAAATAATTGTTTGGTTGAATCAATTACCTGTATCTTCCCTGGGCATCTCTGTTTTGGTTTCAGGCGGAGGGGTAGGGGCATGAGGGTAAACACTGATTTCTTTTATTTAGTATGCTTTTCGCTTTCACAGTTGCTCTCTTGTTACAACTTTTTAAAAGACTCTTCGGAATTACTTCCTTTTCTTTCTTCACGTGGATAAAGATATGTTTCTTTGGTCTTAATTTCGATTCATGCTTTAATAAATTTCATGCTTTATTCATTTATAGAGTTGTTTTGTGCCTAGAGTGAGAGAGGATATTTTGTATCCTTGCTTTTCTGCAATTGATTTTAGGGTGGTTTGTGTGTTTTGTTTGTTTATAATAATTCCCCAAAGTTATTCCCGCTCTGTCTTCTTTTTAATATCTTTACAGTCTAGATTAATTTCTATTTTTTGTATCTTTCCACATACACTTATTTAAAGATTTGGGTTCTTTTCATATCTCAAAGCCGAAGCAGTTCCGCACTGTTTCTTTCAGCAGTTCCCAAAATACAAAACTGTTTCTTCCTGTCTGATATGGGAATTCATTATTTATTACTTATTGGAGCAGCTTTTCTATTTTCGTGTTTTTAAAAGCAGTTTCTCATTTTAGAAGTCCTTCTACTGACTCATGTTCCTCCACCCCCAAATCTCTTTTGCTCTTAAGTAGTTTATTTTTAGTGGGATTTTATTAAGGAACTTTCACACAATTGAGCTTATTCTGTAAGTGCTGTGCAAATGTCAGTTTATATGCCATCTGCTACAGTCCCCTATATTTCATTGCAAGGTGTAGTCTCAATGTTAAAACTTATTCTCCTTTAATTGTCAGAACAGATTCAACATAGCTGCTTATACCTAATTGCTGTGTTGCATTAAAATGAGTGCAGGTTTTTGTAGAGTTATAACTATGAACAGAACATGTTGCAGTCCAGTGTCAGTCTGTCTATTTTGAAGTGTAGTATGGCTTTGTGGTAGCAACTATTGTGTTACATGGTGTACTGAAAATTACAGGGGGAGCTTGGATGCACAGGGGAGCATTTCTGGTGTTCAGCAGCACTGAGTATCACTTAAACACCCCACTACCACCCTGCACCCCAGAGTATTTCCTTTTGCTGGTTCCTCCAAAACATTGTGCTGTTTAATGCAGGCAGTAGGCTAATGCTATTCAGCTGAATATTTATTGAACACAACACAAAATAATTAGGCATAATATCTGAAGCTAATAAAATTATGCTTATCTGGATTTAATGACACTTAACAAATAGTGTCTCTAAGCAGGTAGTTGTGCTTATTTTGGTACTGACTGTTGATTTTCTTTTCTTTAAACCCCAGACCATTTTGTCTGAATCCCAAAATTAACATTCAGTGGGATGAATGTGGACATTTATATTTGTAAGAGCTATTTTCTGACTCATGAAATCATGGCAAATGAATGGCAATGGGTCTTGCATTCCGGGTTGCTTTTTGTTGTTTTTGTGGTCCATCTGTATCTGTCAGACTGTTGGGATGTTGTACTTTATTCTGCTGTGCAGAGGAGGCTGACAGCTGGTACATGCAGGAATATTATCTCTGATTACCTGGATCATGAGAAATTATTGTGTGGGAATTATCTGAGGAAAGAGTAATTGTGTCCTAGAGACGTCTTGTCTCCTCTGTTTTCTTTGTAGGAAGTTGTGGGTTTGAAGAGATGCAGCTTGCTTAGAGGCAGCCAATGAGTAAAAGCGTGGAGATTAGGAGAAAGGGATCCTGGTGAAGTAAAGATTTGGAGTTTTGCTGGGAGAAGCTTTTCCTTTCTTTGATAACAGGCCAGACAGGGTCAAAAGGAATGGGCTAGAGGAGTTAAAACAGTGTTTGCTTTCCAGAGGAGGAGCTATGTCTGGGCAGTTGGATTTGGAGTCTTTGGCAAAGCTTCATGTTTCAACTGTTGAGTCTCTGGAAAGAGAAACTTTAGCTGTGAGACCCAGGGGGCAGGATCCCTGGGAGGGCAGCAGGAGATACTCATGGTCTAGGGAGTGCGTGAGGTATATTGGCACTTACCCACAGCCCAGGAGGGCAGCTGGTCCTTGCCATTTCCCCTGAGGGGTAAGCCAGCCCAGGCTTAGGAAATGCGAAAGAAACTCTATTCTTTTTAAAGACAGTCCGACAGAGCTGTTTTAGGCCTGTGCAGAAAGGGGAACTGTACCCAGTGGTTCAGCTATCCTGGAAGACTCAGTCCCTAAGCTTATTCAGCACTGGAAATGGGATCCTTAACTCTTGTAGACATGTACATTTAGGGCCTTTAGCATAAAGGGTAAGTTCTGCTGTGGTAAATTGTTCATCAGGCAAAGCTCCCTGGTTTGCATTTCAACAAATGTGGCCCATAATGGAACTTGGCGTGAGATGAAAATTGCCTGCGTGCTTACAGAAGGACAGCTTCCTGGGCATGTTGACCCTTTTTTCCTTAAAATAACAAATGCAAAGGAAAGTATTTGGGGTTTAGGTCCTTGGGGTTTGGTTTGGGTTGTGGTTTTTGGTTGGGTTTTTTTCCCTCCAAATAATGCATGGTGTAGATTTGTAATGCTAACAGTATGTGATTTAGGACTCAAAGCACTGGCATTTTAGAAGTAAACAAACATGGACAAGATTATCTCTGTGCTCTTATTTATATCATTGCTCTACTATAGAGTTATTTGATCGCCTGTTTTAACTAAGTAACTTGTATTATTGTCTAGCCGTATGCTTTCTGTGGTAATACTTTCTCTGCGGTAGTTATTCAAGAGGCTCTTTAGACTCTTCTGAAGTAAATACGTCATAATCCTGTAAAATATCATTTGTTTAAAGGAAGCTGTTTATGTAAACAACAGGCTAATGCATGAAACTCTTGACACGTTAGTGTTGAAGCCAACTGTCCCTGAGTGGTTTTGTTCTTACTATGAGGTAAGCTGAAGCTAGACATCTGGTCTTCCGTGGGCGAGAGAGATTTTTACAAGTTACAGGACTGCTTGTTCAAGTGAAGTTAAAAAATATTTTGTACAGAGAAGGTGAAAAAACTTACTGAAATAGCTGGTTTCTCAAAGAAGCTCATATTTTAGAGAGCAGGCATTCTCTGTCTTTATTCCTTGTGCGGAATATGCTGGTCATTTTAATGCGTGCATTTGGTACAGGAGCATCCTTCTCAAAAACCATTTGTCTGAAAACTGGTGTAGAGGAGCCAGATGAATGCGAGAACAGGTAGTTAGCAAACATGCCTTTCCAGCTCAAATGCATGCATTTCTGTCAGCTGTCACCACACACTGCTATTGATACTGCCTATGGGGATTAGAGTTATTTCTTGGTCTAATAGTTCCTTGCCTTTGTAAGAGGTTTAGAATCTACTTTTTGAGACGTGTTTCTTTTGCAAAGCTCTCCAATTCTCCTCATCCTCCCTCTCCCCTCACCACAGACACATCCCTTTTTCTAAAATGTGGGATGGAGGAAAGCACACTGCCGAGTGCAGTGGTAAGTTGTAAGTAGACCAGTTTATTCATTTTATGTCTGACTTTAGCTTTTGTATGTTTTGTGGGAACTGAAGTGCTTTCCTGCATCCCATACTCTGACAGCTCCCAAACAAAACCTTAAAATCTTTGTATCCTGGGCTGCATCAAAAGGAGCGTGACCAGCAGGTCGAGGGAGGTGATCCTGCCCCTCTGCTCTGCTCTTGTGAGACCTCACTTGGAGTATTGTGTGCAGTTCTGGTGTCCTCAGCATAAAAAGGACATGGAACTGTTGGAACAAGTGGAGAGGAGGGCCACGGGGATGATCAGGGGACTGGAGCACCTCCTGTATGAAGATAGGCTGAGAAAGTTGGGGCTGTTGAGCCTGGAGAAGAAAAGGCTGTGTGGAGACCTCATAGCAGCCTTCCAGTATCTGAAGGGAGCCTATAGGGATGCTGGGGAGGGACTCTTCATTAGGGATTGTAGTGCTAGGACAAGGGGTAACGGGTTCAAACTTGAACAGGGGAAGTTTAGATTGGATATGAGGAAGAAGTTCTTTACTGTAAGGGTGGTGAGGCGCTGGAATGGGTTGCCCGAGGAAGTTGTGAATGCTCCATCGCTGGCGGTGTTCAAGTCCTGGTTGGACAGAGCCTTGGGTGACATGGTTTAGTGAAAGGTGGTGCGTAGTGCAGGGTGCCCATGGCAGGGGGGTTGGAACTAGATGACCTTAAGGTCCTTTCCAACCCGAACTATTCTATGATTCTGAGATTACTGCATGCTTCTGTGATGATGGTATGGTCAGATTTCTAGCTGCATCTCACTCATCCTAAAATGTGATGTTGTAGGTCTTCTACTCACATCTGTGAATTTACAGTGCATTTTCATAGAAAAAATAAAAGGCTCTTTAATGTGGTGATACATAAGAGCAATTTTCCTCAGTCATTTACTGACACGGGTGCTTTGTCAAGTGCTTTTAATGAATTTCTGCCAAAAAAACCTGCCAAACCAACACTTTTTTTTTAACATTACTGATCAAGTATATTGGCTGTGTCCTGTATAAATAGACTTAGTAACCAGTTCCTCTGTGAGCTTTATTAAGCTATGAAGCCTTGCATGTTTGCTATAATAAGGTGCTAGTGTTTCCGGGCTGGGGTTGCTGAGTGTGTGGTACTTAGCAAGGTCAGGCTTCTGACTGCAGTGTGGTTGGCAGTAGGTTTCATGTCATCCCTCCTGTAGATTGATAAAACAATTACGGTTCAAACCACTGAGTCTTGAAATGACAGTCTTTACTCAGATAGTAGTGCAAAGGGATACTGAGACTTACTCTTACCAAAAATTTTGAAAAGGAACAGGAGAAGAAGGGATAGTCAGTCTGCTGTGACAGAGCCAAATTGTTTGCCTTGATGTTGGTTTTTATGAGTCCTGACTGCAACTTCCACCCCCACTTGCTTGTCTAACTGTCATGTGAAGAGTTGACTCTTTTTTTACGATGTCTCAGTGTTAGAGGTGGCCTGTGTCAATAAAAGCCTTTTAATCCTGAAGACTTGTAGAAAGCATTGGGCACCTACGAAATTGTTGAATGCTCTGGCAGAGTGGGAGGTGAGGCCCTTGTGACTTCGTGGGGTTAGGCATTAAGAGTTTTATATATATTTTACTATTAATCCATAATCTCAAGGAAATGGCTGAGCTAGTCAGGCTGGTACTTAAGAAAAGTTGGTGGGCTAGCAGTGTACATAATTAATGATAAGGCAAGAGCAAACCAACATATGTCAGTAAAAGACTGTGCAAAATTTTCTCTACTGTGGACCTGCAGAGATGAATCTTGTATATGTCCAAAATCAGGCTGGTGCCCTCCTACATGCTGTTTAGGTGCCAGCAAGCACAAGTCAAGGTTGGGCAGCTGGGAGGTAACTGAGATGGGCAGCCCTGCACTGCTGACTAGGCATCACTGCTTGGCCACTGCACCAGGCAGCTTCCAGGCTGGGCTAGCCCTTAGGTCTATCCATAGAATCATAGAATCAACTAGATGCAACACTGCTAATTACTTTCTAATTTATTTATTTTTTTTCTATCCCGTTCCACATACAGATATGTGACTGCTGCAGCCACTATTTTAGTTGTGCTAACAAGGTAGCTTTTAGCTGGCTTGTCTGCACCATCAGGGAGCTTGATGCAGGTTGCCACAAAACCTGCCTAAAGAGCTCATTATAATGACAAATCAGTACCTCTAACTTAAATAAACTCTAACAGCTGCAAAAGGGAAAGATTCTTTCCAGGCAATACCTTTTTCCTTCTTCATTGTGGAGTTTTTTCTGAGCTTTCTGTTGATGCTACATGCCTATGAACAGAAGTGAAGGCCCTTAAATAATGCTATTGGGTTTGTCTGGAGGGAATTTCATGTGTAAAGCAGGAGGTATGAATTACTTTAACAAAAGACATGAATGGCTCAAACTTACTAATTGAGAAATTTGTGTTTGCTTAGCAACCAAATCAGTTTATTGTGTGCCTATGTAGCATCTTAAAGTTGGTGGATGCTAGCTCTGCAACAGCCTAGCTGTGCTGTGCGGCATATGTGCCCAGACTTCTGACACCTTCCTACTGTTACTGTGGAAACTATAATTTCTAACACCAGACTAGTACATCCCTGAAACAGTTTAAACAGTTTTTGGGGGTGTGCTGGGGGTTTTTGGGGGTGTGTGTGTTTTTTTTTCCTGCTGAAGCAAAAGGGGACAGAGTCTGCAGATGACAGAAATATTCCTGTGCATCATGAACCCAGCTGGTGCACTGACTGATTTACATGGTTGTGTTTGATGAGAAATCACATGTTCAAATAGATGTAGATATACTTATTTTACTTATTTTAATGGTGAATCTCCAGGTAGGTGTGCTATATATGAGTTTAGACATACAGACTCAAGGAGATCTGTCAGAGAAATGGAAACTATAGTGTGCAGGGGCCGGGGGGGGGGGGAATGCTGCCTGATTCATACATTTCTGAATTGTCAAGTATATGGAGAGGAAAAAAGTGGCAGCACAGAGCCTCATCAGACTCTCTCCCTGCCCCCAGCAGGCCCACACTGAATTGAAAACACATACAGCAATCTCCACGCTGAATAACTTCTGCATGGCTGTATAATTTCAAAGAGAAATGCTTTCAGGGTGATGATAGGTATTGTCTGTGTCTGTAATGTCTCATTTGTCTTTGGATACCCAACAGCCTTCACTTTGTTTATTCAGAGATGAGCAAACATGAAGCTGAATGTACTTTTCAATGATCAATGTAAATCAACGTGAAAAATGGAGATCATTATAAAATACACACACACATATATATTTAGGAAGGCTTACTAGATTGATTGCTTCTAAACCTAGAGCTTGACTCCTGTTATGTGCAGAGAATTCATAAAGAGAGAGTCATAGCCCAGGGACAGTGAGGTGTGGTCACTGATGGATAAAATAAAATTCAAGCCTGTTTGCATTTTAATGGATTTTAATCACATGAGAGTTTGGGTAAGAAAAAATAGGTTGTTTCCCCCCTCCACCTTTCCTTTTCATCGTTGTGTCTCCTTGCTTCAGGGCCAGCAAATCTGGTCCAGGTATCAAGATATCATTTTCAGTTCTTGTATCGTTGTTAAAAGAGGCTTTTAGAAAGACAAGAGATTTCAATGATCACCATTATCACTGAGAGCAGAACAAATAGTACTGGTCTATAGATGTGGCCAGGAAAGCACAGCTTAAAGTTTTTGGCAACCTGAGTCATAAGGAGGAAATGAACAAGATGCCATGCATGTTTTTTGTCGCCAGAGATTTGCAAAAATAAGTTGGACATCCGTCAGGGGCTGGGGGGTAGGGTACCATCCAGCTCTAACCACGTGGAAGCACCACTGTGTCTTTAACAAATTAGAACTCTTGAAAAACAGGAGTTGTTCCTTCATCTTTCACTCTTTGGTGCTGCCCCTCATCTGTTTGCTATTCCTTCTGTCTGTGATAAGATCTTCATGTGTATTTTAAATGTTCTTGCTGTGTACTGCTAGCTTGGACTAGCTCTGCCTGATTCACCAGTCCCTCCTGCTGTCTTTGCTGCTGCAGCATCATTCATGCTTTATCAGCTGCTGCTTGTTCCATCTGAAATTCAGTTCCCTGTGTGATAGTATTGGGTGAAATTTATCTCTCAACACCCAGAAATAATTTTTGTTCAAGAATACTATTGTGAAGACAGCTAAGCAGGATATTTTGTGATAGCACTAACACTTATAAAGCATGCTTTCTGTGTGTTTTTAACACAGAAAATAGAGAAGCTCTAGTTTTTGCCCCATATTTTCTTTTGTTATATCACTAAGTGGATGTTTGTGTCTGTTTATACACTGATTTCGTGTGTGTTTTGAAATCTCATTGTACTCAGTGGTGGAAAATTGGCTGCTTAAGTAAAGGCATGTTAAGGACAGCTATCTACAGTAGCTGGAAGGAAATGCTTCTCAAATGTATTGTCCAAGTTGGTTCTAGTTAATAGTCCCTTGGGTACATGAACTTTCCTTACCTTCTCCACCCGTCTTCTGGTAGAAAACAGAACTCTTAATATTTTAAATTAAAAATTAATTAATTAATAAAAATCTTGCAGCCCTTGTAAATTGTTTCTCCATAGGAATGAAATGGATTTCAGTAATAACTCATAAAATCAATTGTGTGGGTCGATTATTCCTACTAAGGGGAACTCCATGAAACAGAACAGTACCATAAAGCAAATCCCTTCAAACTGGATTATAATTGTTATATAAAGATTCCCCTTTCGCTTTCCTCACAGTCTGGCTGGATTTACTGTTACAAAATATAGTTGTGCAGCGAGACTGCTAATTAGATGTTATCGGGCCTGTTTCTGCAAGGTTGTGACCTATAAATTTCTGTTTATCATTGCTGTAAGAAAGACATTTTGTCTGGTTATTTATCCTTCCTGGCTTCATTTGTTCTCCTTCTAGGATTTTGGAGAGGAGCACCTGTGGCTTTACCCTTCTGATAAAAGGGGGGTTGGATTTGCTGTGGGAGCTTCATGATGTCAGTTTGCAAAACATAGGGTGGGGAAAACATTTGGGAACAAGTGCGTGTTTGTGCTCAGGGGATTTGTGACATTACCAGTAGCATCAGGTAAATCAGCTGAAAAGCAGCATAGTAAATAATGAAAGGTTAGGTCCTCTCAAGATTTGCACTTTGCAGGTTTTGGGGGAATGTAGCAGGAGTAAGGAGTTAAAATTAAGTAGGTGTGGGCTCTAGGGTGGAGGGTGTTTTGGGTGAGGTTGTGGGGTTGCTTTTATTCTTCATAGCCTAGCCTACTGCACAGAGAAGGAAACATTAAGTAGAGGGAAAACCCGGTTGAAGAATACCTGAAATACTGCACCCTAGCTACAGATCCTTTTAATTAGCTTGTCTATCATCAAAGGATACATTAATCATGCTTATTTGGGTTTGCTAAAAGCATACTAAACCTGTTTCACCTGTTTTGGTGGTATCTTGGGAGCCTTGAACTCAGCGTGGCTAAGATGTCCAACTGAGCTGGCCTGCAATAGTGTATTTCCCCTGGCACAGTTAACCTCAGCTCTTGCAATTTCTCTGCTCTGGCACTGTTATTTCTTCCCATATTGCCTCTTTCACTGTTAGTTTCCTTCAACATCATATAAAGTAGACAGGAAGAAAGCAATCACCTGTTATATTCTGAAATTTTGAAACAAAATTATGCTTTGATTTGCAAATATTAACATTGTGTGGTAATAAGGAGAACAGAGGGCTCTGAGTCAGCGTACTCCTCCTCAGCCTTGATCTGAGCCAGCAACTCAGTGTCCTGCCTTGTCCAAGTTAGTGGTAACCTCTTTATGTTTAATCAAAGTGGATTTTTCTCACAAAGCCAGTTTTCCCCTCCATAAAAACCATAGGTGGGTTAAATTACAAAGGGGAACTAACCTCATATAACTTTTAACTAAAGGTTAAAGGGTAGAGCTGATAAAAGAAGTATAACAGGTCATTGCCTTGATGCACTAGATTAAATGTGGAATTTAGGTTATTTGCAATAAGACATCTCTCTGCATAAATCTAAATATGGTTCAGAATCCCCACTGCAGTCTCCTTCCTCTGAAGTTCTGTGTCTGAAACATCTTTAAAGGATGGAAAAAGTCCAGTCCTTTTTATATTAGCATTGCATTACGGAGATGCATGAAGACTTTTCAGATGTCAGGGAGAAAAATGGAATGAGGAGCATTCTTCTGCTTTTGTACGGCGTTTTGTTTCTAAGTAGGTCAAATCAACAAATTGGTGTATAATAGCTGGTTCCAGGTTCTTCTGAAAACATCCTGAAGATGCCAGAAGGAAGCAGAGTGAGTCTTTTTAAATAGCTTGGGGAGTACTGGAGGGCTTCTTTTACATTATATTTGAATCCCTTGAGGTGGTCCTTTACTAAGTCATTTCTTTTAAGTGGTTAAAATAAGAAAGTTAAGTTTAGCCTGTATGCCTGAATGACCTGGATAATATGCAAAAAAAAATGCATATCGTTATAGTAGATTTTAATGTCCTGTGAACTCTCCCTTCAACAAGGGAAATGAACTTGTGTGAGATATCAGTGGTGGTCCCAACTGCTATATTCTCTATTCACAGAAGTCTGTTGAGGCAAAAAAAAAATCCAAGCCTAAAGGTAGCATCTAATCACTCGTGTATACACTCAGGCTTCAAGAAACATTCGGGCTGAAAATAGCTAAAAGAGTACAGCAGTAACAGGCTGTGCAGTGGTGGCAGGGTGACCGAGCACTTAAAAAGTCTAAGGTATGGGAGAGCATCATGCGAGAGTTTTGTGATGTTGTGGGTTTGTTGGTTTGGTTTTGTTTTGGTTTATTTAATTTTTTCATTTTTTTCCTTTACGAAAATCACCACACATGGGGAAGGCTATTTTTTGAGACCACAGAGGCTGCATTTCTGTTGAGGCAGGTTTAGGGAAAGGGGAATTCAGCAGTCCTGCCATTACCAGGAGAAATTGAATTTATGGGCTGAGATTGTTCACATCAGTGACAATGATTGTACCTGTTTTCTTGAGGGAAAGCTAAAGATGAAGGCTTCTAAAAGAAACAGGCTGCATGGTGTAATTCAGACTGCACATGAAAGCCTGAAAGGTAGTGTGTGCTTGTTTCAGTTGTTATTCTTGAACTTGTTGCACCTGTGGCTCATTCTTCTCTCCGCAGAAATGCTTTTCTACCTTTCCTCCTCTCATAACTCCCTAGCTGGCAAAAGAAATCAAAAGGGTCTTGCACTCTTCAGACCAGTCTGTGACAGATGAGTATCTACTGGTCAATGCCTTGTTGCCAAGGGTGCTGAGTAAAGCTGCCTGTGAACCTTTGGTAATGGTGCTTCTGTCAAGCTCCAGGCACTGCTTGTGGTACAGTTCTCTTTACCTTTGACTGCAAGTCCACCATACACTTTTTTGTGCACCCCAAAAATGCAGGAACTGAGCAGCATTTGCTTTTAATTTGTTTAGGTTTGTTGGTCTGTTGGGTTTTTTTCACAGCTGCCTTGGGCCAATATCCTTTTTAAGTTCAGTATGCTTTTCCTCTCATCTTCTTCCTGCACTGCTGCAAAAATTGAAGCATTATGAGGGAACAGCCCAGTCTGGATACTTGGTGCTGAAGAGGATGTACAATACAGATTAGGCATTGGTGAGGCAAGCACTACAGAGAAAAAGACAGAGGGAAGGAGAGAGAGCTGGGTAAGAAAAGGACCATGCATAAATTAAGAGGAAAAAGCTGCAGATTATTTTCTCCCATGAATAATTAACTTTTTTGCTATTCTCCATTTTCCACTTCCTGAACCTCAAACGAAAATCAATCCTTGCTTTGGGGAGAAGTATCACTTGAGAATCTTCTCAGAAGTTGGCAGCTTTTTAATAGGGGCATGTAATCTTTTATAATCCTCTCTAAAGGTTTGTAATAACCATTTTTGTTCTGAGATTCCAAAGTGTTTTGTAGGCCAGGAGGGAATTTAACTGTGAGAGAAAAATGTACTTAGTATTTGGGAGCAAAGATGAGTGGTCCTGGGCAGGGAATGAGAACTGAATAAGAAGAAAGGAAAACCTGCTTAGTATTGTAGGAAGGATCACAACGATGGCTTTGAGCAACTGCAGGCTATTCGAAATCTTAGGTATCCTGGGAACCAAATTGTTTTTTTTACACAGATAGCAGCTTTTGTTCTGGTGGTGTCATGAGGTTTACAAGGCTGCACAATGACCTGCTTGTTTGCAGGCGTGCGGGAGGCTGAGATGAGCATGATTCGCACCTGCATGTTTTGTGCTGTCCCCACCTTGGTTGGGTTGTGTTTTCTGGTTCCACTTGTTGAGCTATGAAGTGTGCAGATGATTGCATGATTTGAGGTTCCTGGCATCGATCCATTCAAGAAGGTGCTGATGTCACCCGATAGACACATCTTTCACGCTGTCTCTCACAGAACCTGGTTGGGTGCAGACCATGAGAACTGGGAGACACAGCTGAGGGAAGTGAGGATCAATTACCTTTTGTAAGTTTAGCAATCAGCTATGCACCACGTAAGAAGCTTAGAGGAGCTCAGCTAATTGGCAGTTTTAAACTGCTGTTAAGAGCTCCCACACTTTTTGCTCAAAGAAGCTGCATGGTGACAGTGAGCTGGTGTAACCTTCTGGTTTCCAGTCAGAATTACCCTGCCAGGCCAATTTTAGCTTTATGTCTAATCTTTGCTTCTGCTGTTAGCTCCTTAGCTCTCATTTTTTCAGGACTTTGCAAGAAGGCTTGAGACTGTTGGCACACTCAGCATCTGCTTGCTAAACTACTCATAAGATTTTAAGACTTGTGGTTTCTCTTTTGGAACAGCTCCATGATTTTCCCTTTTGAAAAGAAAATCTTGGTGAAACTGCTTGCATGGTTATGGCCTAACTGAATTTGTGCTCTTTAGCTTCTGCAGAGCTCTTGGGTACTGGGGAACACTGAGCTATGTTAGCAAATGTTAGGGTCTGAGGGTAGTAAATGTGTTAGTACAGGTCTTGGGAAAGGTTTGATTTCTGAATTACATGTGTTATGGGGAAATGAAAGGAGAAATTTTGGCTGATTTCTCCTGTAGTCTCAGCCTTGGTGTGAAAACTACTGAGCTTTTGATAGGCAAAGTGGCAACGTTGCAAGTGATACGGCAGATGTACTGACTCAGGACCAAGTTAAATTGGCAGAGCTGTCAGGGAGCTCAGCTGGGGGAGTGAGCCTGTGGTACCTTGCTCGATGGTGGCTGTCTCTTGTGCAAACAAGTCAAATCTCTCCTAGGGAAGGAATGAAGGGGTGGGAATGATGTCAGCGATAGAGGGGAGAGGCAACAAGAACTCATCCTTCTGGGAGATGCCAAGCCTGTAGAACAGTAGCATTCTGTATTTTGTCTCCTGGGGTTGTAAAGAATACAGCTATTAGATATTCATTCATCTGATGGCTCAGCCCTTCCCAAATAAAAATTGTTCCTTACTCTTTTTTTATGCACAGAAACTGTAGGAAGATCAGGAATCTGGCTGGTAGCTCTGGTAGGGGGCAAAATACTGATGCTTGCTCTTTGAGCTATAAAGGTTAATCTTGTGTTGAGGTGAGACTGCTGCATGTGACAAATTCAGAGAAAAAAGGTGACCCTTTTCCCATCCCATCACAGATCTCATCAAAGCTTTTCAGCAGCTGGTGGAAAAAAACTGTGCCTTTTACTGTTTTCAGAAGAGACACACAGTCCTCATTCATGGGAGGGGAAAAAAAACTCAAAACCTTACCCATAAGCAGTGATCAGCAGATACCTTCAGACTTCTCATCTCTGCATTTTAAAGGGTTCATTCACCCACACTTGGCATACTGATGGTAGGGAAGTGGAAGCACATACGATAAGCAGAAAAATTGCCATAGTGATATTTCTGTGAGGGTACAGAGAATGAAAACTGAACCCAACTGAACAGTTTTTATGTGAATCTGGCTGTGGTAGATAAGAATCTCCACTAGGATAATAGAAAACCATTTTTTAGACTATGTCTGATCACTGCTATTCAATAAAGAGTGGTGGAAAGTTAATAGGCAAGATTGGCCAGTACTAGAAAAATTAAAGGTCTTGTGAAGAATTTGTGTTGCAGTGCCAAATGCACTGGAATCTGAGAAAGTCATGGTACTGGTCATGGCTTCTGCCAGCTTCTAAAATACCATTTTCACCTACTTAAATCTTTTTATGGCTTTCTGCAGAATGGATTTTCCAAGTAGAGTTCTGGCTGCAACCAATTGGCATGAGAGTTTTTGAGATCTCTGAAATCTGATGGTTTGACTAAGCTTTCTTTACCTCCAACCCACAATATTAGGTTTACATACAAGCATTTGGTTATCACTGCACACAGCTGCCAGAGGAGACCAACTGGATTCAGCTGAATTGAGGGCTAGTTGTTGCACGTGTAATGAAGTTTGAGTGCAGCTATTAAATATAACAGAAAGAATTCACAAATACTTACCTCTGTAATAACATCCTACATAAGTAGCGTTCCTGTCATCCCAAAGGATCTGCTCATGCTTTCTACGCTTAAAATAGCAGCTACTCCACCACAGAGATCTGTTGCTGACCATGAAAATGTAGATAGCTCCTACTGAATGGAGCCATGTCACACCGTGATTTAGAGGGGCAAGTCAGCTGTGCTGTATGTCACAGTAGCTACAAGAAGCTTCCTAGAACACCTGCAGTTATTGCCCACATTGAAATAAAATGGTAGGATTAATTATTTCATTTCTGTAATGTGTACTGGTCATATCTCTAAGTATGTTGTGATTTAGATAAGAATTAAGAAACCCTAACAGCATCATGTTTTCTCTGTAGCATAGAGAGTCTCTGCATTACTGCATAAATGGTATGTGCTGAATTTTCCTTATATTATGCAGTGTCATGAGTGTTGTATGTTCTTTGTTGGGACATTGTGGTACTTGTCGATACAAACTTGGCGGATGAGTGTTCCCTCCTTCTTCCAAGTGTATTTGTTCATCGTGATAGGTTTTCTTTGATCAGTTGTTTCTGATAGCGTCTGTCTGCAGTCCTGCTTGGATCAGAAACTTGCATATGGCTGGGAGTTGGTTTGAGAAATAAGAAATGTAAACAAAAACTATATATATCAGCATGAGAGAAAGTGGAAGTTGTCTCGATTGTGCGTTTCCTTGCAGACCCTCAGTAACTAACCTCTGTTGTCATCTGCTCTGTGTAAATGTCGGGAGATTGGCCCTCTTTTAGTTTATCCTGGGTTGCCCTGATGCCTGTGTCTGCTCTCAGGGCAGCAGCACTTGAATTATCTTCTGGTTTATGTCCAGATCCTGCTAGATCTTCATCTGAGTGTCATACAGCTGTCTGAAATAGTTGCATATACACACAGCTGTATTTCATGTAACTGTGCTATTGCTGTTTATTTTCACTCACATTTGTGACTTCTTTTGTGGAAATGCTGCCTTATTACAAGATGCAAGTTTAAGGGAATGAAATGTGTTAAGATGTGGTATTTCTTACTAGAAAGGTATACCATTTCTACTCATCTTTTCCTTGAATCATGAGCTACATCAGATTTTAGAGACGGTGTAAGTTTAGTGAAGGACTTTTAATTGCTTCTTGTCTTTGAAGCTTCATGCCAATAGCAAGACTTGTTTCAGTTTCTGTTCAATTGCTTGATAAAGGTTCAAACTTATGATTGTTCGAACTGGACTGCATGCTTGTGCACAGCTTCATAGGTTGAGGTACTGAAAAGCTCTCAGGTGACAGCACATATCTAAGTTCTCTCAGCTCTGTCTCTATGGTAAGTACATAAAACACAATGGAAATATGGACATTGAGCAAGTAGACCTGTTGTCAAAATGTGTTAGGGCTCCTACTAATCTCTCTTCAGGGGAATAAAATCTTCCCTGCCTACAAACTTGGCCTCTACATTAGTTACTCAGCTGCTTGGCAGCTTCTTTTTGGAAATCCTGGGAACTGAATACAGACCCTAATAAAGCTGATGAAAATTTGGCAAGTACATCAGTAAGTCCTTGATTTCACCATAGGAAGAGTGTGGTTCAAAAAAAGGAGCTCTGAAACATCTCAACGGTGCTCTTGTCATCACTGGGATGAAGGTTTATTTTTATGTTTTTATTGGTGGTAGGTAGAGTACACTTTTTGGCAAAAGGACTGAAGGCATGAATTTACCTTTAATGTAGTTTTGTTGGCCTGATTTCTACTAATTCTGTCCTTTTCTCTAGCTATGAAGAGAAGATGCTGCTCTTTGGGTTGTAGAAGAGCTGTTGGGGACTAAAGGACATTGGAATGCCCATCATCTCTTGGAAATAATGTTCTGATCCTCCTCATTGCTTCCTTTTTGGAAAGTATTCTCCACTTGCGAATGCATTTGGAATTTTCAAAGAATAATTGTTGCATACTTGCAATGAAAGATACAGAAATGTTCCCATCTGATAGCACTAGCGCTACTCCCTAAATACTGCTAAACTGCCATCAGTTTTCATAAAATGTGTTACCTTTTCTGTGGGACCAACTTGGCACTGGTCGCTTTTTTCCTTCTTCCCTCACCTTGCATCCATCAACACTTTGGTTGTGGTTGTTATGTGGTTATGACAGAAATGATCCCTTCCCCCCCACCCCCCCTTTTTTTAAATAAGTTCTGTACTTAAAGAATAATAAAGTACAAGTTGTCATTTGGCTGAGAGAAAAGGAGCTTTGTGGATATTTATAATATGCTTAATGGCATTTCAGAACTCTGAGGAAAAACACCATTTCCAGTCCTCAACTATGTCAAATGTGGCAGGCAGGCAGTGATGCTCTTCTCAGTTCAGCAGGGGAGGATGTACTGAAAAGGGGATTTTTTCCAAGCTGTTACTTAACCGATATTAGCATTTGAAGGCACATAAGGCATGACCTTTAATCCTGTGTGTAGACTAACTGATCTGCTTGCTTGAATTGCCTCATTGTAATGATGCAGAACGGAAAGGATTGCATCAGACCAGAGAAAGAAATCTTTCTGTCACCAGAACTTGCATATTTAGGTGTGTGGCTGCATCAGCCCATCCCACACGTAGCATCTGCAAACTCGGAGCTTTCAGATGCATCACCCTGGTCTCTCCTCCAACTCCTGTCTGAAATTGCATACGTCAATGGGCTACCCTCCAAAGCACAAGCCTTCCTGTGTAAGGTGATAGATAGTAGCCCCAAAATTAGGAAGAACAGCCCCAACTTTCGATCTTTCCCAGTTTTGTAAGTGATCTTTGTTACACATGGACTTTTTGCCATTCACTTCCATAGTGAATCAAACATTGGTGGTAAATTAGTTTTATGGGGCATTAGTGGAAGAGGTTGCTGGGTTTTATTACATTCACGTGAAAATTTGGAGCCAAGAATGTAAAATGGAAACTGAAGATGAAGAGTACTGGAAAGCAGAACAGGGCTTGTAAAGTGACCGAGTGTATATGTGATATTGTAAAGTCCTGAAGAGTCTTCAGCCTAAGCTGGTAACATACTTCAGAGTAAGTTTTGAAGTTACAGCTGTTGTGAGAGGCTCCAAAGAGGTCAGCTACGCAGGAGGGCTAGATGAGAAATAATAAAAATAGGTGGGACAAAGACACCAAAGCTATGCTGTGGTTTTTGTTGCAGTCGTGTTTTTGTAACATATACTCAGCATACGTCTAGTTTGCACCATGGGCTTGCTGCATCAGCCTCAGGGAAAGGACTGAAGTTATGGGATCTAATGTATCAGAAAACCAACTTGCAACTGCTCCTCTTTGTTGAAGAGAGTGTTTGGTCGGCCTGCAGGGGTGGTGGGATTGTGTTCTGATGTGTTCAAAAGGACACTAATGCAAACACAAAATATTAATGCTGTGGTGTTCTGTAGTGGTGATTGATAGCTCCAGACACAGAGATGGCAGGTAACTCTGCCAGCAGGCTGTGGAAAGCTGTTCTGCTGTAGCCAACCCACTTGGCAGCAGAGACATGGCTGGCCCACAGCGCCTGATGACTCAGTTAAGTCCTGGAGTTGTTATTGCAGTGGAAGAAGTCATTCTGTTCTTCAGTTCCTTTGTGCAGCCCATAGATCAGTTGGATGGTATTCTGCCAAGGCCGGTAGATAGAAATTATAATACGAAAGTCTTCTGGGGCTGGGTGAGTCGTGACTGTAGATTCTGCACCAGAGCTAGTTGTCCAGAAGGGTTTCTTTTGCCAGGAGTAAGTCTACCAGAAGTTCAAAACAGTGTTTACTTGGTTATCACTTAGCATAGCAGCTGGAGGCAGTGTCTCACTGCTAGCCCACCCGCATGAGCAGGATGGAGCATGCCTTCATCTTTTTTTCCCCTTGGTGATTGATAGTGTGCTTTCATTACCCACAAGACTGTCCCCAGAGCTCTGATCTTCACATTTGTGTTGCACAGTCATGCTAGGAGCCTGTGGCTTCATCATTCTTGCTTATCTTCCCTCTGTCAGCCCCATTGCTCATAGGTTTATGTTGCTGAGGAGTGACTAGGATTCATGTGCTGCTGTTTGGGAAACCAAGGTCTAAGCAAGAGCACCAGTGGCTTTATTTTTCATCCGGTTTGGTTTTTGGCCAGACACCATGATAAATGTGAGTTGAAGTTGTGGCAAAAATCTACCTGGAAGGTTAATGGTTAATGTCTATAAGATGGACAAAAACATAACTTGTGAGAGAGTCTGTTGTCCTCTAGGAGTTTGCACAAATACACTCCACAGAGACTTGAGGTGGTTTCTCTTAATTATGCTTACGCCTCAGTAGAATTTGGGGCAATTCTGAGACATACAATGTTACTTGTCACTACTGGAAACCAAGCTTCGTTAGGAGAGGTAACAGTGTGGAGCCTGATTCTGAATCTCAGCTTCTTCCCTGATTAAGTCACCTGAAATTAAGGGAGCAAAGGTGCATTTCTCTATTATTCAGAGCAAGTAGAAGCCATGCAGTCCTCCTCTTTTTCTTGCTTGAAGGTATCAGATTGCCTGTTTCAAGCATTCTTCTGAATGATCACAAAAATCCTAGCACAACATGAGGTTGAAACTTGGTGAAAGCAGTCTTTCAACTTGTCAAACTTTAAAGGTTAACACTTTCAATGCAGAGGCAAAGTTGTTATTATATGCAGCAAAAGAGCATGAAGATGTTGCAGCTTTTTAATAATTAGGGGGCTTTGGCATTCACAGGGTCTGCAAGGGGTGATGTCTGCTGGAGGGGTTCGTTGCCCCAAGTTTAATGCTTGTGTTTGGATTTGTGCTTTTCCTTGCAGGTGAGAAGGAGCTGGGTGCTTGAGGTTTCTCTGGCCTCTAGTGGTGAAGCCGGGTAAAAGCTGCAGGAAGCATCTTTGCTCCACTCTGTGCAAGTAGTGGGTTACTATGTGTACTAGGAGGAAGCTGACATTACAAAACACTTTGATTTTGAACACCCATTTTGCCAAAGGGGCTCCTGAAATAGCTGAAGGTGGTCTTGGATTCCTGTACAGCAAGTCCCTTGACTTGCAGTGTCTGTTTTAGACCTCTTACATGTAGTTTCAGGAATTTACAGTGTATACATAGAAAATGGCTGAGTTTTAGAGCAATAAAAGTAGTTTTATGAAACTAGAGTGCAAGATAAAAATGGTACAATGTTACAAAGCAACCAGACTTTAATCTCAAAACTTTAGAAAGAGACAACTTGAAATTTTCTGTATTTAATTTATACAAGTGGTGCTATCCATTGTTCTGTTGCATACATCCTTTTTCTATCATTCATATTACATTTCTGTCTCCTGTAAAGAGATTTTTATAAGTTGACTGCATACTTGAATTCTTAAGGCAGCCTTCTTTGTACCCAGTCTTCCCATAGCACTGACAGTGGACCTTGCGGCTCCACAGCTTTCTTTGCTTTTGGGCTTGGCTGCTTGGCAGTGAAGTCCATCTGTCTGCTGCACTTGTTCATGTGCTTTCCTTTCCCAGTTTTGTGGAAAGCTTCTTAGTAGTAAGAGGCACATGTAATACATAGCTCAAGCCTGAGAGGCTTAAGGGAAATTCATTTAAAATTTTAGACGATCAGCACTGTGAGCCAAAAAAGTTTGATTTTGGCTTGGTTTGGTTTGGGTATTTTTAGGGGGACAGAGGGGAGACCGAATTTTTGTCACTACAGCAGCTGTGGCTAATTGAAAATGCTGGAAGATTCCTATCTGTCACAATTTAATCAAATAGCTTCCCTACCAGAAGATGCTAGTAAGCCCTTCTCAATTAAATGCCTATCCCTTTGAATTTTTTTCTCCCTTTTTCAAGCCTGCCTTCTTTGATCTCCATCTTCCTTCCTATGTGTCTCTCTATCCTTAGTCAGTTTAAGATTTTGAGTATATTCAGGGCCCTACCCCCTTCAACCATGGTTTTGAGAAGATTATGGAGGAAATACTATGTTTTCATGAGAGCTCTTGATCTTTTCTTTTAACTATATTTCAGTCCTTGACATTTATATTCATCTCAGGTATTGCGGTTTCTGTAAGTCATGCTATAGATAAATAAGTATTCATAGTGTATCTTGCATAGCGCTCCACATGGGTGCCTCCCAGGATTAGCATTTTGTCTTTCAGTGTGCTGAAACAGGCACTGCAAAGTACAGGTTGCAGGTTTGGTTTGCATCTAGCTGCAGAAAAGCCAAAACAAAGAAGGTGGCTAATGACACATGCTAATGATTCTGTCACTGTGGTTTTCTGTTCACAGATGTAAAAGGACCACCTACACACAGACTATCCTGCGGTCAGTCCCCCTACACTGAAACGACAACATGGGAGAGGAAATACTGCATCCTGACAGACAGCCAGCTGGTGCTGCTCAACAGGGAGAAAGAGGTAAGAGAAGCTCTTGTTGGCTACTCAGGATTTTCTTTGTGGCCTTTATTGGTAAAAGGAGATGGCAGCTTTTTTAATCTCCCCTTTGTTTATGACTCTACTGAAATGCATGAAAGGTGTAAAAAGGAGAGCTAACCTTGTCTCCATAAGGATGGCATGGTGTGTACACTTGTAATCCAGCTGCCACAGATGCCGGTTGTATGGAAGAAGTGACAACAAACTGTGTGCATCCAAAACTCCTTCCTGGTGTTTTGGAGCCTGAGTTTTAAGTCTGCCACTACATCTTTGTATGTTATTGCTGCTTTTAATGGTAGTTAAAGCCACCACAGCTATATAAACCTACCTTCTTACATCAGTGCAGACGTAAAGGTAGTCAGAAATGCAGTAATGTTGGGGGAAAAAGGTATGTGTCTGTATTGGGAATACTGGGCAGAGAAGATGTGTGCAACCTTCACACTGTACAGTCATCCTTGGTGCAGTTACAAGGTAAATTGTTTGAGGCAGAAGTTTGCCCTCTCTCTGGCTAAATGCAGCAAGGAAGATTGGGTGCCTCTTGGCATGGACGCTTAAAGCTATTGCAACTGTCTTTGCCTTAGTTGTAAAATTATTCTCAGGGAGGGGAGTGTGTGTACAGTGTGTAGTACTTAGCATTGTGCCTTGCCATGAAGGTAATGTAAATATGGTTATAGAATAGGCATGTTTTAGTTGATTGAAAGCAAATGTTGGTAATTTCGTTCTAGACTATGCCATGATATGTTTTTTCTTGTGATATTTGATGTCGACAGACTGTCATGAGTACATGAGTTTTAGAAGCATTTGATAATGCTTCTGAGTTTGTTTTTCTTGTTTAATGATTCTGGTGTAGATTTACCCTCTTTTGAAATAAATATATCAGGAGGAGCTATAAAATATGAATGTTTTCAAATTACTGAAGTAGATTTTTATGGCATATAAATGCCCATAAATTTGAGTAATACCATGGTTTTCCTACATGGTTTTTTTTTGGAGATGACCTGGATTTTTGTGGAGTTTTTAATTCTTTTCAAGTTCCTGTGTATGGCTGTGTACAGGCTGAGAGTATGTGGCATGTTTCTGGTGTAAATATTATTCATCTTCAGCTGTGATCAGGTTTATTTACAAGGTCTGAAATATTTCCTTGCTCAGGGACAGTAGGAGGAAATGGTTTAGAGAAGGACTTGAGTTACTAGAAGGCAACATCGTCAATGCTAAAGCATAGGAAAGGTGATCAAATGCATGGAGAATGGAAGGCCCATATGATGATGTTTGTTTACTGTGCAATTCTTTTTCCAGTCTGACAGGACTGTCACCTAAGGAATTAAAGTATATATTGAAGAAACTTAAGGACATGTGAGAATTATTCCTGAAACTGTACTGTACCAGCACAGCTGGGCTGAAAGAATACATCTCATTAAGGAAGTGTAATTGAAAACAACACTGGCTTATATCACAAGTAATTATCTGAAGGTGGTAATCATGCACTTATGGCTTCTTAATTTCTCCTACCACACACAATTGAAAGCATTTTGCTGGGAGTAAGATGAGTCTTTTGCTTAGATCCTGAGGAATAAATATGGGAAGTCTGATGTGTCACTGGTGTATTGAGTCATTACATATTATTTTTAAATACAGACTGGTTTGGTTTTTTTTTTTTTGTCAGAAGCTGGAGAAATTCAGTATCAGGCTATACAGAATCTGGTTTTGAAGTGCAGCAGTAACCCCCCAAAATGGAGCTGCAGATTAAGTCTTTGCAGTGTGCCTCTCAAAGGAACCTGCCCACACCATCACAATGGGAAATAACTTGGTTTTGGAAAGGCTTCATGCAGATGGGCCAGGCAGACATGCCTTTGGTGAAGGTGTGACTCCACATGCTGATAATGGAATTTGTTTCAGAAGCTTGTAGCTGGAGTCAAATTTGCCATTCTGATTTTCAAGTAATTTGTGACTACTGTTGAGTGAAAGGAAAAAGGTAACTCCTGGCAGAGTCATGAGTACTCTGTAGGAAAATGAAATGCTGTTTTAATCTAGCTTCTAAGTCTGTACACATGGCAGTGTACATACAATCCCTTTTAGAAACACAAAGCATATAGGAGTAGAACTGCTAGTAGAGAGACACAGAGCTGATACTCTGGGTTTGCACCTTGTAATTTTTCTGAAATATCCCCTGTAGCTTTGATGAGAAAGGGAAAGGGAGGCAACTCAGTTGAATTTTCCTTGGCAAGTCATTCAGAGTTGAAAGAAGCTCTATGAAATGTGAACTAAAAGTAAAAGTGAACAAAGGCCTAAGGCAGCAATGGGGAGAGATGCTTGGGAAGAGCGTAATGGTTTAAAAGTATGTAGGAGAGGCATCAAAAAAGCCATGGGTGGGACCAAAGGTACAGGGAGCCTAAGCAAAAGAGCAGGTGAATGAGGAAGAGGGAGGTTACTTAACAAAGAAAATTAAAGATTGTGTTCAGAGTAAAATTATTGGAAAGGTGATGCTGGAGGAGGTTTTTTGTTAACCTGAACGGAGGTGATAGGCAACAGGAGGTGAAGGTGGAGAGGTTCCTGCTCTGAACATGGAAAATGCTGGTAGAGTAGGTAGGTCAAAATTTCTTTGGACTGCAGAAGAAGATCTTGAAAACAATGTGAGGGACAGAATGATACCCATCAGTAAGGGGTGGGTGTGGAGGAAGAAGGAAGAGATGTTAACAGCAGAGTGCCCTTGCAGCTGAAAGGGGGTGCTTGCATCATCACAAGGCTGTTGTAATTTGAAAACTCTAAATAATCATCTCATTTTATTCTCTGTCCATCTGCTTTGTTACTTAATGGAGTAAAGCTCCAAGGAGCTTAGTTCTGTGTGAAATTTAAGGAGAACAGAAATGTTTGATGTCTGTAATACTTCATAAAATCATTATGCAAGCATGTATGTCAAAGCCAAAAAGTAGGGAAAAATATACAAAATGCAAACAGGTAAATGAAAGATTGTTTCAGATGTATTGCTAAGTATGGTTTCTTTCAGTTAATGCCAGTTAAAATACAGTATTATGCATTTCACAGATTTTTAAGACTAAGAAATAGATTAATAAGCAAGTTTTTTTCTTATAACGTGCCACCACTATGGATTTATTATCAAGGCAATTTTGATAGAGTACGTGCAAGAGAGATTTTGTGCAGTGAAAGCACAAGAATAGGTTGGAAATCACAGAAATTTTGAGGTACAACTTGATCCAAAAATATCTGTAAGTACTTAGACAAAAACAGTCTGATGGTATCACCTTGTGCAGTGTAGAAAAATATTAATTACTTGACACCTTATCAACTTAATGAAATGAAAATAGATGAGGCTGAAGAATGAAGATTATAATTGAAGGAAAGAGATTGATGCTCAAAGAGTAAGTAGAAAGAAAGTGAATCTCTGTAGGGATATGAAAGATGACATAGCTGAGTCGTGAGTGACAGGAGATATGCAATTACTACAACATATCATGGTGTGGTAATATTTAGCAGCATCTTCTAAGCCTAGGAGAACACTAGATTGATTCACTTACAAATCAGGTATTTTTTCTATGAAGAAGACAGTTTCCCAGTATCAGGAAGGCCTAGATATTTTCATATTGTGAAACCTGTTCCATAGGGTAAGAGCTATGCGAGCACAGTAAAAGTGTCTGCAAAAATCAGCACCATTTAAACAGGGAAAGGGAATGAATTAGTGTTTATGAAGAGCGGTTTCAGATAGATAATTCATTGCACAGCACTTTCATGACGGATGTGACAAATGGCTGCATCTGGTTTGGGGCAGTTTTTTAGTTAGTCTTTGTCTGTAACTTGGCTACTGTCCTACAGGATCTTTTAATTTTGTGTTTAGTTGGAAATGAACAGCACTTCTCACTGTGTAGGACTCTTCCTTTTTCCTGCCTGTGCCCAAAATCTCATCTGTCTTCTTGCATTTTGAGGTGTTTTTAATCAAGGGCAAAGGATAATAAAGATCTACATTCACTGTGACAAGTTTTACTACTTCTGGTGCTGGTGACAGAGGCCAGCACTGGGGCATCTCTGATGTATTTTCCTACTCTTCCGTCTCCTTTGACTGATACCAGTAGTGGAGCAACAGCAGTGATCCCAAGAGAAAATAGCAAAAACAAACACTGATGCATGGAGCCCTAGGGAAGGTTCCTCAGAAATACCCACTGCCAGTCTCAAAAGACATGTCACAATGGTATTTTACAGCAAATGTGTTTTAACTGTAAGTGGAGTTTGTGAAATCCAAACCCAGTTGAAAGAAAATATTTGCTTCAATTCCCAGATGAATTCAATCACTTTCCAAAAAGGCCAAAGAAATGTTTGTTGTTGACATTTTTAAAGTGGAGTTCTATGTCAAAATTTTAGCCAGCTTATAACTTTCTGGAAGAAGGTAAATTTTAAAATGGACTATTTAAATGTTTAGTTGACATGATTCCAAACTTCGTGACAGTTCAGAAGAGATTGCAAGTTTTCAAGCTTTTTTTGCCCTGAATCATTCTTTTCCAATCTTGAAAAACCTATAAAGAAGCTATAATCAAAATTGCCCTGTACTGCCAAAATTAGCAGCATTTTGACTGTCCTCGCATACCTTCTTGTCCCAGACTCGCACCTCTCAGAGTCTAGCCCTGAACCAGCAGCTTCAGTGCATCGGCTCAAGGCCATATGATTCCCAGGTTACTGAAGACTTAGCAGGACCAAGAACAGGATAAGAAATCTGTAAGAGGGAAAATAATAATAATAATAAAGAGTTGAAAGCCTGATTTGCTATTAGACTTGTGGCTCTGCAAGGCTTGCTAATTCTCTTTGACCCTTTGCTGAACTGCTTGTGGGAATGACAGGGGCTGGAGGAGGCTTGGGAAGATTGCAGATGTCTGGCTTGGTGTTTGCATGGTATTTAGTTGTTCACTTGCTGATATTTCACTGCCACCGAATCTGTGAATCCATCTGACCTGCCACAGAGCAGTTTATATACCTGTTTCAATATATGTCCAGCCTTAAGAGACGGAGAACTGCTGACCAAGATAATTTTGCATGTTCATGAAATTGTATTTTTAAGAGCAGGCTTATCTTATGCCAAGCAATAAATAATGGCCCTGCAGTCCTGGAGTTAGTTCTTTTCTGTCAACGTAGACTAAGACTAAGGTTTTGGAAGAAAGTTACTTAGAATAACACAACACTTAAGTCTGAAAAGGGGGTATCTTATTTAGCTACTTTGCTACTTTAATCTCATCAATGAAGTTGCAGGATGTTTGTGTATTTTCTAATGCAGATCAAGCTACTTAGCATTAAAATGTTGTGCCTTACACAGCTTATAGAATTACTGAGTGAAATAAACAGCATCAGTTTTTTTCTCAAGCCATTCTAAATATGCAAGCAAAAGCTTTTTTTTTCTATTTTTTTGCTGGTGTGGACTGTACTGCACCAGCTGAATGTAGCCATGCCAGTGAACCTTTTGTAGTGTGCAGCCTAACCATGTTGTCCTAGTCTGGGCAAATGTTAAATACAAAAGGCTGAGTGACCCAGAATTAGGACACCTGAGCTCTCAGACAGCCTTCCTGTTAATGGCTCAGTTCCTCTTTGAAGATAAATCCTATCTCTGGTATGCAGAAGAGATTTGGTTTTGACACCAACTCTGGTGTGCTGCAGCCTGTTTGCTTTTCCCAAGGACACAAAGGACAGCATGGCTTCAGTCACCATTCCCACTACAGCAAGTCAGTACATCCATAGGATCCTCTTGGCTATTGTTGCTGTTCTTTTATACGGTGTTATCAGGATGGTAGTAGAGGGGTTTCTCGTGTCAGTGTATTGAAATAATGTTTCTGTTATCCCATGTCCAAGAGCTGATGCAAATATTAAAGAGAGATACTTGAAAGAAAAGGGACTATATTGTTTTTCTCAGTGTCATGGTTTAAGTCTCTAAACCTTACGAAAGTCGCTCACTCACTCACTCCCCCTCTTTCTTCCCCCAGTCCCGGGGGGAGGGGGAGGAGAATCAAATGAATTTAACTTGCACAGGTTGAGATAAGAACAGTTTAGTAACTAAAGTATAACACAAATCACTACTGCTACCACCAATAATAATAATGACAGGAGAACTACAAAGAAAGAGAATACAACTGCTCACCAAGCCCGACCCAGCCAGTGCACCCCTCAGCAGTGAAACCCCCAATGCACCACCACCCAACCGAGCCGAGAGAGAGAGAGACTTAAATCATGACACTCAGTTAAGAAACATTATAATGGATAAATCTACCCTGCGGGAGGTGTATTGGTATAGGAGCTGTAGCAGTTGGGTGCAGTGCAGCAGGCTCACTGAGAAATGAGGATCACAGGGTGGCAACTCAGAGCTTTTAAGGTGTGCTAAGGCAGGTGGCGTGACTGGTAATGGCCATTCTGGACAAATGGCTTGCAGCATCCCACCAAAAAATGCTCTGAAGGAAATCGGGAGAGACAGAAGAAGCAGTGGAGCAGAAGAGTGTTTAGAAGGCGATAAGACTAAATGGAGCTTCCAATTGAAAACTGAAATGTAAAATGTGAAATTGATTGAATGAATGTGGCATAAGTTACCAAAATTAGTCTCTGCTTAACTTCCTAGCGTGCTCTCACATAGAGATTGTTCAGCAAAGGAGATTCTGTAAAAATCTACCAGCAAAGAATGCAGCCTTAACAGAAGAAACACTAGGGATTTGGGAAACTTGTTTTGAAAAATGAGCACTGTTTGAAGGAGACAAATAGACTAGCATAGTAATAAATAGCATTAAAAAATGACCTTAAGAGAATGCTAAGTGCTTAAAAGTCAGGAAATGCCAGAATTAGTTTGTGAGAGCCATTGTAGTGCAGCCTGTTTCTAAAATAGTACAGTATCTTGTACATCTTTTACAACCTTCAGTACAAATGAATAATATCTTTTTGTTTGCTATTAATACTTGGTTTCCAGAGATCATTGAAGATATGAAAGGATAAGCAGCACAGGAAATATGGCAGGGGTTTCTATTACTTTAGCTGCAAGCTGTCTTTTATGTAGCTATATGAAAATAAATTGCGGTATTGCATGTATCACAGATGTAGTGTTGAAGCCAATGTCCTTATCAAAAGTGCACTGAGATGTTTTGGGCACTGAGGGATTGTGCCTGCCTCCAGCCCCTGGATGCTGGCGTCTCTCCCTCATCACTGGGGTTTCTTCCAGCTGGTGACTATAAGCCCTTAAGGAGGCCCCACCAAGTTGTAGGTTCCAGATATAGCAACAGACAACAGGCCAACAGCTTTCAGGGTAAACAATCTGTCTCTAAATGATGGTGCAGTAGCAAGCACAGATCAGGAGTATGATTATCTGTGGTGTTACAACAAGAAATGCAGTAACTCAGTCACAATTACCCAGATTGAAACAGAAGCAAGTCTAGTAGTTCACCAGTATTGAGCTAAACTTAATATCTGAACATGCAAAGACCTGCAAAACCATGGTCATAACCATGATTATCAGGCAGACCCGCAAGAAGCATGGCTTCCTTGGACAAGTGACTTGGACCAGCCAGCAGGCTCAGAAAATTCTCAGTTTCCTGATTGGGGTGTCTTCTTGTTAAGACACATAGAAACAGTGTCTGGACTTATTAATCACCATCACATCCCACCTTTGGCCCAACTCTGTACTGGTTTTGGGGCCCAGACATCCTCTATAAGCAGTACTGGCCACAGATGCCTACCCGTGGTAACTGCTTGGTTGGGGAAACAATGATTACCATCAGCCTATTTAGCTTGGTTCTGGAGATGTGCTTCCATGCAGTCTCCATCTTTGGTGACCAGCCTTTCACCACCTTGCCATCTTTTATCATTTGAACAAATGTGTATGAATGTGTGCAGAACAATGTGTATGTTCTTCAGAAGAGTAGAGTGAAGGATGTCTTCCTCCTGCTGGAAGCAGTGTTGTCTGTTTCTGCAGGCCAGGGCAATCTGGAGTGCAACTTTGGTGAGCAGGTAGCTCTCTGAAGGTTTTGTCTGTCTGCCTTTCTGTATGCAAAGTAACTGATGCTTGAATTAACCTGTACTGATCTTGTAAACAAAATCAGGATGCACAGAGGTGTCCGTATAAACTCGTAAAATAGTTGAGTTCCTAGAAAATTGTGTTCCTTTATAAATTCACAGAGTGGTTCCTTATATTCCAAATTCCTTTGTACGTTTTGGGGGATTGCATCAGGAGTATATGTGATGGGCTGACCTCGACTGGATTTCGTGTGTCCACCAAAGCCATTCTGTCACTCCCCCCTCCTCAGCTGAACAGAGAAAGAAAATATGTCTTATAATCATGACTCCAGCACCTGGAGCATGTCCCCATCCTTCTGCACTTACCTTGGTGTCTGCAGAGCTGTTTCTGTCCCATATTCTCACTGCTCTCTCTGGCTGCAATTGCACCTGCACTGTAATTTTTCCTCTTTCTTATCTATGTTATCCCAGAGGTGTTACCACTACCACTGCTGGGCTCAGCCTTGGCCAGTAGTGGATCTGCCTTGGAGCTAGCTGGTGTTGTCTCTGTTGGACCCAGGGGAAGGTTCTGGTAGCTTCTCACAGAAGCCACCCCTGTTGCTGCCCTGTTACCAAAACCTTGCCAATCATACCCAATACAGGCTCGCTTCTTGTAACCACACACACTGTTGGATAAAGAGACTGTATTGCTTAGGCTTTTTCAAAGCTCTTGGTTGTTATCTAAATGCCATGTAGCTGTAGTGATAGGTAGTTTGTTTTGGTTGGATTTGTTTTCCCTCTAGCATAAGCACCTCTCTAGCAAAATGCAGCTGTTCATGCAGGTGTTTAAAGGCAAGGTTGAGGGGGGTTTGCTCCCCTGTCAAGTTCTGGCAAAGCTTCTGAAAGTTCTGGCAAAATTTCAGAAAAGGAATAAGATCTTTATATGTGCAGTATTTTTAAAGAGAATTAGTGTACAGAGCTTTATTACTGAGACAGTGAGGACCCTAAGCCTTTCTTCAGTCCTTCTAAGGTCCCGCTAGGATGAGTTTGACTTAATCACAGAAGAGATCGTGTTTCTTCATATGCCCCAATACGACCAGCAGAATGTCCATTTTTCTCTGACATGCTGTAGCTGAATATGTGTTGATACTGCAAAAATGCTTCAGTAATCTCAAAGTTTCGCATGTAGCCATCTGTCCAGCAGCCTCTGCCTGACTTGCCTAGCATGGAGGTGGGCAAGGCTGGGTAGCAATGTGTTTAGTGCTGGAGAACCAGTTTTGAAAGGCACGACTGCCTTGTTAGTCAGAGGGGTCAGCTGTGTTGTGACTTGATACCTCTGGAGCGCAGGTTGCTGCATACCTGCACGGAGCCCTCTCCCAGGCTGCGTGTCTACTAATGCTCCTCACTGCTGCAGTGCTTTCCCAGCGAGCCCTGGGAATTCTGTGGTAAGGTCAGGCATGCCAAACTGCGTCTGAAAGTTATTGCCAGATGAGTCGAAAATCAAATTCTTATCAAGATGGCATATTAGCAGCGTGGCCCAGTGGCAGATTAACAGCTGTGGGCATCCTTTTTATGCAGGTGCCTATCGATGGGGTTCAGGAGCCGCAGGCGGATGCTACCAAAGGGCGCTGCCTCCGCCGGACGGTGAGCGTCCCCTCCGAGGGCCAATTCCCCGAGTACCCGCCAGAGGGGGCCACCAAACTAGGTAAGTGGAAACGTTGGCTGCAACACATGGGTTTTGATTCATAGCTTCAAGCTGTATCGGCGGGCACTGCGTCCCGGGCAGCATCCTTGCAAAGGAGCCTGCTGAAGCGGGTCGTGCCTCACCTAGGTGGTGGTGGTGGAGGCCGTGCGACTGTGGCATTGTTTGTAAATGTTTCCAGCAACATGGCTTCCCAGAGCCAGGATTTATCAAACATAGTGAGGTTATTATGGGCATGAGAGAAGCTGGGCTGTTGCTGCATACAGGAAGGTTTGTAGCTGTGTTTGTAAGATTACTAAACAGCCCTGGGATTTACAACTGAGAGCTGCTGAACGCAGGTCAACAGGAATGCAGCTTTTGCTGATAGCTGTTAGTGTCTCACTGCTGTCATTTTTAGAGCTGTTAGATGGTTACATTTTACCTCACTTTGAGCCTCTATGGTATTTCCTTTGCTTCATATTTTCATAACAAGTACTGGCTAACAGGTTTTTCTGTAACTTACCTCATGCCCGTTCAGGGTGCAGTTCCTAAAGAACCAACCAACTGCCTGCTGCTGTTGGCTGTAATTATACATGTTGAAATCTAGGGAAAGCGAAAAAAAAAAAGGCAAGTCATAAAAATGACAGACAAAAGCTCTGTTACAGTATATTCTCAAGTGCAGGTCTGGCCCAGTTTGCCCTCTTAATTCCACCCCACCTGTGGCTGCATGAAGAGTGTCATATCAACTCTTTCCAGAAGAAAGAAAGAGTGAAGAGAGGCCGGAACCACACACAAGTGAACTCTGTTCTATTCCCAATTTATGCAAGCTTTGCTTGGCATAGTCTGATAGGAGCTAGGAACAATTCTTCTTTAGTTCAGATGTAAAAAGTATCAATCCTGGGAGACAGTGAGCTATGAGAAAAAAGGAACATGCATCTCTAAACAGAGAAGCAGCCTTGACAACACTGTTATCAAAGGTGTAAAGCAGGTAAGGTATTTTTTGTTTCACAGACTCAGCTGGGTTTTATATCAAATAATTTTATTCTGTGAGTATAGTGCACAGAAGTAATTAAAATCCCATTCTTCTAGATAGCTAATTAACACATTGCAGCTATAGTACTTATTTCTTTGTACTTGCCAATAACATTATTTAAGTTTTCTTTATTTGAGGAAAGCAGATAGGGTTCTTTTTTGGATTTGTTTGATTCCTGGATTAGAAGTCTAAAAAGAAACAGGGCAGATTGGGATTTAGGAGGTAAAACTGCGTAGTACTTAGGGAAAAGTGACAGAACCCCTATTGGATTTGTTTGTGGAATTTCAAATACAGCTGTAAATGGTCATCTTGTTTTGCCATATGAATGAGTATTTATTCTTGTTTGGGACTAAAACCAGTATGAAATATGTTTACACAGCATTATAGGCAAAGCAGTTATTCCAGATGTGTGGCTAGTGATATGAAGAATCATATTGCAACCTGTCTGTGCTACGCAATGAATGTTACTTGCAGCTTTGCAAGCTAGAAAGACCTTTAAAATCTAGGATTTAGATACCTTCTTTATCTATACCATATGCAAAAATGTGTAGAATAATTTCGAGACTTAACTGAGCATCTGAATAGGTGGAAATCCCACTGTCATGTATTTAAATGTGATTTTGTAACCTTCATTTTTCTTGAAATGCCATACTGAATGGATGACTGTGCTGTTTGGGTATACGCCTTACTGTGTGTTTTGCTACAATTTTAGATGCATGTGGCATCTTGATATATAACTAACAAGAACATATTAAAAGAGAAACATCCACATGGTCTTCTCCATATGACAGCTGGAGCTGTATTGAATATCGATGTCACAAAGTGTGTGGCTAAAGGAAGTGGGCATGCAGTGGGGGGGGAGAAGACAGCAGACATAAGCAGGAGAAAGATTGAGCAATGCCCATACTGTGAGGAAGGATGAGGGTAAATGGGAGGGAAGGTTATATATAATTTCTGATTGCAGCACCCTGGGTAGTTCCCTTGTTTTCACATCCTGGTTAGAAATGTCTCTTATCATGATTACAGAATTCCTGCTAGTGGAAAAAAGTGGGTTGATAGCAAGCAGTGGGAATAGCTGTGTGTCAAGATGTTGAGCCAGAGGACAAACCAGTAAAGGAAGCCACTGAAAATCTTTTTATAAAGAGAAAGAAACAGATGGTAGCAGCCAGAACATATCACAAGCAGTACAGATAACAACTGGACTAAAATAGCTTTGGAATGGACACCAAAAGCTGAAAAGCATAAGAGGCAGCTAAAATATCTAGCTGAGAAATTGCTATGCAGAGCTGATAAAAATATGTAGCTTGTCCGACGGAAGCATGTGCATAACATGGCAACAGCAGGCATTGCATCTTATGATGATATCTGAAATTGCTACTTGCAGAAAAGCTCCTTAGAGCTAACTCTAGTGCAAAGGTTAAGGCATACAATGGCATTTTTTTTTTCCTCTAAGTAGGATTGCCATACCTCTCATAATTTGTTGATTCATTTGTTTTAAACAAAACAGAAAAAGGAAAATCAGGAGATGGAACTTTTTCATGTTCAGAACTACAGTTATAACTTATATGAAATGCCAAGAGTATCAAATGAGGCCAGTCTTTTTGTTAAAGGAGCAACTGCAACAGTGCTTGTTCTTCAGAATCGCTACATAATCAGTAATAGTACCCATTCTGCAAATTTTTATAGCATTCTTTACAGCTTTGTGCACACATCTTGTAGCACCATTCCTAGGAAGTGTGTGGGAGAGAAACTACCCACATTACAGCTGAGAAGCTGAAGCAAGAGATTTGTAACTCACCAAAGGTCAACATTAAGTTCTGTGTGCTTTACCCAAGGGCTGTTGTAATCATTCTTGCTGTCTCTTTCATTTTTACCCTTGCTGCAGGGTTGCCTCAGCTGTTTGCAAGGCAGCTGCTGTACCACCATGGTTTACAGTCCCACATACTAAAGCAGACACCAATTTCCACATACTTCAGTACAGTAAGTTGTAATTTGTGATGGTTCAGCAGCTGCTAGAAGAGCAGCTGAGCCATCCCTTCTGTGCAGGCAGAAACCACTGTGGTCACCCTCAAATGAGAGCCAGAGGGGTGGACACAAAGATAAAACACAAGATAGAAAGTGACTTGTTTAAACAGTGAGAGCTAATAAGATCATTTGAAAACTGTAGAGGACACTCACCTGTGTAGAGGACACACTGCTAGCTTAGGAGCTTGCCCTCTGCTTGCAGACAGTGGAGAAGTTGTTTCTAATGTTGAAATTTTTAATTCCTATCTGGAAGGTATGCTGTACATAGAGTTGTGTCAGCAAGCCAGCCATCCGTTAAATATATGCCTTGAAATTTCCTTGGTACATAATCTGTATCATTGTAGTAATATCTTTCTGTGAGTGAATAGGCACACTCTAAATGTGTCATTAACTTGCTAGGATTTCATCTTGGCGGCACTGATTCAAGGGTGCTTCCATTCAGGGAAGCTAAAAATGTTCTGTAATTTCTCCCAAACTCCACGTTGACAGACTTTTTCCTTCTTCTTTCAAGCATTACTTTCAGTGGGCTAATTCTGTTATGAAGTGTGATATAGGCCCTGGAGACCAGCACCTAAGTGTTATAGGAAGAGGTAAGATGAAGAAAACTCAAGCTGGTCCATCTTCTTATTGCCTCCACTTTGCCTCAGATCCTGCTCTTTTTCTAGCACGTGTATTTTTTTCATGTTTGGGAGATTACATCCTTTGTAAAGGATCATTGTTTATAATAGCATATTGGGATTAATCATTCATACAGTAAAAGCGTGATTCAGATTTCCACCATTCATACTATTTGACAGGCTAGTAACAGTTATTGCTTCCTTTCCCGAAATAATCCTCTTCGCTCTTACTCTGCTTCCTTCTCACCACCTGCTCACACTAAATGAGAGTTGTTAAGGAGAGTATATAGTGAAAGTTTTGATTCTGGCATCTGGGTGAATCTTTATGGCTTTAAGAAGAGAATTTTTTGCATGCATATGTGAAAATATCAGGAAGGATTGACAGTGAGAAAATGGTTGGGTTTGGATTTGGTGTTTGGTTTTGTTGGGTTTTTTCTTTGCTTCGGGTTTTTATTTATTTATTTATTTTTAAATAATTAAATTATTAATTGGGGGGTGGATTAGATGATCTCCAGAGGTTGCTTACAAGCCTAATCATTCTGTGATTAGGAAAGAACATCATCAAGGAGATAGGTTTTTTGAGATTCTGTAGTGCTTAGAAAGGCTAGTGTTAGTGCAAATAGATTCTCATTTTGTATTTGGAGATGAAATCACCTGAGAAGAAAATGAAAACCTTTTCACTTGTTGAAACAAGTTAACCCTGTTTTTTCTCAATCGCACCTATGACTGCTGAATATGAAGACTCTTGAGAAAAGATTGCTGAAGGCAAGCCTTGCAGCTTTTTAGGAGCTTCTACTGGTCAGCTGTGCATATACAGTATCTACAGTATGTTAATATCTACTCACCCTTGGCTAGATCTCTGGCTCATCTTCCAAACTTTTGTGCTGGAGTCACCTTCACTTCATCAGAGAGCCAACTTGCTTTCAGTGCCTTAGCTCTCTGTAGAGCATTAATAGCTGTTACTCAGCTGCTGACCCATATCATGGCTCTGCGGCTCTTCTCCCTGTCCTTTGGTACAGTTCCATCCATGCAACCTACTGTTATCATCCGTTCTTCTCCTTGGAATGTATCTCCTGTGCCCTGATGATGTTCTCTGAGTGTCTCTGTAAAGACCCCCTTTGCAATCGCTAATATGGGAATGGAAGAGCTGTCATGCTGATGCAGTGTACTCAGTGCTGATGACATACTGAGAGTACTAGGTCCAGTGCCAGGCACACCACTTGAATAAGGATGTCAAGAATCTGGAGATGGTCCAGCAGAGACCTGCCAGGGTCACTTTGCTGATCACACAATTGTTATATAGTGGGCACCTGATCTGGAATTCTGCTTTGATGGTAATGGTTGGAGTTTTTCAAACCTGAGTTTCTTCAAGTTAAGCACGTAAGTGAGAGGACTGAGTTTCAAAGCAACTGCAAATGTCACTACCTTTTTCAGAAGACTGAGGCTGCTAAAATTGATTTTGGATCTCTAAACAACTTCAGGAGTATACTTTAGAGCTAATAAATAAAATATATCTTCTGTACGGTCATGAACTACGTGTACAATTTCAAAATTTGGTGAAGATGCAGTTTGGAGCTTCAAGCAGTGCTTTTTCCCATCCTCTCACCTAGTTGCACAGTTTATAGATTTTCATCTTAGTGAACACTCCCTTTGCATTCTCTCAAGCTCATTTTTTTCAGAAAATATTCCCCTGGATTCAGAAAATTCTCTGATCACACAAACATGGGAAGAAGCGATATAATTAAAGCATCAGTCTATTTTGGTGCCATTGCTATCAGGTGACCAGTTAGCTATACAGAAATCCTGCCTCTGTACTGTTTTAAAAGGTTATGTCCAGAGGCTTGGAAATGGAGTGAACAACAGAAGATTAGTTAAGTGACATCTGGTTTTGTTGCTGCCTGGTATGTACCTCTTGCAGCAGCTCCTGCAAGCCGCTGATGAACCGTCCTATGTGGGGATGATGATACCAAGAAAATACACAGACCGTGCTCTTCCTTCAGGTAAAAACTTGGCAGGAGAGAATAGGCATTAGCTAAAAAGATTTCTAGGCTTATTTCAGTAACTGCTGTTTCTGAGACAAGGTTGATTGCAACTAAAACACTCAAAGCTGAGCCTTGCTTTCTGTATATTCCGGTTGGAATGAGTACTTTGTGATGGAAGAATAAAGAGGTTTACTCTGTGCTCACCACTCAGTTACAATCTGCACTAAGGTTTAGAATGAATACCTGAAAAGGGTTACTGGGGGGGCAGGGTGGGGAGGAGGCAGTCTGTTTGAAGAGAATGAAGAGAGATTTATTTTGTGGCCTGGTCAGTGAAAGAATCTGCAATGCACCAATCTTTATATATTCAGTAAAGATTTACTTAGGAAAGATCCAGGAATTTGGAATAATGGACTTTCTGTAACTTCTAACAAAACTGTGTTTTCACCTTCCACCACTCAACTTTGCCCACAAAAAGTATGTTAGAATGAAAAAAAACAAATGCAGTTTACAGCTCCACCTATCTCAGCTGTAGGGATTTATGGTATGTATTGATGACATAATTTTCCCAATAGCACCATCTGCTTTTCCACCCTGTTGCTATGTGCAAAATATCTATCTCCTGTCAACTATTATGCATGACAGGGATGCAAAATAGGGCTTTGGGTTTAGCCCTCTAATTGAGGGGTGGGTTGTATAGCAGTATCTCTGGCAGGAAGATGGGTTCAGATGTGCTGACTTCAGTTGTCTGCAGCTCTTGGGTTTGCCCAATTTGTCACAAGTGTATTTGTATACACATGCACAATATACGTGTGAGGGAGATTCACAACCTCCTCTCTGCAGACCCAGAACTCTAAAGGATCAGATGCATTACTGTCTATTACCTTTAATGTTTTATTTAGCAACTCCCAAGGAGTGGTTTGGGGATAATTATTTTTTTTTCTTTTTGACCTGTATGTGCTTTGTACCAAAGATCTGAATTGAAAGGTCCCCAACAGCTGAAAGGTGATACTCTAATGAGGTCAGTACAGGAAACACTGTTTTGTCCTTGCATGGTTTGATGCTGCTCGCTGGTGGCCAAAGACCTGCCTGTGTTTCAGTAAGCTGCAGGAGGGTATTGTGCACATTTAGTTGTACAGCTCAGTTCTTCACTGTGCATTTCAGCCCTGACCTGACATTCTTGCCAGAAACCATGTATGGGAGCCTTTCATGAGCTGATAGCTGAAGTCTTTGGCTCATGTAATAGCACAAACGGCTGTTTGCCAAAGACTTTATCCTATGCCTGTTTCACTGTCTCTAGTGCATTGGGTCACTATCTCCTAGTGCTGTGGCTGTTGGGTAAGATTAGTAGGCCTGTAGCTACTTCGAGATCAATTGAAATTCTAAAAATGTAACTGCCTTCAGATGACGTGGTTTACCCATCATGCTCTATCCCAAAATGCAAACACATGTGAGCTGAGAGTCGCGTTTTTAAAAATCTCCTGTAAAATATAGCTCTTTTGGGGCACCATTTAAGAACCAGTGAGCTACACAGAGAAACACTACTGTGTGAAAGTGTCCTGCTGTCTTCTGCATCCACAGAAGAGGTTAAGAAACTTTGGGAGAAGCCCTAAAGTAGTCTGAAATTTGGACAATATACAGCGTAATTTGCCTGCCTTGGAAAGATGAAGAATTTAGACAACCCTGCTTGAAATTAAAACTGACTCCAGGGAGGCTAAATGTAACAAACAGGATGCCTGGATCTCAGTGACATTCCCCCTGGGCAATTGGAATTATTTGTATACAGAAAATTGCCAAGCTGCTATCTTCTTCTTCTGGGGGCGAAGCCAAAGGATTTTGGTTTGTTCTGAATGCCACTGGAACTTTATTCCCTTGTACACAGATCATCTGTGCTAAAAGCCAAGTTTTATCGTGAAGCAAATTTTATCTATTTGGATCTTAAACCTTTTTAGGGCAGAGATTAACAGGGGTATGAACACGTAATCTTAACTCTCGAGTATTGACATATAATCCATTAGGGCTTTTTTCCTCGTGGAAATGTATTATTGCAGCCCTGCCACTACTTTCAGCACACACAAAAAATCACTTCAGAGGTTTTAAAATTTTGTTATGCATGAAGAACACTTCTTAAGTAGAGTCTCTTGTGCAATGTAGTAATTGGTAAGAACTAGTAGCTCTTGGACCATCTGGGACAGATTTCTTGACTGTGTTCTAACCTAACCTCAGTTTATTATGAAGGAACCTATCGTTTTCCTTAGTTTTCTCAACAACAATAACTTATTTATTAAATACTTAAGAAAAAACTACCTTAAATCGTGCATGAATTTACTTGAGATTGTTAAATTTTGTAGCATCTCTTTTATAGTTGTTTGATCTTGTAGCAAAAAGTAATTACACTTCACCCAACCATGTGCACTTACCTTTTTTCCTTCAGTAACAATCATCTTAACACATAGTGGAAAATTGAACTTCCTTCCCACAGCCTGAATTTCCTTAAGTCTTGTCTAGATTAATTTTGAAATAAATTTTAAAATGGTGATGTAATTGAGCCTGATTTAGACTTTGGTATTAGTTACAGAATTAGTAGCTGATCAGTTTATTGCTATTTGACAATGCAAATATTTATGAAATTGGATTAAGTGCATCTAGTTTGAAGTTTGTATGAAATTAAATACATAAAGTTCTCTCTACTGTGCAGTGGTACACACTTTCTTGTCTCCCTGTTTTACCACCCTCCTTGGTGCCAGGTCTGTTGCATGCTTGCCTGGTGAATTGATTCAACTTCACACAGTAGAATCATGTTCATATACATATTGTGTTGATGGGTAAGCTTTGACTCTGATCTGGTAGATATACCAAATAACCCTGCAGCCATGTAGTGGCTCCAACACAAAGGAGATGGTGGGAGCATGTTGCTTAAGGGAAAGTAGGAGAGCCAAGTTGTTTCCACTTCTGTACTCACTCCTAGTAGCAGCCTGGAGTTATTATAGTGGCTTGGGTGTAATATGAAGCTGCTCCCTATGTTAGCTTTGATCTAGCCAGTGTACCTACAGTAAGAGTGGAGCCAAGGCAGCAGAGATGTAAACAAGGGTTGTGCAAGATTTTCAGAAGAGCTTGTGTTACCACCAACTTCTGCCACCCCTGAAGTTTGTGCTTTCACATTCTTACAGTTATTGTTACTTTAAGTGCTTCTGGTATGTCTTTGTGCATTGCAATTAGGGCTCATGCTCTGATTTTGAGAACTATTTCATTAGGACTGGAGATTTTTCTGTCCAAGGCACAGCCTTAAGTTCCCTATCTCATGCTAGCTATGCATACATTGTGTCACAAGTTCATCCAATTCAGTAGCATTGTGTTTCTGTAATCTTTTTGTAGTTCAAACTTCAACACGAGAAAAATACACAGCATTTGATGGACAAGCCTGTACAGTGGGGATTACATGTATTCCTTCTGGAAGACCATTCAAGTCATGTTTCCAAGAACTTAAAAGAAATAATTTGTTTTAAATGAGTGCACAATGATGAATAGTAAAACCATGTAAATTTTTTTTGTTAGTATTTTAATGAAGCTTGGGACTGTCAGTTCTGCTTTTTTTATTTTTTTTGTATTCTTTTCTGGTTTTCTTCCCTCCTGTTGGTTTTATGTTGTTACTAGGAGGTTTGAACCAGTCTCTTCTTCTCTCATACTTACCTCCTTTCCTCAGCATACTTTCTCCATGCCATGGTATGTTGGATGGTCTCATAACAACCAAATATGGACAAAGTAGGTTGGCTGGTATTGTACTAAAATAATCAGCCCTGTATCTTATCTCTAGAGTACTGAAAACCTGTGAATCCTTGTATTTTTGTTTTGGCATTATGGGTTGTTATTGTGGCCTTATTGTGGCAGGTTTCCATCTCTGCATCTGAGCTGTCTGTGCTGAAATGTCTCTGAAGGTATTCAGTAAAAGGCTTTTATATGTCCGCATAAAAAAATATTGAAGAACTTTTTGTGATTGCTACCCTAGGATTCAAAGTTTTGGGGGATTTTCTTCCTTATATTTAGTTCTGGTTGAGGATGGCAGAACTTGCTAAGAGAGCTATAATGGGCCAAGAAATCCATTGTCAGTTATATATTGTGGCTTTTTTTCTCTGCAAAACCTCAGGGGATTTGTTTTCCATCAGGCAGTAGTATGCTTACATCTTCAGAATAGTATATGAACACGAGCTAATTAATCTCCATGATACCTCTGGGAAGTAGACAAGTAGAGTTTTTTAAAAAATAAATAAAAGAAGCAGTTTTCAGTGTTTCCTGTGGCATTTACTGATATTTACACTTCACTGGGGCAGTGACACACCTCCTGTAGAGGAGCTAAATTTTATCAATGCTTATAAAGGTTCATAATGTATGAAGTAGCTTAGGTATTAAATTAGACTTATTCAAGCATGTAGTGGATATTCTGCTAGCTTGCTACCCCTTTTGTAAGTGATTACTCCTTCATAGCATCAGGGGAAGAAAGAATTATAACCCTGATTTTTATCTGCAAAACAGACAAAAATGTTTCAGTAGCACAGCAGAGAGATAATTTACTTAAAAGAAAAATAATAAAGCCACAGAGGAAAAGTGGGCTATTGAACTCTGCTGGAGTTCATCAGAAACTCTTCCAACAGGCACCTCTGTGTCACAAGCAAATCCCTGATTCCCAAAAGAAGTCTTGGAGATGAAGAGGACTGTAAGTTCTAGCAGTGATTAGTGTCCATTAAGAATCAACTCTATGTCCAGTAAAGTGCATTTGGCTACAGCCTAATAATTCTTGATGCATATTTGAGACTGCTTCATGTTGTGCATTACCCAGTGAAGAATTGAGGAGGTTTTCTGCTGCTTATTTATTTATTTATTTATTTTTCAACTTGGATGGAACTGCAAATGTTTCCTCGAGTAGCAACCTTCATTTTCTTTTTTCAGTGAGTTGGATGTAGCTTAGAAACTCCAGTCATCTCACTTGTTCCTCTCTGATGGTCTTTTCCCACTGAAAGGTGGCATGTATGGGCTAAAAACAAGTAGCAGGCAAGTCTAGAGCAGTGCCTGCCAACCTTGCTGACCCAAAGGTTGACACTGTTGTGCAAATAACAAGTGATTTGCTTCTGCAGTCAGTTTTGTTACCCTTTGGCTGTAGATGGTATTGACGATTGCTGGTCTAAAGGCTGGGAAACTTGAATGGAGCCTCCAGAGGCTGGTTGCTTTTGACTGTCACTGGATTAGTGCTCTGGTCTTGTTTTGACAGTGAGTTTAACATGTTGGAAGGAAGTACTTAAGGAATGGGTTTTGTTGGGTTTCAGGGAGACTGAATTTTGGAAGATGTTCATTGCTGCCCTGGTAAAGCATATGGTGGTGGGTTGACTTCAGCCAGCTCCTGGCTGCCCATCCAGCTGCACTCACCCTTTGCAATAGGATGGAGAGAAAATAAGGAGGATAAACTCATGGGGGAGAGAACAACAGGTAAACCACTTAGTAATCACTGTCATGGGCAAGCCAGGCTTCACCTAGGGAAAATGAATTTAATTTATTGCCAATTAAAACAAGTTTGGAAGAAAAGAGCTTAAAATGCCACTGTTCCCTACCCGTTTTGCCAACTTCACACCTCCATCCCTTCGACTGCCCCGCGCTGGGGTCTGTTGGAACTGCTGGAACTGTCACAGGGCAGCCCAGCCCCTGTTCACAGTGAGCCTGCAGCTGCCAGCACCTGGCCACCAGCACCAAAGATGTTTCATAGTTTTCAGATTAATTTCTGAGTCCTTTGCATGAGACTAAGTAATGGAAACTTAGCTGAATACAGACAACTGGTGCTCTGGGTAAATAGACCTGGAATATGCTGGATATATGATCAGAAAGTTCATTAAAATGTTTTTATGTTACTTTCTTTCCCTGTGCAATTCAACATTTTAAAAATCTTCTGTAAGCTGGGTGTTCCTGTATGTATTTCTTACTTTAAGTAGTTCAGATAGAGCATAGGAATATAGACCTTAAGTCAACATTTTGGCTTTAATTGTAGATGATTTATACTAAAATAAATAGATTTACTTCTTTTAAAAAAAGGTCCAACTCAGTTTGGAGGGTTTTTCTTGGTGGGGATTTTGGGTTTGGGGCGTGGTTTTGGGTTTGTTCTTGGTTTTAATCTGTTCTGCTAATAGGTTTTTTCAGCAGCCACCTTTGGAGGCCAAAGCTGTAGATGCCTTGTCTGAACAGCAGCAGTTGAGCTGGCCAGGGACTAGTTTAATCACTGCATTGACATTTTTCTTGAGATACTGGGAGGCAGTCTTGTGTTCTTCCAATTTAACAGGCCTTTTTTAATGAGAAGAAGATTTTCAGTAGATTAGTTAGTAGATTTGTTACTAGATTAGTTATTTGAAGGACAGTCATGCGGCAATATGAGGGTTTTTTTATAATATTTTTTAAGTGTCAAAGTCTTTTGGAAACAACTTTTATTCCTAGACTTTGTGAATTGCATTTCAGATTCCTGAAACTGGGGATTTCCTTCAGGAAATCCTGATGGATTTCTAGAATCCTTCAAAGTACTTGTATGCTTTGCCTTTTTTTAATCTCCCTTCTCACTTACATATTTTTTTTTTACATCGTCCTAATGCACTGTCTCTGCCTAAGTCTTTGGCAGGTGTATTTGCCTGGAACACCTCCTTCAGCATTTCAGAAAGCTTTTTCTGAGGTCGGTACAGCAAGTTTTAGGGCTGACAAAAATAGATACCAGGACTGAACCTTCCCACATCACTAAAACTGGCTTCTTTGGAAGAGATAGGCAGACTATGGCCTTATTTCAGAGCTTCTGTATGAACCTGATTTAAAGCCAGGATTCCTAAATGATGTGAAATGGCAAAGTAAAACATGGAAACAAAACCCAGAAATGTAATCAGACAAACTTGAAGGGGAAAAGAAAAAGTAAAAAATGAGGAAGAAAGAAAAAGCTGAGATTTACCCATGAAAGCATTAAAACTCTTTGAAGAGATGTACAGAACTTTCATGTCCTAGTCCTTAATTTTTCCATCTTTTCTATCATGCCCTGTGGTGTACATGAATTGTCTGATGTTGCTCCACCCTCCAGGGAGATGCTTTTCTGTGGTGCTGCAAATGTAGTTGGTACAGTGTTCTATATAATTACCACAGTATTTGGGTTTTTTTTGTGGAGCGGGGGCAGTGAGAGAGTCGAGATTGCAATCGCTTATAAGTTGTTGCAGCTTTTTCACAGAATCTGGCTCAACTGAGATCATGAGACTGTTTTGCCCTCACTCTTTCCAGTAATTAGACATTTCTAAGCAGCAGGTCAAACCAATTTGTCTTCTAGAGGGACTGTTTATTTTGTTCTACTGCTGTTACTGCCAGGATTTTTTGGGGGGTATCTGTTTTTTGAGCTGCTGTTCTGTTCCAGTGCTAATCTTGGTTCAAGATTCCTTGCCATAGTTTAGTGATTTACTTTAGAGGGCAAGGGAGCAATTATAATTTTCTGTTATTTATCTTGCAGTCAGTATTGTTTAAGCACACACTCAAGTTTCTTTCCCAAGGGCTAAGCTGTGCTTTCATGCAGACTTCTTACGTGAGCCTTGGAAGGGGGTAGGATGACCAAAGGTACTGTTTCTTCCAGGGGAAACGCTGTGAGGGTGTGGGAGGTTGTCGCTTAAGAGAATGCAGAGAAGCTCATCTGAAGTAATCCAACAA
Organism: Myiopsitta monachus; assembly: GCA_017639245.1. Lineage (NCBI taxonomy): Eukaryota > Metazoa > Chordata > Aves > Psittaciformes > Psittacidae > Myiopsitta > Myiopsitta monachus. The sequence continues at coordinate 41,538,351 of CM029923.1, forward strand.
GGAAAAAGGAGGTGGGTAGTATTACTGGAATAAAAGGGCTGAATCAGAGGGAATATTGTGTTGCAAACAAGTGGCAAAATTAGTGCAAAATGGGTATGTTCCCCCACCACCGCCACCAAGAACTGCAGAACTAGGAGACAACAGGCAGCCTCTTAGCTCTTCATGAGCAATTTTAGCCCATTTAGCAACAGGCTGAACAGCTTTGCATTCCTCTTGTGTGTGTGCTTGTCTGCTCTGGTCCTCAACTGGCAGGTGGGATCTGCTGGGAATCAAACCGTGGACTTTTAAAGTGATTCAACTTGACATGCTATTTCTCAGCAGGGGCATTATAATGTATAAGGGACATCACGATGGCAGCAGTAACCAAACTGCTGCTTCTGTGCCTTGAAGAGTAGCTTTTGTCTTTTTATTTTCCAGCAATGCTGGAAGTTCAGCTCTCAGCACTTCTAAAATAAAAAAAGAACAGAGCTCAGGAAAAGGCTTTTGCAATCACACTTCACCAGTTCACTTTCAAAGCCACAGATCTTACATTGAATTATTTTCTTTTTTAAGAGCAGTGCAGGAAACAAAAAGGGGGGGGGGGGGAAGTTCATTGTTCCCTTAAGAGACTCCGTGGCTTTTTTGGTACTGCGTATTTCCTAAGCTTGTAGAAACATTTGAAGCAGGGAAACATCTTCAAATAAAGTGCAGTTTTGTCAGACACGTTCAGGCATAGTTTCTTGTTCGGCTGACAAAGCCATTTATTTCATTTTGATTGGCTTCTTGTAGTCGGGACAGTGTATGCAGTGATACGAGGCTCTTAAGTTTCCCTGTAGCTGATTTTAGACTTGGAGTCAGCTGCTTGAAATCCCTGAATTTTCTCAGCATGGGTTGTGTTTTTGCTTAACAGGAGTCTCCTCCTGCCCACACCCCCTTCCACCCCACCCTGAGTGCTTGAGCTGTCTCTCAGCTCCCCCACCCTCCCTTGGGACAGAAAAATGAAGCGTCTACCCGTCCCTGGTAGATTATGTCGCTGTTTGCAGGGAGGACGGCGTCCATCCCATATACTGGGAGCAAAGGAGAGCGACTGAAGGGCAGCTATTGTTCAACTTGAGCCAAGGAGATGAATAGAGAGGCTTGCGCTTGACAGGCTTCGTCTCTGGCTCTTCTGCATTCCAAACCGTCAGAGGCAGAGAAAACAGAGCACGGGAAAGAAGTATGCAGAGGCTACACTGACTTTCTGATTGGCATGGTGGCAAGACCATGGTAGAGGTATTAGGATTACCGCAGAATGCAGTTCACAGGTGAGAGAGATCCCTCCTGACATGGTCCATGCAAACAGGGGACTGTATTGCTGCAATGTTTCCAGTGAGGTGGGACTGGATAGGAAGCACATAGGTATTTTACTGGGTATTTGAAGTGGCTACATTTAAAGCAGTTAGAAACTTTAAAGATTTTTTTTTTCTGTGTTGCCTATATATATATCAACTCTTTTCTTCATTATTTCAGTTTTATACATGGGTTTTTAAAGAGATATTCACATGTAATATGATGAATGGAAAAGGGGATTATTGATACTTCTTTGCTCACTACTGTAGAAATAACATGTTAGTATTCAAGCACCGTGTATATGTGAAGCTGTGAGAAACAAATTTTTGTAATGGATTTCCAAATTAAAAATCTAGTTTATTGTGACTTAAGTCATTAGATGTACTTCCCCCCTCACCCCCCAGCCTGAAAGCCTTTACTTACCTATCATAACTCAGTACATTTTTATATGACATTGGATTTCTGCATAAGGCCAGACATCATTCTTCAAAGGCACGCTGTGGGAATATTTCTCAGTGTTTACTTGTGGCTGGCATTGCGTGATGTTTTCAGCATATAATATTGCCAGCCTTGCTTCCTGTCCTCCAGCAAGTGACGGTAAATCAAAGCAGTTCAGGGAATCCTACAGGTTGCTTATAAAAACAAGAGGATTTGTTTTCTTTTCAATATAAAGGGCATTGCCTCTGTAATGCTGCTTGCTTTTCTAGCAGCTTTTGTCTTAAAATGTATTGTTAAGTGCTAGCAAGCTGGAAAACATATAATTTCATGCCTTTTGATATAGTTAAACATTTTGCAGTAGCTACAAAAGCTATAAATGTTGTCCATGGAAACAGAGAATGGAATCTCCCCAGCTGAATTTTTTCTACCTTGGAAACATCCTTTAATAGGTACTGATTACGAAGTCCTTCTTAGTAATTTTCTTCCTCATCTGTAGACCACAGATAATGCTAACTTGGAGAAACTGTTTTTGTTAGCCTGAACCAATGAGTTTGTTCTGCAGCTGCTTTTGAATTACATGATCAGAAAATGAAAACCTTCTGCCTTAGCTGGTTTTGAACAAACATGTTTCTTTCAAAAACAAGCAAACTTTTGGCAAACTAATCAGAAAAGCTCAAAACAACAGAATCCCAGTCCTTTCCAAGTTTCATTTAGGTGATTTTGTAGTGGTTACCAGGAGGTACCCTTTAGAATTTCGTGTCTCTTTTTGGGGGCTCTTTCATACAATTAACATGTTAATAGGGTAGTGAATTAAAAGTACTATACTAGGGAGTTCTGGAAGGCAGATGTGAGCAGCAACTTACATTCCTGCAAATTCTTCATGTTGTGCCTAGCTTTATCTGCTACTCTGTGGGTGCTCTTGCTCTTTCTCTCTCTAAAATCTGTGGGGAGGGGAAAATGATGTAATTGTAACGAATACTTGAGGTGACTTGTCAGAAAGATCTGTCATGGCTCTTCAAAGCTCATGGGAACAAATCAGCTTCATTTGTATATAAGCAGGAGGAAAGGGCATGCTGGTATACTGAGGCTTGACCTGCTCCTTACCATTTTCTGATATGTGGGAGTAAGTATTGCACCAGCTATGTAATACTGGAAGTTAGAGAATTCTGTGATGCAGCAAAATACAGGATATGGATGGTATTTGCAAATGGCTTGTTGGCATCAAGAGACAGATTCGTTTTCCAGCCTGTAAAGGTATGTACCCTCTCAAAGCTTTAATTCTCCACAAAGAGGATACTTAATTTTATCTAGATTTCTTGGCTAATTGGTATCAGACAGCACAAATGTTTTCTAGGATAGCTAATAATGGTGGGATCTGAAACTGGGCCAATGGCAGAAGGAAGACTTAATGATCCCCTTCCATTTAATTTTCTATGTATATGGGTGGCTGCCTCTATTAAGGGAGGAGGAAATCTGCACAAGAAGTCAGCAAGCAAATGATGCAGCTACAGTCAATGCTTACCGTTTCAACAGTATTATCTCCACACGTTAAATGGTCAATAGACTTCAACTATAAATGTCATGTATTTAATGGAAAATGGCACAAAAATTGGCATGGTAAATGTAACTTCAGAAATCGTTGCTGAGTTGTGTAGTAGCTGGTTATCTGAGCAGATGATGGCAGCTACGACTAACTATGGTGAGTCTGTAGTTTCCTTCTGTAGCTTAACCAGTGCTGCTCCTTAGGCAGTGGATCTGCTGTGTTGACACACAACATTGTACTTTTCTCCTCCTGTGCCTGCAAGCATGCTCAGCAGAGACTTTAGGAGGGCAGTGATGTGACAGGGATGCCTGACAGAGAAGTGCTGAAGCGTTTGCTTAGAGTAGGCATCTGGGCAACCTTCAGAAGTGGCACCAACCACAGGCATTCAGAACTGCAAGCGTGGCTTAGAAAGTAGGAGAGGATTAATTTTTTTTTTTTTTTTAAAGCTCATTTTTCCTGGTTGTTTTGATCCTTTTTGGCACAGGCTTCACTCAGATTTTCAGGCTCAGTTGTACTCAGAGTATGAAGGCTGGGTCCTTTTTCTGGAATAGAGGCTGTAATTGTCTCCACATTTGTTTGATTCCAGGGGTAATGGTTAAAGGGGGGAAAAAAAAAAAGCCAAATATACAAAATACAGCAGAATTCTAATGACAGCTTTCACAACATTCATGCTTTTAAAGCCCAGCCCTGGTATGTCTTAGAGTAAGTCTAAAATGTCAGCTATATTCTCCAGGGGAGCTCTCTCCAGTGTCCAAGAAGAATCTTTAAGATACTGCATCAGTCAGAAATTAAGCCTATGTCCACAAGATGGAGGACTTGGTATGTCCTTGTAAAAATTCCTTACACAATACAGCCTCTTACCTTGCAGTGTTTCCTTGCTTCACCACTAAATTTGGTTCCTAATTTGAAAACAGATTAAAAAAATCCCTGCCTTTCTTGTACTGATCTCTAGTGTTTGGAAAGGCCCAGAGCTTTGGCAGTTGCCTTATTTGATGCTTACATAGAGATTAACATAGTATTTCTATAAACACAGGTGGAACAGAGTAGCAAGAGGGAGTGAGACAATATGATTCATAGGCAGGGGTAGGAAATCGTATTGCTGGTCATAACCACTCGTTCTTCAGAATGCTCCTGCTTTTCTGCTGCATACCTGGTAAGTGCAAGCTGCGTGCTTTCAAGTTATTAGACGCTAGAAGTTTTTTGTTGGTGGTTTTCTGCCTCGTTATCTGGTGTTAGAAATGGAGGTTAATGTGAATTAGTCGCATTTGGTTTGGGGTTTTTTTTCCCTCCTTTGGTCTGTGCCAGTCAAGGAGAGTTCACCTCCCACCTGATGATGTCGGCAAAGCTGTGGTTTCTTGACATATAAAGGGAACAAGCAGTGACCTCAGGGTGGAGTAGAGCTCCCTATTGGCACAGCACCCTCAACCCTGCTCTGCAAGAATCGCAGGTATTTAGCTTGTGCTGAAAGCAAGCAAGTTGAACTCGTTGTGGGAGTGCTGCATACAGCTATTACCATGTACTAAACCTTGTAGGAAGAGGGTAAATAATGCTTAAGTTGATGGAATGTTGTGGCAATTCTATGCTACCTGACCAGAAGCATAGATGTATGGTCAGTAGAGTATCATATATTGATCACATTTAATTGCTTCCCAAAATACTTTGAAGCTATTTGTGTGGGCCATAGGCATTCTAATTACACCAGAATGTTGGAGACTGAACAATAAGATGTTTAGTTTTCTCTCATGTGAACCTGTTTCTCTCAAAATTGTAGTTCTCTATCAACTGTGTGATCATGTCTAGTCACAGGAGGCAAAAAGACCCCCAACCAACCACCATCCAAACCCCAGCCCTCTCTAAATTGTTCTCTTGTTTGTTTGCTTGTTGGATGGCATCCAAATAACATTTTAAATAAGAAAAGTAATTTCTGGCTGTTTCCCCTCTCTGGTCGAAAATATATGTCCAAGGAAAAACAGAAAGTAATAGTAGAGACCAACATGAATGATGGTATAGCAGGAAAACTATCTTAATCAATTATTCTCACTTGATTTTTTTTTTTTTTTTTTTCTGAATTTGGGCAAAAATCAGCACTTGTGAGGACATGAGTTGTGCAAACTGTGTGGTCTGCAGGGTGAGCAAGATAAATTGTTTTCCTTTAGTATGCCTGACTGCAGCATTCATGGGCAAGTGCTTTGCTCTCCCAGTAGCAACCTGGGGGACAGCTTAGTGCAAGGTGTCCCCTTTTCCCAAAACCTGCCAACTTGGTTTTTCTTTCTGACAATTCATAGCACGTCTTTGTCAAAGTGCAAATGGTCAAGCAGTTGAGTCCTCAAGGACAGCAATGACAGGCCAGATTGCCAACCCTTTGTACTGTACCTGTCCCTATCCAGTTACATTATAAGCACTGGGAAGACTTATTTAAAAGATACTTCTTCCATGGTGTTCCAATGCAATTGCTGATAAATCCATCATACGTTAAGTGCTTTTCCTTGTATGTCTTTCTAATAGAGCTCCTTTGCAATGATTTATAACAGATAAAATGTGAAGGACCTTTAGGATAATCTAGAAAATAACAGTGGTACTGTACCTGAGCTGCTCAAGCAAGACCCGTGCCTTTAGAGATGGGGCAGGAAGGAGCAGGTGCTTCAGCTTGTTTCCTGCCAGCAGCATGGTTTCTGAGCAGTTACATTTTTTTGCTTCTTAGTACCTGGGAGACTTGGAAGCACAAACAGCAAGGCTTCCTTGCTTGGAAAGGTTGATTTTTCTTGGACTGCTACTAGGAGATGCAGGTGTGAGGGACAGAAGGAGGAGCTGTGCTTTTTTTTTTTTTTTTTTGGTCAGCAAATATTTGTATTTGGTTTTTGCTGTTTTCCTTCCACTAGCTCTACAAAAATTGTATTTTTTCATGTTAACTTTTGTCTTGGTAATGCTTAAGCTATGCATGTATTTGAAGTTTGCATTTCTTGGAAATTCGTGTTCAGAAAACAGTGTGATGCTGATATCCCTTGAAACACTGGTGATTTCAGTCTGCACAGTATCTAAGTTCAAAAAATCACTCCCTATTCGTCTTTCATACTTCTTTAAAAGATGGAAGAGCTCTTGGACTTCTGGGCTGGATCTTTAGATGTGTGACACAGGTGATATAACTGGGTACCTGTCAGGGCTTCTTATTTTTTCTTTCAGTCTTAGCGTTAAAGTAACACTAAAATAACATTTCTATCAAAGATGCTAGCTCAGAAATCCTTTTTTAAATTGAAGTACTTGAGACTCAATTCATTTTGAGCTGGCACTTCAATTTTTGTGCTTGGCAAATCTGGGAAAGTGTGGGGCTTGTTTAGTTTTTACAGCTACGTGTTTTCAGGACATTTCCAGCCTGCTGTTTGTTTTGAACACCCCGTGTTTTTGGTCAGAGAGAAAGAATATAGAAGCTATTCTTCATGAACACATTCTTGGGGAAAAAGTCATCATGTGAATACCAGCATCAGAAATTAAGTAGGCTTTACATACTGCTTCGTTAAATACATAGCTGGATGTATTCATACTTTAATACAAGATGTCTGTTTACATGAGGCATATGCTTCACAGTTTGGAAAGGCACTCCAGAGTGGATGACTCTGTAAATAACATCTTGGCCGTAATTTGGAATTAAATTAGCTTAATGTTTTTAGAATAGTCATTAATAGATACTTACAAACTACCATACTGTTAGCAGAATAACTTAGACAAATGCCTTGGCTATGCTGAGTTCAAGTTGGTTTGAGTACAAAAAATGTAATTAGGTTGGTGTGGAAATGGGGAAAAACCCATGGTTGCTTCATCAGTGAAGTTCTTAAAATCCAGCCGTTCTCTCCAGCTGAAATACTTGTGTCAGAGTTCTTGGTGCTTCTGGTTAGGTCACTGTTTTGTAATGTAGGCAAAGTGTTTTTCCATGGGAAAGTGGACAACAACAACAGGATGGTTTGGCCTATAGTAATAAAACTTTCCTGTTCCTAGCTCTTCTGATTTTTGGAACTGGCTTACTTTGGCTTAACATGTCCAAGAACCAAAAATTACAGTAATTTGCCTGGTTTTCAATTACAGTAATTCTCTTAAAGATCTTTTAAGACTGCATCTTTCTTGCTTATGAGCAGCATGATGGTTCCTTCTTCTATGTTCAGGTCTTTGGTCCCCAAATAGAGCCAATTTTTTTCCTTGCACAATGCTGGACGTTCTCTATGGTGTGGGTGCAGGTACTTGTCTCACTCTGTTGATCTTCAACTAATGATTTGACTCTCCTCAAGGATCTCTTTAGTAATACATCCTGGAGGAAAAAAGTACAGGGGTGTTTATTCTTAAACTCAACAAAACTCAAGTTTTGTGGGCAGGTACAGTCAGCAGTATGAAGGATTCATCTCCAGCCCGTACAATGTTACAGTCTTCCATCAGTTTTTTGCCAGGAAAACACAATATTGGGATCTAGAGAGGGAACTGGTGCAGACGTCCTTCCAAAAAAAAAAAAAAAAGCTACCTTGTTTACGTTGTGTTAGAATGATAAGGAGGAAAATATTATAGAAAAGAAAATGAATACATTTTATTAAAGTAGTTTAAAATTCATCTCCTTAACAAGTATCTTCATAAGCTTCAACAGCTTCTTTTTCTTTAACCTGAAAAGCATGTCTATAATTCTAAGATATTGTGTGTGCTCAAAATAGTTCGGATGCACCAAGGAAACTCAGTGTAATGGGAGGTCTCATAAGATACAGCTTGCTATTATGGAAAAGATTTTGAAGTATTGATTAGATTCATATAGACAGTTAAATGTATCCTTATATTGCAGTGGAAGTAGAAGCCAACTTCTGTGCTACTGTCATTCTTTGAGTCCAAGTAAGCTGACAGAATTTTGTCTGAGAGGCCCATGACTAATCTTATTTATTTAGATATTTTTGAAGTGTTTGTGGTAGAGGCTTGCTGCTTGCGGCTTGTTTTCCATAAAGGTGAAGTATGATTAGTCATCCAGGAGGCCAGATGATTTTGCTAGGGAAGCTCAGTGGGCATGGAAGAGCTTTATAAAGGCTAGTCCTTTTGGGTTTAGTTTAAATTTTCGTTTCACTTGCTGTCCTGTTTGTCTCCAGTGCCTTGTCAAGACTAAGTGTGGAAATAGCTTCCTGACATTATTTAAAATGTCACTTGTACAAGGGAGCTCTTGCCTGTATTATTATATACTAGGGAACTTCAAGGTTTGTTTTTCTCACCTTCATTTTGAGCCTTTCTGTCCCTATTTATCTTCACAGGCTGTCAGCAGGCACAGCTTTTGCTGCCCCTTGATTCCTCACTGCTCCAGCAGTTATTATTTAGGAAATTCTTTGCTCTGCCTCCCTCCTGAGTAACCGCTAGGTTAACGTCTCTGATCTCAGCTGGGTTTGGAAGGCTAGTGCTGTTCACTTTTGGAAGTAAGGGGAACTATTACCCTGATAAAAGATAATATTGCATCAGTGCTGTGGTATGTAGAGGTTATCATTTTCAGCTGGATGAGAGCTATTGAGAGTGAGTGCTAAAGATCACTGAATGTGCTGAAATAACTTCATTAAGCAATCTGAAAGGATAAAATACTAGATGATAATGTGCATGTGTAGGCCGGTACTTCATCAGCGTGGTTTCACTTTGCACAACAGAATGGACAGGCTTAGAGGGAGACTTGAGTGTCCATCAGTATTTTTTTTTCTGATAAAAAGGGTTTTCTGTGTACTTTGCGATGCTTCAACAGGGCTATCTACATCTTCTCATGTCTAACATAAATCTGCTATTGACTTACATTGCAACAGAATGATTCTGTTGTGCTGCTCATAGCTTGTTTGTAGCATTGTGTCATGGTATTGCACACTGGTTTTGCTTATGTAACTGAAACCAAAAGGTTGTCCATGTCACATAATAACTGTGCATCCTTCCACTATGATTCCATAATACACAATGAGTTACTTGGCCTTGTCTACCTGGATGCTCTTGTGAACTAGATTGTAGCGTGGTTAGAAGGCTGTTATATATACTGCTTCTCAAAGCAAAATGACTTGCATTATAGATAGGCATTTAAAATTTTTTAATGCAGGAAACATCTTTTGCATGTAGAATTAACATTTTTAGATATCTGGGAAACATTTTAAAGCTAGCTTGCTTGTTCTGTGTTGTGGCATTGGATAGGATTGGACAGTTATTACTGCTGTGCATTTTTCTGGGGCAAAATTATGCAGATAACTTTTCGTATTTCCTAACAGACAGGTATAGATGTTGGTAGTTTTGTCTGGTACATATGACATTGATCCTGGAGTTGGAGAAGCGGATGTTTATTGTTTCTTGTGATTAACTAGTGCTGCAACCTGATCAAGCTATTCTAAATGTTTCTGCCTGCTTGCTTCTTGTGCTCTGGTCGGAGGATTCCCAGGCACAGCTACAGGTTGCGCAGGGAAGAGATTCAGATTAGCCCTGTGGAGAAGGACTTTGGGGTGTTGGCTGATGAGAAGCTCAACGTGACCCAGCAGTGTGAGCCAGCAGTATGAGCCTGCAGCCCAGAAAGCCAACTGTATCCTGGGCTGCATCAAAAGCAGCGTGACCAGCAGGTCGAGGGAGGTGATCCTGCCCCTCTACTCTGCTCTTGTGAGATCTCACTTGGAGTATTGTGTGCAGTTCTGGTGTCCTCAACATAAAAAGGACATGGAACTGTTGGAACAAGTGGAGAGGAGGGCCACAAGGATGATGAGGGGACTGGAGCAGCTCCCGTATGTAGATAGGCTGAGAAAGTTGGGGCTGCTCAGCCTGGAGAAGAGAAGGCTGCGTGGAGACCTCATAGCAGCCTTCCAGTATCTGAAGGGGGCCTATAGGGATGCTGGGGAGGGACTCTTCATTAGGGATTGTAGTGAGAGGACAAGGGGTAACGGGTTCAAACTTGAACAGGGGAAGTTTAGATTGGATATGAGGAAGAAGTTCTTTACTGTGAGGGTGGTGAGGCTCTGGAATGGGTTGCCCAGGGACGTTGTGAAAGCTCCATTGCTGGGGTGTTCAAAGCTGGGTTGGACAGAGCCTTGGGTGACATGGTTTAGTGGGAGGTGTCCCTGCCCATGTCAGGGGGGTTGGAACTGGATGAGCTTAAGGTCCTTTCCAACCCTAATTATTCTATGATTCTATGAAAAAGTTTGCCCTCTCCCTACTCACTGTTTTATGCCCCTGTTTTGAAGGGAGCATTTAATTTTTCAAGTGCTGAAATATCCTGTCTTTATTCACTCCTATATTAACTGTAGAACTTTCTAATAAGAATAACTTGGATACATAATATGTAATGTATATTGCTGTGAAGACAGCATGTGCTGACTATAGCAGTATCTATCAATCAGTCCGTGAGTCTGTCCCTAATGCCAGATCCATTTTTCCTTTTCTTGTTAAGTGCCTCATGCAGAGAACATTAATACATTATGATTTATAATACTACTGCAATTTTGTGCTTACAAAGAATCCACTTCAGAAGGCATCTGTGCTCTATTATTTGCATATATTATGAATTATCATTTACTAAAATTGCCGTAGAAAAACCTGAGCACTCATGCTTCTGTGTAGTTTCACTTATCAAGAATGCTAATTTTTAAATCCACAGGATAGGAGAGCTGCCGAGCTTCACAGGTTTCAAAATCAGAACTGTAGGAGGGTGATGTTTCTGACAACTGCAGAAAAAAGCAGAAGCTCATTTGCTGATAATACGAAGAATTACCAGTTGGGGATGTATACAAGTTTTAAATTATTTGTTTATGTAAGAGGTTCCAAAACATAATGGCTTGGTTTAATTTTCAGCCTTGTGGACTCATCTGCCTTTGGAACTCAGGGGTGTGGAACATGAACCCGAACACTTCGAAGGCATTTTCTCATGTTTTCACCTGATATTCTGTATGGCTACTGCTGCTAATTTTGGAATACAGCAGTCTCTTAAGACTGAGATTAGCTGCTTCTTACTCCTGGTTTTGTGTTTTGTTTTGTTGTGTTTTTGATTGGTTGTGAGGGGGTTTTGTTGGTTGTTTGGTTTTGGGGGAGGGGGAGTTTTTTTTTTTTTTGGTTTGGTTGGTTTGGATTTGGTTTTGGTTGGTGTTTTTTTTAAATTGCTACTTTGCTGATCTCCCACCTTTCTGTATGTTCACATTTTGCGTACTTCCCCTCTGGTTGACAGAGCAGTTTGTATCTGTATTTGCATTGGTTCAACATTCCAATTTAGGTAGGTCTCACAGCACGAAAATAAATCATGTTTTGAACATTCCTCTCGTGCTCATTTGCAGCTTATCACAAAAACTGGCTGCCCTGGAAAACTTGGACAAGACTTTTTGAAACTTTTGTGTAAGCTCTAGAGCACAAGACCTGCTTTAAAATGGGGAAAGACAAATTGAAGAAGTTATTCATGGTGTTTCTTCTGCTGGTGGCAGACTTTGGTGGGAGACCAGCACTACATCCCTGCTGCAGTTGTGCAGCAAGTTTAGTCTCTGGTTTGCTTGCACAGCACAAGGTTTAAAAAATAAAATCTAATGCTACAGAGGAATTTTAAGATACTTTTGAAGTGATTGTTTGAAACTAGGTATTCAAAGGTTGTAAACAGGGAAGGCCTTTCTGATACCAGAGCTTGATAATGAAGCATATCAAAGCATGCAAATGTCAACGAGTGCCCAGTGGCTGGAAGATTTATTCTTGGAACTAAGGAGCAAATCACTAAGCATGAGTGGCATTAACCATTGGAACAGCTTAACAAAGGAAAAAACGGGCTCTTCATGTTTGTTTATAATTGGATGTCCTTTTTTTCTGGAAGACGTGTCATTGTTCAACTAGAAATAATGCAATGAATGGATGAGTGTCATTGGGTGATGTTCTAAAGGTGTTTCAAGTCAGGTTAGATGATTGTAATAATTATTTCTACTTTTAATATGATGGATTAGGTGTCTGTAAATGTCAGTGGTTCTTTTACATCACCTGGATTTCTAATGGGGGGGTGTTGCAAAAGCTCATTTTGTCAACAAATCAGTTATTTTTTACATAGACAGAAATATATCCGATGTCTTTCTGTCATTGGATTTTATATTATGCAGGAAATGTTTCTGGGTTGGTTTTTTTTTATCCCTCTGTTCATACTGGGGGCAGAGGCATGTGCTTTTTCAGTGTGAACAGGACTGCTCTGCTAAGTCTTCCATGCTGCTGTGGTACGTCCCTCCTGAACTGTCTGTCCTGTGTTCTCTCATTAACTGTGAACACTGTGTAGCATCTGCTCTGCTTGGCAGGTGTTTTGTGACAATATCTGCCCTGCACAAACAATACTTGCTACAGTTTGTCTTAGTAATTGGAATTTTCTTCCCTGCTGGGACTTGATAGCCTCTTTTATTTCTTCATTTGTGGGTTAGTATCTAATTCTTTGCTTTGCTGATCTAACAGTTTTGCTGTTGCTCTTTTGGCTTGGGGTTTAGTCAGTGGTCAGCAAGTGTCCTTGTTTGTAATAGGAATTGGCAACTGTATAAATTATTTAAAATAAAGACAGGATCAGAAAATGGTGAACAAAAGGTGGCTGTCTCTTTAAAGAGCGTAGTTTGATCAGAGCATCAGCTCCATTCCCTGAGGACAAAGGCAATTTTGATTTGTGGGGCCCAGGAGTTCCTCACTTACCAGGATTCATCTCTGTTTGTGCATGTGTAAACCCGTAAGATGCTCTTTTGTGTCAAATAAATCATATGCTATAAATCCTGAGCAATTAAATGTGACCCTTCATAAAGTCACAATGACATGCCTTCATTGCAAAGCTGTGCAGAGCAAGCTCGCTGTCTAGACAGAGCAGAATTATTTCCCATTAATCTTTTTTCTTTTTTTTTTTCTTTTAAATAAATAACCGACCGTTAGTGTTGATGACTTCTTTGAACCCCTAAGAACACTGCTCTCCCCTTGCCTCTCTCTCATTTGCCCTGTTGCAGTCGAGGCTGAAACCCAGCGGGGCTGTGACTGCTGCTTCGTGCTGATGAAGAGGAGCAGTTCCCCTCTCTCTAATGCTGCTGTTGGCAGAAGCAGATTCCATTATTGCCGATCAATGCTGCCGCCATGCAGGAGGAGGGGAGAGGGAGGGGTGGGAGCTTCCTATTCACTGATTGATCAACCTGCCATTGCATGAACAAATTCATTGTAAGAAAGGCTGGGATGCTGGAGCAAAGGGGCTTGTAAACAGGGGAATGCAGGCTCTTCAGTAATGGGAAGGTTATTTAAATTGCCTCTAAGCTTCCTGTTTTTTTCTTTTAGCATAATGCGCAATACCTGAGCCTTCAAACAAAGCCAACAGTATAAGGAATAATAGGAATATTTTACACTTAGCTGATGAGCTATTGTGCTGACTTATTTAAGCCTCTTCAGCACTGAGGTCTATTTCTCCTTTTAATTTAAACTGATTCTGTTATAACCTGCTACCTCTTTTGGATTTTATAAGTCTCTTTCTCCTGCTCCCCTTTTCTGCCTTCTTTCTGTTGCTGCTTGGACTGAAACCTGACACAAAGGGACAATAAGTACAGATCCCACTTACTGTTCCCACCCATGTCTGCTTTGTCAGTATGGGCTCTCAGATGTAGGGTTGACAGAACAGGGAAGGATCATGTTCTCATGTTGTCTAGTGTAGGCAATAACTGGAGTACTGGAATCCCAAGACCATCAGCTCCTCCCCACCCTTCCTACCCTGCTTCGTTCACTTATTGTATTCTGTATGGAAAAGTTTTCTGGCTGGAGAATGAGTCTTCTTTCTCCTGGTGATGCGGCCGAATGGCTGGATAGCAGCACAGAAGATGAGAAAAGCCTTCTCTCGTTTCTTGGTACGGTAGGGTACTAACTGTATTTTTAACCTTTTTTTTTTTTTTTATACTTTACTGGGAAGCCTTTACTACTTTCAGTGGTGTTTAATTTCTTCAGTCCTTCAGTTACCTGATGTTATTTCTTTTTAAAAGCTTTTAAGTGGTATGCAGTTGTTAATTAAACTTGGTTACAATCTCTTTGAAATAGCTGCAAACACATTGGGCAAAGGTCAAGTTATAAATGGGCATGTGCCATGCAGAAAATCATTCCTGGATTAAGCAATGCTACTGGTCTGTTTTTCTTCTCTGTGCCATTTGATGAGCTGATTGCTGTGTTCATTCTACTTCCAGTCATTTCTGTCACTTGCCTACAACTTAACTTCTCAACTGTGTGATGGTGGTAAGACAAATCAGAGGAGACTGCTCAAAGTTTTTCTTCTTGAGAGAAATGTTTAGATGCATTTAGATTAAAAATTTCAGCCAAGGGGTCAGGTACTTCTCTAGCCTAGAAATTAAGTCTAGGAAGCACAAATAATCCTGTAGTCTGTTTCTGGATACTTACACATTAGTTTAACAGCATTCAGTTAGTAAATTGAAACTACTGTTTTATTAGAAGTCCGGTATAAATACCTCTAAGGGGTTGAAAATATTTTTAAAAGAACTCGCACACAGAAGCTGGTTATTGTTTCGTCTTTCTCTTTGAGCTGTTGCTATGTCAAACTGTTGGGGGTTGGTTTTGTTTTTCTTTCACTCCCATCTCCACAAATCATTCAATCTCCCTCCTTAATGGTTTCTGTTGTTCTCAGGATACACTTTGTTGACTTTCTATTTTGATGATTTCTGGGTACTGAATTGCTCAGATGGGCTGCTTGATATGTGTGCCCCTTTTCCTTTCATGGACTATTTAAAATGTTTGTATAATTTATGCTATAGTATCTTCCCTTCCCCTGCCCCCAAGATACCATAGTCAGCATTATGGATCTTTGTCTGCCAGTCAAGAGGGTGACAGCCAATACAAATATTATTTTTTCCCAATTTTGTTGTCCTCCATCCAGGCCACAGGCAGGTACATGGCATGGCTGTGCTCTTTCCAGTAGATAGAGTTTACACTCTTCTCTGTTGTAAGCAGTTCTATTACTTAGTGGGTCCAGAAGAGTACAGAATGGATGAGGAACGTAAGGGACTCCCACAGAGTCTATTTCAATTTGATAATACTTCATGTGCTGTGGCCTTCTTTGGAAGTATTACACCAGATGTAAACAGGGACAAGAGTACACATGGGCTGGGTGCCTGTGCTGCTCTTCAAGACACTGCTGGTTTTCGCCCCTTACATGTATGCCTCCATTCATGTTTTGAAACAAACCAAGAGATCCTCAAAGTGTCTGCTAAATCTCGCCCCAGAACTCTTATTTCTTTTATCTTAAAGAGATACCAATTCCCACATAGTGTCTTAATGCTGAGGCCATATTTAAGGTTCAGTGAACTCCCTCAGATGTCTACAGTGCATTGGGAATATTTATGTCCCTATAAGAATAATAAATATTGTTCAGTGGCAAAATCCTGCCATAGTGAGTAAGAGGTACTGAAACTTAGAGCAGCCTTCTGGCCCCATTGAGAAGAATAGGGAAGAGCTGTTGAGCTTTGGTGCATACATGAGCCAGTCACTTGTGAGAATATCCCAACAACCAGAGCAAAGGATCACATTTTAGAGAATACCTTGATTTACAGCCCTTTCACGGGGAGTAAAAAGATTGGTTTTGAAAGCTGTGGCTCAAGGCTGTTGTTTAATAATGAGGATAATAAATACTGATGCTATACTAATGTCTGTCTAAGTCATAAACCTCCAAACAAATTACAAGTTACCATGCATCAGCTGATCTGTGTTAATTGTCTGCGTGCAATCTCTCTGCAGCAAACACAAGGTAATTTGAATTAGCAGGGGCAGTCCAAGATCATTAGGGACTAACAAGGACATCAACATCTCCAGGTCATGTGCAGTAGCTCCCTGTGTCTGCTTTTCTGTTGGCACAGTTGTCCAGGCAATTTGTGTTGCTCTGTGTAGTCAACCATTAAAGGAAGCTTTAGAGGTTGATGCCTCTAAACTTTAAAAAGAGGCAATTATTCCAAATTTTGTATGGCCACGCGTATGATACAGAGGATATGCTGAACAGTTTATGGATGTCCATCTGTTTCATTTCTGACTCATGCCTGCAGAGCTGGAGGGTTCATTCCTCTGCCTCAAAGTGAATGCATCAGTCTAAGTAACAGCTGATGCTGTACTCACTAAAGGCCACATACAGTTTGCTCAGAACATTCTGCAGAAAGAAATTGTGAAAGCCAAAAATTGTTATCTCTTGTGATATTCTTGCCCTTTCTTCCAGCCTTCTCTGTGTAGTTATCTGCTTTGCATGTTAGGTCTTGTCTTTCAGACTGTAAAGCCCTTTAGGAATCCATGACTTGGATGCCTTTTAAGTGATTGAAACTGTCATTTAGGTTCCTTGCTATGCACCTTCTGAACTGGGCACTAATTCAATCACCTTTTTTTTTTTTTTGCCAGCACAATGCAAGTGTCTAATACGAACTAAATTACCTGTCTGCAAATTAAAAATCTTTGATATTTACCCGGATCATCTTGCAAGAATTGTCTGATTGACTCAATCCCTAGTAAAGCACAGTATCTTCTTTTAAAATCCCTACTAATGGACTGGGAGAGGTTTTGATCGTAATTGGCATCTAGCACTTGTTTGATGATGGAGTTCTATAGCCAGTCAGCTTTGCAGAGTTTCCTTTTTGTTTCCCCTTCCAGGCTTGATAGCTTTTGTGCACTTCAGTATACTGTGACTTGGTTACATTCTCTCTGATGTATCTTCTTGTGGCTTTTTTTCCCCATCTACTGGTCTTGATAAATGTGGGAAAACTATCACTGGAAATTTCAGTTTTCTCCCTTAGGTTATACCTTGTAGAATTTCAATAATATATTTTAGTCAGAACATGAACTTGGATTTCAGGACTTCTACCCAAAGCTTGTTACACAGGCATTTAATAAAATTTTTTTAACAGTCTGTGAATTGAGCCCAAGTGTGAATTCTCCCCAAGTGAGCAAAATGAGAGAGAATGCTTAGTCCAAGATAAAACACTATTTTTTTTTTTTTATACGAGGCTTCCTATTTCATTCGGTAATACTCAAAGATGCTGTTCAGACACTTCCTTCTCATGCATTTTCGAATGCTTGCTATCTTTCTGCTTTTCATTACCAGCTCTAGTTTTGTCAGCTGGTATGTATTTTCAGCAGGGTACAATAAACCATGAGTAATTACTGACTGCACCCAATGAGATCTCTCTCTCATTAGTGCTGTCACATGAGTACTCTGAAGTAAAGCTAAAAAAACAATGGGAGAAAAGTAGTCTCTTCCGTCTTAACAGAGTTATGAATGCCACAATGTTAACAAACATATAAGCTGTGGTATGATATATCATATCATATATGATATATATGATATATCATAAACTGCCTTGGAGTGCATTGAATTTTTGTACTTGTTGAAATTCTTACTTATTTTGACAGACTTGAAAAGTAAATTGGATACTACTTTTTTAATAGCCTCGCACAGTATTTTGTTTAGAATGAAAGGACTTGAATTAGCAGCCTGGCTGAATTTTCCCACTTTCATTCATGCATAAACCATTTTTTATAGTGACATATATATGTGTTAGGTTTTGGGGGTTTTGTTTCTGGGTTGGTTTTGTCTTCTTGTTTTCCTGCTCTACAAGCTAAGAGTTTTAGTGTACTGTCTTTGTAAAGTAAGAAACAAGCTCTGTAGTTCCTGTTGTCCATGAAACAAATATTGAATCTCTGCTTGTCTCTCTAGTAAACCACTCAACTGGTGGCTACATCTGTGAATAATATCTTCACAAACAAGCTGCCACCAGCAAACCCATAAGTGCTCCAACTCTTCCAAGCTTAGATTTCAGCCCATTATTTCTTTAAGTATGTTTGTAAAAGAAATACCAAGTTATATAAAGTCAGGTGCTAATATTTTTTATTCTGTATTCCTTTTGTAGTTAATCAGTAAGACTAATTGGCTTTCTGACAGAGTAGAAAATAGTGCTGAAGGAGGCCTTGATGTCCTTGAGTCCTTTCTAGTATGTTGCCACATCCCCAGTAGGGTCTGTCCTGTCTGTCCTCTTTCAGAGAACCACTTGTCTTTCCCGCCCTTACGAATCTTCAATAACTAAGGGGTGTTTTTCCAAATCTTTCCCCTTTTATTTTCACCCCCTAGGATTCAGTTATTTATTTGGGGATAATTAATTTAGTATAAATTTACTTAAAAAATAATTACCTGGAGGCCCATAAAGGGTGTCTTACTTAATTTGCATGTCTTATTTTCTTAACATACTTGTTTCCTCCTGCCACCCTGAAGGCTTTATCACAGTTTAATAGTGTCTTGTTTCAAGTTAAGGCTGTAAACTCTTTGGGGCAGAAATGGTGCCTGTTCCATACTCAGTCTAGTCTTGCTGCATTCTGGTAAGAGGCCTCTAGGCATTATGGCATTTGAAATACATACTAACCTGTCCAGGCAGATGAATTTGTAAAATAGCATAGCTAAAAGGTAAATATTTAGATTACTTGTCCACTGTGGTAACTATTGCTGCAAGAGTGCTACCAGGTTTGAAACAACAACAAGTTTTGCATAAAAAAAGGGGCATGGTATGTGTAGCTTATTGATCCTTCCTTCAGACAGGAGGGAAATTGCAGGACTGCTTGATTGTTCAACTAATGCTCTGACCAGCAGCAATTACCATTCTCTCCTGGGGGGTGCCTAGGTACCTATACAAAGAGGCTGAAAATATTTGGGTGGGGCTTTGTTTTGTTTCAGCTTGTGACATTTTAATGCAGGTGCACCTGAGAGGCAGTCTTTGGGAGCACTTGGTTCTGGAGGGGTAGTTGGCAGTATTGAACGGATATTTTCCCAAAGCCCGTAATTAATCTAGACTTGAGAGACAGAATGAATTTATTCTTTTTATGAATCATATTCTCTGTCCCCTCTAGTTGTAGACCAAGGTACCATCATCTCAGGATGAGTGCAGAGGAGACAAAAGGAAGTCTCAATCCCTGAATCTTATGTATCTTTTATTTTCTTAACAAGGTGATAATATACACCAGCAGTCTGCCACTTTACTAGGAAAGACAACACAAAGACATCAAATAAAGATATTTGGAGAATGAATTGGAGGATGTATTTTTTTTTTCCCTCAGCAGAATCTATGTCTTGGAAAAGAAATTTTAATTGGGTTTTGTCAATAGTACAATTATAATTATTTTTTTCCCCAGTGGATGGTAGATGTTGCCTTTCAGAGATCCAAATGTTTCTTGCATGTCAGAGCCTATAGTCAGTGCTAAATCATGTGTTATTATGAGCTGCTAAAAGTCACAACTGATAAAATTGAGACTTTGATTATTGATTGTGACTTTTGATTGATCAATTAGTATGAGCTGCAAACAGTCACAATTTATAAAAGCCTGGTATACAAAACATGATGAGGCTGAGAACTTTATCATAAGAATGTAGGAGCTACCAGCCTGGAGTAGATTATCTGATGTGGTTTTATCTGTGACAGAGGTTAGTACCAGCCCCTTAAGAGTAATAACAGATAGGAGTTGTGCTTGCTTGTTTTTTGCATTTCTGGGTCGGTCTTTATAGTGGCTTTATAGTCACATCCTGGACCTTGTAAGCAGGAACTCATTGTCTGCAGATGTTCTTGCTTATCCTGGGAGAGCACAGCCTGGTCTGGAAGGTGCCGCAGTCTTGACATGAGTCCCACTGAGACTGTGCAGTAGTTTCATTGCATTGCCCTTTGCAAAATCATGGACACCCCTGTAATCTTTGTTTCTATGACCTTATTTGCCAGTTCAGTAACTGAATTCTGTCCTCTCTAACCCCTGAGGCTGTTTCTTTGTTCCTGATTGTTTTTCTTGCCCTTCTCCAATCCATTTCTAGTTCAGAAAGATGGAGAAAGAGTAGCAAACACTGCCCTGTAAAGCTGTGAGGTTTGTTTCATCTTCTCCCACCCTGAGAAAAAGATCTTCACAGTACAATATAAATTCCCACAACAGCAAGATTTGGGTTTTCAAATGGCCAGAGCAGCCAGCAATAGGAAATTCAGATTGAATCTGAGCACCACGTACTTACTGGAGGCCATTCAGCCTATGCCATTGTGGCAGAGACAGTTGCCTTCAAAGGAGAGCAGTCATCACCCCTACTCAGAGTAGTAAGTGGCACCTGCCTTACACAGACCTTCCTTCTGGCCAACAAAACAAGTCTTGGTGTTGCAGGGGGTAGAGAGTGGCGCAATATGCTGTGAAAAGAGACCTACCTTCATTATATCCTGGGCAGTTCCCTCTTCAGAGGCATCTACCATTGCTGAGCAACTGGCTTGGCTAATTTGAAACTACCTATTACTATGCAGTGTAAATATGTATTTGTGTAAATATTTGTTTACATAAATATTACTGCATATCACCACTATATGAGATGATAAATCGGAAGTGGCCCACAGGGATCTTTGCTACTCATTTGATGGATTATTTGGTTAAGGTTGAAAACGGGAAGATCTGTCATCTTCTTCCCCCCAACACCCTTTTCTACCCAGAAATTGAGAGTGGATAAAAAGGATTTCAGATTGTTTATCCATAGAAACTATATGATTTATCTGTAGCGTTGGTCCCTGGGAGTGAGCAATGCAGAAAGCAGTTGTAATTTAATACTAAGCCGACGAGAGGTGACTTGATTTTTACAGCAGGTGAAGATTATGCAAGAGTAGCCTCTAGCATTACTTGTGAGCGGGGTAGGGAACTGTCTAATTTTTTTGCCTGGTAGTAGTGACAGTATAGATTTTTATTTTTGCACGACTCAGCAAAACTACTGTTCTACAGGCATCATAGCAGGTTGCTTTAGCTTTTGATTTCCAGTTAACATATCTTGACAGTTTTGCTATATCTAGGCCTTCTTTTTTCCTGGGGACTGAGCATGTTGTTCGCTCTTGGGTTTTTTGCAAGGAGAAGAGAGGGAAAGGTAGTTTTAGTTCATTGTGGACACCTTTTGAATATTTCATTTTCCCTGCCCCAACTGGTACACTTCTGTGATGGTCTGAGAATGGGAGAAAACTCATTTTACTGATGTAAATCAGTACTGATGTAAAACGAGTTGGTGGTTTATTTGTAGAGACCTTGAATTGCTGCTGCGTGGATGTGGGGAGATGAGGGCGAATGTAAGGAAAGCCAACCATGTTCTTTGTTGTAGCTTTTCAACTCTATTTGGTGTAAACTTAACTTTTTCCTAAACTGCCCCTCCTGCAGAACCTACTGATGAAAAGAGTGGGGAATTCAGGATCCTGTTTTCATTTATGACTCAGCAAGGTTAACAGACTGTGTTAAATTACTGAAGCAGCTTTGATGTGATTTCCTGCGTGTGAGAAGTGGAGAAAGCCAAACCTATTAACGTTGCACATTACTATTCGATGTAAAATAAAAGGTGCTTGCTTTAGTCCCCAGTTTCAAGTGAATATATTACTCCCATTTGCTTTCATTGCATTTACAGTGAGAACAGCACAAGCAATCATTTAAATCCTACTTAATAGAGCTCTCTTTGGGAGAGCGGTACTTACAGGTGCTGCAGAAAGTAAGTTTCCTTTCACTGAGTTAGGGGGAAGAGGCTGGCAGCACAGAAGAACGCAAATAAATAAAACATGCAACCTTTGCAAAGTCTCCTGAGGCAGTAGCACTGACCGTTACTCAAAAACCTGGGTCTTGCACTGGCCCTGCTCCAAGCACTTTGTTCTCTAAAGGTGCCCTGACAGGGACTTCCCTCCATGGCTGGAACAGGCAATGCCTCTTTAGCTGTAAGAAAAAGAGCCCGATGCTGCTCATCAGCTGAAGAAGAAATCTCCCCAAAAGTGGTATTGCTCTATCACAGTAATTGCAAGCTTTGGCAGATCATGATTTACTTCGTTGGAGAGAGTAGGGCTTGTGCATTGTCCTCACGGACAGCAGCGAGCAGCTGTGCCCTGCCCATTTTTTAGGGGTAGCTGCACTGTGTGTTAGACTTTGATTGCCCAGTTCAGGAGGCTGTTCTCTCTCTTAGCAGTTCTTTCCCCATTAGTGGTTACAAGCAGATCAAGAGGCTGAATATTAGCCATTTGGTTTTTTAAAAGATAAATTTCTACAGTATGACACACTATCACTGCAGAGTCCAGATTTCTTAGCTCTCATTCAGTATGCTCCATTTTGTCATTCTTCAAGCATCCATGGGAGATATGTATTGTAACTGGTGAAATCAAAATCCGGTACGCAAAGACATCACAAGTAATGTTATCCCTGAAGAAGGCTTTTCTCTTTTTTTTCCCCTGCTTATTTTGAAGAAAACACTGCTCTCGTGGCACCAGCTGGCTGTCTATCTCTGTAAACCCTTTTTTGCTGCTCCGAATCAGGATATACAGTGAAATTTTCTGTAGCAGAGGGAAGCCGGCAGTTGGGCGTCTGTTAATAGCCTGAAAGTAACTAATGAGGATAGTGCAGTCGGAGCGATTGATTGAATAGCTGCAGTCCTGTGTGTTTCTTTTTCGCTTGCTTGCTTGCTCGCTGCAAGCTGTGGGAAGGGAGGGGGAACAGAGAGACCCAGCTTTTCTGTTAAGTGGAAGTAGCACGGATCCCCAGGGCCAGGCAGCCAGAAATGGAAGTTTAAGCTGCATCTGTCTCTTGAAAGGAAAACGGCAGGAGTCAAAATGTCACTGTCTGGAGTCACAGCTTACTCCTTTTCTCTAAGATTCAGAAGATAACAATGGACTTTCTGCTAGGAAGTGATTTTTTCTTTCCCTGTGTTGGAGGATGTTTTGTGAAGCTGGATTCCTTTAAGTCTGGCAATTGAGCTGGAGATGGGCAGCAGTTGTGATAAAGGTATCTGTATGTACATGTATCTAGCTAATATATAAAAATGCATATATGTACAGCATGTGCGTGCTTGTGTAGAGATTAAGTGTGTATACTTTATTATGCTGCTATTCTAGTATTTATATGAGAAAAGATATGTGTGTCTTTTATTAGTATTTGTGCTCATCAGATCAGCCTGCATGGCTTTAAGATGCCAAAGTCGTATCTTAGTAAGGTCATATTGTCAGTATGAGAAGTTGACCTATTTTTTTTATCTGCAGAGATATATATGTCACATAACCCAGGCAGTTATGAGCCTTCTGCTGGTTGCATGGTTTGAGCAAGTAGTGGGATCATATAAGACCGAACTTTGACCTTTGTAAAATTGCGTTCAGTTGTGACTAAGATTGAGCTTCCTTGTGTTTTGATTTTAGTTATCTGTTAGTTACTGCATTGCTTAAGTAAAAAAAAAAAGGGGGGGGCAAAAAAGAAGCAGAAGTTCTCTGAATACAATCCCACAAACAGTAACAGAACACTCAATATGTTTTGGTATTATCTTTACCAGCATTTTTTATTTTAATTGCCTATTGCCTACAGTCAGGTCAGATTCACAACTTTGAATTTGTCTGTGGAAATGCCATTGTAATTTACTAAGTAAATAGTATATATAGAGAAATAGGTGAGTGTAATTTAGCAATTTAGTAATGTACTTGAAACTTGCTGAGGCGTCTGTCCTATACAGCATAAAACCTGATTATTCCCCACCCCCCAACACCCATTCACCTTTTATTGCTTCTCTTCCTCAGAGGTCCCAGCAGAGAGATCTCCTCGCAGACGGAGCATCTCCGGGACCAGCACCTCTGAGAAAACCAACTCCATGGATGCTTCGAATACTTCCCCTTTCAAAGTTCCAGTAAGTGTGCCTTTCCTGCAAAGGAGGAATTTTCTCATTGAATAGGAGGAGGAGATTAAAATATCAGTGTACAGCTGAGCTCTGGGGGGGTGGGGGGGTGGAACGGGCAGAAGAAAAGTAAAAAAGGAGTATTTAGTTATATTTCCATATTTCCAGTTGATCAAGAGGTATTGCTATCAATTGTCATGTATTATCAATGAGGTTTCTGATAGATCCATAACTTGCATATTTTCATTGCCTTGATCTTAAGTTGCAAATAGTGAAACTTCAGTGTTAATGTGGGCAGTGACCTATATAAATATTTTTTAAGTTATCATCAGGGATTGTATTATATATTCAATTTTGAGTAGGAAAAATGTTCCTTTAGGTTGGTGATAGCATGCTATTTTTCCCTCATGCCTATGAGGTACATTGAAATGGCTTTATAGTTTATTCAGAAGCTGATGGAAATCTGCAGGTGTGTTAATTGCTCTTTAGGTCTTCAGTTTTTGGTGTGAGTTTGGCCATGAGTCTGCATGACACTTTTGCAGTTATAGAGTCTGAATTTTCTTCCTTGTGTCAGTCTTTGCTCTGTGTATTCAATAATTTTTCAACAATATTTGTTTGTTTCAAAATATCTGATACAATAAAAAGATTGTAAATATTTTTACATTATACAATAAAATTATACAATAAAAATATTGTAAATATTTTTTAAATATTTACAAAATATTGTAAATATTTTTATACCTCTATTTTTGGCAAGTAATCTGTCTACTTTAAAACCTGGGGAAAACCAGGAGAATTATCTAGTGAACATCGGGGTTGTTTGTATATTTTCTATGAATATAAGTACCATTTCGGTACCTTAGTGTATATGTTCTTGCTTTGCTTTAGATAGCATTCATCCCTTTTAAGCACACTTCCTACCTCAATTTGGATAGAAATGTGTGTGAACATTGGTTTTTTATTAAATCCTATATTGTGTCATTTTAAAAATACAATTTAAAAGCAGCCAAGGATTTTGTGAGAGCCATTAGAATTATAAAAGGATTAAGGTTGGTCAGAGTGTACAGGATATATGGTGTTTAAAGCAACCTGTCATGATTTATTTGAGTTGAAAAAGCAACCAAGGAAGCAGTGACTATACTGGGTTTCCATACTCATTCCGTTTTCAGAGTCCTAGAATAATATGGATTGGAAGGAACCTCTGGAAATCTTTGATGTATCCCCCTCTTCAGAGCTGGACCAACTTATATCAGGTTGCTCAGGGCATTCTCCAGTCAGGTGCTGAAAACCTCCACATACGCAGATTGCACAGCCTTGCTGGACAACCTCTTCTGATGTTTGACTAACCTCATTGTGAAGAATATTTCTTTTGTAAAGGCTTTCTTGTCAGAACATAACTTGAACTTCTAATGGCTATTGAAAGACCATGAATCACATTTTCCTCTAGTTCAAAAAATATCTGAAGTAGCAGTTAAAGCAGAATATATTGCTGAGTCTTGAGAAGAGAAAGCTCTGAGGGAAATTTTAGCAATGTGTATAAGTACCTGATGGAACGGAATAAAGATGACAGAGCCAGGCTATTTGGATGAAGGCTGTGAGCACAAATTGAAATATAAGACATCCCAATTAAACATAAGAAAAGCTTGTTTTCATTGTGAGGGTGGTGAAGCACTGGAACAGGTTGCCTGGAGAAGTTGTGGAGTATCCATCCTTAGAGATATATTTAGAATCAGACTAGACGCTTTCCTAAATATCTTAGAATCATAGTATAGTTAGGGTTGGAAAGGACCTTAAGATCATGTAGTTCCAACCCCCTGCCATGGGCAGGGACACCTCACACTAAACCATGTCACCCAAGGCTCTGTCCAACCTGGCCTTGAACACCGCCAGGAATGGAGCATTTTCCACTTCTTTGGGCAACCCATTCCAGTGCCTCACCACCCTCACAGAGAGAACTTCTTCCTTACATCCAATCGAAACTTCCCCTGTTTAAGTTTGAACCTGTTACCCCATGTTCTATCACTACAGTCCCTAATGAAGAGTCCCTCCCCAGCATCCTTATAGGCCCTCTTCAGATACTGGAAGGCTGCTACGAGGTCTCCATGCAGCCTTCTCTTCTCCAGGCCGAACAGCCTCAACTTTCTCAGCCTGTCTTCATACAGGAGGTGTTCCAGTTCCCTGAACATCCTTGTGCTGCTCCTCTGGAATTGTTTCAATAGTTCCATGTCCTTTTTATGTTGCTCTGATCATCTTGATTTGAGCAGAGGTATTTGGACTAGATGATCTCCAGAGGTGTCTTCCCACCTTACCTATTCTGTGAATCTATGAACTGTTCTCTGTCACTTCAATTACCTGTTTTCTGGGTGGTACTTAGAGCAGGGGGGAAGAAGGGTCTCGGTCTGGTTGCATGTGTAGCTGTTGCAAAAATATTCTGTTATAGCAAGTTCCGAGATTTTGTGCTGAGCCCGTAGTCCACACAATTCCAGGAGGGTTTCTGAAATCTAAGAGCCTTCAAATCCTAGCTATTCTCTTGTTCATTTATAAGAAATTCTCTGTCTTCTTGTCCTCATCTATAAGTAATTGCCCTTGCCTTTAGATGTATACATGCACTGTCATAGTCTTTGCCTAATGACTGCAAACTACGTATCAGAAGTGTTTGATTACTGTCTGTATTGTTTATTTTATATGCTTTATTTTTTTTTGTTCCTCATTTTTGTACAGTTTTTAGAACATTGATGCTATCTTTTAAGCTATGTTTTAATGCTAATTCTATTTTTTCTCTAATACTTCTTAGCTCCTGCTCCCTTTCACAATAAGAATCTTGCAGAATGTTTCTCATTTCCCCTGGCAGTGTATTGTGCTTTTTGTACTCTGACAGATAGGCTCAGGAAGCACTATGCCTTTCTTGGGCATAAACCAGGGAAAAAAAAACAAACCAAAACCCCAAACTAGAAGCTATTTGTGCCATGTGTAGCTGGTATTATGCTTCTTTGTCTGCCTGGCCACCTGTATACCCAGGAGCATAATGCACCCTCCTGTCTTCCTCATAGGGACAAGGCTTCTGGCATTATAGGTTTTGCTGTGAATAACCCATTTATATGCTGTTACTCCTTAGCAGGTTGCAGTGCAGGTGGGGGCTGAGATCACCGTGTTTTAAAACATGCCAACTTCTGATCTGTTTAAGAGAGTAAGCTGCAATTAGAAGTCCGATTGCTTAAGAATACAGATGAGCTCAAGCCAAAATTACTGAAATAAAATATGCTGTTGTCGTGGTTTAAGCCCCTCAATAACTCACGCAGTCACTCACTCACTCCCCCCTCTTTCTTCCCCCAGTCCCAGGGGGATGGGGAGGAGAATCAAAAGAATGCAACTCCCACAGGTTGAGATAAGAACAGTTTAGTAACTAAGGTATAACATAAATCACTACTGCTACCACCAATAATAATACAAGAGAAATACAAAGAGAATACCACTGCTCGCCACACGATATCAAGCCTGACCCCTGCAGTGCACCACCACCTTTCCGGGTCTCTGCTCTCCATTTTTACATCCTGGACATGACATGCTGTGGTATGGAATAACCTCTTTGGTCAGTTTGGGTCAGGTGTCCTGTCTCTGCTTCCTCCCGGCTTCCCCTCCTCCCTGGCAGAGCATGAGACCGAGAAAGTCCTTGGCCCGACCAAAACATTACCAAGCAGGAACTATAAACACTGGTGTTATCAGCACTGCTCCCAGGCCCAAAATCAAAAACACAGCACTGCACCAGCTACCAAGAAGGAGAAAAGTGACTGCTACTGCTGAACCCATGACAGCTGTTAACTTTGTGGATTGGTACACATCTAATAGGTGGATGATAAGATGGGGAGGAATCATGTTTCTTCCTTTGATTTATATTAAGAATTTCCCAGCTCTCAGAAATAGGTAGGTGACTTGAGCACCTCATGAAAGTCTCAGATCAGTGGTCTGAGAAAGGCTTTAAGTGTAGAATGTAAGGGGTGCCTATAACGACTTCGAATTTGTGTGTGTGAGATCATCTTTAAAGTATTCTACATCTAAAGGAGAGAAATAATAAAAGAACTTGAGGGTTTTTTTCCCAAACATTAACACTTACTGTACAGGTTGGAGGGCTATGGGCAGCTGTTGTGTAGTGCTGTCTCAGTTATTCTTTCTTTGGCCCTGACTCTGTGCCATGCCTTCTACTCACTGCTTGGATTTCTAACAGAAAGCAGCTTAAGGCAGGGGACAGCTTAACCTTTCTCCGTACTGATGGAAAATTATGCTGAGAGTTCATAATAAGTTGCTTTTACAGCTTTTTAAGTTTGCCTCTCAGAAAAGCTATTTAAAAGCTGTCTTCTCAATAGGACTGTGGCTTCCAGCATGTTCTGTGCAGTTGATTTTTTTTCCTTTCAAACACCAGGCAGTGGTACTCACTCAGAACAAGGCATCTGTTTTTTTAATACTGCTAATTGGCATTTGTTTAGCATCTGGAATTTTGATTCATAACAGCATAATGGCCTTGAGCAAACATTTCCTTGACAAGACATTTTTTAAGTAGTCTCTTCAGTGGCAGTGGTCAGTGAAGGATGTATTTTAAGGAGCGGACGTGTAAAGTTCAGGAAATTTGCCTTCCTACCTCCCACGTGTGCACTGAAGGAAAAGACGTATGTTCAAATTTATTGTTGTGTGAAAAGTAGAATTTCAGTAGTTGCAAGCATACTCTTTCTCAAGACTAACCACTACATGGACCAGCATGTGCAACATGTTTGTTCCGGTTGTGTCCCACCAAAGGGAATAAAGTGGATTTTGCTAATGCAGGCGTTGCACAGCACAAGGCATACACGCAGAGATTAGAGCTCTTGGTGCTTATCCTTTCTGTTTTTGTTCCTTGTTTCCCCAAAAAGTCTTGCCTGCAGTTAAAACATCTAGGTTCAGTTTGTTAATTGCCATTTGGCAATTTCTGGTTGTCATGGTTTAAGCCCCTCAATAACTCACACAGTTTTCTCTCACTCGCTCCCCACTCTTTATTCCCCCAGTCCTGGGGGATGGGGAGGAGAATCGAAGGAACGCAACCCCCACAGGTTGAGATAAGAACAGTTTAGTAACTAAGGTATAACACAAATCACTACTGCTACCACCAGTAATAATACAAGAGAAATACAAAGAAAGAGAATACAACTGCTCACCACATGATATCAAGCCTGACCCCTGCAGTGCACCCCCACACTTCCGGGTCTCTGCCCTCAGTTTTTCATCCTGGACATGACATGCTGTGGTATGGAATAACCTCTTTGGTCCGTTTGGGTCAGGTGTCCTGTCTCTGCTTCCTTACGGCTCCCCCTCCTCCGTGGCAGAGCATGAGGCTCAGAAAGTGCTTGGTCAGACCAAAACACTACCAAGCAGTAACTGAAAACACTGGTGTTATCAGCACTGCTCCCAGGCCCAAAATCAAAAACACAGCACTGCACCAGCTACCAAGAAGGAGAAAAATGACTGCTGCTGCTGAACCCATGACACTGGTGTATCTGGAAAGAATATTGAGCAAGAACAGAAGGGTGTGAAAGGTAGGAAAATTGAGATGAGGAAGTATGTAAGTGTGTCTTCTCACATACTGTGCTCTTTATAGATATGTGCATATAGGAAAAGTAATTTTTAATAATAAATATTATTTGACTGAACAAATAGGAAGGCAGACGGAACTGGCTAGAAGTAGGCATTGTGACGCATATGTGGGCGAGAAACCAGCTTTTCCCTTCCCACACACACACTATGTCCTGGCAGAGTGTCTCAGTCTCAGTGCATCCCGTTCCCTACTGTTGCCCTGTTGAGCCCCGGTAGCACTGTGGCAAACTACCATCTTTTCTTACTGTTCTGCCACTGGAATTGAGGGGCCAGTGTAAATATGTGATTATCAAGACCTTAAAATCTCCTGCAGTGGCAGGATAGAGAGGAATTGCTAAATCACTCTTCATACTTGTGTTGGGCACTCCAACTTTTGCTTCTTTGGGGTAGGGTTGTTAGTAGTGAGTTGTTATTACAAATAATATATGATTAATGCATGTCTGCTGGCTATTGGAAGAAAGATATGAGAAAGAGGCAAAGAAGCAAGTGTAAATGAGATAGCAAACCCAGAACACAATCTTTGAAATAAATAATTTTCATAGGAGCCCCGTGTGTGTATGATGGGAAGACTGATAAATACAGATTGCCGTCCTTGGTTTGCTTCTAGTTGAGGGTATAATTGGATCTATAGAAATACTGTCTGCCTCTTTGCTTTTTAAGAGTACTGCTAAATGGAACACAAGACAATGCAGCCAGCCTAAGTGAAGGTCAAAGCTTGATGAGATCTCGTGGCTGCCCAGCCTCATCTTTTATGCAGTCAGCAAAATTGTTACTTCTCCAGAGCACTGCTCTGCTACCGTCATGCTGCCAGGTTAGGTCAGGTCTGATCTTTCTAGCCATGTGAGCTGATGGCATACAAGTATATATTCTTAATTCTGCATCAGCACCAATGCACAGACAAAAGTGTTGATTTACATTAGTGTGAGGCATCATGACACCCTTCGTGAAAAACTGCCTGTGCTCAAGTCTGCTAATGTAAGATTAACATTTTTCCTTCCATTTGCATTCGTTTCTTACTGTACATGTTTGTTTGCTTTAATTTTTTGTCATTTGCCTGTAATGTGATGGCTTAGGTATGCTGGCTGTTATTGCCTGGATTTTGTGTCAGAAGGCATAAATGGGTGATTGGCTGTCACTAGGATGCTCCCTAAATTCTCATCCCTATCTTTATTCTGAGGTAATATTGTTCACAGGCCGTATAAAGTTCACACTGTCTTTCTGCCAAAGTGGATTTGTTCATTACATCAAACTCTACCATTGAGTCAGATGATGCGTATATCCAGTCTGTGACACTATCTGGTGGACCTCAACAGCAGGAACATTTTTCTTAGTTTGGTGTAAACCTGGCTTTATCTAATTCCCCTGAAATTCCTATATTATAGGGAAACTAGGAATGAAACTAGCTTTAAACACTGGTCACATTCCAGTCATCCTTGGTTTAACAGTATTTAAATATGTAACAACTTGTGCTATTTTTCACCTCCAAATCATGGCTTAGTCAAGATATGCAGAGTTTAATTAATGCATTCTCTGCAAATCAGTCCTAGCCCTTTTATCACTGTTTTTAATTCCCTTCAATTGACTCTCCAAGTTCTGGTACTAAAGTTCACAGGAATGCGTGTTATCAAGTTTCTAATTGCCCACAACCCTTTGTGTTATTTCTCTGTCCTCCCTGGCCCTCGCTTCACCTTCTAATTTAATGTAGCTCAGTGTAATTAATGTGCTGCTTAACTTTTCTTCCAGATCATTAACAAAGAACTTAAAAAGAAGCAGTCATGCCACTATTCCCACCACATCCCATTGGACCCTTTGTTCTACCTTGATACCTTATCACTTGCCATAATTACTCTTTTTAGATATTCATGCAGCCAGTTCTCAAGTTTGTGTTACTAGTATTGACAAAGCTCATTTCCATTAATTTTTCTAATTAGTATGTATGTTGTATTATCAAAAGGTGTTCTTAAATGTTGGGCTGCTTACTGGCTGTGTGCCACAGGACTAGAGAGCCAGGGTCACAAAAGTTATTGCCTTCTTCCTGATGCAAGAGAGACAAAAATGCAGCTAGTTGAATCGTGGTGTGGTAGCTGGAGGCCATCACTTCTCCACATACTTCACTGACTGCAGCTGATAACTGTAGTTTAATTTAAACACCCTGATAGACTCAGGTGACCTGTTTCATATAATATTTATTGTTTATCACTTTTGCATTGTTGTTCTCTAGACAGGCTTCTGACCTTTATTCTTTAATTCCTGAACAGGGGCTTTTAGGATGCCCTTTTGTTATATTAGCGCCAACTCTGAACAGCCTCCATACTGTGGCTCTGCTCCCAGTTGTGTCCATGCTAAACACCTTGCTGAATTTGGATCTGAAAAGCTGATGTAGCTCTCCCCAGCTATTGGGTAGCTCCTGTTCATGATTTTTTTTACTAAGACTCCCATTGACTTGGAAATTTTATTATAGAATCATAGAATAGTTAGGGTTGGAAAGGACCTTAGGATCATCTAGTTCCAACCCCCTGCCATGGGCAGGGACACCTCACCCTTGACCGTGTTGCCCCAAGACACTGTCCAACCTGGCCTTGAACACCGCCAGGAATGGAGCACTTTCCACTTCTTTGGGCAACCCATTCCAGTGCCTCGCCACCCTCACAGTAAAGAACGCCTTCCTTATATCCGATCTAAACTTCCCCTGCTTAAGTTTGAACCCATTACCCCTTGTCCTATCACTGCAGTCCCAAATGAATAGTGTCTCCCCAGCTTCCTTATAGCCCCCTTCAGATACTGGAAGGCTGCTATGAGGTCTCCATGCAGCCTTCTCTTCTCCAGGCCGAACAGCCCCAACTTTCTCATCCTATCTTCATACAGGAGGTGCTCCTAGTCCCCTCATCATCCTCGTGGCCCTCCTCTGGACTTGTCCCAACACTCCCATGTCCTTTGTATGTTGAGGACACCAGAACTGTGCACAATACTCCAAGTGAGGTCTCACGAGAGCAGAGTAGAGGGGCAGGATCACCTCCTTCGACCTGCTGGTCACGCTGCTTTTGATGCAGCCCAGGATACAGTTGGCTTTCTGGGCTGCAGGCTCACACTGCTGGGTCATGTTCATTTTCTCATCAGCCAACACCCCGAAGTCCTTCTCCACATGGCTGCTCTGAACCCCTTCTATGCCCAACCTGCAGCTGTGTCTGGGATTTCTCTGACTCAGGTGTAGGACCTTGCACTTGTCATGGTTAAACTTCATCAGGTTGGCATCAGCCCACCTCACAAGCATGTCAAGGTCCCTCTGGATGGCATTCCTTTCCTCCAGCATATCAACTGAGCCGCACAGCTTGGGGTTGTCAGCAACTGTTATACCTTCAATACTTTTGTCTGCACATCACACATGCAATTTCATGATACTTTTTATTAATGAATGCATTATCAATATATCCCTGTTGTAGTATCCTCTCCTTTTCCTTGGTTTTATTATTACTGTTTTTCAAGTTGTTCGTCCTATTCTGCATCCCTCCTGTGGCTGTAGACAAATTTTCATTGGAAAGTTGAGATTATTATCTGGCCAAATCTGCAGTGCTGTCCCATCAGGGGAAAAATATCTTCCTGATCCTTGCTGTTGATCAGCTTGTGTCCTGAAGCATGATAATTGCTCACTCCTGTTATTTTTAAACCTGACTAATGCAGCTACATATGTTATTCTTCCTTATATAAACACATAATCCTTTTTTAATCTTGCTGAAAAAATTTGTCTGTATAATATCTTGTGGTAGAGAATTCTACAGACTGATTTATATATAGCATTTAGAAAAGGTCTCCTGACAATCAGTTAAATGTGCTGCTTCTCATGTTAAATTGTCCCTTGGTTTTCTTATGTAACAGGGCGCATGAGGAGCTTAGTTAATTTCCATTCTATTTGTTTTATACATCTATATAATCTCTTCTTGCTTTTGTTTCTAAAATAAATAGTTCATCTTTTAAAAATATCATTTGTAAATCCCCTTCTCTGCATTTAATCAGTTTATACTTCTGGAGTTCAGTTTTATTCTAGTTTTCTTGCTGAGATGAGATCAGAAAAGAGTGGTGCATTAGTGTGACAGCTATGGCAGATTTACATAATACTGCTTTACTTTTATTGTGCTTTATCCTTTGTTTATACATTCAAACATGTTTTTTTATTGTTCTCTGACTGTACATAAACCGCCTCTTCAGTGACACACAGTGCCAGGCTTTTGAGATGAGTTGATGGTGAAATTTGACTGTTGCTGGTCACTGTCTTCTTCTTTATAGTGTCACCAAGGTGTATGTATAGTTGTTTTCATCTGCTTTTATACCATGTGAGTGCTGAGAGCCTTTTCCAAGGTAGTCACTGCTAATATTTTAATAATGAATGCTACTGGGTTGGTAGGCAAACTTCTCCCTAATATTGGCATTTTGTTGTTGTCCTGCAGGGGATAGAAACCATGTTTGCTCCTAATCCCTGGAATATCTTGCTAGTTGTATCTTTCCATTTTACAACCTGGCTATCTTCCCCTGCTTCTTTGCTTCCCATAGCTTTACAGTGTTACTGGCACAGGAGAGCATTTTCACATAGATATGGTTTTTTGTTTTGTTTTGTCTTTGATAGCTTACAAAATAAAATGCTTTGTGTACTGACAACATGCATTAGTTCAGAGGCAGTTCTGCTGTTGTCCATAGTCACTTGAGTGTTATCTTTGCACCCATCCAAACCTTCCCTGAGAGAGAACAAGTCTTATCACTCTGTAAATGAAGTTACCCACCTGCTGTTGTTAATAATGCATTAGTGCTCCTCAGCAAGAATTATAGATGTTCAAGTTGCATTGCAAGCCTCCAAGGGGCAATGTGTTCATCCCCAGAAATACCTAATGAAGATAACAGTGCTGCACGCCATAGCAATG
The DNA here is from genome assembly GCA_017639245.1 of Myiopsitta monachus. Taxonomy (NCBI): domain Eukaryota; kingdom Metazoa; phylum Chordata; class Aves; order Psittaciformes; family Psittacidae; genus Myiopsitta; species Myiopsitta monachus. The sequence goes on from CM029923.1 coordinate 41,572,807, forward strand.
TGTGGAAGACGAACCTTTGTCACCCGTATTGCACTAGTTCTTGTGCTTTGAGACTTCTTTTACTACCATTGCATTTTATCGATGGATAATTTGTGTTAATAGTTACATATGGTTTTATTAATTCATGGCTGAATTAACCTTTCCCTTTCAAAACAGCAACAACAATCGTTATTTATTATGCATGGGCTCTTCTGTCCAGAATGAATAATCAGCATGTCTATAGGGAGTAATAGTCAAAAAGTTGAGTAATTCATACTTGGGCTGTCTTTGAATTTGTTGAGCAGTTCATGTGCTGCTTTGTTGAGAATAGGACAGGCAGACAGTTGTCATCATTGGCACAGAATGAACATTTCCTAAAGCTAAAGCTGCTCTGATCAACAACCATCCCTGAATTTAATATTTTTGGGATTCAGAGTTTCTGTACCTTCCCTGTGCAGCTATGGAGGGAAGTTACAAAAGCCTGCTGAATTTATCACTTCTGTGGCGATTTCCTTTTGGCAGAGTGGGAGAGATGAGTTGCTTAACTTCCAAATGAGATGAATAGACTTCTCAGTGGGATTGAATTATTTTTAGATGATGTCTCACTGGGATTTCTTGCCCCAGTGTTTTGATGCTTTTGGCTGGGATGATGTACCTGTTCTGAACCTATTCCACATACCTGACTCAGTGTGTGCTTGTGTGTTCTCACTCCCCTGTCTTTCTTTTTCCATCCTTGTTTCTATAAACTTGTGATTCTGAGGGTAATTTGTACTGAACTTTGTCCCACTAGGTGTGGACCATCAAATCTGTCTTTTGAAGGAATAAGGAGTGTTCTTCTACAGTTATTCTGTCACTGGACTGCTCATAAAATACCATGTTTACACAGTACTGATCCTTTTGCATCCCAGCTGATTTATCCTACCAGATATTTAGTACTTTTTTTTACTAAGAACGTAGTCTCATAATTTCTGGCAGTTTGGATAAGAAGTTTACTTCTCTTTGTCTGAGGATGTTTGTTGAAGCACTAATATTCCCACTGTCTTTAAAATTATAATTCTTAAAGCTCAGACACTTCATTTCAGTTAAATATAAGAACCAGTGCAGTGTATTTTGTGTTGAAACAAGTATTTAAGACAAGTAGCTAGGCAGTAACATAAGAAGAGTAGTCTTGTCTTTTTAATGGTACAAGCTACAGTTATTGGCATTGCCAGGGCTTTTTTCTCTATAAAAGTAGAAAGAAATAAAACCTTCTGTTAGATGGTATTGTTGCAGCTCGGAGTTTATTTTTCATCACTACATCATTTTTTATACCTGCATTCAGTATTTAAAAGCATTTCCTTTGGCAAACGGCAGTTGAAAAACTCTGCTCAGTTCTGGCACGTACGAATTTTTCATGCTGCTCCCAGGTTGTCCATCTGTGAGAACTGGCCCTGCATGAACTGCCAGCGAGGTGCAGAGGGCAAATACTGCAAATGTTTACAAGTCTTTTCAGGATGACCAATAAGTATGCTCTGTCTGAATAATTTTTATCCTTAAGTATATTCTTACTTTTTATTTTTTTTGGTATAGTCAATGCCGGATAGCCTTATTCAGCCCCTGATAGCAGATTTATTTCATTGGGGAATAGATTATGTTCAATTAAACCAAGAACATGTTTCAGTAATGTTAAAGCAATGCTAATTTAAAATTGTGCATGCACACAAAAATGAATATTCATGGTCCCTCTCTGACTGGGATTTGGAATGATTAAATATAAATATTTTTGGACCCTTGCTGAACTGGATCAGCTTTGTCTTATTTGCCCTTAAGGGAAAAAAAACCCATGTTATTTTGTGTTTGCAGTTTGAGTAGCCTGAGAGGTGCTGGAATGAAGCCACAGTCCACCAGATCTTGAATCCCTGTAGTTGGGTTTGTTACCTTTCATGCTGCAAGGTCAGAGTATATGAAAGTGCCTTTGAAAGTACTATACATCCTCTACTTGAATTCCAGCAATGGTCCCAAGAGATGTCCAAGAGCATCTGTTGATTACAGGGGTTTTTTCAAAGGCACTTTTTCAATACCAGGACCAAGAAAAATGCAAGAACATGGGCAGAGTTTGAGTGGCACACACAGCTAAAACCACTTCTTCCTTATTTGACAGTAACTTTTCCCCCAGCACACTATGAAGATTTATGGGTGTTTTTTTGCAGTAGCTAGATATCAGGCCTTTTTGCTTCCACTTCATTTCCTATTTCAGGGGCATATAGCAGCTTTCACCCCAGAGAAGCCTGCTGGCTAGTGAGCGTCAGAAACTGATGGGCAGTAGCTGTACCTTCAGATGCAGAAAACAGATTCCCTCTTCCTGTGTCTCCTGCAGCACCATCTGAATGGGCATCCCAATTTCTCTGTGCTGTCCACAGACAGGTGTATGTCAGGCTCTGGTGTGAGAGCAGGTTGTTTCCTACGGAAGTATTTGGGGAATATGCTGCATGTGCTGGAAAGATCCTACAACCAGCATCAGGTATATGGGTAGGCTTTTAGCAATATATCACCATCCAAATCTCAGTGGGCGAGAGCAGACAGGCTATCTTGCTGCATTTGCAGATGTCATGGGTATAGGCCTGAGGAGCTGTGGATTTGGTGGGTCTTTTTTGACACCTGGCAACTGAGCAGGACTAACTTGGAGAAAAAAACACATCTGTTTCTTTGATGGATGACCAAAAGAAACAGAGAACAAGTGTGAGGAGAGATACAACCCTCCTACCAGTGTGTACAGAGAGGGAAATTGTGTGGTTTACAAGAAGGGTTAGGATGCGGAGTGAGTTGTGTGGAAGAAAAGGGACAAACTGAATGTAAAAGGAGCAAGAATAACAGAATAAAGAAAGGTGAGGGGGTTGAAGGGTGTGCTTGTTTAAGGGAAGGGAATACATTTTGCTTCAAAAGGAACTGAAAGTACAGGAAGATAAAGACAAATGTGAGACTGGAAATTTGGCTTAGAGATGCTTCAACATATGTCTTGACCCTGAACAAATGCAGGCTTTGCTGTTTGGAAGCAACTTCTTTTCCAGCAATTTAGCATCCACTGATGAGAAGAGGGTAATAGTCCTTTCTTTTGAATACTGTATACTCATAGAGTAGCTCAGGTTGGAAGGAACCTCAAAAGATCACCTGGTCGAACCTTTTGTGGGAAAGGATGTCTAGAGGAAATTACATAGCACTCTGTCCAATTGTAGATAAACCTCATTTTCTTCCTGAAGAGGTGAAAAAGATGTGAGATTTTCCAGACTAAAAGATTACAGATAAAGTAATTGTTTGTTGTGATGTCCTGATTCTTATGAGTGTGAGAGATAAGTCACATACTTCAGCCTGGGTGAGTCATCTGAAGCCAATAAAACTCTTGCTTTTCATGGTATTCTGCATAGAAAAGAACAAGAGACCTTGTTTGTCTCCAATTTGCTGATTTCTGCATTACAGAAGGCAGCTGTGGGCAATGTCTGTCACCTGTCCCAAATGCAACTTGCAGAGGCTTGGCTTGCAAATGTGTTCAAAATTAACTGTACTCAATTTCTATCTTAGCGAAACACGGACTATGGGAGAGCGGGCTAGCCCCAGCTGGATGTCACTGTCACTAGCCTTTTACTAAAGTAAGGCTTTAGATCTGATGGTTCAGTACACACCAAAAGAACGTACTCTGAGCAAATTCTACCAGCCTGTAACCAGTCTATAATATTCTTACAAGCATGGTTTCATTTGCCAGTGTTTAATAGGTGTCCAACAGCAGTGCACAGGGTAGAGTGGCTTTGTACAGCTGATCTGTGAAGGAGCAGAACATATTTGGCCAGTAAAATCTTGCTTAATCCTATTGGATTCCAGTAATCCTATTGGATTAAGCACCTCTGTGTTGATCATGCCAAAGAATATATGTGCATGTATGTCTGCAAGTCCTGGAAGTATTTTGACACAGTATGGTTTATTTAAAATGCATATTATGCTCAGACAAATTTAAAGGTCTACAGGAGAAAATCAAATGTGCAGGTTTTGAAATATTTCCGTGATTCCCTACACCTATAGAGAAACACCTGTTTTTGTATTTCAGTGGTCAGATGTACTCATGTTTCACTACTGGTAACACAACAGTGGGTCTTGATGGTATCAATAAGAACTATTAGAAACTGAGGACTTTTCTGGGAAAGAAAATTCTAAGGAGTGATATAAGACAGCCTACTGCAATGGAGAGGGGAGTTACAAAGATGATGGAGCCAAACTTTTCACTGCAGCAGCAGATGCTATGGTCGGGCAGCAGCTGCAGATTGCTGCTTGGGAGGTTTTTATTGAACACAAGGAAAATCCTTCTCACTCAAAGGCTAATGCAGCACTGGACTGAGATACCTAGAGAGGTGATAAAGTCTCCATCACCAGAGGTTTTTAAGACTTAGCTAGACAAAGTCAGAGTTAGGCTGACCTAGTGTTGGCAGCGCACCCACATTATGCAGGAGCCTTGGCTAGATGATCCCCAGGGGCTACCTCCAACTAATATGGCTTTAGTCTGTGATTATCTGGTGAACAGTTGTATTTCAGAAGATAGATTATTTGAAGATTTAGTATTTTTAGGTCATAAGTATATTTTTGAGTTGAGCTTTGCCTCAAAGCAATACCAGAACTAGTACCTCAAGTCACCAGTATGTGAACTCTCTTGAAATTTTCAACTCTGGATAGTTCAATTTTGTATTAAAATTACAAATCATTGTAAATCTTAATGTGCTATATCTAAATTAAAAAGGAAAACCTGGGTGTAACTATGGGTGCAATAGCAGCTCGTAATAAAAGACATTTTGTACTTTTAATCTGACCAAGATTAAAAACATAGCATATAAAGGGGAAGTAGGAACAAATACTGATAGCTAAGACTACTCTACTAAATGATGGGAGAGAATCTTCTTGTGTAATAGTTGGAATTCATTGAAATGCACCTGTAATATGAGTAGTGCTAATTATTGCAATTTGAAGCTATCACATCCTGGAACTGTCACTGACAATCTAGCACTGCCTTTCTGCTCAGAGGAATCCCAATGCAGCTTGTTGTCAGCAGGAATCGCTGCCGAGTTTGGACTCGGTGACAGTGCACTGATTGATTTATTACTGGAATCAGTTTCCCTGTTTCACTTCTGCAACTTCTCATTTTAGGGCTTCTTCAGTAAACGCCTGAAAGGGTCCATCAAGAGGACAAAGAGTCAGTCGAAATTGGACAGGAACACAAGTTTCCGTCTCCCATCTCTCCGCAATGCTGATGACAGGTAAGATTCAATGCATCTCCCAAAACAGTTTCTCCTAATCCAGAAGCACTTTCCAGAAACTGCGTGCAGAATGCCTATGCACTCGGAATGAGGGCAAAGAATGGGATTTATTGTTAAACTCACAGATGAGTGGGGTTTGAGCTGACTCCAGTACATGTTAGAAGTTATTTAGTATACAATGCACTACTGACACAGGACTAGAAACTTCTGATGTTCTTAATACCTGACAAAAGGTTCAGGTTAAGCATATGGACTCAAATAGCTTTTTCTGCATCTGTTTTAAATAATTTAAGACTTTAAATTTCATGATACAAAACCGTTGGATTGATCAGCTTTAGAGAAACTTGCCTTGATGAATGCAATACTTACCTGCAGATCAGTGCCAATATGAGGAATTGTGTCAGTGAGAGCAGATTAGTTCAGCTAGCACCAGCAAAGCACAGAGATGCGTGGTGCAGTTCAGGCGCATTAAGAATCCTTGCTAATGTCAGTCGAATTGTGTAGTTACTGTAGTGTTACTACAGTGAACAGATGGTCTGTTTTTTAGAAAAGAGGAAAACTCAGTAACTTCTGACCATCTTAGTGCTCCATTTGGTATATTGCTTGTTTAGTTTTTGGCTGGCAGTTCAGGCTGGAATGAATTGTATATGAGGCAAGCAAAAGCACTTACACCAGTTTTTCCCAACTATTTGTAAAATCTCTTGATTGTTTTATTAAACATTACCCTGGTTTACATTCCACAGTAGCCCAGCAGGAGAACTACATTGAGTGAAAAATAGGTTGCCCTGTACTTAAGGCCATGGCAGGCTTCTGTGATTCTACAGTTTAGCACATTTTCCCTTCTCCTCTAGCTGAGTTGAATTCAGTAGTTGTATCTGTCATGCTGTGCTGCTTCAATCAATGGTGCTATCTTCTCTATCTGAAAGGCAGAGCCATAAAATCGTGGAGATAGCAAGGCTTTCTATGTTAGAGGTCTTGTTAACTTCATGAGGTATAGAAAAGACTGCTGTTTATCAAATGTGACTAACGATGTGGGCGATTACTATAGCCATAGTCCACTCAGTCTGTTTTGAGACAGGCTTTGTTATAAATCTGTATTTTCAGGGAGTTACAACGTAGCTATAAAAAGCAACTCATTAAGCACAAACATGTTAAACAATGCCACCATGTGATAAAATACCTTGTACTTTTACTGTTGTTTGTAGCCAGTTTTGCTTGAAGTTTTGTAACGCAAGAATCTCTTTGCCATAAATAATATATTTGTCTCTCCCTAACTTGGTACTCTGACACTTCCTTTTGCAGTGTAAGGGAAATGCTGTTGTACTGGGAAAGCCAATATAGCTGCAATTAATCCCTACAACTTTGGTTTAAGACATAATATTATACACAGCAAAGCTGTCTTCTTGTTAAAACCAGATTCCCCTCTGCTCCTGACAGTGTGGGCATGAATTGTCAACTAGACTTGAATGAAATGTGGATTTTCTTTGATGGCTTGCAAAGCATAAAATCCATTGCACGCCGTGACAGCATTAAGCATAGCTGGTCTGTTCTGTCACTCCTTTTATGTCTTCTTGGCAAGGATTTTAAAAGGAGGATGCAGGAGCAAATGAACTGAGTAGTTCCAGTGACAGATTCCATGCAGAGGTCTGGAGAAACAAGCTCTGGAAAGCCAGTGATAGGGACAAGCTGGTGGTTGCTCTATACGTTCCCTCCAGTCATCCTCCCTCTTTGGTCTTCTACATTAGCCTTATAGCAAAGCATCTTGCATCTGTAGGGTGGGAGATGGAACAGTGTTTTGAGGATTTTGTGACTCGGTATGATTATTTGCTACTAATGCGATGAAGCATTTTTAATACCAGTCTGTGTGTCCTTCCTCCTTTGAGGTTTATATGCTGCAGTGAACAGAGGGCACAGTTCCGAGGCAAGGGAGATCACATGAGAGTAGCCAAGCTATGTGGAAAACTAGCTGAGATTAATTTTACTTGGAGATAAATCTTTGCACAAAGTAGAATAGCTGTCCAAAAGCATAAGTCTCACCTCAAGCTCTGTTGGAAGCCTCATGCTGCCCATGAGGGCAAAAAAATTGCTGATGAGTTGGAGTGGTCTGGCCTTTGGGTTTGGTTTTGGCTTGTTGGGTTTTTTTTGAAAGAAAGCGTAACAGCACTACTCAACCTTGTAGTTACCTTTTGTTGGAAAGATCTGAAGGTTTAAAGGAGTTGTCTTTGCATCTGTGGTCTAAACAGACAGTCCAATTGGATATACAACTTTGAAAGTTTATGGTTAGAACTATTACTTTTCTAATGGCATTTTATAAATAAAACCATAAAGAAGATAGTTCCACTGTAAAATGAAACTTGCCAGTAATTTCTGCCTTCCCTCCCATGTTTCACTCTGTATCTAAGGGTGCCTGTAAAATACAATTGGTGGGTAGAACAGCAGGAAAAACAACTCAAACCATGTGGCAATGAAACACTGAAGATGAGGAGCAGATTAGTATTCTGGGAGGATATGGGTTGGAGGAAAGAGTAGGCTAAAAAGATTGATTTATGTTTTAGAATTATGCTGTTGTTTGGGATTTTTTCCAATAGGACAAATCAGCGACAACTGTTTCTTCCTGAAAGAAGATAATACAGAGCATCTGACTCTTAATTCATGAGAGGGAATTGCCATTCTCTCACCTTCTGCTCTCCCTCCTTTTTCTAAGTGTCTTTATCTGTTGCAGTAAAAACTTTCCTGTCCTACCCTGGTGAGTCAGCCCTTTCCCATTTTAAGCAGGCAGTGCTAGTTGATGTCATGGTGTTATACAGGTTTTCAGGGCCAGGTTGACTTGATATCATCAACCTTTTCTTGCTCTGACAAATTCAAGAACCCTGCCTCAAAGAAAGTATTATACAGCTTTATAAATTACAACCCTGCAAGGATTAGAAGCAAATAGAGGCTACTGTCAAGTTGCTTTCTCATACATTTGTAGTGTTAGCTCCTGTTAAGAAACAGGATATGTTTATAGATAAATACCTATAAAATTCTGGAGTAAGGAAGATTAGTTATCCTGGTGCGCATCAAGATTTGGTATACTGTAACACTGCATGCCATGTTGGATGGTGACAGGGGATGGATGCAGTCTGTTCAGAGTTGATTTAAAATAGAAAAGATTCAGAAATGCTGTAGGGAGGAAGTGATGGAGATAAGTTGCATGGTTTTTTTGTAATCAGATTTTCTATTTCAGCAGAAAGCAGTTGGCCAGCCTGCTTTGCTGGCTTTTAACTTAGTGTATCTGGGTTAGTGGGTGGGGAGAGGAAAGTACTACAGCACCCCTCCAGAAACAAGCCCACCATGGGTCAGCATCCAGGGGTCATGTAGAAATCCACAACCTCTCAGTCTGTAATTCTCATAATTTCTATTACTTCAGCTTCAGATTGTTTGCTGGGTGGTTTGTTGCACTTGAAAACTTGTGTTTTATCTTTATGTGAGAAGGCTTAGACTCTGCTTGGTTGTGACTCGTGCCAGATGTGAATGAAGCTCTTCAAATATGTGGCCAGTGCAGCATCTCACCAGGTTACCAACAGCTCTCACTATGAGGCTATCTGGTACCATGTTACTGTCTCATCTTTCACAGCTTTTCTAACCTGTTTGCCACAGCATTCTTTGAGCACTTCAACCCACACATTTGTCTTTAACATTTTCTCAGTGTCAGTAATACATAAAGCATGTTAAAAAGCATGAGAAAAGACTTAAGGAAAATTATATTTGAAAGGAGAGACCAAATTAATATTTTCAATCTACAGCCAGGAATTAAAAATATTTCCAGGTAGACCAACAGTTCTTGCCTCAATTTTGTTTATGGTGAGGAAGCAAAAATGGTTGAGACTGGCTGCATATGATCTCAACTGACTGCAATAAAGCTCTGCAGACAGCTGGGAGGGTTTTGCCCTGTTGGGATTTACTGCCACGTGGGAATCCTCCTGCTTTACTAAAAGTCATTTTATGGCATTATCAGATAGTCGTAGATGAGCACGGGATCCATTGTGTACTTGCTCAGAATGGGCTCCAGCAGGTTGCAGGGAGGAGGGTAGCCATGGCTCTGGGGTTCATGGTGAAACGGTATCGCTGCTCAAACGACAGCTTTTTCTACTTTCGGTAAGTTCTTGCTCCTCCCTCCTTACTGGTTTCTTTGCAGTATGAAAATAGCACAGATCGTATAAATAATAGAAACAAATCTTGCCATGTTTTTCATATTCATTATAATTTAATGCTGGTTTTCAAAAAAAGGTGGGTGATTTTTATCCTGATTTAGATGTAAGGATAAAAATCTGCGTTACACAATGTGTTGCTAAGGCTTGACTCACTCAGAGCTTGTATTCATTCAGCAGCTCTATCTGCTACTGGAATACTGGGAAAGGGGAGAGGAGTGGTTTGTTTCCGGAGAGACGTCTTACTCCTGTTTTGATGAACATATTTCTTTCAGCCAGTTCTTTCAATCCTTATGCAGTCATTTGTTTTTCAATGGAAACTGAACAAGATCTCACTGTTAAGCCTACTTCTCCTTCACCTTCACGCTAGACTGCTCTGTCCCATCTGCAGGCTCACTTGACCCCGTTATAAAAAACATACTTTTTAATGCTGATGCTTTTCTGCAAACGCTGGGCTCATCCACACAGCATTCACCTATAAATTTCTCAGCATATAAAATTCTTAGTGAAATGAAACCAAGTCGGTTAAGCATCTCTGGTTCAGCAAAACAAAAGAATTTGAAACGTTCGTAGCAGAGACCACAGTTACAGTAGAGTGAAGAAAATGGAATGAAAATGCTGTGGAATTCAGCAGCCTGTTTGAATGCACCATATGAGATGTCTGTTAGACAAGCTGCGATCTGTAGGGAGAGCAGGCAGGCAGGGGAGGGCTTTGCAAACCCAGGATTCAAACAAGACTTTGGGTAGGGCCTTGCAAGAAAAGACCAGAATCTCAGTGGAAGGTTAAAGCAGTATGCGCAGAAAAAGCCAGCATTTAACTGCAGCTGAGCAGAACTGGAATCTAAATAAGTTACTGTAAGTCTCTGATTTAAAAAAGAAAAATTAATAATGGAACTAGTTAGACTTGTAGAATTGTTGACCAAGTAAAATGATGTTCTACTAATTGCAGCTGGAAAACAAAGCAGGGTGTGGTGCCTGCAAAATGAACACTTGCCCTGGGAAACCTGATGCTGCAGCACTGGTGGAGCACACCTGTATATTGCTGATGATGTTGTCGACGTTAGGGTCCAGTTCAGCAGGGCTTTGATTTCAAATAGCAGCGCTGAGCAGAAAGTTCACTGCAGTACAGTCCAAGCTCTCTCCTGTGACTTTGCAAGTGGCTAAGTATTGAATTCAACTTTCTGGTCTTGGGGAGTGTCTCTAGACACACGGGTATTGTGCTGGAATTATTTGAAGCATGCAGACGTACAGTTTCTCATAAGACCAGTGGAAATATGGCTTTAGCCATGCACTTGGGCTGAACAAAAAATACTTTATAGAATTCTTGCCTTCTCACCACTTCAGTAAAAGAAACAGGTTGTGGGATTTGTTCCTTGGTAGATCATTTCCATACTTTTTTTTTTTTCTTTTTTTGGATTATTGATGTCTGCAGGCTTGTTTTCCAAGCAATACAGTGCTCTCCCTGGAAAGTTCAGTAATTGAAAGTGTTTTGTGCTTTGCAGGTTGGCTTTTAAATAGGTCAAAATCAGCAGGAGAGCTTCATAACCAGAGCAATTAAGAGTTTAACCCTTTATCCTACATGCCTTATCGACAGTAGAATATAATAGAAGTCGGATAATGGGTTGCTGTGTGCCATGGGTGGCCACTGAAGGCCAGAGGTTTCTAGTTCCTGGCTTACAACTGAGATCCTCCTGGAGTGGGAAATTACTGAATGATGGTGTGCAAGGACAGAGGATCAGCTTGGGGTTGGGCCAGCAAGATGGTGTTGTTGAAGAGATGTTTTTCAGTGGCAGTTCCATGCTTCTGCCTGGTCAGGGGTTTGGGGCATTGGCTGGGCTCTGATTTAGAAGGGAATCATGCAGCTCTCCAGACCAGTACTCCAGAACATGTAAAAAGAGGTGAGAAGTTTAAAATGTTCCCTGATATGCTCCTCCTCTACCTTCTTTTCTTGTTGGAAGAAAATTATGGAGAATACCTGTGTCAGAATTGTTTGGTGCTATTGGTAAATATTTGCTCTGAACTCCTAAGTCATTCCTTTGCAATCTGTTTATCTTTCTATGTAGTAGATAGAAAAAACACCAGGAAAGAAGCTGATTATTGGAAGTTAATTGTTATTTAAAACAGGATTTGTGTTGTTAATGGAGCTGTTTAACAGAAACAGATTTGTATAAACAACCCTTCCCCCACCTTTTGCATGTGTGATCTTCTTGTTTACAGTAATCTGCTTCCCTGGGATTACCTCTCTCCTAACAGACACTCTAAGCAATATTAATTTTACCAGTAGCTTCCTACCTAATACAGAAAAAGCCCTGTTAATCCAGCCCATTTGCTGGACATTGGGAAGTAAGTTAGTGGCATCTCTGAGGCCAAAAATATAAGCCAGCAAGTAATTTTCTTTCAGTGTTATTTACAGCATCAGAATATCAGATGAGGTGTTAAAGCAGAAGAGAACTATTATTTCGGTATAATTGTTGCCTGTATCGATTGCGATGTTGCTGATTTAAGCAGGAGTCGATGATTTGCTTTGCAGATCTATCAATAGATAAAATGCATACCATGGTGCTTACAAATGCATGTACTCGTTTTTGTAAATGCATGTGGTTGCATTGGACCAACAACTTTACTCTAGTGTTTGTGGAAGACAAAGTGCCAATTCTAAGCCACTTAATCAGTTTATTGAGCTGTTTTAAATATGGTAACTTCAAGGGTTTGCTGTTAACGGATAGACAGACTTCCTCTGCCCCAGGACCCTGAGTCAGCAAAACTAGCCGTACTGTAGCTGATCTGCAACAAAACAAAATGTACGAAGTTAACTACTTTTAAGAGCAGTAAAGCAGAATAGATGCTACCAAAGAATTTAACTTGCAAGATTAGATGTGGAGGCATGAAGTACAGTTGCTTTGTCTACCTGCATTTGCCCTTGCCCTGTCCCCAAAGGCTGTTTCAGAGGCATTGTGGACGGTGCCTCTGTCTCTCCCACTATCTTTAACCGTCCAGGTCTCATTAAAGGAAGAGGAGGGACTTCTTTCTTTCTGGAAAGGTCACCTTTGCCGCTTTTAAGCATCACCGTCTCGCCGCGCCTGCTGCCTCTCCTGGCTGTCGGCTCCCCCTAATCTCTTTACAGGAGGCTGCTCCATAGCAACACGCACTCAGGAGCCTCTTCCTGCAATCCGCGGGGCCGGGTGGGAGCGCAGCAGACGAGGAGACAGATTTCTTTACCGGTGCGGCTGTGACTTTTCTTCTTGCCCAGCATATCTGCCTGGCATGCTGCTCGTCTGAAATTTGTAACCTAAGGCTTGAGGAAGAGTTCCTCCTGGATTTTGGTGCCTTTCTTCCTCTCCTGGCAGGATTTCTTGTCTCACATGTAGGGCAGAGCACGGAGTTTGAAAGGAAGGGCTGTGACATGTGGCACCGCTATGATTTGGGGATGCACTAAGTGGCTGTATAATTGTTTCATGTAGGTGTGCGCTATTTGTCTTACTCCAAGTGCAGCCTTTGCTTAATCGGGATTTGTAAAATCTCTTTTTCTTTCTCCTTTATTTGGCAATTATTTTTATTTCCCTCCTCTTTATGCCCACTCCATGTTTTCCTTCTCTGACAAGGAGCTAAGACGGGAGTTGGCTGCAGGCTCCCAGCCAGCTCCCCTGCATCATGCACTGAAGTACTTTGTTAGGACTGGAACTGCTGAGAGTTTGGGGTAGGGACAGAAGCCAAGTGACCTCAGCAGTGCTTTCTTGAGAGAAGAAATTAGAGAGGGTTTTGCAGAGATGATATTAAAGTGGTGTATTGTGGTGTGTTTATTTTAGATTTGCCCTACCTTAACTGCAGCAAGTGTTCAATTATACATGGCTGTGGTTTTCAGTTTGCGTTGGTACAGCTGCTGCTGTAACCTGTTATAACAAAGCATGCACAGTACAGCCAACGCATTTATACCAGTGCTGTTGTTTTGCATTTGAAATCAGTGTCTTTGTAATATCCCTCTGATGAAAGGTTTTTGCTGCCTGCTCTTAGGTCATTCAATATATTAAATAGGAACAAAGTTCTCTCTTACTGTTTAATAAATCTTATCATACATGAATCTACCAGAACACCTTCAGCATTTCATTTTGTACAAAAGAGCAGTCAGATGAACTCTGCTTGCTGCTTTACATGTATCCTTCATGATACCAAGTTATTGTTAAGCAGCTTTAGAAGTACTGAAGATGCCTTTTCCAAATGGTGGGGTTTTTTTCTCCCTGTTTCCCCATAGAATTGTTTACGGATAGAAGGAATTTGGTTTTACTAAGGACACAAAATGAGGAATTTTTTTGTGTAAGATATGTGAGGGAAGTATATAAAAACTACTTATTTTTCAAAATAAAGGAAGTCTTAGAGATAGCTGTGCTTTTCACTGCTCCATAAATACATTTTAAAACATTTTCCATTTGATACTAAGCCTTGATAAGGGGGATTGAATAAAAGAGGAACTACTATAAATACAAACACAGGTGAGAGAGCATCATTTCTGAGCATCGCTTTTCTCTGCATAGCACGCAGACGACTGATGCCTTTCTACTTTCACATCTGTTCTTTGTGCTCAGTCACACTTGGTGGATGTACAGCTGTATTTATGAGCAGACTTTCGTGGATCACTGAACAGGGATAGGGACCAGCAAGAGCTTCAATATTTTATCAAAATCTGGACCTGCCAGGTAAGCAGCTCCTTTTCTGCTAAGCTGGGACTCTGCTTTTCTTCCTTGCTCATCATCTGTGAAGGCTTTGACTGAGTTACAGCTAGGGGAAAAATGTGTGCACAGTGTTTATCTTTGGAAGTAGAAATGACATTTGTGCCTAAAGTATCATATGACTTCACTGCAGAAGCTTATGGCTCAGGTGTCAGTTTGGAGTTAGAAGGAGCACAGGGGGAACCACCGTTACCTGTAAATTGAGCGTGTTTTACAGTGCTGTCTGACAGCAGAGCATCCTCCTATGCACAAATGTTACATTGAATTGGGAGTATACAGAAAGTGTTAGAGCACATTTTATAATGTTGCAGCTGGTTGCAAAAAGCCATGGAAGTGGAAGAAAGGATATGTTTTTGAGAACTAATCAAGAACTGGTGGGGGCAAAGAGAAGATTGCAGTGATAAAAAGGTTCTGTGAGTTTGGGAGATGCCAGCTCTGGTGGAGCTCAGGGATGCACAGGACAGTCAACTGAAAAAGAGAAACAGTATGTGTGAGTGAGGGGAAGTTAAAAGAGAATGGAGGTATCAAAAAAAAAAAAACAAACTTAAAACTGGAATGAGCAGTTGAAGAAGAAAATGCAAAATTTAAATGTAGGAGATTGACTTAATCATTGTGAAGGGGGAAATAATTTGCATTTTCTAGTTTATTGTAATGGCTTTTGTATAGTAAGAAAAAGCAAGCGTATTGGAGAGGGTTGTCTGCTATAATGAGAGTAGCTATCATTCTGCACTGGTTTAGACATTTAGAGATTGTCATGCTTCTTGCTGTTGATGCACAGCATTGATTTAATAATCTAGATAGTAGTAAATATTTTCTGCAATATATTCAGACCAGTTTTGTTTTTTTTTTTTAAATTTCAACAGCTAAGTTCTGAACTTTGTTTTGCTGCTTTTCTATCATTTATGTCTCAGAAGCTACAATTTCTAGGTCAGTGGGAATGGACTTCCTAGGCTTGTGTAGCTGCGTATTTTCTTAGGAGTCCACGATTACTGGCCTAATGTTATTTTCATAAGGTTTGCAAACTAATTGTAGAAGTTGTTCTGAATAAACACCAACAAGCTGCAGCTTTCTCTGAGATCTCGCCAACTCTTTTGGTAATTGTGAGAAAAATAATGTTTCCTTTCCCCCTTGTTCTACAGGTCACGTGGATTGCCAAAGCTGAAAGAGTCCCGTTCCCATGAGTCTTTACTGAGCCCAGGCAGCGCTGTGGAAGCCCTGGATCTTGGGTCAGAAGAAAAAGTCTTTGTCAAGCCACTTCACAGCAGTATCCTTGGACAAGACTTCTGCTTTGAGGTAAAGAACGCCCTCCAAACACAAGGCCAATTATATGCTGTCAGTTAGTCTGAACTTGTGCAGTGTGCATTTCTGTGACTTTGTAATTGGAGAACAAATGAACAGCCACTGCTACCCTGAGGTTTGGGTGGGGGCTGCCTAACCAGCATGCAGTTCTAAAGTCCTTGAGGTGAATGGTATCAATCACTCGACGGATAGAAATCTTTTTCAATTACTGCATCTTCTAGTTGAAAAATCTCTTTAATTTGATAAATATCTAAGCAGTTGTAGTTTGCATGCAAATGTAAGTTTGAAACATACTGTTGTTCATAAGCTGTTCATCCTCTCCAAATTCATCTGAAATTAAATTTAGAAAGTATACTGTAACTGACAAATGTGGTTTCCAGTCAGAGCCTCCTTGCATTAGCTCACCCTGTTCTCCAGTTGCTAGAGAAGCTTCAGTAACTGCCGTCGTGTCCATTGCACCATGGAGCAGGATGCAAAAATTTGCTTGCTTGTTCAGCACAGCCTGCAGCACAGCACTGCATGGCTCCTAGCTTTGCTTTACAAACAGGCTGTTTGTGTGAGCACTGTCCTTAACTCGCAGCACCAACAGCGTATTCGTGTGTGCTGTTTGGATGCGCCTAAGCCCATCATAATCTGTCGTGGCAGGGACGGGTGACAGTCTGTCTTCAGTAGGATCAGTCAGATGTGTCTGAACTGGAACAAAGATCTGTTTACAACCTGGAAAACTGCTCTGGCAGAAAACCAGCATATCAGGCTCTTCTCCCTCAGGATGCATCCCGGAACTGTTCCTGTTCGCTTCGTCTCATTCTTCCGGTTGGAAGCACTTTCCAGCTTGCTTCAGTTTGAGGGGTTGAGTGAAAAAAACGGCAACAACTTAGCTCTGAGGCTGTTGCCTCAGACTGCTTTTTAATTGTGTGCAGAAATGAATAGAAAGAGTAAATAAAGCTTGTCAGGCCACACAAAAGTGAAGGAAACCAAGGTAGCTCCCTCCTGCATTGAAAGCAAAGTTTCAATGTGTATGTATGGTATTGAGCGTCAAGGCTGGATCAGAGCACAACTCCTTTGGTTCCTGTACATATGAACCCTTGGAAATATTTTCTATTTCCTGAAGACACCATTTCCAGTGTGTTTTGCCTTATATTAATACATTGTTTAGTTCTATCAGTCTTTATACTAACTGCATCATCTGCCTCTGGGGCTTAACAGGGAAAACTGCAAGCGTTTAATAGCTATGGATCAATTAACAAGTGTTTTAAAAAAAATTAACTGGTTGATTAAAGCCTTGTTTTAATGTCTTTAAGAGAAGCTTTTGGTGCTCCTCATGTGTTTCTTTAGTCTTATATTAATTCGAGCTGAGGGTTTTTTTTTTCTCTCTTCGTTTTGTGGGCCTTTTTAACCTCTCTGCCTCCCATATTGTTTTCCTGGCTTTTTAGTATTTACTTTGTTGCTCAAGCACTGCTTATCTTCCTTGCTATTTGCAGCCTCTTACATGTCTCCTAGGCTTGCCTGAACTCAGCTTGTCATTCATATGTTCCAGGTAACCTACTCCAGTGGCAGTAAATGCTTCAGTTGTTCCTCTGCAGCAGAGAGGGACAAGTGGATGGAAAACCTACGCAGGACAGTGCAGCCAAATAAGGTAATAAAAACTGTGGAAATAAGGTTGCTGCGGAATAGAGGTGGTATGATTGGATGTATCAGGCCTTCCCACAGATGCATCCTCAATTAATTTAGTCTGGGGAGACATCCACTCCTCAGTGTTATCAGGAAGCAGCTGTGTACTATTCTAGTGAGTGCAGTAGGTCAAACCTTTAACGAATAAAGTACATGTCAGTGTGCTTTCTGATACCTACCCCAGACGGTGCTTATGATGTTTCAAACTGGATTTCTGATACCATGCACCTCAGAAGGATGGAACATGGCTTCATAGGTTTCATGTTTTACTGTGGGGGCACAGTTGGGAAAGAAGGTGGTGGAAACAGGACCAAAAGGAATTTGAACCAGAGTGAGAATGGGGGTCAAGTTATTGATCGGCTGAAAATACCTGATAAGTCACCTTCATAGCTGGCATACTACCTTTGAGGGACAGGCTAACAGTTTCCTTAGTGTTATTCACAAGAGTAAACAATACAGTGTGCCACAACAGTCTAGCAGCTTTGAAGGGCTCCTGTGTGGAGTGTTTATTTTCTAAAGTATTTCAGATACAGCTTTTTCAGAAGACAAATGTTCTAGTCCCCACCTTTGGCATGCAAAAGACAGCCCTTCACCTCTGTTTTAGAAAACGTCTGATTTTCTAGAGGTTCTGAAGATCAGAGAATCTCATTCTGAACTCTGACCCTGTCCCTACCTTGGTCATAAAATGCAGCCTTTTGCTACTGCTTTAGAAGACAAAATCTTCAATTTTTAGGGATTTTGAATCCAAGCTGAGCTCTTTCTTCTGCACAGGACAACTGCCGTCGAGCTGAAAATGTGCTCCGTCTCTGGATCATTGAGGCAAAGGACCTGGCCCCCAAGAAGAAATACTTCTGCGAGCTGTGCCTTGATGACACTCTCTTTGCCCGCACCACCAGCAAAACAAAAGCAGATAACATTTTCTGGGGAGAGCACTTTGAGTTCTACAGTCTCCCACCTCTTCACAGCATCACAGTTCACATCTACAAGGATGTGGAGAAGAAGAAGAAGAAGGACAAGAACAATTACGTAGGCCTGGTCAACATTCCCATGGCCAGTGTAACGGGTCGCCAATTTGTGGAAAAATGGTATCCAGTCAGCACTCCTACTCCCAACAAAGGGAAATCAGGGGGACCTTCCATTCGGATAAAGTCCCGTTATCAGACCATCACCATCTTGCCCATGGAGCAATACAAAGAATTTGCAGAGTTTGTTACCAGCAACTACACTATGCTCTGCTCTGTGTTAGAACCTGTGATCAGTGTAAGGAACAAGGAAGAGATGGCTTGTGCTTTGGTGCACATTCTTCAGAGCACTGGGAGAGCTAAGGTAAGAACAGGCATCTCCTGTCAAAATGATTACCTCTCACTGCTGATCAGTGATATCTCCTCAGCTAGAAACTAGATAGCCTGTGACCATAAGCAACAGCAGAAAGCACTTGATGGGGTAAGGCTGAGAAAAGGGTCTCAAAAGTATATTTGAAAAGAACTGGGCAATTGCATCTACCAGGAAGACATATAGCTAGGCATACTACCAACAATGATTAAGAGTTGATAGATTAAAGATGTTGCATACAAAGTGTAAGCAGAAGGACTAACTTAATGTTGTTCTGAAAAGTTAGGGCCTGTACTCAAGTCTTCAGCAACATTTTGTGTATTTCTAAAATCATGATACAGGATAAGAAATAAGTAAGCAAGAGATTGGCAAACTAGGGAACTACTTCTATAAATAAGTCTCTGATACAGTGAGCAGCAGGATGCCATTGTTGATTCAGTGCTAAGTCAGCAAATCAATGCTTACATTGACTTGGTCAGCATTTGAACAGCCATTTGGGGAATCTATACTCAATTAATGGTGATCCCAGCTGCCCCAGGGATGTTATTAGGACTTCTGGGTGCACACCGATGGTTCTCTCCAAGGCAGCAATTGGAGTGAGACTCAGTTTCTTAAAATAGATTGTGGGACAATATCTTGTAGGTCTTGGGAAAGTCTGAGAAGCATTAACAAGCATGGATTTATCTGGATGCTGCCTGCCAAGTGGGTGTGTGAGTAGTACCAAGCTGTAGTACTGCCACAGTACCCTGTTCTCCTCTGGTGCTCTGTGACACTGTGTGAAAGGAACACCAAGGTTGGTTGTCTATTCAAGAGAAGCTGGTAGCTGGGATAGCTTCTGTAGGATTGTGCTGAAATCCTGATGGAAAATAGGCTCTGGATTCCTGCAGTGCTAGCTACAACAGGTAGATAAATTAAGTATTAGAACTTTCCCTTCCCAGCACCTGAATGTTGGAACCTCTTTTTACTGGCAGCATTGAGCAGCTTAGGCTGCCATAACCTAAAGCTGCTAAGAAGGTACATTTCCAGTTCACACTATGTTGATGGTGATGCAGCTGGATACTCCCAGTTTGTGAATATAATTCTCTCCAGTGTTGCAGAAAAGAAACAGCAATAACGGATTGAAAACCAAGAGTATTTTTAATGTATTTTTGAACTGTTCTTAGCATATATAATTTGTTTTGTGTATTTTACACTCATATGCTTACAGTGCATTATGGCTTTTGTATTGTAGTTAATGCAGTGAACCTTACTACAGCACTCTGAACTGTTGGGGAATGCTGCTGTTTGCATAAGAACCAGCAAGTCACAGTTATCACTCAGTCTAACTTCCAGTCTGGATTTTGAAATCCAAGTTTGTATGGAATATTTAGTATTAAAAGTTAAATATGATATCACAGTTTCCTTCAGCAGACAAAGCCACTGATAAACTGGTGAAGGGTTCTGCTCGGGATGAAACACAAGCCTGGCTGTAAAGGTTTTCTTTTAGAGGTTTTTGCTTTTCCTTTTATAATTTGTGATCTATATAATTTTATAAGTATAATAAGCCCTAAAGGAACCTTAGCTGTTTCCGTAGCCCATACTACATGTAGCATCTGCAGCTCTTGTCCTAGGCTGTGCAAGTATTTCAGTAATCTTCTGGCTTCTCTGTTTATCCTCCCTTCTTGGCTTCTGCAGTTAGCCTGGCATGACCAAATCTGTTTAAAGTAACCTCTTGCCATTTGACCTTTTCCTTCAGGACTTCTTGACGGATTTGGTGATGTCTGAGGTAGATCGTTGTGGGGAGCATGATGTCTTGATCTTCAGGGAGAACACACTTGCTACCAAAGCTATTGAGGAATACCTGAAGTTGGTAGGGCAGAAGTATCTTCACGATGCTCTAGGTAAGAGAGTGACTGTCACCTGTCTGCATTGTAAGGGCTAACCCCAAACTGTCTGCAACATGACTGAAGCCTTGTGCATCTAGGAATGTGGGATGGGAAGGAACTGCTTCAGCACTCAGCTGGGTGTTTAGCGTCCATATGGCAAAATACATGCTGTCTTAGTCTTGATGCCCTTCCTACACACAGAATGGTGCTCTTTGGTGCCTGCAGGAGTAGCATTCAAGGCAAGACAAACTGGATTTGATACAGCTGAGTCCCGCTTAAGTGTTGTATCACCATGTTATGTTTTTCTGGGTAACTTTCTTTTACATCTCTAGCTGTGATGAAGTGCTGTAATACTGCAATTTATTTGTGGGCAGTGGTAATTGTTCTATCTGATATATGAACAGGCTTAAAAAACGGATTTTTTGACACATAGTTTAATAGCAGAAATTGAGGCAAATACCTTGTTGTTGTGTCAGGAGTGAATCTGGTATTATGTGCAATGCAGTTAGGTAAAGATTTCAGAAAGGGTTATGAATGTGAAGCATATATTTCACTAATCTTTTTATGCTAAAGAAGCTCCTGCACTCAGTTTAGACTTAAGTGCCATCACGTAGGGGGTTAGATACACTCAGGCATATCTCGTTGACAACCAAAGTACTCATCCATAAGTGCATATTGCTGGGGCATCTCTAGTCAGTCTCACTCGCCAGTGAGCTAACAGTAAATGTTAGCTATAGTGTTAACAAATGTTAAGTATGAGATCCCCACCCTAGCATTTGGGTTGAATGCAGGTAGTACAAGAAAACTCATTTCCAGATGCTTCAACTGCAACTGTTGGTAATGCGACATTCCAGAGCTACCCTTGGACTTGCTCAGCCCTTACCTTTGCCACAGAGAAATTAATTCAAAAGCATTTGTGTTACCCTTTTAAACTTGTACCTTGCCCCAACATAAATCCTTAAACAAACATGGCCAGAGGGAGTGAGACTGCAGGGCTACCGAGCAGCTCAGGGCACAAGATCAAGATGGAGACTGTCAATGGAGCCTCCTGCCTGTGTTTATCCCAAGTGCTCTTTATTCGCCACCTCATTAAAACTGGCTGGCCAACCTGTGATGTCTGGCTCCATTCCCCTTGTTTTGTCGTAATGTCCATGGTTATGTGCTAGGGTGGATTCTGATAATTGTGTTACTGTCCCCTGTGCTAGTCATAAGTCACTTTCTTGGGAATTACTGTCCATGCAACTAATATTGCAATAAAGAGGACAAAAACATGTGTGCTCTCTTCTGGAGAAACTCACAGTCTTACTGCAGTTAGCTTTTACCAACTCCACACAATCTTTGTTGCCCATGATTGCACAGTGAGCCACCCATCCCCCTGTTGTTTTTTGGATGAAGAAAGCTTTGGAAATTGATACAAGGAAAACAAGATCAGGCTGAAGCCAAGTCCCACACCACATCCTTTCACAAAAAGGGAAAAAAAAAAAAAAGCAGCTTGCTTTCCCAGTAGTCTTGCTTGTCATCAGCAATCCCAGATGCTGGCAAGTCATCAAGGAGATAGTTGGCTAAATTAGTGCTCCAGGGGTCTGGATTGTGAGGTCTGTGATTATACGCATTTTGGCCATTTCTTAAGTGTAATGAGCCTCTTCTGGTAGACTTGTTCTCATGGGTGGAACCACTGAGCTTAAGTCGCAGTCCTGAGCTCTCACCTGGTGTGGAGAGATGAGCAGCATGTTACTTTGCGCTATGCTTTGCAGCAGACTGAACAATCAGCTGTGGGACCAGTGTGTTACATTTGACTGCAAGCCCCTTAATATGCAGTAATGACATAAAAATATTTTAAAATTAATGACTTCTAATACAACATTTAGCCCTGAGTGATAAGACTGTAAATCATAGACATGAGAGATGGAAAATTCCCCTAAGGTCATCGAGCTCGTCTGTAGCTCAGGGCAAGGTTGGTTATGACAATATGCCCATCTAATTCATTGTCAGGTTTTAAATGTCATTTTGCTCAGATGCCATGTGCTTTGAAAGGATTAACATTACGCTTGGTGTTAGCTATTTAATACATCTGTAAGTGCATCTTAGTATGTGATGAAGTCTGGATCTTGTGGACCGCAAAGATTAAGTTTCAAATGTGTTATAGAAAAAAAATTACTCAGTAAACAACAGTTAAGCAGAACTGGCTCAATAGAAGTGAGAGTTTTGCAAATAAATCATTTAGATACCCTCAGCAGAAATTTTTTTGGACCCCACCAAAAAAATAGAAAAGCTTAAGAAAATGCGCTGCCTGCTTTGCTTGCAAGAACACTGCTGACTTGAGATTTGGGGAGGGGGTTGGGAGGTGTTTAAGGGTTTTTATGAAAACAAAGACAAAAAACCCTTTTGCGCAAACAAGCCTTGTGGTGTTAGCTCAGAGCAAGCAAGATCATCTGAGGAGATGAACTTAAAAGACATTGAATCATTAAGTGAATGAATAAAGAGTTTTTCTTGGTGAACAACAGTTTAAAAATCACTTGGTGTGCTAATATGTAGGAGAAAAACTAGCAGGTAGTTTACTCCAGTTCGTCAAAGGAAACTTCATTTGGCTTTCTCTGTGTCCAGTTTCTGTTCTGATGCTGTGAGAAAAGGATAACAGAAATTCAAAGGATTTTGAAAGATGCAGGCTATAAAAATGTTGTAAGGTGTTAATAAGAGGTTGAGAAAGTTTGATGTATCTACCTAGCACTTGAGTATTACTCTTATTCAAGAGCAAGGTGACATTTTTAAAAAATTAAAGAAAATGTAAACTTAGAAATAATAAAAATAAACAGCATTGTCAACTGCATTTCCTGTGGAAATTATGAACAGCGCAGCTTCATTTCCAAGACTGTAGGATGATTTTATAGTTGGTAATACAATTTGAATACAAAGTCAAATCCTGTCTTTTAGGCTACAAGTGAAGTGTCTTCAAGGTTTGTAAGCAAAGCCATCCTGTTATTGTACCTATATTTGAGGACAGCGAGGGCACGGGAGTCCAAACTCCCATGGCACCAGCCATCTAAACTGTGGCACATCAGGTGCTCTGTTCTAAAAGACCTGGAAGGAGTTGTATCCCCAGCATCTGGTGGCTGGAGGCTGTATTGCAGACACAGGCAACGCAAGAGGCAGTTGCCAAGGAAAGACATAAGCAGGATTTAAAGGTGTGTCAAGAAGGCTTTTCATGTAATTACTTTGGTTTGTCATCCTCTTCCCTTTGTCCAGGGGAGTTTATCAAGGCTTTGTATGAGTCAGATGAAAACTGCGAAGTGGATCCCAGCAAATGTTCATCCAGTGAATTAACAGATCATCAGAGCAACCTGAAAATGTGTTGTGAGCTGGCTTTCTGCAAGATTATCAATTCTTACTGGTGAGGCATCTTCCCTCCCCTTTTCCCCCATTAGGTCACTTGCTTAGAGGGTGCCCATTCCTCCTCTGAAGACAAGAAAACAGCAGTACAGGGAAATAACATACACCCATCTATCTTCTGAGACTGACTTAGTTTCCTTTCCTGACTACCTTACTACGTATGACACCATATTGCAGGTGGATCTTTTGCCCAGATTGAGGTATTCCAGTCCCACACACCATACCTGACAGGAGCATCTGCTGAAATACTCTGCCAAGGGAACACATACTGAGCTGTAACTCAATATGAAGGGAATAAAGTGAGAAGATAACAGCTTAGCTTGAACTTGGAATAAAATGTTGAAAGTTTTGGTGTGTATAAAACCTTTTAGACCTTTTTAATCTGTAGAATTGAACAGGATATCACAGGGAGGAAATGTTGGCAGAGAGATTTCTATTAATCTGTGTTTCTGAGTAGCAGTGAAAGAAGGGCCTTTCTGCTTCAGGATGAAGCACATGTGAAATATTGGGAGAGATTTTGACAAGCAAAATAAAAAGTTCAGTTAGAGAGACGAGTTCAGTTTGGTGTGGTTTTAATGTTCTAACACCCTGTTTGCTCCATGGTAGCAATGGATAAGTTCTTAACTTGCAAATCAGTGTGTCTGAAAATGGCTTCATTTACCATATATGAGCAAGGCATGCTTTAAAGAGTACTTAAGTACTACCAGATTAAATGGGAATATAAGAATGGATGCCTAATGACATTTCCTACCCTATAGAGAGAAAAGAGGGCGGGGGGGGGGGAGAGAGGGAAGAGATGATGATGTGTTTTCACAGATAATTATTGCAGGTGATTGGTCACCAGTTCAAATTTTTGCATCTCATTGCCCATGCAATTTTATTTCCTGGTTTATTGTTTTTTAGCGTGTTCCCTCGTGAGCTGAAGGAGGTATTTGCATCTTGGAAGCAGCAGTGCCTGAGCAGGGGCAAGCAGGACATCAGTGAACGCCTGATCAGTGCCTCTCTCTTCCTCCGCTTCCTGTGCCCTGCAATCATGTCCCCCAGCCTTTTCAGCCTCATGCAGGAGTATCCTGACGACCGGACGTCTCGCACACTCACACTTATTGCTAAAGTCATTCAGAATCTCGCCAATTTTGCTAAGTAAGTGGCTGCAGTAAAACTGAAATCTGTGCCTCTAGGGGTGCAAGTCACTGCAGGTTACTATGGAACAAGGAAAGCCCTGCTTGGTAGTCATGTTTGCAGGCAGCTGATTCTCTGGCAAACTGAAGTCAGCTTTAGAAAAGGAGGAAACTTCTCACTTACATGTGAGCACTGTTCCCCTTGAGACACCTTTGTGTTGAGCTAGATAAATTCTCCTTTTCACATGCAGATTTGAGCTGTGTTGAATTCAGCAAAGGGGACACAGTATAAGACCAGGAAGAGTCATGCATTCGCATGTCAGTGTGTATGCTATTTCAAAAGAAAAAAACCCTGTTCCCACCAAGGATCACAATTTCCTCCTTTCTTCCTCCAAAATTCCTATCTGAGTGATACAAAGGGCATGGCATGTCTATTAAAGGGGAGGAGATGCAGAAAAGGAAGGAGAGAGAGGGTGAGAGGGAGGGGGGAGAGATGTGTTGAGTCCTTGATAATACTATGAACACCGAATTACTAGTACTTAAGTAAGTCCAAGAAAGCAGTGAAACTCTTAAATTGTCCTATTTGGGTTGGTTTGTTGTGGGTTGTTTTTGTGGTGGTGGTGGTGGTGGTTTTTTTTGTCTCCTAGCACAAATCTTTGGAAAGACAGGTTTAAAGTTAAGCATTTAAGTAAGTGACTGTAAGCACTTCTACTCTGTATTTTGTGTTGAGATTATTGACTGGGTTTTGCCCCCATCCCCTGGTTTTTTTACAGGTTTGGTAATAAGGAAGAATATATGGCCTTCATGAATGACTTTTTGGAACATGAGTGGGGAGGAATGAAGCGTTTCCTCCTGGAGATCTCTAATCCAGATACCATCTCAAACATGCCTGGATTTGAGGGCTACATCGACCTGGGCAGAGAGCTCTCAGTTTTGCATTCCCTCCTGTGGGAAGTTGTGTCCCAACTTGATACGGTAAAGCAGGCTGGAGGCCCAGGAGGGTGAATCTGGCAATTGTATTGTAGCAACAGCAAACACTAGGGAACATCAAGGGAGCCGCTGAAGCCTGCTTTTGGGAGAATTGCTTTTGGGAGGAATGTTTGACAGTGGTATTTCACAATTGTTCTTTCCATGATTTCAGATTGGGGCATGTGAAGTGGTTGGGCTTCAGTAGTAAGTGCAAACACTTTGCAGCACCTTAAGGAAGGTTGAGTATTCAATGGTGGAGAGGGCAGCACTTAAAAGTAGACCTGGAATTCACTGAGCAGCCAGTCCTTTCTCATAAGTGATCTGGAAAAAAGGGAGGGTGTTTGGACAGAAAATGAAAATATTACAGTGCCCTTTTTGATGCTAATGGAGGTGCTTTGCTGCACACTAGACAGTACTTTGTCCAGCTCTGATGGAGTAGTGTGTTGGCCAGGCAGACTGTTCTCATGAAAGACCTGATCCAAAGTCTACTGTGATGTTCTCATTTCTGTAGTCTTCAGATTAGTTTTTAGTATACAAGAGGATGTCATGTAAAAACCTGGATCTACTCTCAGTTTTATCCTGTAACAAAAGCAAGATGCTTTCTGTCATGTATTGTGCTGGGGTCATATACATTGTCCACATTCTATTCCTGCTGATTGCAGTAGATACCACCAACAATAAGCATTGCTTCCATTTAGCTATAGAAGGAGAAATGGCAGTTGTTTGTTCTTCCTTAGCTTTGCAGGATGCAAAATTATTAAAACCTTTGATAGCAAAGGTAGTTGATAAGACCCAGAAAAGCTGAGCTGCGAGTCATTATTTTTTACAAGTGCTTGGAACTGTTCCATTTTCACCTTTTAAAGGTTGCATTATTTTGTCCATATTCCACTTATATTATTCTTTCTTTTGAAACTGGAGAGGTGAGGTGAATTGCAATGCACTCAATATTTTTATTGCATTAAGGTTTGCCAGCAGTTATTTGTTGGGTATCTATTTTCTCGCAGTACATCATTTAAGACGGAAAACAAAAAAACCTGAGCTTGTTGCATCAGAGTAAATTGAAATGTCCTTAACTCAAAAAGGCAATATATATTAACCTTAGTTAATCTCAGTTTGATTAACAATTTATGTTCTTGTTCTTCCGTTTCCCTCCTACACGCACACAGTGTACATCCAAAATGTCGTAGGCAGCAAAGTCAGCTGTAAAGACAGTTCAGCAGCCTTAGGAAAACAGGCAAAGTGAGCACTCAAAAGACCAGATCATCCCCCGTTTTCTACAAAGTGGGGTAAACCCACCAGTGCAGGTCAGACTGCCATCTCCCTCTGAGCTGCTCAGGCATCAGGTGAAGACAAACCCAGCTCCAGTCTTTAGAACTGCAAATGGATCTTTAGACTTGATGTTACTTACTGTGAGCTTCTCTCTGAATGCAACAGTCCTAAATGTCTTGGGCTGCAAAAAGATGGAGGAGCCAGGCCTGGATAAGCTGTCAAAGCAGATCTGCTTTGCCTTTTCTTGTAGATTAGATGCATGGATCTATCCTGAGAGTCCTTTGGGAGCTGGTATAGTGGTTTGCTAAAAAGAGAATTGAGGGGTAAAGTTGCATGCAGTACTGCTTTACTGTAGGTAATGACTGGGAAATGATGACAGAAGTCACATCAGAGATTTTAATAGACACAGAAGAAGTGCTATGTGAAAGTGTCTGCGAAGAGACCTTTCTTTGGAGCCAAACTGACTGAATACCAGCTTACAGGAAAAATAAGGATATCTTTGAAAAGAATATTGTCTTTGTAGTAGAGCTTTGCTTTTTTCTAAACCTCCAGCACTTTCCCCTTGTTCCTGCAGTCCCAAGAGCCTGAAGATGCCCTGTAGATGTGTTGTGGTTTAAGCCACGCAGTGACCCAAAGAGGGGGAGAAAGATACAGAGCCTGAATGAGCAGACTTCCTTGCTGGAAGGTCAGCTCCTCCTATCCTAGGGCTGGCCAACACTGAGCTAATATGTAATTGAACCAGAAGCTACACATATAATCCCAGGCTGATGTGGTAATGTTGGGCTGAGGAACACTGATGTTTTCATGCAGTTATTTTTCACTTTTAGGTAGGAAGAATGCCTTAATTGTTGATAACAGGGTGCTACAGAAGGTGGCATCAGTGTAGGATGCCAAAAGCAAAAAGCTTACGAAATTGAAAACTTTTCCTTTCTCCATCCCCCTCAACCCTCGCAATTCTCTCATGATCCACCTGAATGCCGCATCCCTTTGTCTGTTGGCATGCATTTCCTTTACCACATGACATCCTTTGCCTGGAAAGCCCCCCCACTAGCTCAATGTGTAGTCTTTGAATGCACTTTAATGAATAGATACCATAGTTTTCATTTTGACCTCACCTACTCTGGACTTAATTTGCTTTGCATGATAGTTTTGCATTGGAATGGCAATAGTTTTATTTTATTGAGCATGATTTTTATTTTTGGGAGTCAATCCTAATTTCTATTTCCTTTTCTTTCCTCAATGTCTGCTGCACCCCGTTTCGTCTCCTCCATCCATCTCGTCGCCGTGGTTACGCTGCTCCGTAACACTGCATTATGGTCCTGCCACACCCGCACACAACCACCCACCTTCCTTCCTTCCACCTCCACCCCTCCGCCTCTGTGCATCGTTATCAAAAAACTGGCGGATGTTACGGTGCTTGTTGTCCAATTAGGGTGAAAATTCCTTCCTACAGGCGACCGTGGCAAAACTGGGACCTCTCCCTCGTATTCTTGCTGATATCACCAAATCAATGACCAACCCTACGCCAATACAGCAGCAGCTGAGGCGTTTCACTGAGCACAGCTCTAGTCCAAACGTCAGTGGCAGCCTCTCCTCAGGGCTTCAGAAGATATTTGAGGACCCCACTGATGGGTATGTAACATCCAGAGCTGAAGGGAAGATGTGGGTTAAAGGGGTTGTTAAGCCTGTTAAGGGTTTAGTGCTTCATCAGCTGAGCTGTCTGCCCAGGCCAGCTGCAGGAAAGGAGAGCTTGGGCCTCTGTCACAGGGAATACACAGTCCCAGTAAGAGTTACAAAAGGTGGCACTAGAGACCTGAAGCTTTTCGCTTACTCAGGGCTCAAACATATCTCTGGGGTCAATGACTTCAGCTGCTAAAACACAGGTTTGCAATTTACTGCTAGTCTAAGTGTCTGGATGCATAGTCATCCATAGTCTTTCCTTCTGGCAATCAGACCACTTATTTAGTGCTAATAAAAAAGATGGGCTGTAGGTGGAACTTGTTACCAGGAGAATAGCAAAAGTAGTCCCTCCTCTATTCAGTGCAGCATTCTGCATACTGTAATAGCTGTTAATCTGAAGCAAAAACCTGTGACATGACAGAACTGCTGAAGAGCTTTGATACTGTGGTCTTAAGAGTAGTTTCTGTCTGAGATATGAGGTCTAGTTTTGTCAGATAAGAGAGCCAGTTTTGCTACATGGAAGTGTCTGCCTTCTGAGCTTACATCTAGATCTGCAGGTACCTTCACACAACTCCTGTTGAATTTTCAGACCCCAGCAATACTTAATGCTGGTAAAGGGTTAAATGGGATCTGAACTGCTCTGAAGTCTTGCTGAAGACAGAAGTGTCTAAGGGGGGAGGATTTTATGGGAATGGTTTGCATTTCACCTGTAAAAAAATGAAGATGAAGCACTTCTTGAATCAAATATAATTCTCAAAGATAAATGGTAATTAAGGAAGAGTGTGTTCTGACTTGAACACAAAGAGCTCATAAAAGGAAATCTGGTTCCTTGAAGCTTTCAGATGGGGGGAGGTTAAATGGGGTGGAAAGGCTTCTCTGGGACAGATCTCTAAGGGTCTTGTCTGCTTAAAAATTAACCAAATTCCATTCTGCTCCACAGTGACTTGCATAAGCTGAAGTCTCCAACCCAGGAAAATGTAGATGGATATTTTAGGGGCAAGACCTTACTGTTGGTTCAGCAGGCATCCACCCAGAGCATGACTTACTCAGATAAAGATGAAAGGGAAAGCATCTTGCCCAATGGACGTAGCATCTCTCTCATGGACCTCCAAGACCCTCACACGGCTCACACTGACCATGCTTCTGTTATGCACGATGTGCCTTTGCGCTTAGCTGGCAGCCAGCTCTCTGTCACACAGGTGGCAAACATCAAACAGCTGTGGGAAACTCAGAGCACACCCCAGAGTGCTCCCCAGGTGAGAAGGCCTCTGCACCCAGCTTTGAACCAACAGGGCAGCCTCCAGCCTCTGTCATTCCAGAACCCAGTTTACCATCTCAACAACCCAACCCCACCAATGCCGAAGGCCTCTGTGGACTCCAGCTTGGAGAACTTGAGCACTGCCAGCTCCCAGAGCCGAAGCAACAGTGAAGACTTCAAACTTAGCGGACCCAGCAACAGCAGCATGGAGGACTTCACCAAGCGCAGCACGCAGAGTGAGGACTTCTCTCGGCGCCACACAGTCCCAGACAAGCATGTCCCCATTGCACTGCCGCGCCAGAACAGCAGCAGCCAAGCACAGATCCGCAAAATGGACCAAGCTGGACTGGGTGCCAGGGCCAAAGCACCGCAGTCCTTGCCGCACAGTGCTTCCCTGCGGAGCACAGGCAGCATGTCAGGAATGTCCGGGGCCATGGTGACTGAACCCATTCAGAATGGGAGCCGATCCCGGCAGCAGTCCTCATCCTCTAGAGAGAGCCCTGTCCCAAAGGTGAGGGCAATTCAGAGGCAACAAACACAGCAGGTAAGGAAAGCCTTTTTCCACATTCTTCCTGCTTTGATGTTTAGCTGATTGGTGCGTCAAGCTTCAAAGCTTTTGACCTTTGAGTTGAATTGAGTTGAATCAAGAGTACTGGCACTTTAAGTCAGTGGCTAGTAGCAAGTGTACGGAATAGTCATGCTTTGTTACCCTTACAAGCTTGGCAAGCCTAGCTTACCTGTTATTTTTGGATGCTTTTGTACTAAATATTAAAAAAAAAAAGAAAGTTTTCCATTGCCTGCTGAAAGAAACAAAACCTGAAAACTTCCCGGAATAAAACAAATAGAAGAAGCTTTGTTCTAAATTGTAGCTAAGGCTGCCCCATGAGACTGCATTTGCCCTGTGGTGCTAATTTACAAGGACAGCTACGTAAAACCAGAGAAATAAACAAAGAGAAAATATCATAAACTGCTGCCAAAATAATAAGTAAGTACAGTTATCTGAAGTGTGGAGAAATCTGTTTCACCATAATGCAACAATCTATTGCTGGTTCCCAAATAAGTACTTCTTTTTCATTAATCACCTCAAACTATGAATAATGCAAACTCTTGCTGGAAAGCAGTGCTTATATGTACCAACTCCTGAGGCACTTTATCAGTTCTTCATGGGCAATTGTAAATTAAGATTTTCCTGTCAAAAAGCCAACATTCCTTTACCTTAAAAAAAAAAATCCTGTTGTGATTTGTTGTGTATGAAAATCTTGTCCTAAATTAGTTTACTGTTAAATAGAAAATGAGTATTTAAATGCTTGCTACTACAGCAAAGGTAGAAAATGTCTCAGTCTGTAGGTCTAAGGGAAGGTGGTTGTTTTTAGAAGTGTCATGTAAGTGCATTCAGACTTATCAGCTGGGCAAGGTGAGGCTCTTGAAGATGCCACCTGTGCTATTCCTGAGCGTTAGGTAGTGTTTTCTTCTGTGGTCACTGTGAGGGTAAACATGGTCGTGTTTGATTTAACTTACCTAGTACAGAAGGGAAGTTTTTTAAGCTCCTGCTTTCCACAAGACCTTCTATGAAGGATGCTAATCTGCAGACAGGCACAAGTGAGGACTTTCCCTCCAGAAAGCTGCAGCCCCTGAGGCTGGGACAGCACCATGCTGTTGGAGAAGGTACATCCGCAAGGAGTAGGAGGTTATGATCTCCTTGCTGATGTAGCCTGATGGCAAAACCTCTGGTGAAGACATGATTATGCAGGGGGAACACTTGTAACCTAAAGCTGGCAGAAGAACTTGGTTGCCAGCATGAGCTCCTCGTCTGCCAAAGATTTGACTGGTATCGCTGTTGGTGTAGCTTTCGTGGCGAAGTCCTGAATGTTACAGATGTAAGGAGGAGAATCTGGATGATGATGCCTGGGAACCCAGGGCTTCAAAATTAGTTTGATACCTTAAGTTCATTAAAGTACAAGGAGAACAGAAACACTGAATCACAAAGCAAAGCGTAATATGCCAAGTTAGTAGTACCAAAAAAAGTAATTGCACATTATTTGAAGTACATATGTTTGTGTCCTTTGGAGCCTGTGTTTTTGGGCATAGAGGGGTTGATAGGTGAGGTATTTTGAATACAACTAAAGCCTGGTGTGGAGGTGGTAGGAATCTTTTAGGCAAGTAACAAGGATAAATTTGAAGGATAAACTCCCTTTGCATTTCTCAGGCATCCAGTGTAAACCTCTATTAAATGATCTGATGAGTTTTATCGTATGGTTCTGTGCAGTGTCCTAGCCAAAATCCTCAGGGAGCTGGTGTCATTCCTCAGGGCTTCTTGTGGGAAGTGCCTGCACAAATTACTTTACTTCAAAGGTGTGAGGATAAAGAGAGGACGGTACAGGTGGCATGTTTCCAGTCTTTGTGCATATACCTCACTCAGCTGGCTTTTGTACTGTGTGTATGTACAAGAAGCATGCAGTTAGCTGTTTGTAAACCTCTGGCTCTGCTCATCTTACCCAGCTGCCTCCTAGTAAATCGGTTACTTTTGTTTGCTTAGCAACACAATGACTCTCCTCTAGCTACTTTCTACATTCAGCTTCATAGGTGCCTGTGACTATGACTGGCTTTAGGGCAGTCTCCTTCCTCTCTCTTACAGGCAGTTTGCTTCCACTTAGTTTTCTACTCTACTTTCCATACTAATTATTTCCACTGGATTCATCAGAGTACTTGCTCCTACTTTATTCAGATGAATCAATTTGTTCTTTACTTCCCCACACCCTTTAGAAATGTCTTGAAGTATGCCAGATGGAGCGGCCAAAATTTTTCTGAGGCAAATTCCATTGCGTCCTTTTAATTGCAAATTGTGTTGTGGAATTTTGTTCTTATTTTTAAAAGAAAAAGAGAAAAGTGAAGTTGGGCATGTTCTTTCTAGGCATGCTTTGTGGGCGTTATAATTATTAGACTCTGTTCTCTACAAGTCCCATTTGTTTCTGAATATAGAGCTAGGCCCTTTGTTTGCTGGGAGAGGTCACTTTTTGCCCTCCATTTCCATTTAGTAGGTAGGTGGGAATAGAAATGTCAGTGTGTTCCTCTGGAAGAGCGGCAAAGAGGGGAATTAATACATGTTCCTATGTATTAATTCCTATTTTTCCCCTTTATTAGAGTATAACTCATAACCCATTAGCATGTGAAGTGCTTGCAGTCCACTTGGTCTTTGTAGGCTTTCAGAATTTGGCTGCTGAAAATTTTCTGTCCTACAGCTTGCAATGTTGTTTGGCAAGGTTTGCCGCTGATCAGCAGTCTGTTAGAAGGCTGATGATGAAGATTATAGTCACCCTTCTGCTATCTTAGTCCTCTGTAACTCCAGTGAACAATGACACTGTTCATCCATAGCTGTTCCTAATTCCTCCAGCAAATTCCCGGAGCCAAAGTATTTACCTTCAAGAATGGCCTGTGGCAGGGCCACACACACTTCACAGTCTCCCTTGCTGTGGCTGCCTGACAGCAAATGCCATCAAAAAAATCTAAGGAACTTTGCCAGGCTGTCACACTGCACTTGAAAGTGGCTATTATTCT
The DNA here is from genome assembly GCA_017639245.1 of Myiopsitta monachus. NCBI lineage: Eukaryota > Metazoa > Chordata > Aves > Psittaciformes > Psittacidae > Myiopsitta > Myiopsitta monachus. Next base: position 41,606,376 of record CM029923.1, read on the forward strand.
TTCTGCTCTGAAGGCTTCCTTCTAGTGAAAAGGTCTCTGCCAATTCTAGGGATTTTTTGCCTAATTCCTACTCCTTTCCTTTGCCTTTATACCCATTCTGGCTGAGGATTCTTCCAGTGCTGGAGTCTTCATCATTGCTCAGGACAGCTGAGCCATTGCAAGCAGTCTCTGGCCAGAGCTGGCATAGGGTATACATGAGGACAGCCCTGTCCTCATGAACACGAGAAACAAAAATGGAGGTTGACATGATCCCTTGCCTAGTCATGTAAAGAAGCTGTTACTCTCGTATAATGCTCCTGAGACTTCAGATCCCTCTGCCAGGGAATATGTTTCAGTTTGGTAGAATACTGAAATGAGGCAGTGAGCTGAAGAGCTGCTTGAGCACAAAAAGAAGCTATAGTTGGGGTGAGGGAAGTTGATCTTTCACATTTCTCAAAAAGTTAAGACAGTATTGCTCTTTCAGGGGTAATTATGCTAATTCCTGTGCTTATAAACTTGTCTTTGTCCATGAAAATTGCTTGGAATTTATAGCGAGCCATGTTTTCCCTAGCCAGGCAAAGTTCCTTGTTTCTTTTCTTGGCTACTTTTCCAGATTTCCTTAAAAAGGATAGCCCCTGATGATGTTTTACAGCTCTAGTAGGCACTACTGGTCCTGACTTCCTTTCCCAGCCTTGTCTGGGTATATATGCTACAACAGACCACCTAAATCTGATAGGCACTGCAGTGATAATGTTATACTTCTTTGCCACTTTTAAATACTGCTGTGCTGTCTCATATCCAAGCCATGCTCTATTGCCAAGCCTGGCTGAGAAAGCTGCTCCCAAGTCAAGCTCCTCAGTACTCCAAAGAAACCAGTCTGTCTTACCTGCACAGGCTGCAAGTGAAGCTTTGTCACTCTGTTTTCTTTGTGAGAGAAATCACAGGTTGAGAAAGCTCTACTGAAAATCTGGCAGAGGGTGGGTGTGAACAGGATTTGGAAACAAGAACTTTTCCAGAGAGAAACTAACTTAGGCAGAAAGATTTCTAAAGTGCACTGGTTTTAGAGAGGCTCGAGTAAGTACTCCCAAAGTCAAGGGAGGATGCAGTATCTCTGCAGGAGGGGTTTGGGTGATTCTTTGAGACTGACAGATCCATGGTCATTTTTCTCCTCCAAATAAACTGTATTCTAGAGCTGATTCATATGCGATTTCTCTGAAAAATGCTTACAGGTATCTCTGCTCCAGGTTCAGTCGCCTGTGGACTCTGCCACAATGTCACCAGTGGAAAGGACAGCTGCATGGGTTCTCAATAATGGACAGTACGAAGAAGTAGAGGAGGATGCAGAGCAGAATCCAGATGAAGTCAAGCATGCTGAGAAGGTAGATTTTATCCTGTATGCAGCCAGCTCAAGGGCTGCCACTGAGTCCTGTGCACCCTACATCTAAGTTCAGAATGGCTTTCAGGGGCTGCTGTGACAGTCATGCTTTCAAACACAGGTTGTGTTGTCATAACTTCCTGCTGTACTTGCTGTTGCACTTATCTTTAATACAGTATTCCATACAGTAGATTAGCCCATGTACAGGCTGTAGCGTGTCAAATGGGTGCAAACTGACATAGCTAAGAGTTCGTACGCTACAGGCTGGCATTTGGCACTTAAGTGCATTGTGAGTCACACTGCCTAAGTATATTAGATCCTGCTCAAGTCATTATTTTTTATGACAACACTATAGCTACAGCGTACTGCCATTTTGCTATGCTTGCAAAGCACTTTAGTGATCTTTAAACTCCATTAAAAAAATAATGATTGTTAACCCAGCTGAGTATAGCTTAGGATATGCTAAGTGATTGTACAAAGCTATGTAAAATGCAATTCAGTCATCATCACTTGTTGCATTAAAATTTTATGTTGGGCTTCACCTGAGCCAAATGCCTGTCATCTAGGTAGTACAGTGTTTCTGGCACAGAAACATCCATGCTCTTTTCTTTTTTAAGCATATTTATATCCAGGAGTAGATACAATTTTTCCAAATACAGTTACATCTATATGCTGCTATGGTGATGAAATTTCGTAAGGGGTTTGGTATTTTGAGAAGCAGGAAGTGAGGAGGAGGACATTTGGTGGACAAGAAGCAGGAACACATGATTGTTAGGAAAGGTGAATGAACTCCCAAGAAAGTGGAATATGTTGAGATCCATTGCGCTATTGCAAAAGTGATTGTCCATACACACAGTAAGTAGAAGAACAGAATCTCAGCCAGGTAAACTCACAAGCTCTATTCTGTAGTGAATGATTTGCTTTCTCTTCACACATGATTTCATGCCTTGATGAAGTACTGAAGAATGAGTTATTTGGGCCCTATACCAGCCTGTTTTGTAAGTTCAGTCACCCTAGTTGAGCACTATTAGCAGCTTCTGTCTGGGAACTGCATGAATCTGGAGTAACTGGGCATGTTAGTGGTCAGGCTGTGGAGCCATTTCAGAGCCCTTTGACTGCTAAAATTGTGCTGCAGAATGACACCCGACAGTGTGTGAACAGCTTAATGCCTTCAGCAGGAGCCTGTGTGCTCCTCGCCTGTGGTTACCCACAGTTGCCTGCTTATCATTTCCTTTACTTCTATCAATTTATTTTTCATGGAAAAAACATGCCCTTCTCTGAACAGCAGCAGGTTATAATGATCTGATCTTTTCCTTTTTCCTTTGCATCTGATTCTTTCTTTCCATCTGCAGTACGAACAAGAGATAGCAAAGCTGAAGGAGCGCCTGAAGGTGTCAAGTCGCCGGCTGGAGGAGTATGAGCGGCGTCTCCTGGTGCAAGAGCAGCAAATGCAGAAGCTGCTGATGGAGTATAAGTCTAGGCTGGAGGACAGCGAGGAGAGACTGCGCAGGCAACAGGAGGAGAAGGACAGCCAGATGAAAAGTATCATCAGCAGGTGAGGCTTTGGGAAGTTTGGGACTGTGTGGGTCAAGGAGCTCCCCTATGTCCTGTGTTCTTTTTGAGACTAAAGAAGGTAGTGGCATGGGCTTCTTAACATTTCTGGACTGATACCATCCTGTCTTACAGATGAGGAAACAGGGATGCATGTGTGGCAACTTGCCCCACATTGCTAGGAGACTGAAGGGAAATATTTAGGAATTTTTAACCTGGGTCTCTGTTGTACTTAAACCAGGTCTTTTTGCTTTGTTTGGAATGTGTACTCAAGGCAGACAACAGTTTCTGAGAGTTGCATTTTTTGGCAATGTCCATTTTGAGAATAACAAGGTTAGGTGATTGGGAACATCAGATGGATAGATAAGCTTTTCCATGTGCAGCAGAATTTTTCTCTTGCAGAGCCAGGATGATCAGAGAAGTCAGACCAACATGCCAGAGCACCTGAAACACTCTGGAATAGTATTAAACCATCCTAACATGTACGTCTTTTTTTTCATCAGACTCATGGCAGTTGAAGAGGAGCTGAAGAAGGATCATGCAGAGATGCAAGCTGTCATTGATGCAAAGCAGAAAATTATTGATGCGCAGGTAAGGAGCTCAGGATCTCAAAGAACCAAGTGTTCTGTTCATAGAACCCATTATTCTCCCCTATCCTTCTGCCCCAGCATTGTTATCTAGCTCCCAAGCCAGTATTGGCCCATAGTGTTGCACATGTGACTTGCCACCTTCTAGGAGAGAATTGGGTTTTTTAATTAGTGAAAACTTCACTGTGTGACACGAGGCTTTGAGACAGCCTGACGACAAATCACAGGACCGATCACTTCTCCAAAACATTTTCGACTTTGTGAGATCCCAACAGGGTAAAGGAATAATGCTGCATTGTGTAGACATTGTTCCAAGTGTGGGCCTGGGAACTCTGGAAAAGCTGTGCCTCATACCAGCATAGTTTAATTGCCATGTGCATGCATCTCAGCTATGCAAGCTAAAAGCATGGCTTTGAACGTTCAAGTCAAGAAAAGAGAATGCTTGCAATGGAGCATTGCCCTGTATAATGTCATATGTGGCATTTCACCCCATCTGACTGTCCCCGTCAGTTCTGGAGAAATGCCCACTTTGCCACAAACCTGCAGTGCTTGCCTCAGACAACACAAGTTAGCTGTGGAAAGTGGTGCCCAGGGGGCAATGCATGTTGAGTGTATTGTGTGGGATCATTTCAGCTTTTCTTCTGTGTCTGTGCTGATCCCAGAGAGCAAAGCTTGTACAACAGAACCTGAGACTGGTTTGATATCTGCCTGCCATGTTATGTTTGTGGTATTTGCATTTGGAGGACATCTTTCCTGCTTCTGGGCTTTTCAGTAGTTCCAATTGTAAACTTTCCTTAATACATGATCTTAAGAAGATGACTTGTTTCAGGAATAACCCAAGCTATTTCAGGAGGGTGCTTCTGTACACAGAGAGGAGTAGGAAGAGGGAGCCTCAGCTGAACATTGTTAAAGATGGTACTGCCATATTAGAATGTAGGCATTGGGAGCACAAAAGGGCATAATACCTGGCTGTATTTTTTCCTGTTGAATGCCAACAACAGTAGAAATGTTTGAGCTCACATGGAACTTTAAGGAATATATGAAGCAAAAGAAAGAAAAAGTTTTTGAAGGCCTGCTAACACTTGGAGCACACTTATGCAGATTTCTTTTTGATAATTTGAAAAGTTCTGGTTTTCCTGATATCTCTGCCCATATTCCCACAGTTCTTCAGAAAGACTGTTCGTGAAAGCTGTGGTTTTGGGTCCGTGCCATTTAATCTGAATAAATCTCTTGTGTACAGAAACATGGCACTTCTGCTACCTAGCCTTGCAGAATAAGACGAAAATCCTACTGGAATTATACCATGTAGAGTTCCTAGTTATTGTGAAAGATACGCTGCATGGAGACACCAGTGTAGTTATCCTTGCTAGATGCAGCTCAAGATTAAATCCTTTTTCTGAAGACTCGCACTCAAAATGCAAAGTGGGAGAGTGCAATGCTGGAGAATGAACAGGAATGCAGCCAGTCACTGTATTTTGTTATTAGTGGTGGGAGAACAGTACAGCAGCCTCCAATCTGATCAGAGAGGGCCATTTTTTGGAGGTAGGCACAGTCAGGGCATCTTGCTGTTACACTGATGGAATGGCAGCTCATCCAAAGAGCAGCCTGTTTTCTGAAGGAGGTGATGCCTTTTCTCATCTGTCCCAAGAAGGTGAAAAGGGGCACTGAGCAAACTCAAAAAGTGATTTTTGGAGGGGAGGATTTGAGAGACTGTGACTGAATACGAAACTTGCTTTTGCCTTTGTTAGCTGTCTATGCCAGTAGGCTCTCAGCATCAGTGTGAGGTGGCAGACTAGTGGACCAGCCTGGTAGCTCCATGTCACCAGCTGGCAGAGGGGGCTGCTGCTGACTTGTGAAAGCTTCAAACCCTCAGGGCTGGAAAGGTGTGGTCCTTAATCACACTTGATCAAATGATGCAGCATTTGTCACCTGCACTGGAAATTGTTGGGGAAAAGAACAGTATCAAAACAGTAGAATTAATGATTCCTATTTTAATTTGGCACTTGTTTCTTCTGAAGTAGCTGTTGGCTACTCGGGCAAGCAAGGTCATCAGCAAACCTTTACTGCTTCAATGTCAGTCAGTACATGGGGGAAGCTTAGTTGTCATTGCCCTGTCATGGGAACCTGAGCAGAAGAGGAAACTGGTGAAAGATTCAAAACAGACATACCAGAGGAGCCCAGCTGTTTGCTGGATTCTGTAGCAATCCCTCCAAGTTGCATTTGGAAGATTTTTCTTAGCCTGTGATTCATTTGGCAAAAGGATAGAGCAGCAGCTAGAAAATGAAGTCTTTTTCATGTGAGCTTTATGGAGTGGAGTTGGAACCCAGGTTATGACACCTGCTTTGAAGAGTTAAATGGCTGCTAGGAAACAGCAGTAACCCAGGCTTCTTGTGCTTAGCTACATCGGCACAAGATGCTTTTCAGGATTTGCTCTTTTGTCGTATGGTCAGGTGCAGCACCCAGTACTGCACCGATGCACAAGGACAGCCTTGTTCTCAGTATCAGTGCTGTTCACACTGGCTCTGAGCAGTGCCTCGTGTGCACTGTGGTTCATTCCAGAGGCTGGCTCTGGGCCTCCCTGACTGGGCAAGGGCTAAGCGTGTCTTAACTCTCTCCTTGGAGCAGCGGAGCTGCAAAGAGTACTAGCTCAGTTGCTATTGCAAGTGACATCTCCGCTGTGTTAAATTACAGGTCATTAATGGGGATGAGATAATTCAAACAGGCAAGTAAACCCAATCAGTTCTCTAGCTGAGCAGTACCCAGTCCTGGCCCAGTGCACTGACCTCCTACCCATTCCAGCTCCTCCCACTCCCTGTGCCCAATTCATGTGTGTTAGAGACATGTTAGATGGTTTTTATCTTTGAGTGAGAAGATGCCTCTACTCACTAAGCTCGCACTTCTAACACTGATTTTCCAAGTGTAGATTTCCAGCTGTTTTGCAAGCTGGCATAGTGAGCACTCTTCAGTGCCAGAAAACAACCAGCCTTTCATTTTTAATTCTTTGAAAAACTATATTCTTTGGAAATAAATTTGAATTTTAAATTATATATTCCAAGTGAAATGTAGTCTAAGGAGGAGGAGCTTTAACTTGCTGAAGAACACATTTCTGCTAAAGCAGGATTTATTTGAGCATGGGAGGAAAGACTAAGGCCTTTAACTCCTCCATTGTCTGTTCTCCTTGCTTGTATTAATTGGATCAGGGAAGCGCTAGGGCAGGCTATAGCCTGCCTTGCTGTCTGTTGATTTCTCATGCCTCCTCCCCCATTTGCTCTGCTATACAGAGTTTGGCCTTTTCAGGTCTGCAATACAAGCAGTACTTAAATTCTGCTTTGTTTTTGCACCCTAACACTTAACCCTCGAGGGAAGCCCACTGAGAAAAGCAAACATTACCACACAGCTGATGTGCTGGATTCAAGATCTCAAGGGACTGTTGTAACACTTGGGTCTCCTGAGTAGTGTGTCTGAATTACCCCTCAGTGTTTGTGCCTTCTGTGCATCATTTTTCCTTCCATTTTGTTTTTCAATGGGCTGGACTGGGAAGAGTTCTGTAGGCAGCTTTTTTCATTCCAGTAAATTAGACATTTTTCTTCTCAGATAGCAAAGCCATTCAGCCGATAGCAGGGAGAGCACATTTACCTTGTGCCAGCTCTGTTGCTGCTTTGTGTGGTTGGATTTTTTTTTTTTTTTTTTTTTTTTTTTTTGAGGGAAGATGAAAATTGTCATTTCTAATTGTGCCACCGACTCTTTGGCTTGACCCCCCAGTGCTTTGTCTCACTGCAGATAATCTAGCTTTTGGTAGGCTGGGTTTTGTTGATGGGGCTTTTATCTTTTATCAATCTAGTGCATATTCTTCGGCTTTCTGCTGAAAGTGGAGGCTGGCACTTTCTGTGCAAGAAGAATCAAAACAGGCATGTGCAAACCCTGGATTCAGCGGAGCCCGGGAGCCCCTCTGAGCTGGAATGGGTCTAGGAGCAGTGTGTTCAGTGTTTGTTCTTTGTGTTCTGTCAATGGCATCTCCCCCTCCACCCACACTGCCCTCTTCCCCTTCACCTCAAATAACCCCTTTAGTTTTAGCTTTTGGCTGCTTTTTCTCTATGTTGCTATTGCACCCTCATTCCTGCTGGTGACTGCAGGCTGCCATTACCTGCTTATTTTTATTTATTTCAAGCATACCATGAGTTTATTCTGAGCACACTTCATCCAAAACACAGAGACAATGGCTGTTAAATACCACTTGCACTTTTCTCTGCCAGACGAAATCTCCACCACTTTTATTTTCTGCTGCCTGTTTCTGTTTTTCTAACACATTTTAAAAAAAAGAATAATAAATTGGCTATTGTTGTTATTAACACCAACACCCTCCATCCCCCCTCCCAAATGCTGCATTTCCATCTGCCTCTGTTGGAGGCTGTCTGGATAAAGCCCCTGTGACTGGATCAATTCACCAATGTAACTGACTCACTGTCCCCTTCCATTGAGCAAAAAGGCGAGGGGAGCCTGTGGCACTTAGGGGCCACATTACCCGAGAAAACAGAAAGAGGCAGACATCCCATCTTATCAGAGAATGTTAGACAAGCTGCCTCAGTCGAGAAATCATCTGAAGATGCTGTCACAGCCCCAGGTCCTGGAAGTTCCCTATAAAGCAGGCTTGTGAGGCAAAGGAATTTCATTTGTGAAGGAGTTCTGACTTTGTGGGATGTTTGTTGCAGGAGAAGCGGATCATGTCCCTGGACTCTGCCAACACGCGGCTGATGAGTGCCCTGACACAAGTGAAGGAGCGCTACAGCATGCAAGTCCGCAATGGCATCTCCCCCACCAATCCCACCAAGCTTTCCATCACGGAGAATGGTGAATTCAAAAACAGCAGCTGCTAACTGGGCAGATGCTGCCAGCCACATCTCCCCAGGAGAAGGGCAGGAGGGAGCAGACTCAAGAAACCTTCAAGCCCCTCTTCCCCTTACAGGTTTACATAATGCTGCTAAAAAAAAACGGAAAAGAGAAAGACGATCTCTGAAAGGTGGGCTTAAATTCCCCACTCAAGGCCAGGAGAACTGGGCTCCAGAGAGCGAGTCCTTCCATATCACTGTGTAAATAGAGGGAGCTCTTGGGTCATGTACAGAAAATGCCGATGTAATATACCAAAAGGAAGTGAATACTGTAGATTTTTTTAATTATTGCTATTTTTATTATTATTATTTTTCTCTGGTTGAAAGCACTGCAGTCCTTGGAGGAGGAAGAGGGGAGTGTGAGTGCATGTGTGTTGTGGGTGAGAGAGAGATGAGCAGTGGGTTATATTAGACAGCAGCTCTATATATCAGGCTGACTGATACAAGTACATGAGTGGAGTGAAATAGTAGTGAAATGAATTCTGTAAGAAAACTCATTTGCTGGTTTTATTCCCCTCTTCTCTAGCTGTTCTTTACCTGAATGCAAACTCAATAGCAAACATTTTAGCAAGAAAATTGGCCCTTGCTGGATCCTGTACCTAATTTTGGTAGGATTCTGGCAGAAAATTGTCAGGTTTTTTGAACAAGGTAAAAACTCGGGGCAGCAAGCTTGTTTCCTTGCATTTGTACACAGTCAGGCTTCCCATCAGACAGCCAGAAGGAATCTGCAGCTTTTCAAGGTAGGATTCTTTTTCTTTTACCCCAGATCTAATGCAGTTTTATATTTTCCGTTTTGAGAATTTACCGACCTGTAAATACTTCTGTTTAAATTTCTATCCAGTCCCCACTTTATGAACCATGCAGTGGCTCCCTGAATTCAGTCTCTGCGCTCCTCCAGGAACAGTCAGGTTAGTGCTCTGAGGAAAGGGCTAACCAAAGGGTACCCGTGCCCAGCAAAGTAGGCTTCCTTATGCAAAATCTCCTGGTTTTATAGAGGATTTTTATGTTTTAACTCTTGTTCAATTTCACTATTTCAGCTACTAGCTTAGCCAGTCTAGCTCCAGCGAAAGATTCTTTCTGCACATTGTGTTAAAAGATCTTCCATTTACACTGAATTTTTCCTTTCTCTGGATACTTCAGAGGGGTTTTGGGGAAGTTCTGTACACACCATTTTTTTCTTAAGGAGTTTTGACTAAGCTTTCGTCTCCAGTTGCTTTCAGTTGTGTTTCACAGGCACATACTTCCAGGCTGTATGTGAATGCATATGTAATTACAAAGTGACCTTCTTGTGAAAGATAATGACATTCACAAACTGTAAAAGATTAACAGTAAATGACACAGTATTGTCAATTTTCATGATTTCATAAATGCTGCAATATTTAGTCTGAGAGGGTTTTTTTAAAACCCTGGATTCTAGACTCAAGCAACAGGGAGTAAATCTTCACTTTCGCTCTTTGCTGTACATTTCTAGCCCCCAGGCTATCAAAGGTATAAACAAGATAATTACAACAGCAATTGAAATTTTGAATTACAGAAATATACTAAGTGAGTATGATTAACCTTTCAAACATGCAATTAGAAATTGGAAGCATTGACTTCAAAACAAGAGAAAACCTCTAGAGGGTGCCTCACAGGCTTGCAACTAGAACAAGTTCATGAGGTGGCTGGGCAGGTACCTGGATGAAACAATATAGCTTGTGATGTGGAGAAGGTCAGAGCTGATGATCTGATTATCCTTTCTGGCCTTAGTTTCCAAATCTCTAAAATTGTACTACATCAAAAACGTAGGATTTTCTAAGCCTGTCTCTTGGCCTCCTGAAAGTGACCCATGTTGCCTTGAACATGAAGGATTGGCAATACTGAGAACCCAAATTCAGTGTCTGTTGTCAAGTCTGTTCTTTGGAAATGAATTAATCTCACCTCTGTGGGCAAATACAGCTTGTGACAGAGTATGTTATGTTAACTGTTCTGCCTGGTTATTGTGTTACGATAATGTCAGTTAAACGTCATCACACAAGTATGTCCCATTGCTGACTATGCATAAACACAGAGACCACATCTCCTGCACTGTTGGATGTATAAGAAAAATGTATATGTATGTATCTCTCATAGCAGGGTCTTCCAGAGAACACTTGTCTGCAGCAAGTTGGGATTTATATTTAATGCTTAGCTCTTTCAGATCAGAGCTTCTCTGGCTGCTCAAATGTGACTTGTACTACAGGCCGAGGGGCATCCCTGTCCCATCTTGGTTTATATGGCCGAGTCAGCAATGTCTGATGCATCTGGGGTTGTGCTCTGCATTTGCTCAGTAGCGATTACTTTTCCATACTTCCCAAACCGTCTTCCAGCTCTGGGTCATTGCTGACCTCTGATATTTTCTTCTTCAAACTGTGCCTTTCAGTTCCTCTTCCTCTCCTTCGTCCTTCACGCACCACAGCCATAGGCAGTCTATTGAGTTTGTATTAATCTATCTTGTGAATAGCTCTCTTTTACAAGAAACCTTTGCAAACAAGCTTTGTGTTGAGCATTTTTGTGTGTTCTTCCTCTCCCCTTTGCTATATACACAGCTTCATCGTGAGAGATTTGTTCCCCAAGATAGCCTTTTCAGATGGGTACATGTATTGCTCACTTATTACACTGTGTGAACAGTATAGGTGTTCTGTGACTGAGGCATGAGAGCATGTGGTCATAGGAATACATTGGCTATAACAAGGCAGAAGCAGATGTGTCATTCTGGTAGTGTCAGTCTAGCATTAATTTGGGAAATGCATTTTGCTGGAGCTCCCTGGCTTTCTGATAATCTATCAAAGACCACTGGCTGAGCTGCATGGTTTGATGCTGAAGACTCTGAGGTGTCTGCTTCAGTTTCTGCAGAGAAATGCAATAGGGGCAAAATTTCAGATCTGATTTTTAGGGGGGAAATAATACCTGCCCCAAGATTGATATGTTTTGGTGAGGTCTTCAGTAATGTGTCATTCTAACGATGTACCTTCTCCAGTGTATTTCTTAAGCTTGCAGAATGCTTGTAGGAAAAAGTTGCTATTCTGAAAGAGTCTGACCCATCAGTATTGTCCTCAGAGCTTGTTGCTAGGGTGGTTGTTTCTCTTCTCTTTCAGCTTCTACATGAAAGCATATTCCTCTAACTTCCACTGTAGAGAAGTTGCCTGATGGCCCAAAAGGGGGTGAAGGTTGCAGACTCACAGTGCTGCAAAACTAAAATTGATTAGCTGCAGAACACCACTTTGTGCTCCTGACTTCTGCAGGCAGCTGTCTCTCCTCATTTGTTACCAAGCAGCTTTCTAGAGGAATATTAAGCCGCCTCAAGCTGATAACATGTGAAAATGCCAGCTTCTATTTTGTCTAGTCTGATAAAACCACATGGCAGCCAAAAGGTCGATCTATTTTGAAGCAAGAGCCCTAACGGGGCCTGATCAGTTTTGGTTTAAAACTAGTAGCCAGTGGGTTTCTGCAGCAATGGGAGAAGTAGTAAATAGCATGAGGTCTGATGATGAGCATTATAGACATTAGTTTTTGGTTCATACTTAAAGCAACTGCGTCGGGCTGTGTTTAATGCTGCTGCAAGGAACTACTGCTCTCGTTTGGGAACAGCTGTAGTACAGGAAAAATTTAATAGCCTGTAGGAGTAATACTCGTGTAGACTGAAACAGGAAACTCACCCCATCCTGGCACCTCAGTCCTTGCTGGTCCCATTACTCTATGCTGTTCTGGGATGATTCTTCCCAGGTTTCAGAGTTCTCAGTAGAAGCCCACAGCCAGCATTGTGGGGCAGGGAAATGGAGCAGTGTTTTGTAGCCCTGTGACCTTTGACTGTGTTGTATGTAGTGTCTGCAGAGTGTGTGAAGAGCAGAGGTGACCAGAATGACATGGAATAGACACTAATGGAGAAGAGAGGAAGCATGGCCCAGGAATGACATTCTGTAAATGCCTGTTCTTTGCAACTCTAGGTATTTTGACCTGTTGGGGCTTTTTTTTCTTGAAGGGAAGTAGACAAATTTCATGTTCAGGAATTACCAAGTGTTACTTCACTGGTGTGTTAGAAATAGGCAGCTATGCATAAAAGCACAGACTCATACAGCTACACATTTTGCAACATTGCTCTCCAGTGGCATAACTCAGGCAGGGGATCCAGAGGAGTGTGGAAAGGGATGTGTATATTTTCTAGTTAAAGGATATGAGGTGTATCCAGTAATAAATCCTGTATCCATCTAATAAGTTGTCCAAGAAATGGGTTTTATGTTCTTGCAATTGCTTTGGATTGGCTTAGACTTTTTTTTTTTTTACATGATAGATTAATTTCATGTTTTAATGCTTGGTTAAACCCACCAGCTTTTAACTTCATCTGAAAACTCAATGACTGAAGTCCATCAATTTTACAGCAGTGCCCATGGAATGTCTCAGCAATACTTACCTGCTAAGGTCACCGTGTATGGATGGATTCTGTTTGTGTTCTGCAAAAATGTCGTTGTTCCTGAGAATGATTCCTGTCAGGATTGAACTGTTAAATGTATTTCCATCAGTGATCAGCATGGCCAGCCGCAGGTATCCAGCTGTGCCTGGCAGAGCAAAAAGGGTTAAATTCAGGCTAATGCTTTTAGGTATTTCCTTCTCCACAGTAAGTTAACTCCCATGAGAGTGAGCATGTCATTACAGATCATGCCTGCCAGGAATCCTACCTGTAAAAATAGATTTTCTGTCTCAAGGGCCTTAAAAAGAGTGTTACTGCACAGAACTGTTTTACAATGATAGCTCTAAATAATTTATTTTTTATTTCAACAGAGTACACCTTAAAAAGTAATAAACTTGTTTTTCAAGCCGTATTTTTATGCTAGTAGCACTGGACTGTTTGGTCTCTGAGATCCATTTCTGCATTTCATTGCCTGGGTTTGTTCTAAAGAAGATTTATTTTTGTTCTGTGAATAATTTTTGAAGGTTCTTGTAATATGTACAGATATAGATACATTTGAGGTCTTTTATTGCTATTCATACAAAGAATACAAATAAACTTTAACTTTAAACACTTTTGACTCGGTAAACCTGCGCCGATTTAAAATTCTGCTCTTCTGCTCTCAAGTTGTGCTTGCATCTTGTGTAGCTTCAGAGGGTGGAGGGAAACTCAGACAGTCTAACTTCATGTTTGGGACAGAGTAGCTCCCATTTGGCATTTGGAGATACCACGGGGGTCCAGGCAGAGCAGCAGAATTAATTCCTTTCCCCTGTCTGGGTGTTTAGCTGGGGTGCGTGTCCAGCACGGGTCCCAGCGCTTCCTTCCAGAGCTCGTCCTCCCTGGGCTTTCTGAAGCAGTCTGCTTGCTGGGAAACAGCTGGTGTTGTGGAGTGAGAGAGCGACAAGCTGTGGAGACACGGAGAATTGCTCTCCGCTTCTTTCAGGCATGGGATTTCTTGGGTAATAGTAACATCTGAAACGGTAAGAAGAGAGTTACCGTGTATTAATTAATGTGCTTATTCCTCTCATGCCAGGCCAGTGAATGCCATCAGCCCAGTTTTCATGTTCAGTCAATTCCTAATTTACAGGTTCTCATGCACAAGCCCAAAGCTACAGTGTTTGAGACATACGCATGCAAAACTATTTATTTACAGATTCACATAAAATGCTGGATTCTAAGCAATTTATATTTATTCTTTATACATGTATGAAATCTTATATATAATGAGTGGGAAAATCTTTCATATTGAACTTACTGAATATAAAATCTGTACTCCAGGGGATGTTTTGCTTGAAGTCTTTTATTTTCGTTTCACATTAATTATTTTTTTTCCATAGCTTTGAAGCCTGCAAAATACACACAGCAAACATTCAGCTGTTAACTGTGTGCCTCCACCCTGGCCCTACGCTTTGTTCTGTTCAGGTCCCCTGCATGTTCTGCCTTGTTCTTGCTTAGGCTGTAAGTTTTTCACTCCGAGAGTTGCCTTCCTGCATGTTTGTACAGAACACAAAAGAGCCGGTGCCTGATGCTTCTGGCAGCACAAAGGGTGCCTCTGAAGGAGATGGATCTGCAGATTCCCACACCTGTGTCCTGTCCATGCTCAGCACCCACCCTGCAGAGTCACCTGCTCCTCTGTGGTAGTGCTGAGCACTGCCAGATGTGAACAGGCCAGGCAGAGACCGGTGAGAAGACGAACAGGATGGGGTGTGGACCTATCAGGCAGCAGGGTTGGGGGGAAGGCAGAGATAGATAACCAGTGGGTGTGCTGAGCTGAAGTAGAGGGAGGATGGTGAGGAGCACTGCATAAATAGCAGTGGCGCTGGGACAGTACAGTCAAAGCTGTGGGAAGTCCTGTGTGACTGCCCTGAAACAGCTGATACTCAAGTGTTCTATCCTGCTGAGGATGTTGAATCCCACTTTGCCTTGGATTTGCCTCCTTACTTCTACTGTGTAAAACCCTTCTATGTAAGGCCATGTGAATTATTCTCCTATTTCCAGCCATTCTGGACAAAGCACATGGGGCTCTGGAGCATATCCTCATCACTCCTGCAGTTCGTCCACTCCAGCTGGGAACTTTCTTTGGAGAAGCTCCCCTCAAAGAGTACTCCTGGCCAAAGGATGCACGTGTAAAATCTTTGATGATTTCTTGTATGCAATAATGCAGCAGCCGCTGCTTAAATCCATTAGCAGGTGGAATACCAATTTGCTTACACTGAGATATGAGTCTCATGAGAAGAGAGACCTTGCTCTGACTAAAATCTGTCTCATGTTGCTGTCCTTCACCTTTCTCCTGGTCCCACAGATTAAATATCCTCATGTCTCCAGGAGATGTATCAAATTCCTGCTTTTTGCTGTGAGAGTTTGATCAAATATCTTGATTGTAGGCATGAAACCTGGCTACCTGTCAGTTCTTCCTGCAGGGAGTGTGAATACTTTGTCCTTACTCAGCTCCATAGGAACACGTAGTCCTGCTGGTGTGACTGGAAACA
Source organism: Myiopsitta monachus (assembly GCA_017639245.1). Lineage (NCBI taxonomy): Eukaryota > Metazoa > Chordata > Aves > Psittaciformes > Psittacidae > Myiopsitta > Myiopsitta monachus. The sequence continues at coordinate 41,621,708 of CM029923.1, forward strand.
TGAGTTCTGTGGAACTGAACCCACTTTTCCGTACACCCACTTAGCCCTGCTCAGCAGCAGAGCAGCCTTGGCTGAAATAGAGGAAATTATGATCAATAATGCAGACTTCAGGGTAGCTTCCAGGAGCAGGGCACTCAGGATAGATGTTCCCTGCACCCTCCAGGTTCTTCCAGCTTTTATGTTACACTACATCCTAAGGCCATTCATTGTGCTGCTGTTTGGGAGAAGGGGGATCATGAGGGACAGATACCTAGTATTGACACCAGGAGTGAAGGATGATACAGTGATGACAGAAGCTAATGCAGAATGAAACGTGATCTGCATAGAGATGAGTGACTTTTCTCTCCCCCTTTTCTCCACTGTCCAGGCTTCTAGTTGCAGCAGGATACAGATATCGAGAGCAGTTCCTATTCCGCTTGGCAAGGAGGAAGTCCTGCATGCAGTGAAGGAGGAAGAGTTACAGCTGAATTGCAAGCTCCATTTGTTCACCCTTTGTTGCTCCTTTCCCTACCTACACCCAGCTCACCTCAGCCAAATAACATGCAGGTGCCATACTGGACACTAACGGAAATTACTGATTTATGAACTATTACTGTAGGAGCAGCTGTTCTATTGATGGGAGCTACTTCCTGCCCCCCTAAATTACCTGTTGGTTTATACTCTCCTGTTCTTCAGAGTCACATGGGCAAAAATCTGTTTCCAGAATTAGGAGCCCAGTATATTTACAAGCAAATATGAACACTACTGAACATAACCAAATGAATGCAGAGTACCACATGGGATGTGGTAGTTTGCAGGGACAGTCCCTCCTAGGAGTATGTGCAATGCTAGTGTGTAACTTGTTAAACGCTAGAAGGCTGACAGAGGTGGCTGCACAGAAGCGCTGGCTTTGAATATATAGGTGCAAACTAGACTTGTTGGGAAAGGAAGCTGAGCACACTAAAGCTGTGGTAGATACCTGCCTATGAGATGGTTGTGTGAAACAGCAGCCTGCCGTCTGTGGAAACTCTGGGCTGGAGGTTCAGCATCAGTGCTGCTTCAGATGTTATACCCCTTCTTTGCATTGGTTGAGGTAGGAGGAAAGGTTCATCTCTTCGGGAGTTGTAGAAAAGAGGAGGTTGAACAAGACCCCATGTAGTAGAGCACAGAGTGGATAATAGGGTGGCAAGAGCTCATTAAAGGTTCAGACATTTCTGTGAGGCCTCGGCAAGATAGGTAAGAACAGCTGGCTGCCCACCCTACATGCAGTGGCTGCAGAAGCAGTTTCCATCTGAAGAAGCTGGTTTTGTCTCCATGGAAAGGTCTGTGTAGAAGTAGCATGGCTGAGTGCTTGGGTCAACCTCCCTGGATCTGGGACCTGGCACTGGGGAAGGAGGGAAGAGAAATTCACTGGCTGCTGTCTTCCCCTTCCTTAGAAGGCAAGCCTTCCCTGACAGAGCCGCAGGCGCTGTTCCCCTGCTCTGGCAGGTAGCCTGACTGTGACACCCCCTGCACATTCAGCAGCTGACCTGTGTGCAGAAAATGGTTTTGCAGAGCCAGCATTGTCTCTGTAAGGAGACTTGTCCTTACCGGGGACGCTAACTAGGGAAGTCCTCTAAAAACCTACTTTCTAAAGGCCTTGAAATGACACTGCGTGGGTTTCAGTTCTCATCACAGTCAGAGAATTGACTTCGGCCTCCAAATTAGCTGAAATGCATGGGAACACACATCGCCTTTTGCCACAGGGCCTTGCCCTTTAGCTCATACCTCAAATGTGTGTCCCTTTTCCCCTTTACCTCAGGGGTGGTTACATTGTTTGTGTTTCATTCTTTAAAGTTTTGCTTTCTAGCAGTGTGTGCTAGTGCCTTCAGCGTCTTCAAAGGATTCTGTTCAGGACTCAGGACTTCCCTGGTGGGAGGACAATGAAAGAGGAGGAATGACTTCACTTTCCCGGTTAGTAATAGAAGCCACTGCAAAATTTTCTTTCATATTGTTGGATCTTTTTAGGATCAGGAATCACTGCGGAACTTAGACCTGATCAAGACTTTCATAATTGGGGATTAAGTGGAGCACTGCCTTTCAGCTTTTTCTCCATCATTGGAAAACTCTGAATGGTAGCTCCGTGCTATGCCAGCATCTGTGCATTGCTGGGGTGCATTCAGAAAGTCATTGCTACAGCAACAAATAAGGCTAAATAAAAGCTAGTAAAATGCACAGTGTCTCTGCTGGGGTTGACTGAAGGGCAGAGATTGTTGCTCCCTCAGTGACATCCTTTTTGTTGTGAGATTTATTTTTTTCTTGAAAGAAATACATTCCCTGTGGGCAGGCTCCAGATTGTGGCTTTGGCGAAACTGGGAGCTTGAAGCAGAAAGTCCATCTGCCCCACCTGCTGACTTGACAACTGTGAGGCTGGAATAAGATGTGTGCCAAAAAGGGAAAGATGGACAGGCCTAGGAGGCACACGGCCCCGCGCACGGTTCACCATTGCGTGTGCAGTAGTGCTCTGTGCAGTAATGGCTGATGTGTTTCTATGAGACTTCTGCTGATGCAGTGGTGGTCTAACAGCAGCTAGGAAATGTTCCTGAAGGGTGGGATGGGTTTTTTTTTCTGTAATAACTGTCCTCTAGAGAGTTACCATAATACTGCAGGTATTAACGGTCCCACCTGTAAGCAAAGCTTTTCCTACCCTGGTCAGGGACAGAAGCTGAGTGTTAGCTGTTAGAATGAGGTGGCACTGGAGGAGTCTCTGAAGAGCAGGCATCAGTTATCTCATAGGTCAGAAATCCTGGGTAAAAAGAGCTATTTACCGTCCCAGTGCTGATAGGAGCTTTTCAAGTGCCAGTCAGAACTACTGAAATTATCCCATTAGCCACTGGCTGCTGGGACCCCCAAGCGCAGATTACAGACACACCTAAATGAAGCTGAGTGGCAGACCCAGAGCTGACTTACACTGACGCTTGTGTCACATCACCCAGCATAGCTGCTGAGCTCTGCCTGCTCAGCCCCAGACAGGAGTGGCTGCAGTGCTTTGGGTCAGAGTTGGGTGGAATGAGCTGACAGGAACGCATCTGGGGATCCCCACCTGCCTGCACCAGCAGCTATGGGCAGGCCCCTCACACTGACTGTGTCTGTCTGCCATGAGTAGCAGCCCTTGTGTTCAAAGACAAAAGGTAAGAAACTAAACTGTGCCACTGAGGTTTGTCCCCTTGATTAGTCCTTGGCTCAAAAATACTTGAGCATCTGTGGGCTCATCAGAATGACAGCCCAAAGGTCTCACATCAGGTGATAATGAGCATGGAGGAGTCCAATGATATGGAATCTGCTTGACTCAGAACTGGTTCCAGCCCAGTTTGTGGCAAGCTGGCTGCTTTCCCCGTGGGAAATGTCACCCCAGCAGCTGGAGGGAAGAATTTGGTGAGTCAGGAGTCTTGGAGGTATTATTTCAACGCAACTGAAGGTTGGAATTCCTGCATGTGAGGTTTGACATTTTCATCGTCAAGACTCTGCATGGAACTTGCAAGGTTTTGATTTCATTTAATGCACACATAAGTGGCTGTGTAGGTACATACCCCACTGGTGCCTGGTCACATGGCCATTCTTTCCTCATTTCTTCAGGTTCCCACTGCATTTTTTGGCTTGTAAGGGCCACAGCTATCAGAAGGGCTTCTACTTGAGTGAGTCTGGAATGAGTTTGATAAATGAATCTTATGCATGCATGACAAGAACACACTCATTGCTACAGGTGTTTCTTTAACCACTGCTCCCTTATCAGCGTGAAAAACAAGTATATTGAGTTATCTTGGGCAAATACACTTGTGCAGATGCTGGGAGGAGAGCTACCCATCTTATCAGCAAACTGGTTCAAGGATAACATTTGCAATTCAGTTCGCTTTGAATTGCTGTCCGTAAAATGCTCATCTGTCCTGACAGCCTTAGGCCATCCCTGCTAACTCGCTCCTGTCCTCTCTGAGACCAGATCAAGATCTGTCACTGTGACAAAGTCCACGTAGACTTCCAGCACACACGGCCCTCTAAATTGTGTCCTGAAGTGGTGAGATCATCAGAAGGGGGGCAAAGCAGATGTTGATTAAATAAATAACAACTCTCTCCTTCCCACCCACAGACCACTCTGAAATACACGTCTTACAGAAGTGGTATCTATTAGGATAAGTTAGCTAATGATTAACAGCTGTGCAATAATGCACTGCTGATGTAAATAGCTTAAAATGAGGAGTGCATGCACCACAATAATAATAAGCTTTCGTCATATCAGTGTGGATGAATTGGACAAACCATGCTGAGAATTAAAGGGCACCTCAATCCCTGCTCTTACAGAGAGAAAAACAGCCTATAGCAGCAGCAGGCTTTTGTGTAGGGGAAGCCCATCTAGTAGGAACTTTGATAAAGGATTGTTCTTAGACTGGCAAGTAATGACCATACAGTGCTGTGGTTTCCAGTCACTCTGAACTTGGGCTTTTAGGAACCAATAGATACCCAACATTCACGCTGACCTCCCTTTTCCTCCCACTTTACTTCTGCTCCTCAGCTCTTTTGTGTTGTTTGAGGAGATATCCTAGGAATAAGGACAAATGGAAAAACATGGACGGAACCTGCATAAAACTGTTTGGGGTGAAAGGTCAGAAAAAAAGAGCTTCCCAACGCCAGAGAACAAAAATCTCCTAAAAACACTGCGCAGAGAATGGCTACATTAGGAAGAAAGATTTTCTTGCTGTGGGAGATGAAGGAAGATCTTCTGCAAGCATCACTTTCCCAATTCCAGAGTCTAATCCAAGCACAATAAAACACTGTACCACCACAGGCCACAGGGAAAGCAGCCACAATCTTTAATATGTGCTTCGTATCACTGGGAGGAATTTTGAGTGGGCTTGAACAGTTCTGTTTAGATGGTCCCTGGATGATGCAGTGCCTCCTGGGTGCTCTAGCTGGGCTGGAGATCTGACCCACAAGCGTAGGAGCATTTGTCCCAGGGATGCAGCACACTTAGCCCAGCTGCTTTGTACACTCCTTTCTTGCTGATACTGGAGAAGCTGTGCTGTCCTCCCAAGGTGTTTGCTGAATTTGATGTTATAATTAATGATTAGCTGTGTAGAAATCCATGATGGAATCCCACCTGGCCTGTCTGCCACTGAGCAGTAGGCATCGCAAAGCTGTTCTGCATGTAACCATGCAAACCATGCTGGAACTGTGGGAACACAATGCAATTTGCACCTCCTCTGAAGGGAGGGAAATTTGTTATCCCTACTGGATACTTTAATTTCTCCTGTGTGCTCCAAGTCAACAGAAATCCCAAGGAGACTGAACTGCACAGTCACATAGGCTGGATTATTCACTCACTGGAAGCAGGGCTAAAAGGAGTCTCGGCCAACATTTCAAAGGGTGCTAATTGCCCTGGGAATGTTATCTGCGTATTTAGGTGCATTATTTAAAGGGGGCAGGATCCTGTGAAGATTGGCCCTTGCAGCTCAGCCCAAATTGTGTGCTAGGCAAGCAGGACAAATCCTGTCCTGCATGGAACAAGTTTATCTGCATCTGAAGATTTTAATAGTATGTTCCCAGCAGAGGCTTTATGGGGCTTACCTTTACTTCAGGCTAAGCTACATCACAGTGACATCCACATGGGAATTTGGTATATTTGTTCCCTTCTGAGGCTCTCAGTTTGCCAGGAACAGAAAATCAACAGAGAAGCCAAATTTTGTTCGTGACTGTAGGCTGCAAATTGTGGAGGTAAGAAATTGGGTAAGACATGCACCTTCCCCAGTCACTGTCTTTCCTGCTGGTGCCTCTATTGTTAAGCACGGGTCTCTGCATCCAGAAGAGCCCCCTGCAGAGTTGAAGGCAGACAAGAATAGTGCTGTAATAGTGCTCCAGAAGAGCCCCCTGAGCTCAGCTCTGACTGAGACATTAGTGGGTTTAAAGCACAAATTTATCATAGCCACCAGAGCATGCAGAATTGAGATGACATGAACAAATCCAAAATGATACTACATTTTCCTTGCAGCCTTGAGCACACAGCTTTGGCTGTTGTGAGTAGAAAACCTTTATGTTCAGTTCATAGAATCATAGAATGGTTTGGGTTGGAATATCTAGTTCCACCTCCACAGGCAGGGACACCTTCCACTACATCATGTTGCTCAAAGCCCCATCCAACCTGGCCTTGAACACTTCCATGTGGCTTCCATGGGCAGCCACAGCTTCTCTGGGCAGCCCCTGCCAGTGCCTCACTGCCCTCACAAGAACTTCTTCCGTAATCTCACCACCATAAAGAATTTACTCCTAATGTCTAATCTGAATCTCCCCTCTGTCAGTTTAAAGCCATTGCCCCTCGTCCAATCACTACATGCTCTTATAAAAAGCCCCTCTCCAGATTTCTTGTAGGCCCTGTTTAGGCACTGGAAGCTCCTCTAAGGTCTCCCCAGAGCCTTCTCTTCTCCAGGCCTGAACAATTGCAACTGTCAGTTCAACAGAACATTGGAGGAAGCTGTTTCTGTAATGCTGGCTCTCAAACACTGAAAGCAGTTCTGTGTGCTCAGTCTTCCTGCTTCCAGAGCGGTGTAGTGTATTCACCAGGTAATCTGGGGAGGAGCATTAGGTAGCCGCATTGCTGCTGTCTCACAGTGGCAGAAGCTGGGTCAAAGAGGCAACGTGACCTGCTCAGGATTGCACACAGCGAGTCAGTGTTTCCCGACACTTTTATTTGCCCGGTGCTGCATCTGTGTCCTCAGACACATCAGCTACCAGCTGAAGTCCCCCTGTGTCCACACTCAAGGCTTGTTTCATAGAATCATAGAATAGTTAGGGTTGGAAAGGACCTTAAGATCATCTAGTTCCAACCCCCTGCCATGGGCAGGGACACCTCACACTAAACCATGCCACCCAAGGCTCTGTCCAATCCGGCCTTGAACACTGCCAGCGATGGAGCATTCACAACTTCCCTGAGCAACCCATTCCAGTGCCTCACCACCCTTACAGTAAAGAATTTCTTCCTCATATCCAATCTAAACTTCCCCTGTTTAAGTCTGAACCCGTTACCCCTTGTCCTATCACTACAGTCCCTAATGAAGAGTCCCTTCCCAGCATCCTTATAGGCCCCCTTCAGAAGTAGGGCTCTGGTGTGTCCCACTCTCCTTGCTTTACATGGAGTGCAGCAACCCTACAGCCTGGCCCTCAACATCTGTTTCCACTTTTGGGCAGTGAAGACGATGTAGAGAGCAGCAGATCCAAATGGGATAGTGGGACTGCTGCCAGTTGAGGGGGAAGGTTTGGTCCATGCTGCATCTTTCCTTACAGCAGGTTAGAAATCATGAGCACTGGTTAAATTACTGCATCTTCCCTTCCTGTATTTAAAAACTGATTTGGAGAAAAATCCAGGAACAAACTTGCCAACAGAGTTTTCTAGTTGACAAGCAGGTATTCTTTATTACAGGCGCCGGGAGACACGGGGGATAGCTCCTCCTAACGTGTGTCCACCTATTGCTACACAAGCAGTCCTTATATAGCTACAGAGCATACATACATAGTCATGAGGCTATGTATGGATTATATCATTTTCCAGAAAGTTCCCCGCATGCGTACAGTAATGTGGTGGTGGTCTCTGAGGGTCGTTAACTTCTCCCAACAATCTTCATCACTGCTGGCAGCCTTTGAAGCACGCACAGTAGATGCTTATACCAGCTTAATCGGTTCGTTAGCACCGCAGACATAATAATCATCCCATCCTCCTGCTTATCAGTTAGCTTAACTGCAGCCTATCCTGGGCCCCTGCCTTTCCAGATACTCCCTATCTTTACGTCCTGTTCTTCCAGCCTGTTTTTCTTACACTCATTTTGTACTAAGGTCATAAAGGCCTAAACTATGTCAACTACAGCAGTTTATCTTGTACAAGGATTCTCCGCATGTTCTCTAGCTGTACTCTATTTCTTTTTCTGTGAATCATGCATCTCAGTAATTTTCCATTATTACTGTTACAAAGCCATCAAACTTAACATTACTTAAAATTGATTCTAAAGGTTTATATATTTCATTTTGTAATTTTTTTACCCCCCTTTGTCTCAAAACTGATTCAAATGATAGGAGAAGCTGGGGAAGAGATGGTGCACCATTAGGTGATTTTTCACAGGCAACTTGGGAACTGAATCTTCAATTGGATTGCGCTCTTAAGTGGTATGAATCTGGGTCCTTGATCCCTGACACACACCCCAAAGTGTATCCCAGGTAGAGAAAAGCTGGAAGGCCAAGAAGAGCACTGGTGGAAATTGCTGCAGTTCAGAGCATGTTCTGCCCCGTTTCTCCTGTGGCTGCCAACACTGGGAACCTCTAGTTCAGTTGCTGCTGCAAACCACACCCCAAGCAGACCTGGCCCCATTCCACCTCTCTCCTCTTCGCATTCCCTGGCATGTGAGCTTTAACAACTACATCTTTCATATTTGCATACAACTTCTGGATGCTTTTGGGCTGATAGAGTCATTTCAAAGGTCACGCTGAGTAGTGAAGTGCAGGGAATTTAAATAGATCTCTCTACCCCAAACACTTGAAGGAGAAATCACTCTGGTCTGGATACCAATCTGGTGCACGGAGAAGTATAACAGCATCGTGAAGCGCATCACGGTGACTGATGCAGTGGTTCAAAAATGAGGGCCACACAAAACTGATTTTTAGCTTCCATTGTCCTTCCCATGTCATGGTGCAGGTGGGAGGTATTTCCAGGAGAAAAAGCCCACAGTCTCAGTCACTGTGTTCTACAGATAACAGATTATACAGGCAGGAGATAGTGACCATAGAACCACACAGGGTTTGGAACACTTTTCTTTTGTTTCTTCCTTAACTCATGGATCTGCAGAATAGGGCTGGAACTCTTGCAAGGACTGAGACATCTGCTCCTTTTATCTCAAGGTAGGATGCAGGTGTTTAACTGCTCACAGTAAATCTAGCTTAATTATTTTTTCCAGGTATTAAAATGCCTTCAGCATTACAAGAAGTTTCTTGCGGGGGCAGCATTGGTGTCATGCTCTCCCATCCAGCCTGTTGTGCTTCAGTAGTGTCTGTTTTCAACCATTACCGTTCATGCAATGTCAAAGAAGTCACCATCACCTTTGTGGATATGCGGAAAATGGCAAAACCTCCTGTCTGTAGCAGCACTTCCATCCCCTGAAGCCGCACTTTTTGTGCGCTGCCCTGTATGCCACTATCTCTGCGCAGACATTACTTTTGTTTACCTGCCATGTTCTTGGCCTGCAGGCCTCTTTCACAGCAATTCTCCCCAACAGCGCAGCCTTCAGGTGCGTCTCAGTGCCTGCAGCAGTGATGTTTGAAGGTTGATGTTTCATGAAAATACCAAAGCATTTCTGCCCCTCGGCTTTATTGCCGGCTTCAGTAGAAGCTGGAGCTGTCTGGAGTGGGTTTTTTGCAGACCTGTTTGTTGCGGTCTAATAGCTATCTGCTTGGCAGCTTGATGCTTGTTTCTGTGCAGGGTTTGATCACTTAAGTGAAATACGATCTGTGCGTTTGGTCATCTGTGGAAGGTGAGGGCTCTGAATGGCGTCTTCTCCCTGAAAATTCTCCTGAGTACCAAAGGAATATTTGGAGCTGTGTCATCAGGCTGAGTTTGGCCAAAGATTTAATCAAAGGCCAGACACAAGGTGCTCGTGCTAGTGACAGAAGGGCAAAAGCCAAAATACTTCTCTTCTGTCTTCGCTGTGTAACATAGAAAAGGAAAGGCTGAAATAATAATTGTTCTGGCTGCACAGAGAATCCTTTCTTAGGAATTTGCCTGCCATGACCCTCATAGGTTTTGCTTTCTCTACACAGCATGGGGAAAAATCCCGTCCTTAGAAACAGAATTCCCACATTATAAAAATACTCTTAATTGACAAGAGTCCCCTAAACCACCAGCACTACTCAGGAGGGAGATGGGCACAGGCTGAGGGAGAAAAAGGGGTTATGTTTCACCACAGATGCTGCTGGTCTTGCGGTATACTCAAGGCATCTGATTAACATGTAAAAAGTCATCTTGGTTTTTCTTTATCCATAAATTGACAGACAACTGACTGAATCTGCCTGGTTTGGTGCAATGTTAGCAGCCATACCCATGCAGCTGGTTACCTGGATCCAGCCAGGGCAGAGGTTCCAAAGAAGACATACCAACTTGCCCAGGAAGGGTACACCTAAGCTCTCTCTCCTGGCTTAATTGCACACATAAATGCAGCTGTTAGAAATGTGCCCTCTGTGCACAAGGACAGGAGGCACTATTGACTGTGGTGTCATCAAGCAAGGCCTCAGAGCGCAAGAGCTGAAGGGGTCATGTTGCTTGGACAAAGAAAATGGACCCTTTGACAACTGAGTGTTATCTCAAAGTGCGGGGTTCCCAAACTGCCTTGGTTTGTGCTAGCAAGGGGGCAAATTTTCAGTTATTCTGACGATAAAATGCCCATTGAATTCAAGTCAGGGCAGTTCTGCTGCTTCCCTGTGGTGACAGAAGCAAGGCAGCGACAGAGGGCAGTGGCTGCAGCCAGAGCACAACCTTCTCTTTTAGGTTCCCTCAGGAACCCTCATTTTGCCTGTCCTGCACCACCCTCGTTTTCTCCACCTTCCTTCCACTTCATAGACTGACATTAAAACCTGTGAGCTAAAACCTGCATGAATTGGCTAATTCCCTTTCTCCTCAAAGTAAAACCACAGCAGTGCTTTACTCAGTGTATTGTACAAATTGTTACTGCATGCAAAACTGGCTTGATCTACTCCTGTCACTGATGAGCTGAAAATTTAAATAGCTGCCATAGAAGGCAGTGAAATTCTGGGTTTACAGGTTAGGGTTTGTGTGGGAGAAGGAAGCTTGCTGGATTTCTGTTCTTGTCCTTCAGGACATAATTTTCAAACCCTAAATGATGAATGTGACGTAGTTTGATAGCTAAACACATCCTATCCCTCTTGTGGTGAAAATGAGATTAGAATGAAGATAAATACGGGCTTCTTCATAGGTAAGAGAGAACATGCACAAGGGAATGCTTAAAGTGAATAGGTTTGGAAGCTTTTCAGACAGGAAAATATAACCCAGTTTTGCTTACACACAGCACACATTGGTTTAGAATATACTTAAGCCTTTGCATGTATTTTGGAGTATTTAGCTGAAAATGAAGCACTGCATCTAACCAGAATCTCATGGACGAATGCTACAGACTCAACACTTTGAAACATAAATACAACCACAATAATGATACTGACACAGGAGTGATGGGGTAAAAATGAGACACGCCTTCCAGAGAGTTCAGCAAGAGCATCCAGGGCAGGTAGGAAGAACAGGAACAGTGATGAGAAATGGAATAAAGGTTTCTAACACTTCACAGTTATACGCAGGACTTGAGCCCATCTAATCCAGAACCTGTTCCCCAGAGAGTCGCAAAGCAGAGTTTTGGTGCCGCCCAAAAAGTATAATGCATCCAGCTGATGGTGATACTCAGGGGTCTGTGGGGTGGGTGAGGTGATGGTCTCTGCCTGACCCTCACTTGTCACTAATTTTTGCCCTAGAGCTGAGATGCTGATGTGTATTTGAGCATTAATTATGTCAGATGTGAACTATTTAATTATTGGCCAACCAACAGAGCTGGAGCGGGCTTTGAATTTCTTTAAGGCCCTGACATTCAAACTGTAATGTTCATTTAAAGAGCCACCCTGTTCTTGAACTTGGACAGGAAAAATCCTTCCTTAAAAGCATCCCCAGTTCTAAACATGGTTTCAAGGGTTCTGTTGGAAAGCGGTGCCTCATCAGAGAACTAAAGGAAATAGTTAAAAGGCAGGCGTAGGAATTAGAAAAGAGAAGTTTCACATCTTAATCACCACCCAAGTCACTGCTGAGAGAGAGAGGAGGTCACGGTGTGCTGTGCTCAGCCAGCTGGTTATCGGGAAGCTCATTAGTGAAATGTTCAAAACTGCAAATGCGGACAAGGATGGTGATGGGTAACCTCAGGGTAAGGATTAACCCCCCGCGTTTGACGGCACAGGCAACAGGAAACAACACTCTTCGGGGCAGCGTCCAAGCAGAGGTCTGTAGGGTCTCGCCTTAAAAACACGCGGTTGCGCCTGGTGCGAGGAGCCCAGAGCAGGGGGACGCTTGGAAAAGCTCCTCGCTGCCACTGGGTGGAGCTGAAGCCCTTTTTGTTCCAACTGCTCCCGCCGTAACTTCTCTTTCGCAGGGAAAAGTCGGGAATCAGGCTTTACAGATCGATCTGGAGAGCTCATTGCACTGGTGACCTCATTCTTCTGGAAGGGGAGGTCAGTGAGTGGATGTCATGGGGGGATGGAGTTCTCCAACAGTGTGCAGTTGTTTGGACCTAGATGTCAGGCACAGCTAGGTCCTGTGATGAACTTGTGACACAATCAAGTCATATAAAATCATTGGTGTCTTCAAATGCCTGTGATAAACCAGCCAGGAGGCTCTGACCTGAAAAAGTGAAAAGGAAATACAGCTGAAAGAAACTTACCAGGGTGAGGAATGTGTCTGTTAAACAGTACTTTTCTTTGTTTCTCAATTTGGCTTTTTTGCTCTAAATGATTTTGAGTGACAGCACCGGGTCCATAAGGGACAAGATGGGAGCTTGGATCAGGACAGACAGAAGGAAAACAGAACTTGTTTTGAAAGTGAATTCTAAGCAGATGGGCTGGGCAGCAGGAGGGTGAGAGCCGTTGCCCAGATCACTTGTTCTTTGTCCTGTCCCGCTAACTTGGGCTCCAGTTCCCTGTTTTCCACCTGCAACCAGACTCCCTTTATCGCATTCTGATTTCTCCTCTCAGTGTTTTGCTAACTCCCCTTTTTTCCCACAGCTGGCTCAGGCCCGAGCCCAGTTTCCTGAAGCTGGGCCATTTGTGTGATGGCAGTTGAAGAGCATTCCACCTGTGCCTGTCCTCACTGCCCCTTCCCGGAGGGTGGCTGATGCACAGCGAAGGTGGCACGGAGGGCTGTGTTCTGTTCTGTCCAGACCACAGATCATCTCCTAGGCAAGCAGCTTACAACGCTAGTGAGCTGAGCTTCCTGAGATGTGGATCCTGGTGGTCAGGAGCTCCATTTAATGATCCCTGCTGGATTTTGCTATGGTGGGTGAACATCTCAATGCCTCACAGCTCTGAGAGCAGGGACTGGTGGCTTCAAGCTTTAGTACTACAAAGGTCTGCTGATACAGCTGTGCCAGAAACAGTTACAGGTGTAGATGTAACACTGTTCAGCAGCGTGTGGTTTTATTGCTTGGATTCAAGTTGCTCAGGCCATGAAAAGACATTGACAGCAACATCTGCAAACAGTTGTGACCACGGAAGACCTTATTCTCTTCCTGTGGCTTGCTACTGCTCTTGCGGAGGCTGCAGCCCCCTGTATGTGCAGGCAGAAGAGGCTGCGCTCCAGCTCATTTCAGGCAAGGTCCACGGGGTGATTTAAAGTGCTGATGAAGGCAGCTAGCGCTAACTCATCCACCTTTGTCCAAAGTGTGAGAGAATGTCTTTTGTTGGCCCAACCGCGGGGTGGTAACTCCAAGTGGGCAGATGCTGATGGACCGATGCTGTGAAGCAGAACATCTTCAGTCATCTCAGCCAGAAGGGCTAGGTGAGGGTGTCTGTCACCGGCCTCAGGAGATGGAACAGCTATTCTGGCAGACAAGCCCTTTCTGTTGGCCATGTTGGTAACAGGAAGCCCAGATGGCACAGCTCTGGTGGTACACATACAGCTGTGAAGATTCTATGGCATGGAAATACCCCTTGTTTTTACTTTTTAAGTCATTCTGAACATTTTTAAGATGTCTGAAGTTTTCCTGTTACACAGTAGTGCCCTGGCACACCCCTTACCAGTCTCACCTCCCTGCTTCTCTCGTCTCTTCTTTGTAGACCCATCTCAGAATCAGCACACACAGTACGCCCCATCCACTGAAGGCTTCTGGCCTCACCTGGCGCCACTCTTGTATGTATTAAACAAGTCAGACATTTTGGTCTGTCTTTCCCCTATATTTTTTGTGCTCTATCCTAGGTCACTGCTGATATAATTAGTGTAGACCAGCACAAAGAGTCATTAGATCATGACAAAAAATGCATGTGCAATACAGTTTACTGATTAAAACCAGTAGAAGGATCTTCTGATACCATAAACTTGCTTGTATATGTGGGTGGTGATGTGACTGTAGTCTTTGCATCTATACCCTGTCCCATGTGACGATGAAAAGGGATAATTATTACACTTGTTCATAATTGAGGAAGCTAAGCAGCAGCATCTGGAAATTAGGTGTTAATTTTACAAGATTTCAACAGAACGAGTAACGGTGAAAAATAGGTCAGGCAAAGTTACACTTTCGTCATTTCAGAGAGGGGAAAGAAGTATTTTTAGCAAGAAGAAAATGCTTTCCCTGCCCAGCTATGCAACACAAGTAGGTGCCCATAACAGATGAGCTTTATTACACGTGATTGCTCCAGGCCTGACAGACAACTGATGCTTTCTACCACCACCCCACAGGAGTGTCAGTGGGTCACAGCACACTGAAGCCCTGTGCTGGCAGTCTAGCTGCGATGATTCAGAGGGTCATCTTTATTTTCTCCTTTTGGCTGACAGGTATTGAAATTCCACAGGGCTGTGTTCTGGCAAGGATTTTAGTTCCTGATAGTAATTTTCCACAGTGAGCATCCTAAAACACTGTTTCCCAAAATTTATTTTTCTGTGCTTTCAGTACTGAAGGAAAAGTACACGTACATACCTGGTGAGACAACAACGGGATGCTAGCGCTGCGGAAAGTTTGTCCTGGTATACAATTGAATAGAATAATCATAGAATCATATGAATGAGAATCATAGAATGGGCTATGACAGATACAGTTCTAAAAAGAGTTGTCTGTGCTGCCTATTCTGCCGTAGCTGGAGTATTTCTCTCTTTCAGTTTCTAATTCCCCCATCTCCCTTCAGGCTGACAACATGGATCATGGGTCTTTAAATTGCTTTCAAGGAGCATTATTATTGTTTGTATTTAAGAACGCTATTTAAAACAGGAAGCCAAGTGAAGAGCTGTGACACACAGGGTGTGTAGGTTTGGCATCTCTCAATAGTAATAGCCGTTAAAAAGCAAAATTTGTATTTTTGCAAATGTGATATTACAATTCCTAGCCAAGGAAAGACCATTTTTAAAATGAAACATCTATGCTCGTAAACTGCTCCATTACTTTTCAGTATATAGCGGTACAATATGTATATAGCAACCCATTCATTGCTCTGCCTTAGGTGATTTTTTTTTTTCCTGGATAGCTTGAAGATCTTTGCAACTGTTCCTTTCGATATCTGTGGCCAGTGGGGCTCTTAGAAACGTGAACCACCAAACTGTGCATTACCAAACCGCTTACTATCAAAACAGGAGCTATATGTCTTCTTCACTCTGCATTCATCTCTGCACAGGAGAAGAATGTCCATCTCTGGAAAAGTAGTTGGGAGCACCTTCCAGGACACAGCAGACTCATCTTCTTATCAGTTGGATTAATTTTTATGGACATCAGGTGTTGGCTGGTCACTTATTTTTTTTAATTCCAAAGCATCCCATCAATATGAACTTTGTATGTATTTAAGTGCATGTAAGGTGAACATTTAGCCAAACAAAGACTTGGTCTTTGTCCCGAGTCCCGACTTGGTGTCGGCAGTGTACTAAGTGGTAGTAAGTTTTTATTCTTGAAATAAAAATAGGATAGCACAATGGCTGTAACTAGAGATCTCAAATGCAAATGGAGTGTGGAGGCAGACCAAGTTAAGAAGGTAAGCTAACTCCTATCATCTTTCCTATATAGGGGAGGGGACATTTTTCCTGGGGTAAAAGAACGCAGCATGGAAGTGTTTTCACTCTACCCCATCACTTAGTGCAATCCATAACTGCCTCAGGAGTTATATTCCCAGGCTCCGATAAGCTTCAGTCATTTTAGATATCACATTTGAATTTATCATATTGCTTTGTATTCTGGAAAGATGTAATAATGTTGGGTCATATTTCTAAAAACACACATTTTTGTGCAGATTTGGATTTTACTATGGGGAAGTATAAACCATTACAAGCTCCTGTATTTCACCTCTGATATGTGCTTTTACAGCCCCAGTTCCTCTGAGCAATAGGAAGTGTTCCTCTACACTACAGAAACCTCAGTTTTACATAGATGCTGGTGGGCAGGAATCCTGCTGGATGGGTCCCAACAAGCGTGTGTTTAAACCAATAGAGATCTTAGGGTTGTTTGTAAACCATACTGTTATTTCAGTACTATTGTGGGCCATTTATGATTCTGAGATGCCTCTTTTTAAGTTTCTGGAAAGAGTTGTGAGTGCAGCTCCTACAGCTTCTCTGTCAAGGGTGCACCGGAATGACTCTTTATCTGGAAATACCAGTATTCTTCAGTGGCCCCATGAAGGACCACTTCAGTACTGGCTGGTTTTACTGCCGTGGTACCATGAGCATTTTTTTTAATATGTTTTCTTACAGGATCCAAACAGTTAATTCATCCAGTCAATACCAATATTGTCTCTACAAAGTCTCACTTTAGTGTTTGGCCAGCCTCACTCCTCAGGTTAACTTTCAGTGCCAACAGGGCATGAATACCCTGGTACCTGTAATAACATAGTGTATTACTTCCTGAATGCATTATAGGCCCTTAAGCACTTAATCAAATTCCTTAGGATTATCTTCTGCATCCCCTTCTGGAGGCAGGTTTGTGTACCAATTTGATCATCTTTATCTGGGGAGTGCTTTTAACCTGAGCACATATGGGACTTTTTGTTCTGCTGTTACAAATCCTGCGGAGGTACATCTGCTCTTAGGAGCACAACTTGCCACATGCTCACATTTGAAAGAGTATTAGGGCTTCTTTTGTTTCAAACTAGGCTCCCAGCAATATTTTTATCCCCTTGTTTTAATTACTCCGCATTCCATTACAGTAGCTGTATTTCAGTTCATTCCAGCTCATTTATTACATGGTTATAAAGCTTTGGGTTTGTTTTTTTCTTTTTATTCTTCTACTTTGTAAACATTTTAGGATACCCAAGGAAAAATGGTATCTACCATAAACAGAGCATTTTTTGACTGTATGTTTATGCATTTGTTTTGGTCTGAAATTCCTTTCCAGTTTGTAGTGAGTGCAATGCATTACTGCAGATTCCTTGCTTTTGGCAGGCGTGACTTGAGCCCCTTGTATGGATCCCTTCCCATGTGTTACAATTTTTTTTAACTTCCATTGCAAATAAAACTTTTTCCCTCTGTTTAACTGCCCTTACATTCTGCCTTCAACACGAGTGCATGTTTTTAATCAGAAACACCGTCCTTCTCTTAGTTCTTGTGAAATACTTCTGTATGGAATTGCTGCAGCCACCAAATGTGCTCTGTTCTTAGCTGCGTCCAGCTTGCTGTTGCAGCAACAGTTACTCCTTATGCCTGTATGTGGCAAGATCTGAGTCAACAGGAAATGTGGCATTGTATGTAGTACTCTACACATCGCTGGCAACTTTAACCCTTTTTATCAAGAAAGGTGGAAAAGTGAGTGGTAAGATGTAAATGTAAAAGGACCAAAATGTATGCTTTCAAAATAGTGCAATAACTTCTATAAACGAGACAATTGCACTGAGGTATTATCCATCTTAAAGTCTCATTACTTCTAGATAGTCCATCTTATCAAATTCCTTCTTCATTTCTCCTACGATATTTTTCTTGTGCCAGACTTCTCTCTGTCACATGAAGGGCATGCAGCTAGCAGGTTAGACCTCTTACATTGAGGAGATGACTCTTGCTACTACCTCAGGTGGGATGAACAAGTGTGCTCTCTCCATGTGCTTTAAACTGTAAAAAAATCCAGCAAATAATCACAAGTTGTTCATTTCACTTCACATCAGTGAACTGATAATTCCTATATACAAACACAGACTTTTTTGGGTTATGCAACTTTTATCTGAAATTACTTGTATCTCCTATGATTCTACGATCATAGCAATGGGGCCAGATTAGAGTACATGGCAAACACAGAACTAGCCCAATAAATAAACTTGTTTTGCAAATCAAAAATCTAGTTTGTTTCTTGAGCACCAGCATATCTTCTAAGGCTATTTGTAATTGCAGTTGCATAGCCAAGTTAAAACGGGGCTAATAAAATACAGCTGGGTTAAAGTCTATCAAATAACATACAGCTCGGTTAAAGGCCATCAATTACCATAGAGCTTCAAGATCATCTGAAGGCCTAATCTTGCTGTGTTATGATTATGTATTTCCTTCTCGGTTGTTTTGTTTCGTCTAACTTTTAAAACATAGTTTATCATTAAAAGAATAATAAATTAAGGAATCCTTCTGCTTCTAAGAGGTTATCCACTGTCAGAAGCCACCACATCCATCAACTGTCATGATTTTGAGCCATACAGACCTTCAAGGAAGACCACTTCTGGATCAAGTTTAGAGATGCTTTGACATTTTTCTGGTTTTATAGATTCCAGCTATTTGAATATAAGCTTTTATTTTGTTTTAAAAATACAGGAGAAATTTAGATAACGGAAACTTTTGTTGATATTCATGATTGTACTTTTCTCCACAACAAGCAATCAATCATTGAAATCTGGGTTAACCCAAACTGGAAAACTCACAGGAATGGCCCACATAGTATAAAATCCACTCTGTACCCTTTCCTCTAAGTTAAGCATGGCGTAGTCCCAATTGTGTGGATTCTTCAATAAGGGAATGGATCCTGTGAAATCTTTAAGAGTCAATTATCTCTGAAACCTAGGCTAGATAAAGCATAGTAACCTGTATGATGATTCAAGAGTTTGGAAGAGAAAACCAGTAGCAAATTCCTTCCAAATCTGAACTGTTAGCTGTGTTAACAGTCAGAGTAGGCAAGGGCACTAGTCTTCAATTGTGAACTTACTCAGTAAAACTGCAAGGACTCTGGGTCCTTTACTGTTGCCTGACTCCAGAATATTCATATTCCTCTTTCCTAATACCATTCTGTGAAAATCGTGGAAAATGTTATAGCTTCCCAAAACAAAAGCTGCAAAAGCCGTCAGAGACATATACCACCTCTTTCTTTCTGGTAACATTAAAATAAGAAGCCAGACATTGCCAGGTATTTTTACAGGAGTTTCTGTAACCTTAATGGCCATGTCCTGGCCCTGCCGAAGTCACATAGCTGGGTTTACACTCTGCTAAACACAGGTCTGAGCCTGCATTTAAGCTCAGACTCGCCTCTGAAGTTCAGTGTTTACACATTAGACTGTGTTCGGGAATAAAGCTTTGTCTGATCTCTTACACACTAGCAGAGTATTTTAGTGCAGGCCTGGGCTGTCACTCCTCTGCCAGTCATAAGCAGTTGAGCTGATGTTGAGACCGCAGCAGACTTCCCAGCCTGGATTCTTTGTCAACACAGGTAGTTGTTTTCCATTTCCACCCAGCTAGGCTAGCAGCTAGCCACATGCAAAGATGACATGTGGGAAGTAGAGCTCAGCAGGGGTAATCCTGCCCTCAGACCCTCTAGTATTACAGCACAAAGCCAAGCAGTTCTAAAGCTGTTTGGCTGTAAAAGGAATTCCCAGGTGTCAGGAGAGCCCTGGAAAAAGGGTACAGCTGTGTAGACAGCTGAGAATTACCCTCATCCCTCCCCCCAATACAGGAAAGGACAGGCAGTGGAAAGGGCATGGCTGAAGAATGGCTTCATTCTGCAGATCCCCTGGGGCCACTGCAGCTAAAACAAGTTTAATTTGCTCCTTGAGCCCCATCTGTCGTCTGGGACACAAGGAATAGAGTTACCCCTGAGCAGTCTATCTGTTCTCTGTGGGGATAGACTGGGTGATGAGCCTGAGGTGTCCAGACAAGCACACTGAGCTGCCACTGGACTTTGCTATGCTCTGATTTTGTTCAGCAGCAAAGCATTGCTATGCCAAAGGGTTCTGAGGCAGAAAATTCTTCCTCAGTGCCCAGCCTGCTCCTCCGAGTGGAGAGGAGAGGGATACTGATGGGACATGATGAGCTACCCACTGAAATGCAACTGATGGGCCAGGTATGAGACATACAAACTCTAGTGGCCTCTTTAACTAACAAGCTCAAAACCTTATCAACTTATATGGAATTGGAAAATGAATTGTGTCACCACAGTGATGAATGATCTGTGAGACAGTTTTGTTGTTTAGAGTCCAAGTACTGTCTGCATTCATTTTCTGGCAAATGTTACACATTTGCATGGATAATTCTTCAGCCTTTATTTGAGCGTTTCAAGTATGGCTTCCTTTCTTATTTGTGCTACTGAATCCCTAGTTGCAAATAAAGCTGATAAAAAATAACAGTCGGTGATGCAGTTCACAGATGTGAACTGCAAATGGTGATGTGTATATCCACGTGTCTTCCTAAAGCGCCACAATACATAGCATACAACTGCCATCTACATGAATGTACCTATAACACATTGAGAGAAAGATGCAATAATTAAAATTACTTTCTGTTTAGAAGTATTGCGATAAAAATCAGATAACTGAAGTATTAAATGCAGCACACTCCAAAGACTATAAAACATACATTACTACATTTAGTAGGTACTTAAGTGTAAGAATCGGATTTTTTGTAATAATTTCCTGCATCCCTTCAAATGCTTTTAACGTACTCTGGGATAAGTAAGCTTCAGGGAAGTGATGCAGATATTAGAGTTTACAGAGCTGCTTATGTGCTGAGTATACCAAATGCTGTAAGCAATGCAGTTCTGAGTGTTTTGGTTCTTACTGAAACTTCCTCAGGCAAACAAAGGGTCATAGCAAGTTTCTTCTTGGTTAAAATGAAAAACTCTTATATTATCTGGCTTTATGTTTGATCAGGAGCCATTTATGTACATGTTCTAACAGACTTAGAGTATTGATTTCCAGAGATCTATTCACCAGGGCCCTGTTAGTATTGTTTGTAAACTGGTGCCATAGCCTTGGCTAAGACATGATAACTAGCCAAGTGCATTTACTCACCTTGTTACAAAATTAAATGAAGTGGATTAGATTAAACCACCTTCACTGGCTAACTTGTTTTGCTGTATTAACACAAAAATTGTAATTACCAGTAACAAATTTTCCCATGAAAAATCTATTTGTGCACATGGCAATCATCAGAATAATTGTATTAAAGACAGCTTACTGAGAAAATTAGTAAGAATTAAGGTACATATTTGGGTAATTCCAAAAGAATTAATAGAGAGGAAGATTGCTTTTAATTAAGATTCTATCGATATTGGCTTCCTAAAAAATTATCTAGCTTTCCATGTCCCATTGCAGTATACATTATGTTAGCTGCAATGGAGGATCCTATTTCAAGCAGTCTTCTGCTCTTATGTGCAAGATAAGTCTCCTGATCAGAGATACTTCATGTCCTGATGACTACTAATACCACTCCTGATGCACAGAGTGGCAGAAAATTGAAAATGGTTTAATTTGTTCTTTGGAAGGAGTTCTAATTTTTTATTGAAGAGAAGCTATTAATCCATTTGAAGGTCCTGTACAGAGCTTTGCAGGTATTTACTATATCAGTTTGCCTCTTTTGTCTACTATGTGTGGGGAGCCAGTTGTGCCTTAACGGCAAAACCACTGTGCTTGTGAGCGAGATGAACAGCAGAGAGGTGCTGGGCTCTTTGGCTGTGAATGGACTCACCTCCTGTGTATCAGGACTACACTACCTCCATAATCATTTATCATTTTTAACTCTTTGTGATGCTTTTTTCTGTCAGACTCATTTAACAATAGCTTTTGTTTCCCATTTTTTGCATGCAGTACCAGCCCTAGGTACAGTCTGCATTAACATTTGCATTTTCAAAAGGTTCTGTGTTTTTGTCTGTTTCCCATATAGTTGTATAGAAATGTATAGTCCGTTAAAAACATACATGAACGAAGACAATTTCAAGTTGTATACATGTATAAAATCCACAGGCTTGAACTATTGATTTTTATGTTTGGTGAAAGAGGCAGTTGGGAAAAGACCTCTATTTTTACTTAGTACACTTTTAACTGAAGAAATCTCTTCAGTAGTACACGAAAGCCAGTGTTTCGAAGCTCCTGACCTGAGTAAAAAAGCATTAGCTGTTTATTACAGTTACAAATCTCACTGAGACGATTGTATTCTGGGAATAAAAGGTCCTAACACAGCTGTGTTGAAAACAGCACAGTGGATTTTTCAAAGACCTTCACTTGCAAAATCAGCATTCTTGTGACCTCTGAGATCTGGCTGTTATTTATTGAGTTCAAGTCAAGGTTTTCTTATGTGTTCTCAAATGTTTTTAATAATATAGGATTCTGATCCTCAGTTTTGCTTCTCCGATTCCACTGTATTACAGCAGAGATTCTGGAGAACAGAATGCTCTGGGAGGGGGAAGCCATGACCTGCAAGATGCAATCAACAGCTGCTGACAGTCATTTGAGGCCCCAAATCCCCTATGTGACTTGCTGTCACTGATGAGGCTGGAACTTCAGATTTCATACCCAGGAGCTCTTAAGTCTGAATGTTACCTCATTTAATCACCAAAGCATACTCTCAAGCTGCTGTTGTGTGGGTAAAGCAAAAGTTTTTTATTATATGCTTGGGTTGTTGGGTTTTTTTTTCTAGTTTAAAGACTATAGTTTTCTTTCACAGGGAATCACTACCTCATTTTGAAAAATAAGTTTTAAAATGCCTACTGACATTCCAAGGAGCCTGATATTCACGCTACACTGATGCCGAGTTCCTGCTTAGCATGAAATTCTGGGTAAATACATTGTGATTTCTGTAGTATAGGAAATCTGCTACCTAGATAAACCATTATATTGCTTCTCCTGTTGGACTCTTTAGGTGAGCTCAGTGGGTTGGATGGCACAGAAGGCCAGCTCAGTATTTCCCAAGTGAGGAACCTGATGTAACATGCTGTTAGTGAGTGAGGCATCATCAAGGCAAGTGTTAGACAATGAGACGTGACAGCATGTGTAATGCCAGGATATCCCTATGCAGTGTGAGTGAGTTGCTAGGCAGTGAGCTGACAGCGCACTATTGCAAACACCTGACAAATGCTGTGGTTCTTAACGTGCTTTCTTAGGAAAAAAAAAAAAAAAAAAAGGCGAGCTTCACTGTAAATAGGAGCAGAGCTTTTCCCAAAAGTTACAGCCTCCCAAATCTCATTCCATTTCAACGATGTTGGGGCTTTTTTCCAAACTTCCCTTGCACTTCAGCAAGTTCCAGGGTTGATTTTTCTTTTGACCAAAGAGAATAGACAAGGGAGCAAAAGTAATAATTGAAAATCTTGTGTCAAATACCTTGGCATTTTAAGTGGGGAGGAAAGGTGGTTGCAAACTGTCTCTCATTTCTAAGACTCTCCAGAAAACTTTCTTTGCAAACTCGGGATGCAGATGTCGCAAGTAATGGGGAAGAAAACAGCAATACCTTTTAGCATATTTCTTTTGCACCTTTTAATTGCCAGCCATAATCTGGGTATCAGACACTGCTGCTCAGTGAAGAATTTCTTCCACATCTATAGTTTCTCCCCTCCTTGCACGAAAGTGTGTGGGAGGGGGGATTAGTGCATAGCCATATGGGAGGGAGCTAACAGCAGAACAGTTTCTTAGTGAGCCCTGCTGCAGGAGTGGTAGAGACAGCAAAGGCAAGCAGGAAATGATGGAGGAGGAGGGGAGAGAACTCTAAAGACATTTAATGGAAGTGATGCAGAATTCCCCCAAAGGACCTGAGGGGCTAAGGACATGAAGGCTGTGATCCTTCCACATGCCTCGCAGATCCAACTGGAGAGGCACTCCAGTTGGGAGTAATTTATCAATGCAAATTCCAGAATGTATTCTTTCCTATTTCATGGGATTTTCTACTGGATGAGAAGGAGACGGATGTGCATTACTTAATGGGAAACTGAAATGAAGGTTGTTTGATATTTCTTCTGTAAATCAGCAGGCTGGATCATAACTTTATGTTCATCATATATTAAAGCGGACAAACAGCTACTTTTAAAGACATCGTTCCTCCTCCCTGGTTACCAAAAGACTGGAAACTCCTAAAATGAAAGGTAGGGGATGGGTAAGTGGTAGGGGAGGGAGTGGGTGGTGTGGGAGCAAGCCAGGACTTACACTGTCTCCGTTTCCTTTCATCAAGTCTAAATCCTCTCCTACAGTATTTCTGAGGCAGCTGCAGACTTTATGACCTAGGATTCAATCAGTGACCCATCAGTACTGTTCAGTTTAAGAACACTGTCATTGTATCAGCAATCATCTTTCTGACCACAGCCCTCACAATATTTAAAAACCCTGACACACAAATCAGCCCCTGCTTTCATCTGTAGAAGGAAATCTCAGTGACAGCATTCTTCAGATTGTCTCAGATCAACAAGAAAGAGATGTCCCACTGAAATCTGTCATTTCCTCTGGGATCTGTGGGAGTCAAGGGCAGTTTTCCCCTGGCAGGCAGCTTTTCCAGCTAGCTCCCTAGCTGCACAGGCTTTCTCTGAGACACTACATGGGAACTATGCAGAAAAGATAATATGGTCCTCTCCTGATTAAATTTTCCTGGCGTATATCCATGGGCCTGAAGAGCAGAAACATATGAAGAAGTAGGAGGCAAGATCTGGCCCTGAGTATCTTCCTGAAAAGCTAGCTCTATTCCACACAGCTGCTGGTGGTTCTCTCCCCCTATATTTTTCCTAATAAAGCCAGAAATATAAAGTTAATAATTTTTTTTCCTAAAAATGTTTCTTGAGCTATTATGCATATTCTGTTATTGTTTTGCAAACGTTGCTTGCTTTGTCGTACACTGGCATTTTTACTCCCTTTATTCTCACAGGTCAGTAGACCAGCTGGTAAGTCTAATTGCCCTCATTCTGTTCTGCCGCTTTCGACAGATAAGAGCTCTAAACTGGGTAATACCTTGTCAGTATACATCAAACCTTCTGCCTTATAAGCATCTCTCCAGGCTGCTGACTTTTCTTGTGGCTCATTGTGCAGCAATGAGTTCAAAGTTTAAAAACCTGTCTCCACTCACCTAATAGAAAGAAACCAACAGAATAAACTTATTAAACTGAAATGGAAAAGTCTCTAAAGATGTTTCCTATCTGTATGAATCCAAACCATAACCACTTAAATCAAATGGGATTAGAGGATACAAGGGAGAAAAACAAGACATTTTTTTTTTAAGTTCCTTCCTTAATGTTCTTCTGAAGTACACAGCAACATAAATTTCACATATGCGCTTGCTTATTCCCTCTGCTTCAGAACAAAATTGTGACAGTTTGGCTTTTTTAATAATATATTATAAACAACTGGTAATAAACTCCCCCCAAATAGTACAACCATGGACCATTAGTCTTGAGGATCTTCCCTACCTCCAACAGCAGCCTATATCAAAGGCAACAGCTAAAGGCATAATGTACCTGAACTTTATGCAAAATAGATAAAGGAGAGAAATTTCTCCAGTCAGTGATCAGTTTAGGCTGTGAAACATCACTGACACTAATGCTTGCAGTTTTTCTCCCTGTCAGCATGTTGCTATTATTCATGTACATGTCTAATCCCTCAAAAAAGTCTTCCAAGCTATTTGCTTCATTTGCTGAACTATTTGTTCTCTAGCACAGAGTTCCAGAGCCAAAGTAGTACATTCCATTAATATGCACCTAAAGAGAGTTAACGAAAGCTTCTATTATCATTTGACAAGGTGTTTTCACTTTCTCTTAGTATGTGACAGGGTGTAAGTTCTGTTTCATTCACTTCCCAGCTTCCTCTAAGCCTCCCTGCTATGTAAAGACATAGTTTCCTTACAGCTTGTGTGGCCTGGCCCCTCTCCTCCCAAGAGGCAGGACACAAGTGTAAGTTTGGCCTCACTGCTGATCTCAAACACAGTCAAGCTGGGAAGCTGCCCCAGAAGCCTAGGTGGTTCTGGGAGCTGAGCTCCCATGCTCATGCATGGAGCTCCAGAGACCTTCAGTATCTGAAGGGGGCCTATAAGGATGCTGGGGAGGGACTCTTCATTAGGGACTGCAATAATAGGAGAAGGAGCAATGGGTTCAAACTTGAACAGGGGAAGTGTAGATTGGGCATAAGGAGGAAGTTCTTTACTGTGAGGGTGGTGAGGCACTGGAATGGGTTGCCCCAGGAAGCTGTGAATGCTCCATCCCTGGCAGTGTTCAAGGCCAGGTTGGACAGAGCCTTTGGTGGCATGGTTTAATGGGAGGTGTCCCTGCCCATGGCAGGGGGGTTGGAACTAGATGATCTTAAGGTCCTTTCCAGCCCTAACTATTCTACAATGAAGCTAAGAAATTTGCCTCTTCTCATCTGTCGATCAAAGTGCTTACACTATTTTTAGTTTCTTTACTCTTCTCTTGTGGCTTTTTTAGGTTCTTCTTCCTAATCCCCTTTTATTTTTATATATATTCTTAAGCCAGAAGCCCAAATGCAAAATAACATTTAAAGTAATAATCTATTGCTGAAAATACTATCATATTTTCTGTGGTTTCCATATACAGTTCTAGTGTCCTAATCCTTTAATTTTTTATTTTAATATGCCCAGAATTGCTTGATTTTAAGGCCACTTTCTAAAATCTGCTCTCACCACCAATTCTGCATTTCATTATATTTCTCTTATCTCCATAAAACCCACTTGAGCTGCTCTTGATTTAGACGGAGCTTCCCAAATTCAGTTTGCTTGTATGGTATGCAGAAGTCATGATTGTCCTAGTGAGAGCAACTGTAGTAGTTTCCAAGCAAGAGGAGGCATCTCCCATTCCTTTGCCTTTATTCCCCTATTGTTATACAAACACACACAGCAAAGTAGTATCCCTCTCTTGGCTTTTGGTTTTGGTACCTCTTTTTGTCCTCAGCATTATGCATTGACCTGCAGCGACAGTCTCAAAACTTGTCTCTTTACCCAAATATTTCCAGCCCCACTGGCTAATCAGTATCCAAATGCTATCCAAGGTTCAAAAATTATCGTATGTGTATAATCATTTGGGAATCCCAAGTATAACATGCATTCTATTCTGACAGCCTTCTTCCTGAAACGGAGATTTGAACTTTATCTTGTAAGTTATCAGGCCGAGAGAATGACAACTGTCACTTATGACAAACAACACTGTAATGAATAATGGCTCTTAAATGCCAACTATTAAAAAAAAAAGATGTGACATGGGTGAAGTCAAACATCAAACTCCCTCTGTGTTGCCTTTTGGCAGAGTATTACATCACGCTCAGCCTTAGTCCTTAAGCTGAGGTTACTCAGCCATCTAAACTCAGCATTTCCATATGAGAACCTTAGACCTGGAAGCAAACCGTACTACACTTGTTAGACACAAAGGAGCTTTCTGCTATATAGTACATTTCATCTATGCAGGAGACAGGCAGCCGCAGTGAGACCTTAGAAAGGATCCCTGTAAGAATTAAAGACCACTGGGAAATTCCCTAATTTCTGACTCAAGTTCAGTGCGTACCTCTTCAACTGTATCTTCTCTAGTGAAAACTAGAAGTATCTGTAGACATATCTAAAACACAAAGTGTAGCAAAATAATACAGCTTATTTACACTTCTCCTCCAGGGGGAGAAAAAGGCAATAAATTTGCCCAATATTAGTTGCTGTTCGCAATGTGCTGAGAAGCGTTCAGACAGCATATAGGCAAAAGCAGCATCATAAACTGTAGAATAAAATACTCCATTTCTACATTATGCCAGAATAACCCATGGCAAAGTATTTCCTCATGCAACTCTCAAAGGATAACCTATAATGGATGTGTAATTTTTCACGGCATAATACTCCTCCGAGTCTTGGGTATGAGTTTTTTCCTGGTATTATGTGGCATACAGCAGTAGCTGGTAGGACACTGCAAAGTTAGAAACTTTTAGATTTTAGCAGTGTTGAATGTGGTTTTTACCTTTTTAGAATTTACATATTTATAGAGCGCATTAACCACAAACTTAAACCTAACAGCCAGAAGCTCTCTTTATAGGGTTCCTTGTCATGGTTCCTCTTTTGAAAAATAAAGCTCTGGAAACAGAGATTCAATTCTCTCATGTATTTATGCATCTGGTTTAGATCTGTAAGACCCAGATTTCAATCTTTAAATGACAACTTCCCAAGAATATCAGTGGAAAAGGATGATATGCAAATGAAAATTAGCTCATAGATGTCAGTTTTGGCCACGGAATCCATCAGACAGCAGTAAAAGTTTAGGTGAACACTGGCTAAAATACACCCATTGTATTTTTGGAATTTGCTTGCTGAGCATACTTTGAAGCCTCTCCAGAGTATACAGGAAAAATCTCTTCAAAATTTCAGTTCGGCAGCCATCTCCAGCTGAGACACATTTATAAACACTAGACCTTTCAGTCCAAGCTCTCCGTATCTGACGATTTTTCTCAAGCAACAGGCCTTGCCTCCATGCAGACTGACTTCTTAGTTACTTTCAAAATTTAATTATTTGTTGTTTGGTTTTGTCTGTCTTCCCCCCCCCCTTCCTTTTTCATGTAAAATAAACTATTCTGATGAAAGCTAAAGTGATTTTTCAGCATGGATATTATAAGGCTATGAAAATGTCATGGTTAGCTTTCCTCTTTAAAATGGAATTTTGAAAAGCCTCCATATTCTTCATAGTATTTATAGTGATATGAAAGCTGTCATCTTAAGAGAATTTGGGTCTAGAAACCCAGATTAATTTCATACATGCACTTCTCAGTTCTAGCAGAGAATATCGAAAACTTGTGTAGATATTTTTCTAAATATTGTTTTGCCTTTTTGTTTTAATGTAAACGATCTTGAATAGTGTTTGCTAAGTCCTAACATTGAGCATATTCTAGATGTCCTGACTCTTACTGAACTCAATCATCCTGGTAATGCCTGAGATACACAGGAAACTATGGAGTACCTGAGGCATTACTTGTCTTTTTTTGTTCACTTGAAAATAAGCAGCTAAAATTATATTATAACTTGGCTTCCTAATTTTTCTTTAATCAGGAATGCAGCATAACATCAGAGTACTTATTCCATCTAACTCCAGCTCCCAACAAGCCACTTTACATGCAGTAGGATGATACCAAAGAGATTACCAGCAGATAGAACTTACAGAGCAGAACATAGAACCTACTGCAGGTGACGGCTTGCTGCTCTGCTTATCCTAAAAGTATTCCAAGACATTTATATAAATAATTCTGAAAATACTGGCTCTAAACCAATGTATAAACAAAGTATTTTAGTAATTTAAGCAATGGTATTTATTAAATCTATGGCTGACCTGTCTTGACTACCCACATAGATCAGTAATGGATCAAAAGGCCTTCAGTGGAGCTGCACCTATTTATAATAGTAGGCATTATACTCTCAGATTTTCTGACAAGGATTATTAGCTATAGATAAAAAAAGTCATCACATATTTGCATTGTCCTGCATTATTCATCTGTCATATTTGAAAAATCATGGCAGTCAGGTGAAGTTCCCGATGACCAGAAAACGGGAAATATAGCCCCCATTTATCAAGAAGGGGAAAATGGATGAGCTGGGGAACTACAGACCAGTCAGCTCTGTGCCTGGCAACATCTTGGAGCGGATTCTCCTGGAGGGCATGCTGAGGCACATGAAAAACAACAAGGTGGTTGGTGACAGCCAGCATGGCTTCACTAAGGGGAAATCCTGCCTGACCAATCTGGTGGCCTTCTATGATGGGGCTACGGAACTGATGGACAGGGGTAGAGCAGTTGATGTCATCTACCTGGACTTGTGCAAAGCATTCGACACTGTCCCACATGACATCCTTGTCTCCAAATTGAAGAGACATCAATTTGATAGGTGGACTACTCAGTGGATAAAGAACTGGCTGGACGGTCACATGCAAAGAGTTCTGCTCAATGTCTCAGTGTCCAGCTGGAGACCAGTAACGAGTGGTGTCCCTCAGGGGTGGGTGTTGGGACCGGTCTTGTTCAACATCTTTGTGAGTGACATGCACAGTGGGATTGAGTGTGCCCCCAGCAAGTTTGCTGATGACACCAAGCTGTGTGGTTCGATTGATAACGCTGGAGGGAAGGAATGCCATCCAGAGCGACCTTGACACGCTTGTGAGGTGGGCTGATGCCAACCTCATGAAGTTTAACCATGACAAGTGCAAGGTCCTACACCTGGGTTGGAGCAATGCCAGGCACAGCTACAGGTTGGGCAGAGAAGAGATTCAGAGCAGCCATGTGGAGAAAGACTTAGGGGTGTTGGCTGATGAGAAAACGAACATGAGCCAGCAGTGTGTGCTTGCAGCCCAGAAAGCCAACTGTATCCTGGGCTGCATCAAAAGCAGTGTGACCAGCAGGTCAAAGGAGGTGATCCTGCCCCTCTACTCTGCTCTCGTGAGACCTCACTTGGAGTATTGTGCACAGTTCTGGTGTCCTCAACATAAAAAGGACATGGAACTGTTGGAACAAGTGCAGAGGAGGGCCACGAGGATGATGAGGGGACTGGAGCACCTCCTGTATGAAGATAGGCTGAGAAAGTTGGGGCTGTTGAGCCTGGAGAAGAGAAAGGCTGCATGGAGACCTCGTAGCAGCCTTCCAGTATCTGAAGGGGGTCTATAAGGATGCTGGGGAGGGACTCTTCATTAGGGACTGTATGAGAGGACAAGGGGTAATGGGTTCAAACTTGAACAGGGGAAGTTTAGATTGGATATGAGGAAGAAATTCTTTACTGTGAGGGTGGTGAGGCACTGGAATGGGTTGCCCAGGGAAGTTGTGAATGCTCCATCCCTGGCGGTGTTCAAGGCTGGGTTGGGCAGAGCCTTGGGTGGCATGGTTTAGTGGGAGGTGTCCCTGCCCATGGCAGGGGGGCTGGAACTAGATGATCTTAAGGTCCTTTCCAACCCTAATTATTCTATGATTCTATGATTTCTGAAAATGCTTCAGAGTATTTTATAAACAGTGCAAAAAAATCTCTTTTCCCTTCTTTGTGAGTAGTAGCAATTATAATTGCAGGGGAGAGAAGCAGCATAGCAAATCAGCCAGAAAAGCAAAGACTGAAAATTGTAAGTACCAAATCCAGTTACTTCCTATGGAGCTCAGGAATGATGAGGTGAAATTCATAACTTCTTCTATATAGGAGGGAGAAAAAGTCTAAAAAAAAGAAAAAAAAAATAATTGGGAAACCCTTAGAGAAAGAATGAGGTAATTTTTTAGTATGTTTGTGACAGTATTATTATTGCATTGTGCCTCTAGTGTAACAAGTAACAAGATGCTCTGTACATCTCTAATACCTTTCAGGGATTTCAAGGTTCCCAATAAGCACTAAGAGATGGATTGTGACTAACCATTTTGTGAGTATGGTGGATGATGGATGCAGAGTAAAGTGCTTCCCTAACTAATGCAACCCACATGAGGACCAGGCTGGCTATAGCTTTGCCCAGAAGGCAGGGCCACACGATCTATTAAATTTATCTTCTTTGGTTCTCCTCATATGGAAAAGAGAGAGCGATCTATGCCTCTGTCCTTCCCCCTTCTCCATGTGTGGATATAGGGAGCTAAGTACACAACACATCTCAAAGGCATGTAACTTGCAAGGCGTCCCACACTGCAACTGAAGAACTGTAGGAAGTTTCCTTCTTTTTAAAGCAGAATGCTTCCTGATTTGCCCATATAACGTTACATCTTAATGACAATTTGACTGATTAACTAAACGGCATTAACTTAATGTGCTCATGATTTATTACACTCTATAATGAAACTACATTGATTCTGTGGGTGCAATGTTTCCTGTTGCATGGTCAAATGTAAAGATTACTGGAAACTGAAGTTGAGCACCTCATTCATAACATTTAGTATCACAGGAACTACAGAGAGCCAAGCAGGTGTGGTTTTAGTTGTTTAACATTTTTTCCAGTTGTTAACTCAAAAAAAAACTCAAAAATTGAAAAAAGACTTTTTTAAGTCTCCAAATAGCTGTTTAATTACTGCTTGATGTTGGAAAAGAAGTGTGCTGGAGCAGATGGCAAGAACATAGGATTTAAACAGGGGACAGATGTAACCACATTAGGGAGTCTGGAAGATAAATCTCTTGAAGTCTTGTGGTCGACGTAATCATTACTTTGTTTACATAGATGAAATATTACTAGTTTCAATTAACAGTTGCTGTTGTCCATATTCAGGATCTTTCCCCTTCAGATAGTCATTAAAACCTGTTGTAAACCATCACGTTTGTGCTGCTTCCATACTGTGCATAAATCACTTAGGCCTCCCAGCATCTTCTTTCTTTATGGAAAATGTGTAGATAGATATTTATACAACATAATAAATGGTGTTTACTTTCTATTAACAGTTTACAAGTACTGTCTCTAGTTATATACTCTCTCCTGTGATGCACAGAGCTATTAGGAAAGCAGAAAAAGGACAGCTGTACTCAGCCTCTGTGCTGCCAATCCGTTCTTTGCCTCTAGAGCCCTTTCCCGAACTATCAGCATTGTCCCTGCTGAAAATGGCTCCTCTCAGCTCTCTAACATGAAGCATGTTTCTGACTTTCATACATCTGGAGCATAGGGAGGCAGCACAGCAAAGAACAGTGTTCTCTTCCTATGGGAAAATCTGTAGCTTGTGTGAGAGGCAGTGAGGAAATAACATGTTATCTGTGTGTGGCTCCCTTGCTGCTGAGACACATGGAGAAACCTTTGTTGACCTTAGTAAAACAATGGTTTGCAGATATAAAAAGGAAGTCCTTTTGAAGTGTGTGTATGCACACACATGCTTTATTCTTATATGTGTATATATACATGTATTTACGTGTATGTTTGGGTGAATTCAGAAACTGCTGCTTGGATACGCTCTTCAAAAAGTTGTGAACTTAAAAATACTAAGAAAAACCCAGAATCAGTTCAGACTGTTATTATGCTGTTGTAATTCCAACTTAATCCCTTCATTATTGCTGGAACTGAGAAACAAGTAGACGTGTATACCTAAGGAGGTGTTCCAGCATTGATCACGATTCCTTTAGGAGCAAGTGTTAGCACATCAGCTGAACATCTTGAATTTGAGCAGCTGCGATGCATGCATCCACTCTTCAGTACAGCATTCCTGGTAAATTTTATTTCATCCAGCTGTAAACTCTGAACACATAGGGTGTCTAGTGTTTAGTTAAACCAGATTTCTCTTGTATGGGCATTTTCATCCATTAGAATTTCTTTTTTTGTTTGTTTTTTTTATGCTTCGTTTCAAGTTTAACTGAACCAACTGAAAATTCCATTTTGTTACAGCTGAAGCAGGAAGCTCTTCCTTCTTATTAAAGGGTAGAAGATATATGTATATATCATGCATTAAATGTAAACATCCTCCAGAAGGAAAGAGGAAGATGGTAACAGTTACAGAAATGTTATATTTATCCAGTTTTGACTGCTATTTTACCTAGAATAAAGGCAAGGACACCACAGGGTATCATAGATCAAAAAAGTCGGAATATGTAGGTATACATTGTTACAGACTATCTACCTTTCTAGAACACAGGTATTAATTGCAGAGTGTAAAACACTGAATTTATGAAGCCAGACCTATACAGGTAAGCATTCCAAAATCAGGAAATAACAAAATTAAGGTGGCAGGTACTGCAACCATTCTTCAGCATTGCGATGCAGTCTTAAGATACGATTACACAGTTTCAACAGAAAAATGTATCATTTTATTATCATAAATTAACAAGTAAA
This sequence comes from Myiopsitta monachus, assembly GCA_017639245.1. Lineage (NCBI taxonomy): Eukaryota > Metazoa > Chordata > Aves > Psittaciformes > Psittacidae > Myiopsitta > Myiopsitta monachus. Next base: position 41,655,352 of record CM029923.1, read on the forward strand.
TTTAGCAATATTCTACATTTCCTTAGCATTTCCTGAGGTAGTGTGAATTAACTGCAGCCACAGAATAACTTAGTCAAAGAGTAAGAACAGAGCATAGCACTTACAGTTTATAGAAATAAAATATTTTCTACTGTATTTTCATTCCTTAGGGAATTATATGCTTTAGCACTTATCTGGTTTGGACATCTCCTATCAAATTGATTTTAACTAATGACTTTTTATGATAACAACTGTTTCTAGATTCAGGCAATGTAAGAAGAACTTTATTTAGCAAGCAATTAGTAATTAATGAAGCGCTAACTATATGCCAAAATGTAAGCCATACTCTTTCAAATCATTAGTTACCAAAACAAGATTAAGAACTATCTTTTCTGTAGTACACATGGAGCTTGGCTGAAAGGCAACAAAATTAATTAGATTTTATATCACAGTATGGTTTTAATTCCAGAGCTTTGTATGCAGAATTATATATTTAGTCATAATCAAATACCATTTGTCTTTTTTTCCTTACAGTGTTTAGAATAATTTGGTTTGTAATCTATGCAAGCAAAGCTGATTACATTAAAGTAACTTCTATTTTTTAAAATCTAAAATGCTTAAGATATTCTCTGTTAATGAAAGTATAAGAAACAGGGACTGTACTCTGCTGGCATTTTTACAGCCTTAGATTTTATAATAGCAAGTGCTTTGGACTGTAGTCTTAGTTCATCATAGCTGCTGTTGCAAACATATTGCACTTTGTGTATGGAAGCACACACATTTTATGTTGCCTAATGGAAAACTGGTTTTGATCCGTGAAATTAGAAATATACATAAATTTTCATTCTCTCGGTTGGAGGATAATGTCAAAGACACAAGCTGTTGCCTTCAAAAGGAAATGCTATGCCCTATATAGTTTCAAGGGTTTCTACGTAAGGTGAAGCTAGTTACCCTCTAGCTTCTTTGTTGATCAGTGAATTATATAAATAATCGTTGCTAATAAAATTTGGGATAAGTATGCCTAAAAATAACTTCTGCAAACCATAGTAAATAATTGCTCAGAAGCATACTTATCTGCAGAGTGGCTGACAAATACCATTTCTAAATTTGTTCTCTCAGGTAAAAGTGCTGATGGCAAGAGTGATGTCCTGTGGGCTGTAAGATTTTTGGCCACACTCCTCTGGTTTGATTCACGTAGCCATGTTTGCTTGGGTTTGTCCGTCTGTACCCGTTCCCCCACAATCTGCCAGTCACAAGCGGCAGAGGTTTCCTGTTACTTTTGACAGCAGCTTTCTGCATTATAACCAACTGTTTTGCCACATATTTTCATCAAGTCATTTCCTCTATTTCTGATGCTTCTTGTGATTTGAATATTTAATGGCACAGCTGCAGTATTCAACTAATAATGAATTTAAAATGGAATACTTAGTATAATGGGGAAAAACTGTCCCTACAAAATAATGAGGAACATCAGCTACATGTATAGAGGGGCCAACTGAATATTGGAAGGTGCTATCTTGGAAAAGATTTCAGAATCATAGGGGAAGAGCAACTAAACATGGGGCTCTAGTGTAAAACTGGCATTTCAGCAGTTAAGTGGAATTGAGCATTTCAGTTTCACAGCCTAACGTACATTTTCGTTCCCACTCATTCTTTAAAACCCTTCTGGATTTGAAATGATGACAGCAAACCATCTCTGGTTTTCTCCATGTTATACCTTGACATGTTGCATGCATGACTGTGTTCATATACTGAGATTTCCACTGAACTACTGCCTAGGATGCCTGTGTATTTCTTAAACTACAACTTTCGGTTTAGACCCCTTTAAAATCTATTAACAGCATGTATTGTGTTGCATGGATGACTATCAATATTGAATGGCACTCTGAGCCATTTCTAGATTATTTTTAAAGGCATTTACAACAAAACCTTAAAAACATTTTACTCTTTTAGGCTTTTCACACTGATTATGAAGATTATGCATTCTCCTGTTTCATCTCTCTTAGTTTTTGGTCCATAACATCACTTCTTCCTCACAACCCATTATGCAGTTTTTCTGGAAGCATTTAATGAGAGAATTGTAAGTAATCTTTCAAATCTAACCCCTGTATCCACCACTGAGTGCTGAGAAATGTTGAGAAGCTTTTTTTTATTAGACACTTTGTATTCTGCTTTAAGTGATGGAGAATATCTTTCTTACCAAAAAATTACCTTTGCTTCCCCCTTCTGAGGTGTGCTTACTGCTTTTTTCCTTTTCACCTTCCTGTATTATTTTCTTATTTCTGTGTTAAAAGTTGTTGTGGTTCCAAATATGGTGAAACATTCTTTCCCTTCATTGATTCACCTTCTCGTGTGGAAAACCTAGCAGAAAGATGGCATTGGGCATTTTATTTTCATTTGTCCTGTTTCAGAATGAGGTTGTCACTATGTCAGATTAGCATGGTAAAGAACCTCAGAAAACCCAAACAAAACCCCCCCAAACAACCACCCCCCCCCCCAGAACAAGTAGAAGAATGTTCTTTCTAGGTGCAAAGCTTAATTAAAAATAGGAAAAAGTTAATTCATTTCTGCTTTACTTTCAAACTTGTGCCTACAGTTTCTCAAATCCTTCCTGTCTCATTTCCCTACCTGTTTTAAAAGCTAGCACCATCCTTCCAGCATGCAGTGCTCATTTAATCTGGGCCTTTCAAATAGGCTCTGGATCCTGGTACTTGTGTTAGCAAGAGTACCTGTACCTGTATTATAGCAAAAGGCTACATATTGCATTAAAAATGCATAGCAGGTGGCGATATGTGGGGAGGCACAATGGATTATCCACTATATGAACAACTTACTTGCTGACTCTGTCTCCCAAATATGTGAAGCAAATTATTTTAATTCCATGACAGGATGAAACAAGTAAATTCACAAGTTAATGACAGCATGCATTGTTCGCAAATCCTTCTGCATATGTATAAACACAAGCTATTAATTACTGTAATGACCCTGGAGGGTGTAAGCGGTCTATGCTGAGGCCTGTCTCCACCACAGCAGCATGGCCAGCATTGGTGACTTTATGGCAGTTCTTGCAAAACCCGGTAGTTTTCTGTGGACTTTCACTCCTATCATTTTTGGAATGATACAAACACCTTCAGGGCCTTGCTTTCCCCTGGTCATCACCGAACAATTGTGAGAGCAGGGAAAAGTCCAGGAAGTCCTTGCGCTGCATTACTTCTGAAAGAATGTATTTCTTAGCAATGTAATGTTGTTTGGGTGGGAGTTGTTATTTTATTTGGGTTTATTTGGTTGTTTTTGGTTTGAGCCGGTCCCTTCCCTTGCTCCAGCCGTCTTTCCTAACGAGGGTAGCGGCGCATCCCGCAGAGCTGTTTGTTCTCCAGCGCCTGCGGCTCCCCGCCCCGGTTTCACCAGCGGCGGCGGTGCACCGCTCGGCTCGGGCTGACTGCGGGCAAGGAGAAGCGGCAGGGGGCGGTGAGCCGTGAGGCGGCGCGGCGGGGCCACCCGCACCTCAGAAGCCCCGCGAGTGGGCAGAGCGCGGAGCCACGTCCCACCGGCAGGCAGCGCCAGGCGGAGACAGCGAGGGCCGCTCCTCAGAGCGCGGCTGTCCTCAGCACCCCCTCATCGCTACGGTAACCCGCGCGGGGGCTATGGCACATCCCCCTCCGCGGCGCACTTAGCGGCCGTCCCGCGGCAGCTAGCCATTCACGAGAGCGCATGCGCAGTGAGCGCCCGGCGCTGGCGCTCCGCCACACGGGAGGAGGCGGGCCAACGAGCCTTAACGCGCATGCGCAGTCAGCGGCGGGCGCTCTCCTTTCCCCCCCGTATCGAGTGTGTGTGTGTATGTGAGGGAGGGAGAGAGTGAGTGCGTGCGTGCCGTGGCGCGACCGGCCCCTCCCCGCACCGGCGCGGCCCGCGGGCGGAGCGGAGCCCGCAGCCCCTCAAGCAGCCGGAGCGGCTTCCCCATCCTCGCCCGCCCCCGCTCATCCTTCCTCCTCTCGCAGGTGAGCAGGGCTGTCGCGGGGAGGAGGAAGAGGAGGGGGAGCCGCGCGACCGGCGGCCGCCTCCGAGGGCAGCTGCGGTAGGACTTATTGTCCGGCTCTTCGGGGGAGGAGAGAAAAGGAGGTTTAGCCCCAGCAAGCACGCCGGGCCCTGAAGGGCTGCCGACCGGGGATTGGAGGCGCACGGTCCCCTCCCAGATCCGGGGAGGGTCCCGGCCCCCACCCGGCATCCCGCCGCCGGCCGGCTGCTCGCTGAGCCGCGCTGTCTGCTGCCCACCTGTCGCCCGCCGCCTCGCACGGGAGGCGGCGGGGAACGGGGCGCGGACCCCGCGGACCGGGCCGGCAGCTCGACAGCGCCCTCTCCCCCGGCAGCGTGTGTGTGGTGTATGTCGCGTGACGGCGTTGCCCGGGCCCCACGGCCGCGCTGCAGGATGGAGCGGTGCGTGGCTGTGGGGCGAGCCCGATCTGCGCCTCCAGCCATTTATCCTTCTCCCCTCGACGCTACCTGCGTGAGGGGCCAGAGACCGGGGTGGGGGAAGGCTGCTCCCTTCGCTCTGTAGAGAGGCCTCGGGGTGTGGGGCGGTAGTCGCACGCCAGCGAAGGAGGTGTGGTGTGTGTGTGAAGGGGTAGAGCCGTGTTCCCGCGTGGGTCACCCGGCTGTGCTACGGTGAAGCCTGAGAGGGGCCCTGAGAGACGCCAGGGCGGATGAGGGTGAGTGTAGTTGCGTGATAGTGCTATCCAGTCAGCCTTTCCCAGTGGGCTGGGGCACCTTCCTGTTAAGTGAGGCCGAGTTATAGTGATAGGAAGTGCAGGGCAGCAAGACCCCGACTGGGTCTGAGCACAGGGGTGGGGTTGAGAGGGGTACTCAGGGTGTCCAAACCATGTAGTGTTTCTTTTATATAAAATGGGTAAGTTCAGAGCACCAGGAATGCATTGCCTTGCTGTAGACAAAGATCTTCTTTAGAGGGTGAACAAATAGGTGCTATTTGTTTGACATCAGGACTGCTTGGATGTATTTCTTTCCTGTCAGCGGGTACTGGAAAAGCAATTAGATAAATTTTAAACCAGGAGAAGTGGTGATGATAGGCAATAGTTTGAAGTCACTTGTCGCCATGTGTTTAATAGTAGTTACTGGCTTGGTGAAATTCTGCGGGTATGTTTATCTATTTGAGAGATCTCTGTACTGACAAAAGGTGTCTTTGCACACAGGTATTATTCCTGTCCTCCCCTTCTCCTTCCCCTTCTGTTCCTGTGCTAAACTGTGGGGTTTTGTAATCATAGATAGAGAAGATGGGGGGCTATTTCTTATCAGATAGGATAAGGCAATTACATGTTTTGTAGGCCTACAGTTTTTGAGTTTCTTGACTGGAACATGTCATGGGATGTGCAATGATTATTTTATTTTCTTATCACTGCCTGCCTCTGCAGCTGACTTGCTTTTAGTAGTATTGTGGTGATGTTTTGTTTGTAAGTGAAATGGGCTTAACTTTCTCTTCATGTCAAACAGTGGTTTGCAATGTTTTTGATACACAGGCTTACTGTGTTTTTAGTGGTTGTGAAAATTTCTGTTTAATGAACTTCAACTCACCAGCTTTTTTTTTTTTTTTTTTTTAAAAATCTTTATTGGGTCTCAGCAGCCCATTAGAAATAATACATGGACCAAAGGTTGGAAACTACTCACCCTGCTGATACTTTTGTATTACCTTTATGCAAATGGTTTAATTTTTGACCCTCTTAAACAGCATCATGTGTGGAAAAATGCATTGTTTCCCAGAGACTTCTTTTGACAGTGTAGATGCTTTTTTTTTCATGTATTATTATAAGGTTTAGTATCTCTGATAATATTAACAGAGGACTTCCACAGGCACCTCTACGTGAGCTGTACTGACTTGGGCCCTACTTCTGTACACTTGGGTGCCAAAACTGCTTGAGTCAATTGGTACCATCAAGTACTACAGTGTAGTAATACAGAAGTTGATACTTGCTTGTGACCATTACGAGGAGTGTCTCAGGTTACTCTGAAAAATAATTCAAGCTTCTGGGATAAATAATTAAATTGCATTTATGTTTGGTGTTTTTGCTGTTTGTGGTTTTGTTTTTTTCTAAGGGAAATCTTTGAGGCCCTTAGTGACATGGTTTGGTGAACTTGGCAGTCCTGGGGTAATGGTTGGACATAATGATCTCGGAGGTCTTTCCAACATAGTTGATTCTATGATTTCTTGGAGAAGCAAAACTATTAGTGTTTGTACCGCCTTTCTCGTCCCTGCTTGTGCGTTGAGCGGTCTTTCTCAGAACTTTGCTGAAGCTAGGTCACTTTAATTGAAAGAGTGCCCTCTGGTGACATCTGTAGAGAAGCACTCCTGCTACTTTGAAATTCAATATTCCTCCCAACAAGGCTGGAGGGGTATTCTGCTCTGAAATGCTAGTGTGGCATGGCTGAGATGGGGGATGAGGAGTTGCTTGCAAATATATGTGGAAGATGTACAGCAGTCACTTGGAGTCTGTTAGCCTTCTTTTGTGAAATACTCTACCTGTAATTTATTTCACTGGATTTTGATGAGGAATGTTTGGTTCCTCAGTCTAATGGAGAAAGAAAAACAACCAACCCACAACCCAACAACAAAATAAAACCTTCTTCATGGGGCTGAGTGGTTTGCTGTCAGGTGTTTTTCTTCCTCTGTAACCTGCCTTTGTACAGATTTTTTTGAGAGATCCCTTGCCTTTCACACTTGTATCTTGCTAATGACTGTGAAGATTAAAAATCCCAATCTTTAGATATATTCTTAATCTTGATGCTGCTCAGCAATAGTGAATAAGAATGAAGATATAGAGCTAACTCTAATTTCAGTTACTCGTGTAAACTGTGATTTTTAAAATTGTCTGTATTCATAATAAACATCTTCAAGACCTCAGGAGGCTAATGAAGTCTTAATGCGCTAATGTTCTCCTTGACATGCCTTTGGATATTAAAATATTTGAATTTATAAAGACACACCTCCACCTTAAACAGTTTCTTATTCTGGTTTTTTTGTTGTTTTTTTTTTTCCTTCTTTTAGATTAGGGATTAATCTTTTCCTTTATGTTTGTTTGGAGCTGAGTCATGTGGGCTCCTCCTTTCATTCAATAAAGCTGAGTTGAAAACTTCCTTTAGGGGTGGGGAGTGTAATTTATTATGTTTTATTAAAGGATGAGGCATCAAAGACATGGTATATTTCTGATCTGAGTGTTGTTTATAGCCCTTGTTAGCAGAGATACTTAAAAATGCATTTTTAAAATAATGAGAAAATGCTACTGTTAATATCCTTTACATTTAAATACCTGGAACTGCTGCAGTAGAAATAATCTTTTAATATTCATACATGCATAGTATTTATTGCTTGAACAGAAGCTTTGTGGGCTTCATGTGTTGCCTCTTTATGAACTAATTACCTTGAAAGACTGCTGAAGCAAGAGAGTCTTGATGTTACAGTTGGGTGTTTTTAAGTAGATGCTCTGTGTGCTTAGTCCTTTAGAATGTGTGGTTGTGTGACTGCAGCTCTTATTCCTTTACTCCCTAAAGGCCTCATAGGACTCCGGGGAAAATGGCATTGCAAGCCTTCTTGTGGGCAAGCTGGTATGACCCAGTATTCTGCGAAGCAGAAAGGGGTCATCTGAAGTAAGAGCTAGAGAAAAGCAGTTGTGATGTGTCAGAGAGCTTGCAACTCTTGCTGCTGCAGTGGCAGTCCAGTCTCTAGGCTAAGCTGGTGGCAGCAGCTTTACGCAGTCGGGTGGAGCCATGTGAAGCGGAGAAGGTAGGATGTAAAAGGAGAGGGTGGCCTGGAGTCACAAAAGGGGAAGACATGTTCAGCAGCATGGCGTGTACTGAACATTAGAGCTTTTTGCTGTGACTTTGAGAAGTTAACATGGTGTAAGTGAACCTGCTTGTTGGCTGAGGAAGAGGGAGACTGTTTCCTGTCTGCGTTCCAGTTATAGGAGAGTCGGTTCAGAAAAATTGACCCTTTCACTGAATCTTAGAGCACAGCAAAATAAAGTACTGGGAATTCTGGTGGACTAGCACGAAGGATTTTAAAACACAATGTTTGTGATGACCGTGAAAGGTTAATGTTTGCTCTTTTGCACTTGCTGTTCTGAGATGTGCCACTCTCTAGTATGCTTGCAGCTGCGCTTTTCAAACCTCCTTAGAGGCTTCCAGGTGGGTTGTAGACTGTCATATGGCACAAATGGTGTCTTCCTTCAACCACTCTTGGACATGCCTTGACAATGCTCTCGGAATCCTTACTGTCCCAGCTGCATTGTTGGTGTAATTTTTCACATGGCTGTAACTTAAGTGCAGAGAAATGAGTTTCCATGCTTGTTGTGCGCCTTTCCGTAAATAAGGATAGGATTCACTTTTCCTTCCTATGCCTGTGTTGTCTTATGGTCCTGACAAGACCAGCTATTTAGGTAGAAGAACTGTGGGGCAGTAATGCTGGGGGGGGGAAAAAAGAGCTGTGTAACTTGTAGGTCCCAGAAGCTTTGCCTTTATTTCTGTAGGGCTGCACCAGTCAAGCTGTTTTTCTGTCTCTTTGTGAGAGCATCAAGTGCATCAACAAGTCAAGGTTTCCTGCCCCAGAAGATCTCTGGCTTTGCTGCAGTGCGCTTTTCTGCCTGACACAGTGAAGCTCAGCAGCTGCTTAGTCAGAATATCAATAAACATGCTTGTGAGCCCCTCATACGCATTATATTTGTGATTTAAGAACCTGCTTATTTCTCAGTGGTAAAGAGCAGCCTCTTTTTGTTCAGATTAAGCATGTAACAGTTGATCTCATGCCAAATCTGGGGTATGGGCAATGATTTGTTGCTGCTTGATGGTTAAATGGAAGCCCTCTCCTTTTCCCTCAGGCAGATTTGCTTGTAGTCCCCTATGGTAGGATTCACCCATGTGCAAACCCATAAGAATAGTTATTTATTCTGTTTTGTTGAGGTGTCAGGCTTGTGACCTATTCTCCATGTCTGTTTCAGAATTTCATTTTTATGTATGCATATGGATTCATTTCATAGGCAATATAAGCTTTAGATTGCAAGTGAACTGGGGGAGGCATATGCCTGCCCTATTTTCTCCAGCCAAACTGGGAAGACTTTCAGTCTCCCCCATATGTTGAAGGTGTGACCACAACAGTTATGTAGCTGAGTGCCACATCAGCATGTATTTGAGATTTGAACATGGATTAGAACAAGCTGGCTGAAGTTCAATCCAGATAAAATATACATGATGATGTGGATGTAATTATCAGCCTTCCTAATTGGAGGAGTGCATCTGCCATTAGGTAGAAGTGTTAGTGCCCTCTGGTGACTTCGCGTTTATTAGTTATTGTTCTTAGCAATCATACTGAAGCAGTAAAATCAGGGATGGTTTTGTTTGGTTTTTTTTTTTTTTTTTTTAAATCTGTAACTGAAAGATTGAGACTTCCTAACCTGATTAGAGCTCTCTAGAATTTGAAGTAGCCTCCTCCCCTCCTCCTGGTGGTTTTAGATTGTTATAGCAGTTCCTAGTGCAAGTAATGAAGTGTAACTTGGGGAGAACCTGTGTCAGTTAAGGAAGAAAGAACAGCATGCCCAAGAATAACCAGAAATGCCAGAGGAGGAGACTCATTCTTAAGCTTGGTATGGGGTCCTCTGCTAAAAAGTGGTCAGTGATTTTAATCATTTAGTGATTTCTTGGAGCTCATGAATCTTTTCACTTATACTGCTTGTACTGTGTGTCTGTTGGCTGTCTGAGGGCTTTATCGCTCAGAATGGAAGAGAAGAAATGTGTAATGGGGGATTGTAGAGGAGAAATTTGATATGTGTAACTCCAAAGAGATTTGGAGGCAAAATGTGATGCAGAAGGTTTTGCTGTCTTTGGCACCCTCTCAGTAGGAGTTGGGCGCTGGTACTTCGGGATATGTATGTGTTACCTCTTTTTCTCTTAAGGAGCTGTGGTATTGGCAACAGTCAGTTATGCCTGAAGTGACCCAGGACTGGCTATCAACTCTTTGGCCATTGTTGTAGTAGTGTGACATTAAAAGCTGTTTGATTTGTGCATCCCTCATTATTCATTAAGGGACAGCTTTGAAACTATGGATGTGGCTCTCCTCATTGAGATTGGTTCAGATTGATCATGCTTTTGAAGTTGATCCTTGAAAATGTATTTCTTAGGTAATGGTGGCTAGATAAAACTGGCAGAGATCCTGGAAAAGTGATCGTAATGCAGTTTATAAATTGAATTGCTTTTATCGTGTTATTCAGGTGCTCAGGGTTTGGGATTATTGTCTAAACTACAGTATTATATTTTCATTTAGATTCAGAATAAGTGGTATAATCTCACAGAGTGACTGGAGTTGGACCAATAAGTGAATAAACAGGACTAGTAAAAAGCACCTTTTCTGCTGTGACACAGCCTTTTCAGATTAATGTGTTGTAGATAGGCAGAAGCCTTTATTGAAAAGCTGAAAGTCCCAATTTACTAAGTTTTTCTTAGTAAGCTTCATGTCCAAATCTGAATCAGAAGAGGCATGGAAGCACAGGTTGACTTGCGACATTTAGTTTCATGTAGAACTTGAATTTATAAACGCTTTTAACAGATTGTGTTTCTAGTCCACTTGTTTTATTGACAAGTTTTTTTGTTTAATCTTCTAATTGTTCTTAAGTTCTTTTACTTACTTGGTAATGCTGGGGTCCTACACAGTTCTAACTAATTTAAATTGGTTTGTAATTTAGTTAGGTAGTGACCTTGCATGCAGTGAGGCAGCTTATTTATTGGTGGCTCACTTCTCTCACTGCTATGGCAGAAATACTGGTAAACTTAACTGCATGAGGGAACTTACCTAGCTAGGGTTTTTTCCCTCTTGCCTTGTTTTTCAGTTTGATAGTTTTCCCAAACTGTTTATTCTTCAGCCATACAAAGTCTGGCTCTGATGTCATGGCAGAGAAAAGGAATGGAAAAAAAAAAAAGCAATTAAAAAAGCAGAAGTGACTGGCAAGTATAAAATCAGAGTTCCCATAAAGCAACTGAAATCAATTAACTGAATTTGTTGTCCCTTTATGTGATTTTTGAGTGCTGATTTCTGGTGTTAGAGGCCAAGCTAATCTCTATCCTGAATCTCTAGCTGGGTTTGCAAGTCTGGGAGCTTGTGGGAAAAACTCCTGAGTTTCAGATTTCATGCAGTAATGTTTGAGGCATGATAGGGTCCTTGTGACATTTCCGAAAACTTTTGCAGAAAGTTAAACTTAAGAGTCACTGTATCTCTTACAGTAGGCTGGTTCAGGAATAATGTTGGTGTTACTGGGAACTTGATAATAAAGCCTTTTTTCTGATCAAGCAAAAAGTAATCCAGAAGCCTGTGAAGTATTTGGGGGATTCCAGAAACATTTGCAATATGATATATTATAGTACTTATTTGTGTGGGGTGTCAGAATGCTGCTGGGATCACATGCACATCTTACCTTAGGTGTGCATCTTGATTTTTGAAAAGCGCATAAACTCTTTGAAGTGCTATATCAATTAAAAAAAAAAAAAAAAAAAGGATTTAGGTTACTCTCCCCCCTATTAATGCATCACTGTTTTGTGCTGTCACTAATTAGTAACTCTAAGATAATGAGGTGTATTGATAAAGCATATGGTTAAGTGGATGACTTATAGTCATTGTATTTCCTCCCCTACTCTGTGTCACCTAATTAACTTTCTCTGTGTGATTAAAGGGCACCTGAATTGTGCTGCCATTGCTAGCAAGCCCAGACCACTCTGCTAATAGCCTTGTCTTTGAGTACCAGCCGGTTTTCCCATGTGCTTTATTGGTAAGTATACCTGAATAGTGGCAGCTATCTCATCTATTTTTAGCATAATAGTCATGTACTTTTAGGCTAACCAGTGTGTTTGGGTGTTAGTTCTCAGGCTTGTCTGGTAAGTGCCTTTAAATAATTTTTATATTCTTATTGATCAAACTTCTATGGAAATATGCCAATATGCATTTTGGAAAGGTGTAATATATAAGAAGAATAGAATCTATTGATTTCAGTCCTTCCTTGCAGTTGGGATGATCTTCAAATATCTTCTGGAGCTCAGAGTGCCAAATTACTGGAGGCTTAGCAAGATTTCTTAGCTGGACTCTTACCTGAGAAGCATGAATGTGGTGAAGAGTAAGCATCCTGAAACTTAAGATGTTTGTTAGGACAGATAAAACCTGGGCCTTGTAGGTCTGCCTTAATATAGGATAAGAATAAACATTACCTAAGTATAAGGCTTTTATTACTTTTTAATATGCCGTGCATTGGTAGTATCAGGCGTGCAGTTTCTAATGAAGCTGGTTTCTAATGTCCCTCCATAGCAGAGATGTTTTTGCTACTTTCTGTTTGAAAAGTGCTTGGCTAGCCACTCTTTGTTGGCTGGTTGAGTGCCCTACTGGTTATACATCATTTCTTTTAATCCTCCTTTGATGTGGTGGTTTTACTGTTGTTTTTTAATTCCTCCTCCTCTGCCCCTCAGTCTGGGCCTATTTTGGATTGATTTTGAACTTATTTTGCCAGTTAAGTCTTTCATAATAGATTTTGGTGTTCTTAGTTATGTGCCTTGCTAAAGGTGCTTTTCTCCTTACTAGTGAACAAAAACTTTCTTTCTAATCCAGTCATGGTAATAGATAATTTATAATGGTACTTTGAACAAGTTCATATTGTGTTACATTGGACAAAGTCTTCATTACAAATATGATAAAGGTAGTAGTACCAAATCTTAATCTCATTATGAAACTGTGATTCTTCAGCTATTTTTTTAATACCTTTTAGCTATGCTAGATCTACACAAAAAATTATATGTGGAAGATGTTCAGCTGTACAGGTAATACCTCTAAGTGTTCAAAGTGTCCACCCATAATACTTCTAAGAGAATGTGGAGAGGAAAAGAATGTTAATAAAATCGTAGTTGGGAGATCAAACAAAAAGGCAAGCTTGATACTGTTTTCACGTGAGGTGGCTGCCAGATGTACAATGTTTTATAAAATTGAAGGCATATTAAAGTGATATTAAAGAAGTGGAAAAACTAGTTTTGAGGTACAGTGTTTATTTACCTTCGAAGAACAACAGCTATTCCTAAGCAGGTAGTGTGCTTTAGGACCTGCTTGCAGATAGTACTTCCTCAATGTCTGCATGTAATGGCTTGCCCTTGCACTTAATTAACTTGCTGACTTTTTTTTTTTTTTTTTAATGTAGATAGGGTCTGTGTGATGGCAACTCAAACTGTATTTCATGCTGTGACTTGTGTTTGATACTTCTGCAAAGTCAGTCTTGACTCCTATCTGAAACTGTCTGGTGGTGGAAGGTCGTCTTTGCTAGGATCTAGTTCATGTTTCAGAAAAGGTAATTTAACTTTCATAAAAGAAGTTTTCATACAAGTCTGTGTGTAAGCTAGCATTCAGGGACTTCAGTTTGTTAAAGATGATTGTCTAAAAATGGTCTGTTAGAGATCAGCAGTCAGACTTGCTTTAGTTTCTTCTCTCTTTGGTAACAAATGCTGTATCACTAGGAGAGGGAAAAGGAGTATCTTCGTATTTGTTGTTACATGATCCCATATATTTTTTTTGTATATACAATGGAAAGCGTTAAACTATTTAAGGTAACATTATGCTGAGGCATCTAGAAACTTACAAAAAATCTTGTGGTTTTGGTTTTGTCCTGTGAAATTAAGCATCTTCCCTGTTCTATTTGATTAGCTTATGGGAGAAAACTGAAACACCCAGAGGTGTGAAAGCAGAGTTGTACAGCTGCAGCATATGCTTGCTATAAGTCCAAAGTGAACATATGCAAAATGGATATGAATTCTTAAACAAGTTTATGCTTAGAGTAACAGAGGTATATGTGCTAATGATTTGAGGTTGACATAGTTCTGTTGAGGAATAATAAGTTTTATAACTTAATTATAAGACATTAAAAATATTAACTGAAAGGGTATTGCTGGAGCCAAAAAGCCTTTATAAAGGATAGCTTAGTGAAGTCTGTTGGGCAGATAATTCAGGGGTGTGTTGTATTTGTTATGCTAAGCTTAATAGACATAGAAATCTAGTTAGCCTATGTTAAGTGATACTGTTAAAAAGGGAAGCTTGTTTGATAAATAATGCAAGTAGCTAACATGAAAGATGTCTTGCTAAGGTATTGTGCCCATAAAACTTCTGTTAAATCCTCTTTATTTGCAAACGAAAGTATATTGTAGAAAAGTTGAGGGTTTTGATATTTCAGCTGTACCTATTTAAAAAAAACCCCAAACCATCTCTTTCATGACTTTAAAAAAATTTCATGGTTTTATATACTTGCCCTTATTCTATGAAGTCATAGTCTTAAGTGGAAAACGGAATTAGGCAGTAACAAGTTAAAGGATACGGACAGAAGTGAGATCTCTCCACTGAACAGGAAAAGAAGTCTTCCTGTGCTGTCTTGGGATATGCTGGAGTTTTTGTTGCTTTTACGTGTCATATTTCTGTGTGGACTGTTCCTGCGTGTCAAGAATATCTTCTTGATTTTACTTGTCAAAGTGAGGAAGGGAAGATGGGGAGAAGTGATGGGCTTCAGGAATGGATGTTTTTGTTGCAGGTCTCTTTCTCTGGTGTCATCTTTCCCTATTACATTCCAGGTCATTAAAGGAATTGGATATCGTCCCCCTCCCCTCTTCCTCCTCCCCCTCCTCTCCCCCCCCCCCCCCCCCCTTGGGCCACAGGGTGTGTTTCTATTGTCTTCTCATCAGACTGGATCCTGTATTCATGATTCTCCTAATGTTGGTAGAAGTGCTTTGCTTACAGGAAGAAAATGACAATCTTTTGGCAAAGAAGGCCAACATTCTTTGATGTAACAATCTTCGAAATTGGAAAACACATTTTGGAAGAGAAAAAGAGGTCTTGCCTAGGCTGGAGATAACATTTGCATATTGTGTTCTTTAAGGGGATGGGGCTGGGTTAAGCATGCGATTAGGTCCCAGAGCATATTAATGTTGTATTTGCTCTATTCCTCAGTGAGGGACCTGGCTGACGTGTCGGTGTCTGCGGCCGAGCAGCTCCACTGCCTGCTATGTGATAGCTTTGTCAGATTTATAATGTTTAATAGCCACACACAACTCAAGTGGAAAACCGTGCTCTTTGTGGGAAAAACTAGATTCTTAGATTGGAAAGATCTGTGAATCACTGTACGAATATTGCATTTAAATTAGTAGCTGTTTGCTGAGGTTGTTTTTCACTGTCTTGGAGGTAGTAGAAGATAAATTTGTGCAGCTCATTAGAATATTTTAACTTTTAAGTGTTTAAAATGTTTTGTGGGTTTTGTTGTGGGTTTTGTTTGTTTTTTAAGTTTTCTGTTTTTTAAATAAAGCTGTTTCTAAAGTACATACCACTTGCGAAAAACACACCAACCCCCGTGTTGTATCTGGTAACTTCAGTGGTATTTCAACTGTAAGGTACCAGTAATCTTATTTATGATGTGAATGACTCTCCTGTATGTTTAAATAATATTAATGACCAAAATGAACCTCTCCAACCCAGCAAGCTGAATATGAAGCCAACTAAAACATTACACTATTTTCAAAGGGCAGCCAAGGTGTCGATGTTATCAGCCATTCTTTTCACCTCACTTCCTGGTAGTATAGAATGGGTAAACTGATCACTAAATTGGTGTGGTTTGGGGTTTTGGTGTTGTTTCTTTTTGTTTTGGTGTTGTTTTTTTTTAAATTATTCACTAATATGGATGATTTTGGCTTTGGGACAACACTGAAGCATCTGAATTTATTTAGTTAAAGTGTATGTTTCTTAATTGTAGGAAAAAATAGCCATGTATTAATTTCTCTCTCCAAATTATTTCTAGTTCCAAATATTCATAGGCAGTATCAGTTGAATCTCTCAAGGTGGTGACACCATGAATTGTTGGGAGTATCAAAGCACGGTGAAATCTTTTGTCAAAGATGACTAGAAGAAGTAGGCATGGATAAGGGCTTGCATGTACTCAGTCTTTGCTCTGTCCTTTAATGATACCCAGCTGATATGCTGTTACTTGCTTATTTGACTACTGTTTCACAGCATGGAAGATTGCAGCTTTTCTCTCCTGTTCCTGATTATGGCCTTCTATCACCTGTACACTTCATTTTTCAAAAAGACCTTAAGCTTTTTTAGTAACATTTATACACTCTTTTTGGAATCTAAAAAATATACAAAAATTTCATGTCATCAAGAGCAAGAAATGAAGTAGATTGTGTGGTTTGATTGTGCTTGAACAGTATATTTGGATATACTTCTTTCTCTCTGAACCTACACAATATTCTAATTAGATAATTAAGGCCTTTTGTGTTTTCTTTAAACTAGAGAATCAGAATACTTTGGGGGAGGCACCTGGTGGTCATCTAGTCCACACTGTTGCTTGGGGCACAGCAAAGACAGTTTGTTATTGGAATCATTTGAAAATACTGCAATGTAAAGTGTTTTAATATGTCTTGTATGTCAGCAAAGAATACCTTCAGGAATTGAAAATTTACACAATTTTTGAACTGGAAATCGAATTCACTTCTTGCCGCAATATTGCAGTGGCAAAGTAACTTGTCTTAAACTCACAATAACTGGGCATTAAAAATGCCCAATTTTTTTTTTATCCCCCCCCCCCCCCAATTTGAAAGCACAAAATTCTGCACAGCATAGTTCTCCTCCAACAGGCAGCCCATGGGCTGTGGTCTGCTTCTGCAGGGCCCATGGGCTGTGGTCTGCCTCTGCAGGGCAACAAAACAGTCCTGCTGGTAACTGGGTTCCCTGTTCAGCTCTCTCAGCTCAGCTTGTTTCCCAGCACATCTTTCTCTTCACAGGGGCTTTTTTGTTGCAAGGCTGCTCCTTCTTTGGTGTGCAGTGTCTGCTTGTATTTATTCTGTCAACAGATATCCTTGCATCTTTAGGAGAAGGATGGTTTGATGTCAGTAGTGATGAAGCAGTATCAAATCCTTGTCCAAGTGTAACTTAGGCTAATGGCTCCAAATACTTTAAGTGTTCTTCAGACCCTTTCAGTTTTTTGTATCAGTCATGGCCTTTTTTCCATTTCAGCTATTCAAGGTAAATCTTGCTTGATGGCAAAGATGCTTGTCTTGGCCAAGCTGTGTATTAATTTAGGTGGCTGAATTTTTTATTTATTTTTTTAAATATAAACTTAAAGCTCTTCAGGCAGCAATACAGGGCATGACAGGGTCTCAATGAAGTGTTGTATTTTCATTTAGATGTGATATAGAATTAGCTTTTGTTGGTTTGTCCAGAATGGCTTCTCTCTCTTGCTTAAGAGTAAGCCAGTGCTGTTAATTAGTTTGGGCAAAAATACTCATTTTTTGTAGAAGGGGACAAAATTCCAGCAGGCCTGCCTGCCAGAAGAGCTTACCTGGTAGATATTTTAGGATCTGAGAATCTTTGCTTTTGTTCTAACTGTGATTTCCTCAAGATTTGCACTCGCTTGTTTTAGCACTGTGGTGGTTTTGGTGATCCTACAAAGGAGAGCAAATCAGTGTGCTAAGATCAGAGATTTCAGCTGTTTGTACTAACTGAAGTTAGTTTATAGTTTATTTCTGTAAAACAATAAATTTACATTCAAAATATCATTCATCCCCAAATCTCTATTAAAACTACGTTGTGTCATTGCTCTTTGACCCAAGTTTTCAGCTTGCATGTATCTGCACTTAAATAAATTTTTAATGCATGCATCCATTGATTTGACAGAAATGGACACAGCTGTATTTCATAAACTGAAGGATATGTTTGAGTAATAATTATCCAGTCATCCACTGAATGTCTCAAATATCCAAGTAGAATTTGGATAGTGTATTGCTTGTGAATTTACTATGCTGAGTTCATAGCACTGGAATAATCTTTAAAATCCTTTATCATTAATCATTACCCTGAATTTATTTTTCTGTTTTGTAACAAGAATTTGAGGCTTGACTTTACTACCATTAGAGGTATATAAATGTTTTGGCATAGTTGGTTATCATGCTTTGCCAGCTATGCTCTTCAAATTAATGCTTGTCTTATGTCTCAGTGTCTTTTTGATGCCTTCTGAAAAACATTGTATTCTACATCAGTTATACAAGTTCTACAAACTCTAGATATTTATTATGTCATTCCTTCCTTAGAGCAGATTCTTTCATCAATAATGTAGATAGATGGCTAAGAAATAGCTCCAGCAGGGCTTTCATTTATACTGTCCACTTACCTGAAATCGCATTTAGTTTTTCTGGTGATTCAACTGTTGATGTTAGTGCACAAGAAGTACAGTAGATACACCAGAATTTCAAGCCTCAAGATAAATTCCTGTCTCCTTTGAGTATCTAAAGAGACAAGATTTCCCTGTAATCTACTCTAAGTCTATTTTGAAAACAAGAATGTCTGATACAATCTTAAAAATACACTACCCTGTTCATGAAAATATTTACTCCAAATTATTTCAGTTGAAGTGAATATATGCTTGGTCTCTAATTTGAGGCACTTTGACTAGGTCACTGACATCTGGTTGGACCAGCTGACAGATTCTCCCTGGATTTATCTGGACATTCTTGAACATGTGAAGCAAGTTTCCAACATCCATTTGGTTTGTTAAAGTCCTGGATTTGTATGAATTAACTTGGATTTACTTGTTTTGTGTATCATGTTTTATTTAGGCGGATGCATTGCTGGTCAGCAGTTACTGACTGGTCTTGGGTGAAGAAAAACATTTAATACTAAACTATTGGTATTTGGCTCTTTACTTGTTCTCAATAGTTTCCTGATTTACTGAGGTTCTCCTGAAGGGAGTTAGAAATGTGGGAAAGATGTGGATGCTTGGATAGATAAATAACTGGCTTGTGTCTCGCTTGCTTGTAGAAGGCGGATACTCTGAGCTTGACGCACTTTCTTAAACAGCTGCGGTGGATAGTGGCACAGCAGAAAATCCAGCTTTAGTCCCCAGATGTCCCCTGTGGTCCTACAGGATACTCGTCATACTGAATACAGGCAATTCATATGCTACTAGATTATTTTTTTTCTTTCCTATTAGCACCATTTCTATAGCAACTGTGCAAACTTCCATATCAATGCATGATGTTAAAAAAGGAATAACTGTAGAGAACATTGTTGAAATGTTGTCATCAGAGGTGTTAATGATGAAGACTATACTCCTCTGTCCGAAAGCTGGATTTTAAAACAAAGTATTGTGTGTCTTCTTCAAGATCTTCATTGTCTATTAATGGCTTTACAAAAAATACAGTAGCATGTTCTGTCAACAGTCATTTTCCTGAATGAGAAAGTCAGGCATTCAGTGTGGGAGGAGTTTTGCCTTCTTTTTCCTAAATGTAAATCTCATTTGTCTTACTGCACAAAGAAAGTGTGCAGTTGAGGCAGGTGGATGTAGTGAGTCTTTAATTCTGTGGATTTGGAGGCTGTTATTCAGTCGCAGTTGGTACTTCATCATCTTTCGCTTGTTAAAAAGCCATCTTAGGATGGTTTGATCATCTTGGTTTTGATGTGGCTGTTCACAATTTTAACTCTAACGCTTAATGCCTACAGAAGATTATGCAATGAGTTCATGGGTATTTGAGTTTTCTTTACATCTACATGTGATGTGTATGTTTATGCAGAATATTCATTCTAGATCCTCAGTCTGTTTTCATCATTGTTTTTTCTTTTACGTGCTTTCGGCATGTGAGTTGTGATTGTTGGTGGCAGAGTTCCTGTAGCCTATTGACAGTAACAAAGGTCATGTCATCAGTTGTCATCTCTGTTTCACAAGTTCTAAGTGTGCAGTTGCACATAAAATTTTATTTAAATATTTTTCCCAAATCTTTTTCCTGTGAAGTACTCTTTCTGTTCTGAGAGACGGTATGCCACCCATACCAGTCTATTTGTAGATTTTTGTACTGATTTTGAGTTTGTCCCCTGTTGGAATTAACTAAACATTCTAACAGAATTTACTAAATTTACAAAAAGTAAAAAGATTACAGCTGGAAATATAAAAGGCAGCTTCTGGAGACTTTTGTTTGTATTACTTTGCTGTGATATTTTTGCTGATGCACAGTCTGTAGCATTTCTTTTCTATTCATGTTATTTGCATTACCCAGAAACAAAACAAAACTGTGGATCTGAGTACCTCTGAAGAGAATATTTGGATGCTGGAGTCCATGATAGCAGCATTCAATGCTCCACTGCTGCATGCTCTTAAGCATGAGTTCTCTATTCAGAATGTTGTCCACAAATGTCTTCTTCCTTTGATAGTTCTGCTGATACCATGCCTGCACATTTAACCTGTAACAAAAATATTCTGCAAACTAAGCATCAGGTAATTGACATGACATTAACCTGCTCTTGTTTTCTAGCAAAACTGATAGCTGCATGCCCATGTGGAGGAGGTCTTGGAAAAACCAGTTGTGGAAAGGTTATCATCTTATAGAGCTACCTGATTAGAAGTAGTGCTTCTAGTTTAAATAACACCTATTTATATTTTTGCCTTTTTACTTATTCATGGAAATAAATATTAGTAGTTCATAGCTTTCAGAAATGTCTCTAGGTTATGCTTTCTCTTGTTTTGGGTGTTTGGGGTGAGGAGGGGGATCCCTCCTCTGGTTACTGACTGAGCATGCATATACCTATTTGGATGTTTGAAGAAATGTTTCTTGAACAGGCTAAACTGTCAGCATGCTTGAATTCTGGAGAGGGAGACTGAGGAGGGCAGAACCTTATTATTATACTTGTACTCTCTGTGCTAAATTAATCTGGTTCCCTAATGCTTACCCTTTTGGTATATGGGAGGAAAAACAAGCCACGAATCATAACTCGAGATGTTCAGTGTGTTCTGACAGCAGTTTTAAAATAGTAGCCAAAACCAGAGGAATAAAAAATTCTTCTGTGCAATGTCCTTTCTAAAGAACTATAAAATGGAACAAAGGCTTGTAGGTGATCTCTGAAGAAAGTAGCTCTGGGAACCTGAAAACTTGTAAGCAGTTTGTGAGCAGAAACTTGTTCAGTTCTTGTGCAGTTCAGTTGTTTTCTTGGTGAACCTACATTTTTTACACTCAAGCTCTGCTGAAGAGGTCTTTTGTTAGAAAAAGGCAAACCCCTTACAACCCCAGGCTAAACTTAAATAGCATTTACACATGTTCACATTTTTGGCTTACTCCATTTGTTGCCTGCCACAATTCTTTCCTTCTCCTTGATTCATGCCTGTATTGTGTGAGGGCCAGGATCTGCTACTGCTTGCAGCTGTGTAGCAGTGCTAGTGCTAAAATTTGTTGCCTTGTGCTACTCTATCTACCACTTAACTCTTGGCTGTGGGTCAGCTGACAGGGTAGTGCTGGCTTTCGAACGGTAAGGATCTCCTTCCTATTTGTGTGCAGCTAAAAGTCTTCCATATTGGGCAGAACTTCTTTGTTGTTGTTGTATGTTGATTAGCAAACTTGACTGATAGTTTGATTTTTGTAAGAGGATTTAATTAATTTTTGTAATAGTATTTGTTTGATTTTTTGCAATAGGATTTGGTAAACAAGTAGCTTGTGCCCTGGAGAAGGATATTCTCCTGGATTTTTGAAGTTTTTATTCATCTGAGGAGATGGAAGCAATGAGTTATATCGGTTCTTGAGATTAAAAAAGGAGAGCCCTAGGTACTGGAGCACAGTGTACCAAGAAGGACTTTTAACAGCTGGGGACTTAAGATATAAATGAGATGGAGCCGTAATGTTATTTGTCTCTCCCTTTAGTCGTGCCTCTATGTCACGCACACTCTCTCACACACACACCCCTGCCACATCCCTCCCTCCCCAGTGTCAGAGAATGAGGTGCATAAAAGAAGCAATAATATGATTTTGTTGTTTGCATTGTGAGCACACACATGATAGTGAAAGTGCTCTGTGGGTAGTATCTTGAAGAATAATAATTTCACTTAATTGCATGGCCAGGTAAAGCATCTTATAGAGTAAGAGAAGAGAATCTAAGTTAAGGACCATAGCTAAATGGAGCTTCTCTCTCTCTCCCCCCCCCCCCCCCCTCATTGTCAAACTTAATAGTGATTTTTTTTTAAATTATTTTTATTATTTGTTATTTTTTTATTCTGTTATTCTGCAGATTCTAATTTCAGCTGTCTTGGAGCTTAAACAGCTGATACTGCTTGTGACTGTTGTGCAACAGATGCTTAGGGAAAGATTGGTTGTGTGACATAACTGAGTGATTGAGTTGGATGGACATAGAAGTGCTTTGACTTCGCAACAAGACTAATCAAAGCAATGAAGAAAAGAGTCTTGTGGTTACTGGATTAGTTATGCTGCTGATGCAGATGCCATATGACACTTTCTTTCAAGGAGTCTAGTATCAGCTACAGCTATAGCTTTTGCTTTTAGTACTGTTTTCTGGAAATTATTTAAGAATCCAATTGCTGTATTTTGATTTTTGAGCTAAAATTTACATTTTTTTCATACTCCTGGTGTGTCTTTCCAGTACTTAAATATGGTTTCCATTTCTTGCAATGAAGTCTTCAGAAGACCTGGAAGGCCTTCTCTGCATATTTGCCCTTCAGAAAATCTTTTTGAAGCCAGGTGTCCAGAACTGCATTGAGTACCACATCAGTGTCTCGAGATGTTTTGGAGGTGGTATTTGGATGTAACTAATGTAAATATCTTGATCTCATGTGGCTACTTCATGCTTACAGCATTGGTGCAGTAATTTCCAACTGATATGCTGAAATTCATAGCAGAAATTTTAGAGGTCAACCCAAATGATCCTTTCATGGTTGACTTCAGTTTTTCGTTCTTCTGTCCATCAGATAATGTAATTTGTCCTGTAGTACGTTGCTTTCCTGTATTTCTAAATGTTTTATCGTACTAATATTTATACTGGTGTTGCGTACTTAATAACTGCTAATAATCTCTTTGTATACCAATATTATGCTCTTCTGTCTCGGTTTCCATCATGTCTGTGCCCCATGCATATCGTCTTCTAGTGTCTCTCTCCGTCTTCACTAGTAGCAGCTGGTGCTTTGACAAGATTCATGTGGCTGACTGGAAATTTCCGTAGCATGTGAAATTTTAGGTCTGGGATTTGATTCTCTTCAACAGTAAGTTTCTTGCAGGAGGATGAGTTTATATTAAGTTGCATAAGTTGCTTGAGCTTTTGTTTCATCTCTGTGGAAGTTTATTTTCGTATCATTTTTGCTATCTTTATATTACCTCTTAATATTATCATGCCTACTGAAAACTGAATTAAAGCCTGTGTTTAGGTGACTTGCATTTTTCTTTTTTAATGCTGTATACATCCTACCTTTATTCATACAGCGTAACTTACGTTTTTATGTTTTACATTTAACAAGTAACTTAGTTTTTTGTTTTGGTGGATTGAGTGTAAACCTGAAGAATATAGTTTGGAAGGTACAGTTTGGTTTTGACTTGACAAAATCTTCTTTCGGAGTTGAATGAACCTTCTTTCTCTGATTGCCTGTTCCTTGCTGACTTTCTGTTTAATTGTAGGCTTTCCTGTGTGTTGTTTTCTGTTTTGGTGTGGGGTGGTTTGCATTTTTTTTTTTTTTTAGTAAGTTTTGGGGTTTTTTAGGTTTTCTTTTTTGTTTTAGCAGTTCTGTGCCTTTTAGACAGTGAGCTTTTTTCCCCTTTTTAGATATATTTCTAGCTTTACTTATCTGTACGTAGTTCCTGTAGACTTTGAGAGATTCCAGTGGGAAGTAATGAAGAACAGTGGCTTCTGCTGTGAGGAGGAGGCTGTGCTTTTCTCTTTGTCAGGAGCATTAAAAGCCTGGTGGTCTGCTCAGACTATTTTGGATTTTTTTTTTCCCACTGCTGTACCTGTAATGACTCTTGTTATCACAGTGCAGCCTTGTGCTGATTCCTGAATCTTGCCTGTTGCAAAACAGACAGCACCAGCCTGGCAAATGAGTTCCATTTCTTTGGTGTTGGCTAGTATGTGCCTTAGCTAACATTGTTCTACACGCACGGGTCTTCTAGGCATACTAAGGTGCTTGCATGTGTACCAAACTGCAGGGAAGAACTGAGTGTGATCAGCCCTTGCTCTGATGGCGGGTGATATGAATACTGGTACATGGTGCTGGATGTAGTACCTGCGTGCCGCTGGGGCACCTTCAGTGGTAATTCAGACAGTGCCAAGCAATGCTGGAAAAAATACACTTCCAACTAAGAATCAAAGGCCTTGAATCCAGAATGAGAATTCAGTCAATGGCTCCAAGATTTCATTGAAGCGTCTTGAGGTCCTGGTATGGAATAGTTAAAGCTAGCTAGGCTGTATTATGCGTGGGGAAGTGAAGATTCCTTGTTTAGAAAGAAATAGCTTTTTCTGTACTGTTTGTCAAAATACCAGTGAGAGTTTCCAAAAGATCAGGAGCTCAGGTTGATTGTCTTTGGAACCAATTTTTTGGTTCCTACTGTTCTTTGGACCCCAGAGTCTTTGGTAGTAACTCTGCAAAGGGGTCTGTGATCAAAACAAATAACACTTAGTACTGACATTATAAGAACAAAGAGGATATTGGTCATCATGACTTTTAGGCTATTCATAAAATGGCACTGTGGTTGTGTTTCCTCAAAGGTTTTGTACTGTTCTGGACAGGCAGTTTTTAATGTAATTTTAGAGTAATCTTTTAAATGCCACTTGTACAGTATATTTTGGGATAGTGCTTGACCCAAGCTGAGACAAGAATATCCCTGGATTCTGCTGTAGAAGGGAGTCAGGCTTAGGTGTCCTGCTAGGCACCTATTAGAGTCCAATACACTGTGGCCAGGGTGTAATGTTTAATATAAAATTTATTATTTGAAGATAGTTCATGTTACAGAGGATTTCAGCAGAGTGTTACAAAAGATACTAAATCACAATATAAATATAGGTTAAGCTAAGCAAAATCAATTGCAATTTAAAGTTTACAATGCCAAGATGTGATCCCCATTGCTGGTCTCTAGAATACGCTTGCTGTCACAATGTTGGGCAACCCCAGTCACCAGGAAGGAATACATGTGTTGAAGCTAGCTTAAGCTTGTTGCTCTCTTTGAAATTACTTTATTGATTATTTGGGTTTTGTACTCAGTTGGGCTGAACCACTTTTTCACTCCCCCCATGTGGTCTAGCTAACTCAGGGTGGCATTCAGGTTTTTTAATGAACTCAGGTTGAAACGTTTACACCACTAGTTGATTCACTCAACTAATATAGTCAGTTGATCCACTCAACAGACATAGCTGTTCATCTAAAACAAAAGCCACCCTCTTGTCCTCTGTGTTGAGATAAAGTCAGCTTCTCTGCCACAGCTGTGCTCAGTCGCACCCTGCATTGTTCTCTGAGCATCAGCAATGTGACCATGAAGCTCATCTTCACAGAGCTGCCTTCCATTTTGGGGTTTATAGGTAAGTCACTACAATGGAATGATCAAGTCATCAAAACTTTGGGTGAATTTGCAGGAAAAACTCAGGCTCATTGAAGATAGCCAACCCTGCTTGGTTGTGCTGGTTTGGCTGGGGTAGAGTTAATTTTCTTCATAATAGTATGGGGCAGTGTTTTTGGATTTGCGGTAGAAACAGCGTTGATAACACAGCAATGTTTTAGTTACTGTTGAGCAATGCTTACACGGAGTCAAGGCCTTTTCTGTTTCTCACATAGCCCCACGAGCGAGTTAGTGCGGGGTGTGCAAGTTGTTGGGAGGGGACACAGCCAGGATAGCTGACCCCAGCTGATCAAAGGGATATCTCATACTGTATGATGTCATGTTCAGCATGTAAAACTGGGGGAGGAAGGGAGGGACGTTTGGAGTGATGAGATTTATCTTCCCAGGTAACCTTTTCATGTGATATAGCCCTGCTGTCCTGGGGATGGCTGAAGACTTGCTTACTGAAGGGAAGTAGTGGATGAATTCCTTATTTTGCTTTGCTTGCACACGTGGATTTTGCTGTACATATTGTCTTTATTTCACCCCATGGTTGTTTTTTTGTTTTGTTTTTTTCCCCCCCTCACTTTTAGCCTTCTCTTTCCCCCTATCCCATCCAGGGGGAGTAAGTGAGTAGCTGTGTGGTGCTTAGTTGCTGGCTGGGGTTAAATCACAATGTTAGTCCAGACATTTTAATTCTTTGGGTATAATGAATCTTTTTCAGTATTTTTAGTTATTTTTTTTACTGCACAGTACTCATGGCATGGAGAGGTAGGAAGATAGCACATAGCATGTCTAGGCTTCAGGTTGGCATAAATGCATGTGTAAGTATTTTATGTGTTGTATAAAGCACTTTCAATTCCACTTGAATGCATTTCTGAGCACAAAGGCATTTATTAAATTGGAGTGGAAAAACAGACTGGAAGTTACTCCATGTAATTCAGTTTTTGTAATTGGATATACGGGGTATGCAGTGAAAACTGACTCACTGCTGTAGTTCGCCAACATTCATTTCATGTATCCCGATATATTGCTCTGAGCAGCTCTGCTGTTGATCACTTTCTGATGTTGCTGTTTACTGCTTATTTTGGTGTTGAGCAGAATGGTAGTATAGCAAACAAATTTTTTATTTATTCCAGTGTTAGGTTTGGTTTTGGTTTTTTTTTGGTTTGTTTTTTTTTTTTTTTAAATGATACACTGGCCAAAATTGTTGCTCTGACTTTTCATTATTATGGAAGTTGTGATATTCTCATGTCTAATGCAGCATTGAACTGTACATTTTAAATGCTGCAAATTCTGTAACTTTTGATAAATGCTGACTTTTACCAGAGTAATTATTTTATTTAGAATACAGGGCCCAAAAGTGAGAATTAGTAACAGTATAATCAATGGTCCAACCAAAGTTGATACCAGTGTGGTTATCCAGGGTGATTGATTAAACCATGATTCGAACCAACTTTGTTGGGTCTCCCTTTCCCTTTTCCGTTTTATAATTCCTTCTTGTAATTTTGTCATGGATTCTCAGACTACTCCTGAATGATCAGCATAGAAACAACATTCTTCCCCTAGTGCAACGCATAACCCCCCCTGTTGTAAAAATACTAAATCTAACCTTCTTCTATTTTGTAAGACTACTTCAGAAAGTGAGGTAAGAGACTTTTCTAAATATGTTATAGATTTTTTCGATTCTTTCTAGATCTTTGTCAACCGCTGCTCTCAGGGATGACATGCCCTTATTTTGTTGTGCAAGAGAAGTTATTCCCGTAGCTGTTCCTGCTGCTCCAAGGCCGAAAAGCACAGCTAAGGTTACAGCAGTGAATGGCTCCCTCTTGTGTATTTTATGTTCATTATCACTCCAGTGTTCAAAGACAGTTTCTTTCGAGTGATATAAGATTCTAGGTATCACATTTATTTGTATACAAAATTCCTGACTTTCATTAAATAATTGTAGGGATAAACATGGGATCAACCCACTCTCTGAACACATCCACCATCCTCCTTCACGGGGTATAGCCCACTTATTATTAGTTTTGTTTAATTTTATCATTTGAATACCACATAAATTATTTTTAACCCCAGGGACCGCTCCTATGCACATTCCCTGACCACTTATATGTTGCATGGTAAGTCCGATCTTTCTTTCCTCCCATTTGCATTGTGGAGGGTTGTCATCCTTACTAAAATTAAACGTCATATTAAGCCCTATTCCTTCATATAAGGGGGGCCTCACATCATAGCATAATCAACTGCTTGAAGTAAAATTGAGGTTGGTGTTAAGTGCTTGATATGCTGTCTGTATTAATTTCCATAAAGGGTTTATCTCAGCTAATCCTGTTTCTGTATAATTTTCTGGTCCCATGGTCCTATTCTTCCCTAATTCACCTGTTATAATCTCATTTGGACCCAATGCTTGAGGTGCCTGTTTAACTTCTTCTTTTCTTATCAGAATTAGATTTCCTCTGTCTCTGCCTGGTTCCCAATATCTAACTCCCCAGGTTCTACCTGCTATCCATCCTGGATCATCAGGTTGCAGAATGGATAGAACTAGGTTTCGGCAATTGGAAATTCCTAAACTTCCTCCCGAAGAATCATATCTAGGGGGATTACACCCTGTGGGCCCCCACACTACTTTCAAGAATTTATCTGTGTATTGAGGAGTCCAGGCCGCAGCAATAGTAACACAGTCCCATTATGCACAATAATATTCATTAGTATAGTTGCAGTACCCTTTTCCGGGGTTAGAGGCTGGGCAAAAATAATATGCCCTTTGATTTAGACATGGTTGTATAGGGCTAGTTTACATAGTTCACTCGAGAAACTGGGAGATCCTGCTGTAACATTTTGACCAATTTCCTGTTGATCATCCCATCTTGTAAGAGTCCACTTATAAGGTTGGTGGATTCGGTTTCCCAATATATTTTCAAAGAAGATTAAGATTAAGAAAACTGGAGTCCCACTCATTTTATAGATGTTCATTCAATCAAATGATAGTGGCTGTTGGCTAATCGCCTGGTATCAGAAAATTATGTCTCCACAATAGTATCTTTTTGCCTTCCTTTGTCTACTCCTTTGCAGGGAGCAACAAAGTATTGGTTCTTCTCAGCAGCAGTGATACTCTTCAGGAGCTTCAGGCGTTTTCTAGCCACGCTTATTTAGGCATAACATCTACCATGAGTCTTTATTCCAGATCTTAATCTATCTATCAACTCTCAATACTTGATTAATTTTCCCAGTTATTTTGTAATTGGGCTCGTTTCCAGGTAAATTCTGAAGCACGCTGTTCTAAAACTTCATCTCAATCTGTTTCATGTATTTCCCAATTCTCGGGTACTGACAATTCCTATCTACAAAATAACTTACAAATTTCAGTTTCCAACCATTGTTCTCTAAGGCGTTCGAATTCTTTTTTGCATTTCATACAATAAGAAGTTCTATTATATGAGATATAGGACCATTTTACACCACAGTTTTGGCGTCGACAGGTAACCCAACATAAACGTCTGTACGTGGGATGTTTAGAACAGGGTATATCATAAAGGTGTCCCAGGTGGTATGTGAAGCCACTTATATAGGCTATTTCTTACTCCCCACCTAGGATCGTCCATCTATTGAGTCTGTTTTCTTATCTTTATCTGGAGATCTCCTGGTTCAGATGTTACAGTCCACTCTGCAGATGGCGGTTCCACTGGTCCTTTGACTTGAGTTGTGTGAGTCCAGCCCTTTTCAGCTGTTCTTACCGCTGTTTTCTGTAGTTAAAAGAACAAGAAATGGTCCCTCCCATCGAGGGGATAAGCTATCTTCTTTCCAACTTTTTATCAATACCCAATCACCTGGCTGTATTTTATGTATTGAAAACTATTAGAGGAATACTTTGTGCTAGTAGTCCTTTAATCCTAAGTTCTTGCATGTTACAATTTAAAACCGTAATATACTATTGTATTGTAGTATCCTCTAGTTTAGGATGACTGAGGGGTAATCCATAGATATAAGGTATCCCATATAACATTTCAAAAGGTGAAATTCCGGTTACTGAATTTGGCATTGTTCTGATATTTAATAATGCCAAAGGCAAACACTTTACCCATGACATTTTTGTCTCAATCATCAGCTTTGATAATTGGTGTTTTCGAGTTTGGTTAACCCTTTCCACCCTTCCAGAGCTTTGAGGATGCCACAGGGTATGAAAGTCCCATCTGATTCCCAAAGCTGACACTACATTCCTAAGGACCTTTGAAGTAAAATGTGATCCTTGATCTGAATCAATTACACTTATCATGCCATATTGTGGGATGATGTTCTCTAACAATTGTTTCGCCACTACTTGAGCTGTGGCTCTGGTAGTAGGTATGGCCTCCACCCAATGGGTGAGTTGATCTATTATTACCAAGAGATACTTATATCGTCCCACCTTTGGTAATCCTGTATTGTCTACTTGTATTCTTTCAAATGGTCTGTGGGCTAAAGGCCTACCCCCTTTCAGGGTTTGTCTCATCTGTTTCTTATTTATCTTCTGGCAAATTATGCATCCTTGGGTTTCCTGTTTTGCTATTTCAAAAATCCCCATACACCCATAGAATTTCAAAAATTGATCTACCAACGCTCTTGTTCCCCAATGGGTTTGTTGATGTAATCTACGTATTATCCTCTTAGCAAATTCTTTTGGTAACAATTCTCGATTATCGGGTAACATCCATTTGTTTTATTAATTCTTCATGTATTAGACCTCTCCCTTGGGTATTTATTAACCCCCTTTCTTCCTATATTTTCCCAAAAGTGTGAGCTATTCCAAAAGCATATTTTGAGTCCGTAAAAACAGTTCCTTTTTTGCCTTTTAATCTTTTTAACACTTTTAATAGAGCATATAGCTCACATGCCTGAGCAGACCAACTTGCACTTAACAGACCTGATTCTAACACTTCCCATGTTTTCCCATCTATGATCGCGTATCCTGACTTTCTTTTCCCTTCTATCACCCATGAAGATCCATCTACGAACAATTTCTCTTTGCTTTTTCCTTCTTGAGAAGGCCAAGAACCCCAATATTTAATCATCAGCCCTAAAGGACTATCCGGTGGTATATCCGGTATTTTATACTTATTTTTCCTTTCCTGGGGACCTTTCCTGGGGATTTTTCCCTTGACTAAGGCTTTTACTCTTGTTCTGACCCATCCTTATTTTAAAGGCTGATTTTGATCTTCTAAAAGTGAAATTTTACCAATAAAGTCCTAGGAGTTTTATGGCAACCCCTATAGCCCTTGGTTATCCATGTGACTGTCTTGTGGGGGTCTCAAATCTATTACCCACCCATGGATCCTGTGGATGTCCAATTTTGCTTCGTCCTTCACCGGCCAAGTCCCTCGCGGGATATTGGAATCGCGGTTAAAAGACTTCCGCACTCGCAACTTTGTTCCTTGCGTCGGGACCTACGCCCCTTGCTTCAGAACTGCACTCTGTCTCAGTCACACTCTCATACTCAGGCAACCGAATTCCACCCAACCGAACGATATCCCTTAAACTTCCGACTCCGTCCTCCTCATTCGGGTCTTTGTGCGCCAGAATTACAGGTCAATTTAACTGCAGTTTTCTTCCCTATCTAGGAGCTCCAATTCCTTTGCTTATTGCCTCTTCTTTGTTCGTTGATCTCTGAAGGTCAGCCCCAATTAGTATACCCCCTGAGCCACAGTAACAGTTTGTGGGGTGCCCCTCGGGGAGATCCAGTCCGGGGGACCACTCAGATATCACGTCGGGGTCACCAATTTGTTATAAATGACTGAAGTTGGGTTCAAAATTTGAGAAAATTTATTGTGAGCTAATACAGTGAGGCAGCAAGCAAAGCAGCACTGGGTGCGCTGGGAGCCTCTGCTCCACCAACACGCACACCGAGGAAACGCAGTGACCATTTTTAAACTATCAAAATATACATATTCATTACAGTTTTGCAATATGTAAATTCCCCTTCGTCTCTTATGATAATTAGTTTCACAACATTGTCCCGCATGCGCACTGCCTCCTGGTGGTCCAGGGCAGGGGTGTCATGATGAAGTAAGTTATATTCCTCAGTGACCTTTATACATACTTTTGACTGTGCACTGTTCACCCCGGTGGCTCGGCGCATGCTCATTTCATCTCTTCCTGTTATGCGCCTCTTCTTAACTGGTTCTTGCCAGCCTTTCCGGATATCTTTTGACATTCTCAGCGGTGAACAGGGTATTGTGGTTTGGTATTTATCACAAAGTTAGCAAGCTTCATGTACTGACCTTGCTCAATTAGCAGTTAACAATTAACATTTATTGCAACTCCAGCAAATTAATAATCTACATTTACCACATCCATGAAGTGGGAAAAAGTGTAAATATATTCAGACATACTGTTGTAATGTGCCAGTGGGTGCCAAATTAATATTGCATGGACAGCTTTGTTATGATACAGCCTGACTGGTGGATGTTCTGTTTTGTAATCTCAGTTTCCTTTGCACATAGGCATTTTCAAGTGACTTTATTTCATTTTTAGAAATGTAAAATAAAGATTAAAAAAATTCCTGTTTTATGTGCCTCATAGGAGTCTCTTCTCTGCATGTTGGCCAGTTTCAACCATGCTTGACTAAGGGAAAGAGATCACAGTTCAGTAGCTGGGTGGAAAAGGGAAACCTGAATCAGCGTGTGCCGCCACTGTATCTCCAGGAACAGTTCTCTGAGATGGAAAGTCTATCACACAGTTGCTAGGCTCACTGATCCCATTCAGCCTGCTGTTGAGTGATCAAGCACATGCTGTATTCAGACAGCACACTGCCTGTCACTCAGAATAGGTGGGCAGATGCAAACAAAGCTTGTAATAGCCTTGGAAACAGGTAGCAAACTGGAGCTGCTGTGTTAAGGGACCAAGGGTACAGGAAATGGCTTCTGGGATGTGCGTAATTTCTTTTAAATAGCAGCATCTAAACACCTCCGAACTTCAGTTTTCACTTTTCCTTGGTCGGAAAGTTCTCTTCCTCAATTCTCTTCCTTTCTACACCCCATTAGCATGGGGAGGGGGAAATGTGTGGCGTATCAAAGATGGACTCCAGTTCTGGTGAAATCTGAAGGCCTTTATTTTGCATTTTACATCCCTTTTATAGTCTACTAAGTGCTAAGTAGTAACTTTCCACTCTTTTACTCCCTTATCATCCCGATTTAGCAAAACTACTAAGGGTTTCAAATGTTCACGTTGTTTGGTCTGTCTTTGAGATGCACATCCTCCCTTATCTTGCATACCGGCTGCTTTGTTTTCCTAACTGATCTTTACCCTTCGTTGTTCTCTTTACAGTTCCCAAGGCTTATGCCTGACCAGGGCATTAACACCTGGTGTTTTCTTCACTGTTCCCAAGGCTTAAGCCGGACCAGGGCTATAACACCTGAATCCATTTCGTTAACTGTTTCTATCCACAAGATAAGTCACCCACAGGAATGACTGAAATAAATGTGACACAAGCGTGAAATCTTAAATTAATCTTAAAGTTAATCTTAAACTAAAGATTGGCCTAGTATGGTAGAATTATGAGCAAGGTAGTATGATGAAATTATGCAAAGTGTGAAGTTTCCTTACGATTCCAGTGGTTAAATACACATTTTTAAAGGGTAGCTTTTTTTTCAGCAGAGATGGTGATTTTAATGTGACAAGTGTACTATTTTGAACATGTGGAGGCCTGAAAATGGTTTTTGGAGGTGTGATTCCTCTTGTCCTCTACTGAGAACAATAATTCTCATAAGCATAAATAAGAATTATGGCACATCATTTAGTTTCACTTCCTTACTTTTCAGTTCAGTAAATGAAAAGGCTATAGGAAAGGGGATTTGGTGACCTGAGCATTTGAAAGTATCCCACATCAGACAATCTGAAGGGTAATTGAGATAGGAAGGGACAGGATAGCAGCAACACTCAAGCCAAAGATGAGTTAATTTTTTCTCTTCATATGCCTGTTAGTATAATACCAGCTAAAATGTAGGTGCAGTTAAGTGTATTTTTAGTGGTGGAAACACAATCTTAATTCTAGCCTGTGGGCTAGGAGTGTAACATTAAAGAGAAATGTAGCATCTTTTCTCCTGTGAATGAAACAGTTACATCATTTTTTAAAAAAATCAAAACCAGAAAGGGTAGAATGTGGGATGTCTGTTCTGAACTGCAGGAGCACCACTTAACATAGTTCAGAAGGGGACTCTTATTACCCCAAAATATCTAGAACCTGTAGTAGTTGACTGAACTTCGTAATGTGGCTTTCTTTCAGTTGCCCTCCTTTCTGTTTTGCATTCCTATGATGACACTTTAAAGTTACTGCTTCTTTTGAGGCTATTTTATTTTTTCAGTATTGCAGTTTCTCACCTTCCAGGCCTGTTTATACCTAGTTTAGATCACTTGGAGATAGAGCTTTTTGGAATACTTTATTTCATTATATAGAGGGCTTAAGTATGAGTTGCTATAATACTGCTTTGTTGTGTGATATTTGTTACCTGTTACTTACTTTCTCCATTTATTTGCAACTGTGTTAATAGTTCTGAGTTAAACTACAGACCTAAAGTGATTTTCATAAATAATAACTTCAGAAACAGTCGCACTTGTTACAAACATAGACCTGTGAGAACTGATTTATAATCGTTTTCACACTAGAGGGCACTAACATATCATGAAATGTAAGCCCCAACCAATTTTTACTCTCTGTAACACTTAAGTATTGGGTGGTCTTCCTGGTTTTGTAGTGGATACCAAAGTTTTCTATTTCTTTGTAGCCTTTTCTCTGTAGAAATGAAAAGCAATAGTACAATAGTATTCTTGCCAGGATACACTGAAAGTTAGTGTGTGGAGTCTTCCTTTGTATGGGGTTTGTTTGTTTGCTTTTACTAAATAATTCGGGTAATTTGTGGGGAAAAGTGTAAATTCCACTTACATCTTAAATTGCTTTTAATGAGAGAATTTTAACTTAAAGCTGGTGAATAGATGTATAGGATTGGAAATTATTGGATAACTTCTTATGAAAGTTACGTAATAGGTTATAGCTGGAATATACTTCTTAAAGTTTGTAATCAAAGGAAAAGAATCATATGTCACCTGATGTTGCAGGCCTAACTTTGAGTTAATGCATACGTTTACATATCGAAAGTAGTAGGAAAAAGAATATGAAAATCTATACTTCCAGTAACTAATGAATAGCAGAGCAACCTGCAGTCATTTATGTCATCTTAAAGAAGCAGGTAATTTCAGAATATATGTTTGAACATAAAGTTTGGATCTCAGAGTGGTTTATTCATTTTGGAAGTACTTTTTTTTTTTTTTGCTATAGATTTTTGGATACTGACTCTTGTTTAGAATACATGAATAATGTGGTTTCTGATTACTTTTTGCTCTTTGTAGGAATGGTTACTCAGTTGCCTTGGAGATGATCCTGATGCTGTAAATGTAGGGCTGAAGATTAATGGTGTGGGCAGGATGGACCTAATGAACGGACAGTCAAGCAGTGTTAATATTGCAGCTACTGCTTCAGAGGTAAGGATTAAAAAACTTAGTTATTGGATATCTAAGATCATGAGTACTTAATTTTTTTTTTTTTGAATGCACCAAAGTGTAGGTTTTTCTTTTAACAAATCTGTTAAAATAGATAGACTCTTTGTTTTGTGTGTTGGCTTCATCTGCCCCAGTTTAGATGTGAATAATTTAGTTCTGACCTTTGTGTACCAAAATAAAGCATGAGCTAACATTTACAGCCTTGCCATAGCCAAAGCTGCCTTTTTTATGGTCTCTTCCATCACATTTTAAGGTCCTTTCCAACCCTAACTATTCTATGATAAGGAAGCTTTCCTTTTCAAGTTTTAACAGTACTTGATGCTCTTAGTGCAATAAGGTGGCAAGGTCCATGGGAAATGTTACCTTCTTTGGCAGGTACTTGTGTGTCCGGGCAGCCTCATACAGTAGCTCCTGGAATAAGGATGTTGCCTTTGTCTCTTGGGCTGCATTCAGACCTTGGTATGAATTGCCGCCTGCCCACTAAAGTTTCTGCTCTTTACAATGCAGAAGCAATGGAAATTGGCCTCTTAACGCTGATGCCTTATTTTGAAGTTGCAGTTTTCCATTTGTCATCTTACTTGTTAGGGAAAACTGGAGAAGGGGCTGGGAGAAGTTAGTACCAGAATGGTTTTATTTCTTTTTGTTAGGATCATGTAAGAACATGTGGAGAGTTGTGACTGATTCCTAAATTCTTAGAAATGTTGGAGGGTTTGCAAGACTTGGTTCATTTTGTTTTGATCTCCAAAACTCTCACAAGTCTTCCTGTTAAAGATTTTGTTGTGGTTGGTTGGTTTTGGTGTGTGTTTGTGTGGTGTGTTTTTTGTTTTGTTTTGTGGGGTTTTTTTGTTTGTTTGTTTGTTTTGTTTGTTTGTTTTCTCTTATGCTTAGTAGTAGTGGGATGGAGGGAACCAAAGATCTGCCTTTGGTATGTACAGAGTGATCTTTCCCAATGCATTGTTTGCCTGACTGCTGTAGGGTGACTGAATATAAGCTTTGACTTGTACTGATGTACAGTACTAAGTTAAGCTTTCTGTTGGGGTGAGACAGTTACTTTATTGGTGATGCATATTATTTGCATTGCTTTTTGTCAGTGTGAAATGTTTTTACCGTAGTAGATTTCAGTTTTGGGTTTGTTTTTGTAAAATAAAAATAATAAAAAAAAAAACAAACAACAAAACAAACAAAAAACCCCACCAACCTTTAGTTTAAAGGACAAGGTATTCAAGAAGGCTATAGAGTCTGTGATGATCACAGCCACGAAGTCCTGAAAACAGTTGCTTCCTTGAATGAGTTCTTGGACCTTACCAGAGATGTTTACTTAATTTATATGTTTATACATGTGTTTTGATAGCAGAGCTGCATGTGTACTATGCACTTGCGTGTGCATAGGAAATATGGAAAGTACCACAAACACGGTGAAAGGAAAATTGAAATGTTGTGCTATCAAAAGAAATTAAATAATCTCCAGCACAATTTCACAATTATTGTCAAGATTTGAACAGGAAAACTCTCATCAATCTTCAAGACCATTGTTTGTTTTTTTGCTGATTCTTGTACTTACCATTGTGTTAAGAATTGTTGATTGACCACTTGTTGGCATGCAACTGAAATTTTCTTGGAGGAAAGCTGTCTTTCTTCTCAACAAGATAGCCTTAAGTATTTACATGATGTCTGATAAAATTGAGTAAAATATATTTTGGCCAAGTAACATGAATCTGCTTTCTGAAAGTGGAATTTTTGTCCCCATCTTGACTAACTGGGAGGAGGAGGAAGAATTTGTAACTGAAACGTTTCTGTAAGCATGTTGGTTACTGAAAATGCCTGTCCGGTGTGGAGTGTTTGGTGTTTCAAAGTCAGGTTTTTCAGGGAGATGGTGCTAATAGAATAATCTACCTGAAACTGGACACGATTAATAAATATAAATGCTTTTAACAAACGTGCTTAAAAACGGACAGGAGTTGTGTTTCAGCTGGCTGAAGTCTCAGGGAGTTCAAATGTTCTTGTTTCTGTGAGTGGGAAGCCAAAGTCAAAATATATATGGTGTAGCCCTAAAATTCTTGTTAGGAGAAGGTGCTACCACAGTAGAACTATCTACCAGCTTCAATGACCATGTGGTACTTTCCGTTCTGCCTTTGCATCAGCAGACGTAGTGTAGGTGTTACTGAAAGTGCAGTGTAACAGTGCTGAAATTTGACTTCTGCCAGAAGTAATTTGGTGAAGCGGTCATTCATGCACATGTTGTGGATATGACCCATAGCCATGGTCTGGAGAACTTCCAGTATTAGCATACACAAACTGTTCTAAAGTGCCTTCATTATGTGGGCTGAACTATTAATGTTTTCAGCTTTCTAGGAGGTATGTGCCTGTGATGGTGGCTAGGATAGAGTGCTTAAGGATACATTAGTGACCAACTTAAGACTGGGCAGGTCTTGATATGTGCTCAGTGTTTTTTGCCACAGCTGAGCTGGAGCTCCCAGCAATGGTGAGGTTAAGTTCTGTGCATTGATCTGAGTTTTCTTTCTCTTGAATCTCTCCAAACAACTTATTAGCAAAACTGTTGTGGGGCTCTGTTAGTGTCTACATCAAGGTTGTGCTATTGCTGAAGCATGCAGGTGCCGTACAGTACTCCAGGCAAGCATACTGTTTGCTGAGGAAGTGTTAAATTCGATACAGGTATTGACTGTAGTAACTGTAGTCTTTCATGATGGTTTTGTCCACGTGTCATCTTAGTTCTTATTTTGTAACTGAGAGATTGCTTTATACCAGGTTTCTGAAAGTGAGAAGAAGCTAAGAAGCGAGAAACATGCATGCATAGCCTTGCCAAGGAGAGTGTGGGGCAGCAAAGTGATTGCATGTCATATACTTATTCTGAAATAACTATACCTGAGGTTCAGTTGCAAAGCGTACATCTGGGTGTGGCATCTCAATTTCTGAGCCCTTCTTTCCTGTAATGACCAAACAGAATCTAGGTTTGCATCTGTATACTAGAGGAAATGATTGCTTGTATGAAAATAATACATGAAATATATAAAATGTGTTAATTTAATACAAAGAGTTAGTTTTCTATAGAATCACAGAATCAAATCATAGAATAGTTAGAATTGGAAAGCACCTTAAGGTCATCTAGTTCCAACCCTCCTGCTGTGGGTGGGGACACCACACATTAAACGGTGTCACTCAAGACTCCATCCAGCCTGGCCTTGAACACTGCCAGGGATGGGGCATTTACCACTTCACCACCCTCACAGTAAAGAGCTTCTTCCTTTTATCTAACCTAAACTTTTTGAACCATATTTGTGTTCATTTTGCAGGGAAGCAAAATCTTTATATTGTAGATGAAGAGTCATAGAACAATATTCTAGGATGTGGTATTTTTTTGCAAATGTTAATTACTAGCCTTAAAAAAACCCAAACAACTTCAAAGCTGGAGTTGTTTATACTGAGTGCCTTCAACAGGAGCACACGTGTAATTTTTTTTAAGTTTTAATGCTTCTAAGAGAATCAGGAAGAGATTGATAATGTTCTTTGGTGTTAACTGTTCCTTTTGGACAGGCTTTGTCTTTTTCCTCACCATAGTAGTATTTTTTCTGTTTGCAATTCAGTGTGACTGTATTATTACTGCTATTAATTTTCCTGTCAACAAAATTGGAATTTAAATCTGCATTGAAAAATAACTGTTGTGTTTTGAGGAATACCTTTGAAATGCATTGAAGTCTGGTTGAGAGTCTCTGATTTAGCAGTCTTGGTCAGCAGAAAGTGTATCCTGTGACTGACTTTTAGTTGATTATTTACCCAGTAGAAAAATTCTGTCAACAGTGATGTTTAAGCAGAAATTTTGCTTTTGGGTGTGTAAAAAAGAAGAGAAGGAAAATATCATCAGTGGTTTTATTTGTTTCTGCAGAAGAGTAGCAGCTCTGAATCCTTGAGTGACAAAGGATCAGCTGAGCTGAAGAAGAGCTTTGATGCAGTGGTATTTGATGTTCTAAAGGTTACACCAGAAGAATATGCGGTAAGCAACTAAAGTAATTTTTGTTGCCTTGTGAATCTTCTGGCAGATTTTCCTCTGGTTCTCTGTTTCTGTGTTTTGCCTGACTTCTATTGTGCATGGGTTTCAAAAATGGATCCTGCACTATAGTTCTTCATTGCCTATATTCTGTTTAATGTTAAATGATCTTTTTGGGGCTATGATGTCTGTGGGGTTGGTTTGTTTGTTTGTTTGTTTTGTTGTGGTTTTTTTTTGTTGGTTCCCTCCCCTCCAATCTTACCTGTAGTGTAGACCAAAGATTCTTAAATCTATATGATGCCGCTTAATTCTGAAATGAGTATTTTCAATTGCAAGAATATGCTTGACCTGTACTTTTTTTTTTTTTCTGGAGAGGTCTTATTTTTTAGTAGTGGCGATTCTTATGTCTAGGGAGTGTTTTCTTCTTTCAGGTGCACAGGTGCAGGATGTTTTGGGTGCACAGGTACAGGATGGGTATCCTGAAGGACCAAGAGCAATGAGAATAATGTTTATTGAAACACTGTGTGACTTTTTTATTTCTAATTTTAATGCTACTTGTAGAGGTTAAGATGACACATGGTCCCTCTAAATGATTCAGGTTATGTTACTTAGAAAGATTGTGAGCAAGCTCCTACTGCATTTAAAATTCAAGTGAAGAGGTTCCTGATAACTTGTCCTTGGGAGATTATCGATACCTGGTAGTATGTATCACAAAATATTCTCATTATATTTGTTCTATTTTTTAATTTTTAATAACTGTTCCAGTTAATTATTAAGAGCTAAATTGATTTTAATGAGTATACTGAAAATTTAAAGCATCTGGGTTATGAAGTGGTACTTGCACATCAGCTTCTTCTTGACGTGATTTATTCCTGACTGAGGTTCAGGTCATGTGGTTCAGACCTCTTCCTTGCTCTGTTGTCAGGAATAGCTGGGTAATGAATCACCTACTTTTCAGAAGATGTTTTTGGTGCTGGCTATCAATTCAGTTTATCTTAAGAGTTCTGTACATAAAGGAAATCCAAGTACTTTGGGAATTTGGGACTAGGGGCATGAATTCAAGTGGAAT
Source organism: Myiopsitta monachus (assembly GCA_017639245.1). Taxonomy (NCBI): domain Eukaryota; kingdom Metazoa; phylum Chordata; class Aves; order Psittaciformes; family Psittacidae; genus Myiopsitta; species Myiopsitta monachus. The sequence goes on from CM029923.1 coordinate 41,695,329, forward strand.
TAGGCATTCAGTCCAGAGTAACTTCTTTTGAATGGCTCTGCTACGTAGCCAGTGGTGGGTGATGTTGAGCAGCAGAGTAGATCACCTAGTCTCTGTGGAGTTGCTGTCACTCACTTGGACAGCAGAAAATACAAATGTATTTTGTCTTGTATCCCATTTTGTAATTGTTTTGCTCTACTGCCCTGTACTGTCTAATCCTTCATCTCTCGAGCAGGAACCTTTTACTTTCATGGGTGTTCTAAATGTTACCTATTCAGTAAATCTTGGTTAGACAAAAATATTTCTTAAAATCCAGTGTTCCTACTGTATTCATGTTATGAAAATGTTCATATTATGAATTTTCATATTATGAAAACTGTGTTGAGTTGCACTCACAAACAGAAATCTTTTAATGAAGTATTTCCCATTACAATTACAAACCTGTGTTTTGTATTTTTTATTTATACTATCTGGTATAATTTTGCTGTTTTCTCAGTTTCCCAAAAGAAAGCATCTTTACTCTCAGTCTTTTCCCTTTTAAGCTGTCTAGATTTTCATATCAGGTTTCAGTTACTATAAATGGATCTGAGATGTCCCATAGATAGAATTGTGAACAATTGAGCAGAATTGCCATTAGTCAGTGTTCAGCCCTTTGGCAAGGTAATAATTAATTCAACTTCTTTATATATTTCTGTACGCAGCTGCATGTTTTTGTTAATGTTTGTTTCCCCAGGCAAGTTTATCTGCTTCTGCAGTAGGGCTTGCTTGCTTTTTTTTTTTTCCCTGATGATTCTTACTGAATGTTGTAGAAATAAGTAAATTAGCCAAAAATTTAGGCACCTTGGAGGAGAAGTACCTTTCACCATTACCCTTGTTTTCATTTTATTGGCCTTTTCCTTATTCTTCCTGGTTTTAGTCCTACTGTAACAGCCAAGTGCAAAATCTTCATCTGGACTTCAGTTTTGGTATGAGACTACCAGAGTGATGCAGTGTGGCCAAGCTCTTGAGGATACCAGCACTAATGATAATGCAAAACTGTGTTAGTAACATTTGTGTTTGTAACATTTATGTTATAATATATGCTGCCAATTGGTTTTTCAAAGTATGAGGAAACTTCTAGTTTAATGATGGCTCTTCTAAAAACAGACGCTCTGGAGACTACTGACATCTGTGACTTAGTGAGGGCTGAATGAATGAATACTGTTTAAAAAAAAATAAAATTCATTGAAAGTGGTAAACTGAGGAAATAATCTGCGGGCCGTGTAAATATCTTTTACATGGTGAGAAAAGATAATGTGATAAAGCCAGTAAAATGGCAGTACAAGCGAGGTGTTGCATCAGATAGTTAGTTGTCTAATGGTTAGGAAATCTTGGCTTGAATGAAAAAATTCCAGTGCATAGGTAGCATAAAGATGGGTTACTGATAAAGTCAACATCAGCATTGGGAAGTCTCATCCTGTGCCTTCTGTATCTTGCATTTTGATCAAAATGGGTCACACTGTACAGGTGGGACAATTACCATTATGCTGGAGAAAGAAGAGCAAAAATCTAAATGATAATTAAGTTTGAGAGGTTCTGGAAATAAGATTCATGCTAGTGGTTTCAGTACCAATATGAGACAGATGTCTTTTCAGTTCCCACTTAGTTAGAGACATTATTGCTACTTCAAAATGCGACCTGTTTAATCAGTTAGTGGGTAAGAGACAAACTGGACTGTAAAAGCTATTGCTTGTAATCTTGTATTTTCAAGAAGCTGCTTCCCAAGCCAAAGAGAAGCCCAATTGTAAATATTTTTGATTTTATTTCCATATTCTTCCCTTTGGCAGTCATCTAACACTACCCTGAATGCACAGTTGGTGTGTTGTTTCATGTAGTGATCCTTTGTTCAGTCTTGTAGTAACTTTTTAGCAGAAGTACACCAGCCCTGTAAGGGATCTAATTTGATCGGTAACGGAAATAATTATTGTCATGTATGTGTAATAGACCAGTTATACTGTTGTAACCAAGCCGGTGGTTTAAGTTCTGTGTAAGGTTGAAGGCCACTTTAGAAACAGGTGAGATCTTCATGCGTGTCTGCTGCTGTTGCAAATTTGTAGCTTGCATTATCCCCATGCAGCTTACAAAACCAGTTTCCAGAGGATGTTTCATGAATTTTGGGGAAAAAGAATCCCATTCAGTATTGAAGTAGGACACATTTGTTTTCTGCACAGGCAGCTTTCTAGCTGTAACTAATAAGGAGACTGTTCTAAATACCTGCTTTTATGCTGATCACTGCTCACTTCTTTATTAAACGGCTAAAAGCCACAAAACAAGTTGGTGCCAGGATTACCCACTGGTGTCTGGCCCTGCTGATGGAGTCGTTGTGTGTGTACAGGGTGGACACAGTTGCAGTGAATGCTGTCCATTTTCTTTGAAGGGAGAAGTGTGGTTTCAAGTGTACAGGGCACAATTTGTGGGGGAGTGATATGTTAATGGTGCAGCGGCAGTAGAAAGCAGGGCCTGGTGTGAGTGAAAGTAAAAAGGAAAATGCTTGGGGACATGAGCTCCAAATTAAGATGCTGGTGAACCTCAGGTTGAAGAAATATTTATTTTTTGCTTTACAGTAAATTCTTATTCCTTAGACTGCTACTGTTTAATTATTTGACTGTTTATTACTTTTTAACTCACTTTTCCATTTTATACTTCAACTTAGCCACGGTGGTGTAAATATTTGAGGTAGAATTAAGAGAAGCGCAGCTGTATAAATCCATTGCTTTTTTTCCACCTAGTTATCTAAGGGGGATTCTTTATTCTTTGCCCTAGACTCTGAAAGTGCTATGAAGTAAGCTTACACTAAGATGTACATGTATTTCTCTGTTTTTAATTCCAGTTAAGCTGTGTCAGATGGATGTTGGAAAAAAAGAATATTGCTTATTTTGGAAATAACATATAAATAAAGTTTATTTCAAAAATGCTTATATGAAACAAGGAACAAAGATGTTCTTTTGACAGTTAAGTACCAAGTTATCTATATCTGAAGGAAGAGCATGAGAGTGTTTTGTAAAGGAAGCAGGTCCCAAGAGTTCTGAATCCACACTGTTTGTGTAATAGAAGTAGAGAAATACGTTTTGAGGTGTATGCGCTGCAACAAATTCATTTTTTGCCCCTTCAAACAGAACAAAATAGCTTCAACTGGCCCAAGATTCCCTCCAAGAGAACTTTGTCTTGTGTGGGACTGGCATATTCAGAGTCTCCTCTGGGAGTTCCTGCACAGCTCCTGGTACGAGTTGTGCTACGTAGTTCCTGGCAGTCTTTCCTGAGGCTGGTTGTCAGTGGATTAGGGAGTTTGAGAAAAGTTTGTCTGCTGCATCTGAGAGCAGTTTGAATGAAGTACTGGGTCCTGGGAGCTTTTGATGAAAAGGACTTTTTGCTTGTACGTGCTCCTGTTAGCTTTATTTTACAGAAGAATATGAAAGAGAGTAAGTATGTTCCCAGTGAGAGCAAGAAGAAGCAACTGTATTATTTCATGTGGAGGAACGATTCATGATAAAAGTTTTGGAGTTGACTTTGAGAAAACAAGTAGAGTTTCAACACAGGAACTTTAATCCCCCAGCATTCATTCTGGACAGCAGAATTACTCTCCTGCTGATGCAGTGCTTAACAGAGGGTTAGCTATTTTTTTCAGTGAGGAAAAGTATTCTGGCAGCCTGGAGAGACAGTGCTAAGCCAAGTTGGAAGGCTTAAATATAATTCCTTCTAAAAATTCAGATTAAGGAACAATTTATGAAGTGCTGCTCGAACCAACATGGCTTCAAGGAAACTCATATTATGGCAGTATTCTTCAGTAACCAAAATGTAGATACTTGATTTTTTTTTTCCTTTTTTTTTCTTCCCATCTCAGACAGAAACTTAGTTTTTCTTTTCACACTGAGAGTCTCTGTCCAGGGGCTCTTTGGGAAGTGCACTGTCCTTACAGGAGGTACATGGCAGGAAAGCTTGTAGTACAACAAACAGCCTGATAGAAAGTTTATGCTTGAGAAGGTCTAGGAAGGTGGGTTTATAGCCCAGGCCAAAAAGGGGTTGTGAATGCTCCTTCTCTGGCAGTGTTCATGGCCAGGTTGAATTGGTCTTGGAGCGGCCTGATCTGCTGGGGGGTGTCCCTGCCCATGGCAGGGGATTGGAGCTGGATGATCTTGGGGTCCTTTCCAACACAAACCATTCTGTATAGTAGCATGGAGTGGATCTCAGTGTGATGGTGTTAACTGAGATTAGTTATGAGAGTAATCCAGATGTATTTACACAAAAGAGAAAGAATTGGAGAATATCTTAAAATTTCATTTCATTGAGCTTCTCCATTTCCTTCAAAGAAGCAGCATACCAAAATGTAGTTCTTGATTATCTGGAAGTAAAATTTGTGGCCTGACACATCTCCCTGAGAGAGAGGTAAAATCTCTTTATATGTATCTGAAGCTTTGCGGTAATAATTTTATTATTTTGAAATATTTAATTATTAACAAGTCCAGCATCTCAACACCTAGGAGAGCTAAAATATTTTTAAACTTGACTGTTGCAAACTCTCCTAAGGCAAAGTCTATTACATGCAGAAGTTCCCAGGGCTGTGTTTGGAAAAAGGGGGTAGGGAATTATCTTCCAACTGCCATTCCAGTGTGTTATCATTCGCTGTTGTTAGGATGGTTTTCTCTTGTAGGGTTCTTCAGGTGGTTGAGAATTGGGAAATGTATTAGCTGTACATTAAAAATGTACCTCTCCTAATCATACCCTAGAATTGTTATCTGGGATCTAGGGCAAGCATAAACACAAACTTCCATTCAGTGCTTTCATTGCCTGAACAATCAAGAGGTACTTTAATGTAGAAATGAACTTGATAGACATACCGCTTCATACCACTTCTGGAAAGGCAAAAAATGTCAATTTCCATTATCTTTGTGTAATCAGAATGCTTACTTAAACAGTAAGTAAAATTAAGTTCACAGTTTTGTATTGCTCATATTTATTTATTTTTTAAATCTGTGCAGCTGACAACTCAAAAACTGGAGAGGTTGTGGTTGGCTTGTCTCATATAACAAATAGATGTGAACACTTAGAATTTTTGGTTTGAATATTAAAACATTAAACCACATTTAGAAGAGGGAGCTATCCAGGAATTTGTATTGGCTGGGTTAAGGAGCTGGAATGAGAAAAGTTAGTACATTGTATCTCTTTCATTGCAGAAACCTAACTAGTGCCTTTGTTTATTGGGGTTTAAATTCCCCCTGAGTTGGTCAAGATAGACCAACTTCAAGACAGAAGTTTTTTGTTACTGTTAGAGTTGAGCATCTAACATAAATATTTTTGAAATCTTGTCATTTCATGTGTTGTTAATTGGAATGCCAGCCTTTCAGTTTGCTTTACTTTTGACTTAGTAGTAAGCAAGCATCTGTAAAAGGGTAAAAAATTCAGTTAAGTGTTAGACTCCTAAATACGACTAAGATAGTGTTTAAAAAATTTTGTTTTGTCAAAGGTATTTTTAAACTCTTAGGTCAGATATGCTGTCATATCTGCAAACTCAAATGGCTTCCTATCCGTCAGCTTAATCATTCCAGCTATTAGTCGCTGGCCTCTTTTGAAGTTTGAACAATTTTTAAGAGCTTGACGCTTTTAATGGAAACTGCAATTTCTCTAAGAAAGGAACCTCAATAATGGATGTTTCAAGTGGTAATGTGATACAGTGTTTCTGAGGATTTTAGGGAAAGCAGCAAGCTGTATAAACCAAACAAGAAAAAAAAAAAAAAAAGAAAAATCAGTCTAATACCAGTGTGATAGTAGAAGAAAGAAGTTTCTCTGTTAAAACTTACTGAGTTTTTTTTAGGTCTCAGCCATGCTTTTTTTAATATTGTGATTTACTTAATAGCAGTTCAAAGCTTTTTAGTAATGAACGTTAGTCTTAAGCTTTGGCCTTTTTTTGGTTTCTTTCAATGTTAATATACCCATTTAATATCGCCATTTAAATGTATGCGTTTATTTTAATGTGTGAATTTATAACAACAGTCTTTGTTTCATAATTATTGAGTACTGATACTGTCTTAAAGTAAATTTGTTTAGGAATCACTGGTGAAGGAAGTAATTTGTATAAGGCAGTTCAGGTTGATTATGAGTACAAATTCCAGAAAGCTGGGAAGAAAGACAACACTTAAGCATTCTCTCTTCTATATGAACAATGAATTGGTTTCCTCGCTCATTTTTCATTGTACTATTGTTGTAGTCTTGTTTTAGAGAGGAGGATATGCAGTTAAATGTTAATAACCATTGAAATGTCTGGGTCTATTGTAAGCATGTTTTAATATACCTTATATAAAAATTTTAATCAAGTGTCCATTCTGTTGGTTTGATCTTCCCCACATTGCCCTGACCAATTTTGTAATTAATTTTCTTTATTGAGAAACATGGCAATACATTCAATTAGCCGCATGATTACCCAAAATAATACATTTCTGAGGAAGCTTGATACTTGAGCAGACTAATGGGAGACTAGAGAAGGAGTTTTAGAACTGGTTTCAGGACTGGGTTCTTCACCTTGGAAATCAGAAGGAAGAGTTAACTCTGGCTGCTCTATGGACAGTATTGGACTAGGTGAGAAAAGTGAATCCATGCTTTCCTTCTGTCTCTTTGTCTCTCGATGTTCTCTGCATGTAAGAAAGTATAATTCCTTGGTGCTTGGGCCTGCACAGCCATGGGTGTGTGGTTAGATGATTTACAGAACTAGGACAGATGTGCTCTTTTCTAGTGAGTGGGAGGTTTAGAAATAACACATGCTCCCAGATATCAGGCAAGTTTGTCCTACACAGTGGTACAGACTTTCTGTGCAGTATTTAGGTAAGTGCTGCCCTCATAGGGAAGCCCTTTTCTTAGGTATTCTCAATTTATCGTATGAGTTTCTAAATACTACTTAACAGTTTAATATATAAACTTGGGCCTCATTTTCTTTTAGGATGTGTTCTCTGAACACATCCTGACTATTAGCTTTGAGTCCATTTTAACTTTAGTTAGCCAGATTTCCCCTGGTCAGATGTCTTTCCTTTGCTCAGTAAAGATATGCCTTGCCTATTTCTTTCCTCGAAAGAGTGTTATACGTAAATATATCAAATAAGAGGGCATACTATTAAATTGTCAAGATGAAGCCATATTTGCATGTTGTAACTTTTACTGTCCAAGGGTCCCTAGTCCTTTCTCAGATAACTTGCTAGGAAAAGGTGGGAAATAGCACAAAAAATTACCAGCATTGTCTGCGCATGCATTCAGAGTCCTTCAAAAGCAGAGTCTTATTAACCACTGTTGGAATAGTTTATGTTGTCTGGGTGCACTTTCACAAATATATCTGCTTCTCTTGCTGGGAATGATTTGTTGCTGTCAGTACTTTTTGTGGCAAGATAACACAATCCCTTTTGAAAAAAGACTTTGTATGACGGTACCTACGTTTCTGACTTTGATGGTCTGAAAAAATAATGCTGAAAGAGTCTAATTTTAGGAAAACGAACATTTTTTATTCCTTCAAGAATAAGTCACTTTGGGCATCAAAAGAATAGAATGGTTCCAGGTAGCAAGATTGCTTTCAGTTTCAAAGGCATCTTTTGTTTTTGGCTAAGTTTATCATACACTTTCACTGTAGTTGCTGTGGGTGCAAGGGAAGAGAGAAGCTATGTTGAAGGCAAAGCGTATTTTGGCCCACTATATTCTGAATTTCCATTCTTATTCATTGCTGCTGTTTAAAACAAACTTGGAGGGGGCATGTTTTATATGCTTGATTTCATTTAAACGTTTTAGGTACAGTATAATTTGTGCTGTCAGGGCATGGTACATTTGATCCATTGATTGTTAAACCACATTTAAAAAGGGTAACTTGGGGATTGATTTTTAAGCTGGCATTTAAGTAGTTTATAGATATTAATGAGTGATAGGTACAAATCATATATCTAATACTACATGTGAGCGTTGGTTACAGGACCAAAAATGTTTGTTTATATTAAAAGTTTGTACAGGACTTACTGCAACAAAGATGTCGAAACATGCTTATTTGTGTGCCTCTGTTTTCTTGTTTGTAGTTTAGTATGTGGATTCAGTTAAATAGGTCTGATTCAATCTCACTATAACCCAAGACTAGAAAAATCTAATATGTCTTTATTAAAATTATAAAACTGTAGAAATTTTTTTTTTTATTTGGAAAAGACCTCTAAGTTAATTGAGTCCAACCATTGACCTGGTACTGCTAATTCCATCACTAAACCATGTCCCAAAGCACCACACCTGCGTGTTTTTTAAATACCTCCAGGGATGTCTGCATCACTTCTCTGGGCAGCCTGTTCCAGTGCTTGACAACCCCTTCAGTGAAGAATTTTTTTCCTAGTGAAGAATTTTTTTCCTAGTACCCAGTCTAAACCTCCCTTGGTGCAACTGTATTTCTGGGCTACCTATGTGCTTTATGAAAGAGATGGTTTCTTTCTTTCACATTTGTAGGTAGACACCGGTCTTAAGTTGTATGCTTAAAATCAGGATCTGTGGCTATGTTTCAAAATGCAAAACCTGGTTTTTGACTCTGTATGTTCCCCTTTGCCCTTTTCAAAGCTAAACAGACATCCCAGAATGAAAATGTACTTATTGGTTCTGACTTGCTCAAAGTGGGATGGCCAAATTTGATTTTAACTCTTTCTGTGCAGCTGAACAGTTTCTTAGCTTAGTTGTTCAAAACAGGGTTAAAGTATTGATTGAAGCATTCCTAAAATTTTTCCACAGAATTGTGTAACATCTAGAGTGAGGCTTAGTTTGAAGAGAAACTGCCCTTGAGCAACTGAAGTTAGTTCCTTGTATTCTTGGATAGCTTCTTAAACAGTGTTTCTGAGATCAAGCTCTGACTTGCATATGTAACTACAGGATTTTTCTCCTGAGAATAATTTGTCATAATTTGTATATTAAATGTAAAATTTGGTGCACTTCTTTTTTTTTTTCACGACAGCGCTGTGGGAGAGCCAAAAACTCTGAAATTAGTGACAAAATAGAAGTCAAATAATAAAGGAAACAGAACACAGTCTTTGTGCAGCACAACAGTGTAATTGAATGTGAAGTCAATTTTTACCTTATGGTTTATTTTATTTTATTTCAGGGTCAGATAACTCTAATGGATGTCCCTGTATTTAAAGCAATTCAACCAGAGGTAAGTAGTTCATTGTTTAGTTGGTTGTTTGGGTTTTTTTTTGTCCTTTTTTTTTTTTTTTTTTAAATCTAGATGTGAAAAGGTTGTGCCAGTATATAAATTCTGGAATTGCAAAGTCCCAAGTATGTCAGTAAATCTTAATTTTTATCCCAGTTCATGTAGCTCTGAAGCAGGTGGTTTTATAATACACAAATATCTGAAACTGTTAGTTTGGGGAATGAAGTGTTGGCATTTAAATACGTTCAGCTAGTGCTAGAAGCATCAGCTTTTTTATGTTTCTGAATGATAAACATCTTGATCTGACTATTCTGATAATGTTTTAGGTTTCAGCTCCTTATACCTTGTGCCGTAGCTAATCCTGTCCTCTGTTTTCTCGAACTGGTTTCTATCTTTTTTGGAAAAAGAAAAAAGGCTGTAATGACATTTTGTATTCAAGATGGGTTTGATCTGTGGGTATATATTGGGATAATTTATTGATGATTTTTGCTCTCTGTTTTATATTTATATAATGCCATATTCCTTTCTGATTGCAACCTAACTTGAACTGATGTTTTCAGAATCTTCAGTGTCTGTAATAAGTGATGAATTTGTTTATCCTTATTTCTGTACAATTAGCATTTTCAGATGGGCATTGTTTTGCACTTTTGAAATTTTATTTTTCACTTTGCTATATGCTTTATCAGTAACGTGGAAGTCTTTCAGATCATTAGTCACCTTTAGATTACAGTAAGATATTTTATTGGTAGCAGGCTTTGTCATGTCACTCTTATATTTTGCTTGAAGTGGAGAAACCTGCTGAATCTCTTGGTTGTGATAATTGATTTCATCATTTCTGTACCCGCAATTTTTTTTGAAGGCTTTCTTTTGATCTGTACTTGAAAATGTTGTCATAATTTAGCTTTCATGATTTCAGCAAGCTATTTCCCAATCCATGTGGATTTATATGTTGGGGTTTTTTTCTTTGGTTTGTTTTAAACCTTTCAAAAAGGCCCCCATTTGATCTCTTATTTACTCTTTTATCTGATTCTTATAAATATTTTCCTAATGTGTTTGTGTACTACTTTTTCTAATGTTAAGCATTCCTGCTGTGCAGGATTCCACCCGCTCCCCAGGGCTGATGTTGAATAAACTCTGGGTGCTTTTACAAAGTGTCTCATCTCTAGTTACACTGAGCTTCAAAGTACTGAATATTGAAAAATCAAAACACCAATTTAGCTCGTTAGGACTTTTCCTAAAAAAAATTCTACTGCTTGAGCTTGATGGTAGTTTACTGTTTGCAGTCTGCTTCTAGCACTGCACAGGATGAGCAGTCAGCTGTGTAACAACTACAAGGAAGCAAGTTAGATATAGTGGCAGTGATCCAGTATTCCATACCTCATGATTTGTTGCTCTTTTAATGCTGCCTCTTGTATCTCAGATAATGTTGTGTGAACAGGCCTATGGAAAGTCTGTGGGAGATGAGAAGAAATCGCGAGAAAGTACCTTTAATTTTGTTGGCTGTTCTAACTCATTGTAAACCATAAAATGGAAAAGCTGAGTAAGTGAAACTTACCAGAAAACTACTCTCTCACAGTTTCTATCTAGAAAGCAACTCCTTTTAGGAAATCTGTACATACTGCATTAGAGGAATTCATGTGATGCCTTTACTGAAAAATATGCATATGTGGAAGGATAGCTGTTTTGGCACTTCTTAAGTGTTTGCAAAAAGGAGTTGAAGGCACTGACAGTGTGCAAGTATTATCAAGTGCTCTTTCACTTCCTTGCTAGTATTATGCAAGTCTGTCAGTGCTCCTTCACAGGCAGAGAGAGGTCTGTTGTCTTGTCTTTATGCGCCTCTAAATTGTGTTAATACCCTATGAAAAAGGGGCATACAATTAATTCTCAGGTCAGAAGAAGATAGACACAATTAAAATTGTTTCCTTCTGTTTTGCAGAAGGGGGAAACAGGCATGGAAAACGTTTGCCTGAAAGTGTCTTCATAGCAGATAAATGAAGTGTTACAGATTTCTGAGTTTCTTTGAAGTATCTACCAGACTGTGTGCTATGCCCGTATCTTGATTCAACTTGTAAATCTTCACACATAACTTGTTGTTCACTGAAGTGTTGAATTTGTTTACATGTATGGTGGGGGGATGATGAGCAATATCTTTCCCAAGTTTTAAATCAAAAAATTTAAAATCTGTGTGTCTATTGCAGATTGTAGTAATTCACTGACAAATCTGTTGGGTAGGCTGTGAATCTCTGTCTGCTTCTCAAACTTTAGAGCATGGTGCATGAATGTTTTTAGCCATTAATGTGTTTTCATTTATTTTCCCGAAGAAGGGTTCTGACAGATTTATTCCAAGATGCTTAATTTCTAAGATGGAATAAAAGACGGAGTTCTGAAAGTCAATCGGATGATTCCCATCTATTCTCCATAAGTCAAAGTAGTGTGCTGGCTTTTTTTTGTTGTTGTAGTGGCTGTGACTTTCTAGAGAGCAGTAGCTACAAAGCACAAAGGTAGTCATGGAGTTGCTCAGCTGTGCTGCTGGTAGCTATGTTAACATTAACTAACTACCAGATGTCCCCTTGTAGAACACATTAGCTTACTTTTCTTGGAAAATCTGATTACCTGTTGCACATACTTTAATATATCCTCTAGAATTGTTTACCCACATGTAGTCTGCCACATTGAAGATCTCTACCGGGTTATTGTCTTTGACTTCTTTATCCCCTTTGCTTTACTAAACTAGGCAGTGAAATAAAAAGTTTACTTACGGAATATTCATCTCTACTTGTTCTGAAGTTGTATAATGGTTCCACTATTAAACCTTGCTTTTTATTTCTCCTGTTTTTGAAACGTTCACTTTGACCCATATATAAAGACTTTAATGAGAAGTACAGTCCTTCTTTCTGCCATGCAGTACAGGTTATAATTTAAGTGTTACTGTAGTATTTTGTTAAGGAAAATAAAATTCTATAGTTTCAAAAGGAATCAAGACCAAAATGAGTTACAAAAAAAGTCCAGCTTTTGTATTCTTGATCTTAAATCTTTCAGTCTTCCACCTCATTTTAAATAAATTACACAAAACAAAAAATTGGTAGTGGTAATGATGTAGCTCCTCTGCTTGAGTTCACTGGCAGACTGAGGAATTTATCCTTGTGAATACTTCGGGTTTGAAACTTGTAGTGGAAAAAGTGAAATTTAGGAGGAAGATCCAAGAAACATGCCTGCATTGGAGTAATGGAATAGGCAGCACGGTCTTTAGTGAAGAAATTGAATATTTTGATAGAACTGTAAGAGTGGTTTCTGATTGCAGTCAACCCTGGTGTATTCTGTATTTTTGACTGAACTAGAATTTAAGGGTTTTAAACAATATGTGATATGGTCAATAATGTATAACAACACCTTTACCTTTTTGTGAGACCACATGAAAACACTTTTCAACACAAGATATGGATGTTCATGTACAACTTTATGTACAATCTTATAGCCAGCCTCAGGCCCAGGAATACAGAAATGGTCAGAGGATAATCTGCTAGGAATGTGTTCTAGGAGCTATTTCTGCTATGCTTCATTATGGAGTTTTCAGTCTTACTTACAAAAACATTTATTCTCTGCCAGTCATTGCTTTCTCTTTCCATTCAGACGGGGCAAATCTCAAGAGGATTTTTCTGGAGCAAAATCTTCAGTTGTTTGTGTCTTCTGTCAAAACAGGGAGACCTCTACTTCAAAATAACAATTATAAATATGTATATGCGGTTTACAGTCTGAGAGTCAGATCTTGCATCTGTGTCCAACTGATATTAGACCTCTAATTTTTAATATGACTTCAACATTAATACTGTTACGTACTGTCTAAAGATTCCTAGTAATGTTTTCTACTTAATCACCACTTCTGCTGCTAATCACATCAGTGCCAGGAACCTCAGCGCTAGGTCTGCTTCTAATGACTGGACCGTGTAAGCCCTTAAGATAAACAGTGCCAGGGCAATGGGTCACTTGTGCTCAAAATAATAATTTGGGTTTTTACTTGGTGATGAGAATTGAAATAATAAGCGAGATGCCCTGAATTAATAAGAAATTGCCATGCTTTTCTCTGAAGTTGGGATGGCAACTGTTTTGGTTTCTTTGGGGTTTTTTTTCCTGCTGTTAAGGAAATGTGATCATCAGATACCAGCAAGGATGAATCACCTTGTTATTCTCCCAAGTGCAGAAATGTGTTTGTAGCTGCTGCACTGGGAGATACTGAGGAATAGAGAATGCAAACAGGAGTCTCTTGAATGGTTCCTGCTCCAATAGTCCACTCTCCTTTGCAACAGGAGCAGTTCAGGGCTGCGTAGTTGTTCATAGTCATTAAAATGCAATATAAGGAGTTGAGCATGTGCATTCCTGTGCCAAACATGCTGGCATTTTCCAGGATAGGTTTTGGTGACAGAACTTTCTAACGAAATTTGAAGGAAAATACAAAGCTGAATTTTTTGCGTGCTTCTTAGTGCTGTGGAAAGCAGTACCTCAGTCTTCTCTAACAAATACCAGCATGCCACAGACTTCAACAAGTAGAAGAATTCAAGGTGTCTCTTAACTGGCATGAGACTATTTAGTAGTTTTGGGGTGTTAGTTGAGAAGATGTTAAGTTCCTGATTAGAAACAACAACAAAAAAATCCAAACTAACAAATCCCTCCCACCTCCCCACCACAACTTTATAGCTTCAAATATCCAGATACTGAATTCTTTTAAAACTATGACTGTCTTAAATGGAACAATTTTTGGTTACCTGTTAAGTCATCTTATCCCCATTATATGGTAGCTGGACGTACAGTGTGATACTGGTTTCGGCAAGTTGTTTTCAGTGCGGTGATAAAACCAAGAGTACTTCAGAGTGGAAGATGTGGAAAGCAAGCATTGATAAATAAAAATGAAAGGTTGTACTTTGCTATTATGACATTTTAATAATTTAGCTGTCTCTGTAGTGATTATTTTTTCTTGGTAGCGCTGGAATAGGTTGCATGCTGTATATATTTGCATTTATTCTGTATGCTTTTGTATGTTAATAGAGCTGATTTTGATACCTTTAGGTTTTTATTTTAATCAAAATTGCTTTGTTGAAATTAAGTGGTAGCAAATAAAAAGGAAGATACAGTTGCCCAAGTGCTGACTAAGTTTTACGGCCAAGTTAAGAGGCATTGTAAGTTTGTATGTAACTGTGAGGGTTTTTTAAGCAGGTCCTCTTGCTCTGTTTTATTTCAATGAACTATTTGCCTAAGTGCTGAGTGTTGTTCAGCTTTAAATACAATTGGATCCTTTTGGAAAGGAAAACTGGAAATAGCTTTTCTTTTATTGTAGCTGCAAAAGATTACAATTTTGGTATTTTTTTAATGCAACATGCCAAGTTAAAATAAGGGGATATGTTTTATTTTGCGTTAACAAGGTATATCTTCCCAGTAGACTTTAAATATTTTCAGAAAGCAATTAAAAAGAAAACATGCTGCTCTCCCTAGCCCAGATTCACACTTTTAAAGCAGGATTTTCTGTGGGAGCAAAATGGATCCTGAATTACTTCACTGGTTTCTAGTAAGCCCTGAATAAAAAAAACCCAGTCCTTAATTCAACAAAAGATTAATTTTAAAAATATAATAATTCAAAATAATTCAGAAATGGCAGTTGTGGAATCTCGATTTATAGAAGACGTTGGAAGTGTAACTATATTTTATTTCAATGTATCATGCTCTGTTATTGTGAAACTTTTGTGTCTCTATATGATCTTGATTCTGAACATGGGTTATGCACTAATTTAAAAAAAGATAATAATTTCATCCTCGTTCTCCCAGGAGCTGGCAAGCTGTGGCTGGAATAAAAAAGAGAAATACAGTTCTGCACCAAATGCTGTTGCTTTCACCAGAAGATTCAATCATGTGAGTTACTTTTTTTCCAGTGTCATTACATGTACAAATTTTAAAAGTCTGGGGGATTAAGTGTTCTGGCACTTCATTTTATTGCTGGTCACAGCTGGTTACTTGAAAACTCCCAAGTATTTGCTAGAATGAGTTCCTTCAAGATATACAGAAACAGTACTGAAGAAATTGCTGTGTTTTAAATAGCAGTTATTGATGTAACAAAGTATTGTGGTTTCTGTACATCACACACCCCCCGTACGCCTCCCCACAACCCAAATAAATACTGGCTGTTCTTTACATAAAGAAAGAATCATAATTACAGTTTTAAAGGCTTCCTAAAAAGGATTTCTGGAGCAGTAATTAGATGTAATTTCTTTCTGTGTTATTTGAGTGTCTTCTGCTCAACATATATTTCTAGGGACTAAAACATCTAAGACTCTTGTCAGCATTGTTACCTTTTTAGTTCCAAAATTCCAAAATTATTTTAATTGTAAAATTTAATTCGAAAATTCCAAAATACTTTGCTGTACAGAACTCATGATTTAACTCTGGCATATTTTTTCAGGTAGTGTATTTGAGATGTATGGCTTTCTTACTTAAAAATTCCCTGGTGTAAAATCACCTTTTATGATCAGAATTTTAGCTTTCTCCACAGTTAAAGCTGTAGGACTCCAACTCCGTAGTTCTCCAACTCTGTAGTTAGCCAACCAAGTCTCAAAACTGTGATGCTTTTTTTTTTAATGTAATGCCATATTTTGTATTTCAGATGAAGTAATGCTATTATTTGCCTCACTTCTCCTCTTACAAATGTTCAATAATGTCTCAAACTCCTAAGTTCTGTTCTAGACCTATCTTCTGCACCTGGTCTCACATCTACAGACAGCTTTGTTAATGGTCTGAAACTTAGATCAGCCCTCTAACTTTTTCAGGGCTGTGGTTTTTTTGGTTTGTCTTTTTTTTTAATAATCTGTTGTATACTTCCTCATTTTTCGTTATCGCTCACATTCAGGATATGACCAAATCCTATTACTTCTCATCAACAACACTTAGTATATTTCCTAACCTTGTAATGACTGAAACACTTGTTTGGGCATGGGCGCTCACCTGATTCTCCTCTTCACTTGAAGAGAAAATGTCACACCACAAACATATTGTGACCATACCATCTACTGAAATCCAAGGGAATCTAGGAATTTTCTTGAAATTTTCCTTTTGAAGTTGCTCCTTTATTAGACTAGATATATCCAGCCTGAGGCTAGTGTAAAAACACCAGTGCTTTTTACACTAATTTCACTGATACCCCAGTGATTCCAACATTTGCTGTCTTACGTAAGTTATCTCTTCAAAGGAACATTTTCTTTTGCTAAATATTATGAAATGCCTTTGTAGTAAGGGCCATGTTAGGCAGCGTACCTTATCAAGGACCTCACTTCTCATTTGTTATTGTGTAATAGAATCATAGAATAGTTAGGGTTGGAAAGGACCTTAAGATCATCTAGTTCCACCCCCCCTGCCGTGGACAAGGACACCTCACACTAAACCATGCCACCCAAGGCTCTGTCCAACCTGGCCTTGAACACCACCAGGGATGGAGCACTCACAACTCCCCTGGGCAACCCATTCCGGTGCCTCACCACCCTCACAGTAAAGAATTTCTTCCTCATATCCAACCTACGCTTGCCCTGTTTAAGTTTGAACCCATTACCCCTTGTCATCTCATACAGTCCCTCATGAAGAGTCCCTCCCCACCATCCCTATAGTCCCCCTTCAGATACTGGAAGGCTGCTATGAGGTCTCCATGCAGCCTTCTCTTCTCCAGGCTCAACAGCCCCAACTTTCTCAGCCTATTTTCATACGGGAGGTGTTCCAGTCCCCTCATCATTCCTCTGATCATCCTCGTGGCCCTCCTCTGCACTTGTTCCAACAGTTCCATGTCCTTTTTATGTTGAGGACACCAGAACTGCACACAGTGCTCCAAGTGAGGTCTCACGAGAGCAGAGTAGAGAGGCAGGATCACCTCCTTCAACCTGCTGGCCACGCTCCTTGTGATGCAGCCCAGGATACAATTGGCTTTCTGGGCTGCAAGCACACACTGCCTGCTCATGTTCTGGTTTTCATTGACCAACACCCCCAAGTCCTTCTGCGCAGGGCTGCTCTGAATCTCTTCTCTGCCCAACCTGGAGCTGTGCCTGGCATTGCTCCAACCCAGGTGTAGGACCTTGCACTTGGCATGGTTAAACTTCATGAGGTTGGCATCAGCCCACCTCACAAGCGTGTCAAGGTCCCTCTGAATGGCATTCCTTCCCTCCAGTGTTATCACCTGAACCACACAGCTTGGTGTCATTGGCAAACTTGCTGGGGGCGCACTCAATCCCACTGTCCACGTCACCGACAAAGATGTTGAACAAGACCGGTTCCAACACCGATCCCTGAGGGACACCACTCGTTACTGGTCTCCAGCTGGACATTGAGCCATTGAGCACAACTCTTTGCATGTGACCATCCAGCCAGTTCTTTATCCACTGAGTGGTCCACCTATTATCAAGTTGATGTCTCTCTAACTTGAGACAAGGATGTCATGTGAGACAGTGTCAAACGCTTTGCACAAGTCCAGGTAGATGACATCAACTGCTCTACCCTGTCCATCATAACATAAGAACATATGTACTATAGAGAACTTACCATGGAATAAGCCATCAGCTATCTGCAAACTGACCATCAATGGTCTCATTGCAGAGGACTCATTCATTCCAATAATAATGTCATATTTATATTCACCATGGTGTCAGGAGCAGTGAAACCCTGGAATTCCTATGGGATAGACACCAGCAGCTGGGAATAAGAAAGCATGGCAGAGTAAGCAGTTTTCATCTTCTTTGTCTGGTTTGCCTTCTCAGCATTGAGTTCTCGCCCTTGATGCTTGCTCACCCTGTTGAGCACCTGCCCCACTGACTTGAGTGTCTCTGATGCTTAGACCTAAAATAAGTTGTCAGGAAAATCATTGCAACTTTTGACTTAGTCAGGCATTAATACATTACATCAAACTTCTTTTAACCTTTGAAATTTTCCTGGGTTTAAATTATGCATTATGCATCCGTCTCTTTCCCTTTTTTCCACCAACTTACCAGAAGAAAACCATGAACAGCTCTCACTTTGTAAATAAAGAGAATATTAAATCACTAACAGCTGATTCACAGCAAATTGATTGACTGATAGCATTTTGGAAACAGTGATGATTATGTGCAGTTGATTGCAGTCCACTGAGAATGAAGTAGTGTATTTCCAGCATTAGTTATGTGATAATTATATGTGGTGCCTGTAAAAACAGATCGAGTTCAGGGAAGAGAAACCAATTGAATCATTCCATGCCAGGACTCTCTTATTCTTGAAGAATACATTGCTATGTGGTACTCTATAAATCTACACATCTACTACTAAGTATTCTTTTTAAAGATATAATTTCTTTACATTATTGTTTTTAAACTCTGATGTCTTTTTCAGCTTTTTGCTGAAAGTTAGTTGTATGCTTGCATTCTGCTGTTGTTGCTGGTAAATCTGTCAATGCAAAATTGGCAAGTTTGCCTACTTCCTAAGCTATTGTCCTCTACGTTTTGAAAATAAGTATTTATCATAAATGTCAGATTAACAAAAAGTGTGGGGTTTTTGGTTGTTGTTTTTTTTTTTTTTTTTTTTTTTTTTTTTTAAGATTGCTTTTAGGAGTTGATATGAAAACACTTCATAGTTTATGTAAAGGTAATTGGCTGTCCTGGTTGTAAGATTAGCTGTATTAAGATTCTCTTTCTTGAGGTTTTTATTTAAATGGGAGTGGAACTGTGTTGCCACAGAGTTTAAAATATTAGAGAAACTTGTCAGCTAGATTCAATACTTTGGAAAAAATCAAAGCAAAAGTTCCCACTTGAAAATGGCAAGTTTTATGTTTTATGAACTGTGTAACTGTGTTTGATTTGGGTTGGGTTTTTTTTTTGTCGCTTTTGGGTCTTTTGTTTGTTTGGGCTATTTTAACCAAATGCAAACCTCATGTAGGAGAAGCTTGTCTTGAATATTGTAGCATTGCTGAGTTGCAGTGAAGTGCGATAGTGAAATTTTACTGGGGTTACCAAATTAATAATGGAGTGGGGAGGAGGTCAGTGTGCTTCCTTTGGAAACAGAACAGACGGGGATTTTAGCTTAGCTGTAGTGATGCAAAGTCATTACTGTTTGGTTTACATTACATGCTTTTTATATAGCATATCAGGTTGTTTTTAACAGGTACTTGGAAGAATGATCCAAAAACTCTAATAAGGAATGTCTTGAATTTGCCTATCTATTAATTAGCACAGAAAGCACAATTAGTTTTGGAACCAGCAACTAACTATGAGCTTAAAAGTCCCAGTATAATAAAATTAGCATGTCAGATAAGGCAAACATGGGATAATTTAAAAAGCTTAAGCTCTGATTTAAGAAAAGTTACGTTCAAAAGTTCAGCATGTTTTTCTAGGTTGACCTTAAGAGGGAAGAGTATAAATACACAAATCTGTCAAGGGTTAAATGCTGTCTTGAACTGGTATCAAAGGCATTGATGCCCAAAGGCTGTGGGCCATTTAACTTATAAATATTGATAGGACGATGTAAGAAATAATAACATTTAAATGCAGCGATAGAGGACTTGAAGCAAAATTACCACAAAATATGTATGGGACAAGTGTATTCTTTAAATAACTAACCTGGATAAAATAAAAAAAGTGGCCTGTTGAAACAAAAGGGTTTGTTTACATTGCTAATTTTTCAGTATTTGGAATCATTAGATTATGGTGCTGTTTAAAGGTACAAATGAATAGACAAGATCAGCCAAAAAACAATGTCAATGCCAGTAAAATACTCATCAAAACAGAGTAGAGGTGGTTGGAGTGGAAATTATAAAGTGCTTTAAATTCTTTTAGCTCCTGCTTACTCTGTCACTGAAGGGACTGGATAGCTCTAAGCTTCGAAGAAAGTTTTGCATTTTGTTCTGATTTGTCTTTCCCGCAAAGAGCTTGAAAGTATTGCGGCTGGGATTGAGATGTTTACTCAGGAAGCCTGGTTTCCAAGAGTACTTGCACGGCACGGTGCTTATGTCACTGCAGTACGAATAAACTTTCACAGAAGTCAAGGCCAACATAATATATTGTTTGTTTTTTCATCCTTATGAAAATGATTGAGCATTGCTCTCTATCTTGAGCAAGTCTCCTATTACATCAATGCTCTGCTAACTTGAGACCGAAGAGATCTGTGATTTTAAGGCACAGCAGTACATATGTTTTTCTGCCTGATTCTTTATGATACAGAGTTCAATGTTAAAAATTTAAATTCCCTTGATCTTCAAAGGGAAAGCATCTCTTTAGAAACTCATTCATCACTCAAGGGGAAAGTTGGTTTTGTCAAGCTGTGTAACTAGAGCAGAACATCAAACTGAGGTTTAACTTTTTCAACAGTATTTGGAAGTACTGTCATACTTAAGTGTTTATGTATTCAGTACTTGCGTATACTTGTGTATTTAAAAAGGCAAAAAAAAGACGAAGGAAGAAAACTGAGCTTTGTGATTAATTCTTTCCTGTGTAATACAGCCTCAGACAAACAGACTAAAGGAAAGCAATTGTTATGCAAGATGTTTGTGGGATTTTTGTGTTTGTTTTGGTTGGGGTTTTTTTGTTTGTGTTTGGTTTTTTAGTGGTTTTTTTTTTTTGGGGGGGGGGGTGTTGTTTTTTGTTTGGTTTGTTTGTTTGTTTTTCAATTCTTCCATTTTTTTGAGCAACAGTTCCAAAGACCTGTTGTGTTTTGACCTGCCAGTTCTTATCAGATCATTGTACCTTCATAGAAAATATGGTAAGTTTAGAGGTGTGGGTCTTCTTACGCTATTCTGTGTAAAGAGCTGTCATACTACACAATTTGATACAGAATAAACAAGATATTTCAATTATTTTTAATTGAAATTTTGGGCAGGAACCTGAATAGATATGCAATGTTAGTTTACAAGAAGTAGTTTAGCATCACTCTTAAAAAATCAAAGCAGCATGACAGGTTGGAAGATGCTTATATATGAGAGACTGAATCTTCAGTGGTGGATAAAGAACTGGCTGGATGGCTGCACGCAAAGAGTGTGCACTCAATGGCTCACTATCCGGCTGGAGACCAGTAATGAGTGGTGTCCCTCAGGGATCGGTGTTGGAACCGGTCTTGTTCAACATCTTTGTCGGTGACGTGGACAGTGGGATTGAGTGCGCCCCCAGCAAGTTTGCCAATGACACCAAGCTGTGTGGTTCAGGTGATAACACTGGAGGGAAGGAATGCCATCCAGAGGGACCTTGACACACTTTTGAGGTGGGCTGATGCCAACCTGATGAAGTTTAACCATGCCAAGTGCAAGGTCCTACACCTGGGTTGGAGCAATGCCAGGCACAGCTCCAGGTTGGGCAGAGAAGAGATTCAGAGCACCCCTGTGGAGAAGGACTTAGGGTGTTGGTCGATGAGAAACAGAATGAGCCAGCTACAGTGCGTGCTTGCAGCCCAGAAAGCCAATTGTATCCTGGGCTGCATCAAAAGGAGCGTGACCAGCAGGTCGAAGGAGGTGATCCTGCCCCTCTACTCTGCTCTCGTGAGACCTCACTTGGAGTATTGTGCACAGTTCTGGTGTCCTCAACATAAAAAGGACATGGAACTGCTGGAACAATTTAAGGTGTATCATTGAATTCTAAATGTAAGTAGGATTTTTGAATTTGATTTTAAGCAAGTGCTTGACCATGTAATGCTGGAAGGTAGCTTGGGTAAGAATAAGTAGAATGACATAGCAAAACACATTGAAGAAAGTTTTTCATTGATATCTGGGTTATATTGCTTGGGATTTTATAGTATAATGATTTGCATCTTCTATTATGAATTCAGCACTATAGGTAGAAATTGAGTGCTGGGATACTTTTAATATTTTTGTTTCCTGAGTAATACATTAAAAGAATGATGTCGAAGCTCTGTATTTTAAAAAGGCAAATTTTCTTCTTTTTAGGTAAGCTTCTGGGTTGTTAGAGAGATTCTGCATGCACAGACTTTAAAAATAAGAGCTGAGGTTTTGAGCCACTATATTAAAACTGCAAAGGTAAGAATTTGCGTTGAGGGGTGGCTGTGGGATTCACTGTGATAGTCCTTATACTTAAGGTGGTCAGATCAAAAATACACATGGGTAAATATTTATCTGATACCTGATTTAGCTGTGGTTATATCTGCTGACATGAATAGCTGTTTGGTTTCTACATTTAACAAAGTTTTTAGAAATAGTGACAGACCCAAGTCCTGAAATAGAAGCCTTTGTTTACAACAAAAACCCGACAAATAGCTTAACTGTTGAAAAGTGAAGATGTCTTGTTTCAGATATTGCTTATTAGATAATATAATTTGCTGGATGTGTTTTCTAATGTTGATTGAACCAAAAAGCTCTGTAAATCTGTTCAAGCTGTAAAATCAGTTCAAACAGCACCAGTCAGAACAGAAACTGTTTGTTTGCTTTTACTATTGGAAGGAAATTATCTTTTATGTCTTATTCAAATTGTCATGAATAGTGTCAGCTTAATAAATACTGTTTCAAAAATATAACTGATATGCCTCATCTCTGAAAACAGAGCTTTCATCCTGTGATATCTGTGATATTTTACTGAAAGCCTTTAAGACTGACATTCATAAGAAAAGGGTCAGCAAATCTTGGCTTATGTATAGATGAACCAAAGCCCTGGCCCTTCAAACAGATTTAAACTTCACTGTAGTGTGAAGGGAGGAATATTTCTCAAGTTTTTGCTGTCAGATGGTGGTTGACTGTTACTGCAGCTAACTTCCATGACCACCTCAGGTTACCTGCAAAAAGAAAGTAAAATTTTTGTAATTACCTTGATATTTATTTTGTAAATGCATTCTTTGTCTTTGTATGCACAGTTTTAATAACGTAGTATTTTACCTCTATGGGATTTGACTATAAAATTTGGGCAAAGCAGGCTAATTCTGTAGGATTCCACAAGCTTTGCTAATCAAGCTGTGGTCATAAACTGTTAAGGATCTCTCAAATATCTTTTGATATCTGGTGAGTTAATGTATTTTCATCTAACATATTTTTTAAAATCAGTTCTTATTTTTTGCTTGAAATACAAACATACAAGATTTTGCCTCATGATCTGTGCCCCTCCTTAGAAGGGGACAGGTTCATTTGTATTGTTAGAGTTCAGAACCAATTTTGGAAGCCAGGTGGGATCAGGTTTGGTTACCTCTTGGCTGGGTCTTGCCAGTGCTGGGTGTTGTAGGCTCTGCTGTGGGCATAGCACCCTGCATACGCCTGATCTTATCAGTGGACTGCAGACAACAGTGTCTGCTGAAATGCTGCTCGTTTTGATGCAGTTGTATGTTCTAACAATTAGTTGGTTGAGCTTTGCTTGCCTGCAAGTTCTAAAAATCACAATTACAAAAAGCAAGGAACTGTATATGGGATGGGTTTTTTATATCCGTTAATTTGCTAACTGTATGTTATCTTGGCTTTGCTTACATATGGCTGCTAACATGAAGTTAATGCAGTTAGTGCCTCTTGAAAGATTTTCTGTTTACACCAAGGCTATTATTAAAGCAGGTTGTTGCTGGAGGTCACACTAATTAGCTTTTCTTCAGAGCTGTAAATTCACTCTACAGTACTGACAGCTATCTGTAGTGTAGCTAGCAGTTCTTTAATGGTATCTCACACTGTATTGCTTTATGCATGAACTAATTAGCTTTAATAGTTGCATTCCTCTGAAGTTCCCAATATCCTGATTAGCTACGACTTCTGTTTCAATGCTGATAGTCAGCATGTAGTCTAGCTTTTTTGTCCTGTTGTCTCATGAAAGGTGTTCTAATCAATAAAAATTGTGTAAGCTGAGTTTCAAGGAGGTAAAAAAAAAAGACTTTAATTTCTTGAATAGCAAGGGTTCCTTATATTATTGTATCATTTCTAGCTGGAATCCTAACCTACCTTGGTGAATTTTCCAGACAGGCTAAAGAGGATTTGCCATATTGTGACTGAGTTCCATTTCTTTTTATCAAAGTCTTTTATTTGGGGTAATACCTCAGTCTGTGTGTGCGCTTCACCAAAGATGCCTGAATGTAGTTCATATCTCTGGGTGCTTGTAGCTATTTGAATAATTGATATTGCAGAAAATCTTGAGAAACAGTATTTTCTTCCAGACCATTTTTAAGCTTTCATGATGGTAGTACCAGTAGGTAATTGGCCAAAGCAGATTGATGGGTTTGGAGAAAGAGGGAAAGAAACAGAGGGGAATGAGATTCCAAATATATAAGAAAATGCACTTATGTGCTGTGTTTGTAGACATTTTGTAAGAAGATCCTTTTACAGTGATATTTTCTGTGTTCAATTTTGGTTTCATTGTTCCATTCTACTAGTTAGTTTTAGTTGTCATATCCTAAAAATTGTCCTTCAACGTCAGAAGTACTTGAAGTGCATGGCTGTTGAAATTTACCTGCTTGGTTTCAACCTGCAACAATATTTTCTTGGCCTCTTTGATGCAGCATTGGTAGCTACATAAACCTGCAGTGCCAAATGCATTTATAGCATTAAGTGCTGCTATGATTATGTCATTCACAACTGGGTTATCCTTTTTGGCATGTTAACCTTTAAAATACTATTGAATGCTATGAAAGGAATTTGTTGGGTTTGAAGGTCAGAAAAATTCTAGCACTTCTGGCATATGTCCCAGGATGGATACCTGTATAGATTTTTTTTTTTTTTAAAGTGTTCTCAATGGGCTATGAAGCAGCTAATATAGTCTAATCCAAACCTGTATAGGCGCAGTAAGGAAAAATTAGGAGGTGCTGTGAAAGTGGTATAGGTGCATTGCAGTTCACTGTAACTTCATTTTAGAACATGCAAGATTTCCTCATTTTTAGGTTATTTATTCTCTATTCATTATTGGAAGCACTTGGAATGTTGCTTATTGTTATTGTATATGGTTTTATCCTCAGAAACTGTATGAGCTGAATAATCTTCATGCTCTTATGGCAGTTGTGTCAGGCCTACAGAGTGCTCCAATCTTCAGGCTGACTAAAACATGGGCGGTAAGTGAGCAGCAGGACAATGGAGGGGTTTTAATTTGGTCTTATGAAAATACAATGTTCTGTGGCTTATTTTCAAGGATGCAATACTTATTACAGGTATTTTTAATGTAATAATTTTTCTAATGGCTCTTACATAATTTTTCTAGTGCCTCTTAAGTCTACGGTTTCCTGTTGCTTTTTTTTTTTTTTTTTCCATTCTGGCATAGAAATATTTTCCTTTGAAAAATAGCTCCCTGCAGATTCTGCTAAATGCAGTGGCTTCTAATTTGGCCAGAAGCTATTTTGTATTTAGTTGCTGGAAAATTATGAATGCCAAAGTGGATCATACTTTAATCATTTAGGGGTTTATACTATTGGAAATTTTTTTGCTATGGAGAGCCGATGTCCAGAAACTTTTGATTCAGTTTCCATAAAGAGATTTATAGTTTCTGACTGATAACTAAATCTAGCAATTTTCCTCAGTTTTCAGAAGTGTTTTCATAGTTACAGCAACCGCATTACTCAGTATATTTGTAGGTCTTCTTTTGTACAGTTATGAAAGATTGTTGTTCTTTGGAAACACTTTTATGTGAGATCTGGTTTTTGAACTGGAATTAATATTATTTTTGTGTAGTTGTATCTTTGATCAGAAGAACATTGGAAATTATTTTGCTCATAGATACCTCATATCTGAGAGAACACTGCTTGATTCAGCCACAAATTAGTCATCCAGCTGTATAGACAGATGAACTGTGACATTCTCAGCTGTGATAGAAATAATCAGGTGACTGAGATACTGCTATGTGAGAGATCCATATAAAACAGATCATTAAAAAGAGCTAAAAACTTGCACTAAAGACATGTCAACATATCTTCGCGTGCTACAAAATGTATTTCTTTGTCTGAAAACTGAATAATAGTGTTGTTCAGTTGATAAATGTTACCAAAATTTAATATAACTTAACTTCTCTTGAGGTTACCTGCCTAGAATTCTGGGCACATTTTGTAAATACACAATCAAGTGAGGTATTGTTTCAGAATACCAAAAATGTCTCTAAAGAGATCTAAATGAACGCTTCAAAATGATCTTAAGGAGAGCTTCTGTTCTGGTTTTGTCATGGTGCTGAATTAATGCCTCAACAATTTTTGGTAACTGTGATACCAAATTGATTTTTTTTGTGTGTGTGGAAAAAGAAATGTCAACTATAAGCATATATTAATATAACCATATTAGCTGCTACCATGATTATGCCATTCGGAGTTGGGAGCCTCCAATTTCTTTTCCTGATTGGTCATTTAGAATTCCTAGTTTGTACTTATGAAGATGATATGTACTGTTGGAATACGTATCATTTTTTAAAGTATGCTCCTCTTCCAACCTCTGAAATGCCACGTAACTTCTGCATTTATGCAGGTGTTTAGTTTCTCATACAATACCAAGCAAGTCTGTTTTTTTGTCATCTTACATAAGCCTTTGCAAATTCAAGTTGCAGGGTAGTTCCTAGCAATGTGTATTGCCAACTGATTCAGTTATCTTTCTCTTGAAAATTTAGTTTATAAATTCTTGATGTAATTCGAAGTCTTTGGCTTTCTGTATATTAAAAGCAAGAAAAGATATGAAAAGGCAAACCAAGCCATTATTTGAGTCATCACCAAGTCATTTGAGTAAGTTATACAATAGCGTTCTGAAACCTTCAGTATGGAAGGATTTCTTCGTTTCTGAGATAGTTTGTAGCAGCCCAGAATCAACTTGAAGTTGGGAAAATAGCTGCAAGTATATTCACTCCCTAAGGAAAAAAAAAAATCATTTTACATGGTTGGAATCCAGAGTTGAAAGGAACCATGGAACCATTAAATATTTGCGTGGTAATCTAATGTTCCTAAAAAAGATAAAAGTCTTGTGTTCTGATGGTATGTCTGAAAGTTGTCTCACTCATTGCCAGCACACCCTCTGAACTCTGGAGAATAATAAATGCTTCTAATGCGTGATTTGCCCTGATCAAAACTTGAAAAGAATTACAAATCTTTCCAAGAAACGTCATAGAATATTCTAGTCTACTTCATTTAATGTAAAGGAAGTCTAAACGACTAGCTAAGACTTGGGCAATGAAAGCGAATATCTGAAGTTAGGTGCATGAATCCTGCCCACTCCGCCAGTACCCTGAGACCTCATCACTGTTCCTGCATTTCAAAAGGTTGTCTTCAGTGCTGGCACTCTATAATGAGAAAACAAAGAGCAGTCTGGAAGGCTCCAAATCGTTCCCTGCTACTGTAAACTATCAGCTTTAGCTTTTATTGTTTCTGCATATGTACATCTCTCCTGTTCTTTGCATCCTTTGAGCCCAAGAAACAGAAGAAGTAAAATAATTTAGAAAAAGAGGAAGCTTCAAAACTGAAGAAATAGTAGCTGGGTCATTACTTCTCTGACGGAAACCCTTTAAATATTGTCAGCTTCTCTGTACTTTCCTATATTAGTGCATCAGGTGGAGGCGTGATGTGAATTGCTTCATGAGCACACAGGAAAGTCGTACATGGTCAGCTTGTTTAGAGATTATTCAAAGACCCTGAAATGATGTATCAGACTCGAACAAGATTGTGCAAATCATCATGTTTTAAGGAAAATAAAATGAATTTCATTCAAGCCTGAATTTAGGCCATTACTGTACCTGTTAGTCTTGTCTTACCTTCCAGTCTGCAAAATACAAAAAGTCTTCCAGACACCAAATGGTGGCAGAATGTTTTAGAGTATTATTAAATGGAAGCTAGTCTAGGCTGATTAAACTGGAGCCATCTTTGAGGAGATAAACTTCAAAAGATAAATGTTGTGTTCCAGTGACTGGAAAGAATTCATGCCTGTCTGCTGTTTCGTTGTATTGCAATTGTCAGATGTCTGCAGTTTTAATGAGCAGGGGATGCTGTTCATCTGAATATTGGAGCCAAAGGGAAGGATGTAAATTATGCTGGAATGTCAGAGATCAGCATGTCTTGGGAAACAGTTCACTTTTTTTAGAAGTGACTTTCTTCTGAAAGCCAGTGTTTCGTGTGTTAGCTATCCGCATGAGGATGAGGTAGGAAATGTAAGTAAAAATAATTCACTAGTGAATTTGCAGAAGAAACACTTCTAACATGTTCACATATGTTCTTTAACTGAAAGAGAAAAGGGAATATGTGTAAAGAATTTGGTGATCAGACCCTTGTAAGTTTTGCACTATTGGATATCATACAGGAAAAGTTGTGACTGGGACAGGAACACTGAAACTTCTGCCAAAATACTCAGCAGGAACATCTTACACCCTTCTTTAAATTTTGACTATAAATTGAAATGAAGCCTTTCAGGTGATTTTGCAGCAGTAGTTCTGCTAGAAGTTTTAAAAATAAGTTTTCACAATTTCTTTTTCCAAACCTTCATGTACATGGATATGTACTTCTGCATGCATTGTTTTTAAAATTTTTGTTAAAAGGTATTTATCAGATACTAATGCTATTGTTTTGTTCTTTGGAAAATTATTTGTTGAGAGAGCTCTCAAAACAGAAGTAAGAACAAATTTTAGAATTTGGGGTGGGGTTTTTTGTTGTTGTTGTTTTTTTTTGTTGTTTTTTTTTTTTTTTCTTTTGAAGCAGGATTAGTATGAAATCTTAGTCTTGATGACAAAGAAATGTTAATTTATGTCATGGTTTACCCCAGCCAAAGGATGGCATGAGGGGCAGAAAAGGCATTAACTCTGTTTAAGTTAATAGTCTTTTTGAGAACTTTCAGAAGGATCCTCCAGGACACCAAAGCTTTACCTGTTTGTTTGTTTTTTTGTTTTTTTGTTTTTTTTTCCAAAAGATAGTTTAAATTTAACAACCAGGTAGCAGCTTTTCTTTGTAAACTCTCCAAATACTCATCATTAAGGAGTAAATGCTGTAATTTTAAAGCAGTTGTTATAGGTTTGGTTCTTAAAAACGATAGTGGGGGGTAGAGATGGGAATCCATGCTTATAAGGGTAGAAGAGAAGTCATAATGATCAAACTTTTAAGCTCATCTGGTTTTGCTTTTTGTGTTGTGTTTTGGTTTTGTATTGGTTTTTTTTTCTCCTAGTTATTGAGTCGAAAGGATAAAGCCACCTTTGAGAAGTTGGAGTATGTTATGAGTAAAGAAGATAATTACAAAAGGCTTAGAGACTATATCAGCAGCTTGAAGATGACTCCTTGTATTCCCTATTTAGGTAAGTTGAAGTGTTGCTAGTGGGAAACACTAATGACAAAATGACAAACATAGTTCTCCAGTAATTACACAAACTAAATACCATCTTTTAAGCATTCATGAAACTATTTGAACACTTCAGTAAAGAATCTATAACCACTAGTTGATTATGGATGCTCTGTATTTGACAAGAGCTAACTTCATTAGCATCAGAAAGAAAACACCTTTTAAACCTCACAAACACTTCAGGTTTTACATACTGTATCAGTTTTCTGGGAAATTATTTTCCCATGTGCTTTATAGATACATTAACAGACTTCTGGAGAAGTACTTAAATTGTTATGCCTGCTAGCTCTCTTAGTGATAAATACTTGACTGTTATAGTAATGATGGCTTTTAATTTATGAGAAGGTAATAAATCACCAATCTCTGAGATAAATACATGTAGATCTTGGTTTGGAACATAATAAAATTGCTGCATTTAATTCTGCTAAGGTGACAAGAGAAACTGGGTTGTTATGACTGACTCAGCTTTATAGAATAATTATGAGTAAATGATATTCCTCTGTATCTGAAAGCTAGATAAATGTGTTTAATATGTATTGTGTTTGTTGCCAAGATAATCTAGTTTTACTTAATGTGTCCACTTAGTTTGGTTAAAGTGGTCAGTGTGCATTTTTTTTTTCTTTAATGTAGCTTTTCTTTGGTATCATAAGATGTTGATAAAATCAAGAGAATGTTTACCCAATTTTTTACTTTTTGAGGAAAAAAATAGTCGATACTTCTTCAGATGTAAGTTGCTCTTGCACCTAAATTCAGGATGACCTTTTTGTGGTCACTTAGGCTTAGTAAGCTGTAATCAACTGGTTCCTGAAGTTTGATACTTCTTTTACTCAGCTGGGCTATTAACTTCTTCAAGCTTAATAACTTGACATTAATCTTTATGCTGTGAGCTGTGTGTCCATCACAATACTATTTCAGTAGCTTCATAGCTTGATATGAATGACAATACCACCACCATTGATGTTAGAATCTAGAATGATGCCTCTAAAATGCATATATTCTGGTTTTGTGAAATTGGTTCAATTTTACATGCTTTATACTTAAAAAGAAAAAAAAAAACATTCCTGTGGAGAGCCAATAATAATTTTAGTGACAGGTAGTCCTATAGAATTCCTCCTTCTGCCTCCAGTTTTTACTTCCTTGTTACATCCCTCCCAGAAATATCCATCACTTTCAACATGAATCTTAACAGCTGTTAATTTCCTGTGATTTCAAATATTCAGATGTTGGTAATTATTTGTGCCTAGAGTGGTAGAAGCATCATGAGCATATTTTGTCTGAAGGTCAGATGTGAAAATTTCTGATGTGGTATACTATCATGTGCTACCCTGTTTGTTGACATAGCTATTAAAATTAGACCCGAATTAAAAGGGGCAAAAAAGTCAAGCGTGTGATGTGATTAAGCATGTAATTTTGTAGCTTTCTCATCATGTGTACACATATAGCATATATGCACTGTGTATGGTTCTGGAATGCGGATTCTAGCTTTCCAGATGTTTTTTACCTGTGTGCCGTGATTTTTAAAATTTGAAGCCAGACTCATTGTTTTCTTGCTGATTATAAAAGTTCCAAGCCAATCTGCTGTCAAGATATTTTGAAATCTCATGATACTCTGACCCTTGCCATTATGGTCTTCTGGTACTTACTGTTGTACAGAGAAATCTTTATGCTTTGGTGTATTTGTCTGTTACTTTAAAAATCCTGCATTACTGTGTGCAAGTGTATATTAAAAAAAAAAAAAGTGAAATGTTGGAAAACAATGTTTTAAGTTTTGTTCAGTTACAGATATTTTCCTCAATATATTCGCAACTTCTTTGCCTAGCTTTTGTATTAGTATAGGCTTTGACTTTCGATAGTTTGTTGAAGTGAAATGTATATTTATTTTTTACTTAAAAAGAAAGAAATGCTTTTTGCTGTAACCTGCTGTGTTTAAAGAATGTGTTGTAACCTGGTTTCAAATTATATCAGTTCTTACTGATGATATGAAGAATATCTTCAAGCCTTTTTTAAGACTCCGGGGGAATAGCATACCTACTGGTGCATTCCCACACGAATTAATTTGTAATGTTAAGTGACTGGCAAAAAGAGCAAAATTGCTTTGAAACTACAGTTGTGGTAAATCTGGATCTATCTTGGAGGATTGGCGGCTGAGTCCAATTATTCTCATTTGATTTCAAGCTTTACTCTCCAGTAAGACCTGAGTAGATCTGCGGGAGGATTATTCCTAGAAGTTCCTTCCCAAGGCATTTTTACTAATGCAAGAGTCATATGAAACAGAAGTAACTTAATTTGCTCGTATTACTATTTTAAGGTTACCAGGTTGTAATTTCTGAAAGGATCTTTTTCTGCTGTTGCTGGTATAAAATCGTAGTGCTATTCCTGGTTTAAAAGGTGTAGAAAAATCTACCTAAAGTCTGCAGTTCAAGATTGTGACTGTGGTGTATGCCAGGGAGGGGGATTAATCGTAAGGTCCATTTCCTCTCAGGGTTAAAAAAAGGGTGTGGTAGGGCTTTCTTCACTGTAGATGTAGAGATCCTGAAGTTGTGCTCCCCTCAAATGCTTTTTAGAAGAGTGCAGAGAATCAAGCCTGCCACACAGTTATATTTGCCATTGCAAATCGCCTCTGGAGAAGTACCGGCATTCGTTGTGAAGAACCCTGTTTGGAAGGTCATAGGGAAAATGAGCGTATAAAGGAATTTCAGCTGCGGTTTCAAGGATGAATGCTTTACCATTTAGAGGCTACTAGGTTTACCCTTATGCAGCCAGATATCAAATGTGGATGTGGAGTTTTTTCATGACCGCCGTAACATTCTAAGATAAAACTTAAATAAGGTGCTGGGGTTTTTGTGTGTAGTCTTTGCAATGGGAGTAGAGACGCAGAAGTGTGATTTGTTTTCTTATTACCGCAGCTCACTCACTGTGGTCAAGGTAAAGATGTCCTTCCACATTTAACTAGGGGGAGAAATAAAAATTTTTTTCAGTTCCTTGCAGCAGTAGGTGTGATGTGCTTTCAGAGTTCTAGAAATGCGAGTGAGACCAGTGCACTGTCAGCTGCAAGGGCTAAGAGCTGTGCAACACCAATAAAAATTTTCAGCATTTGGTCCATCATTTACACCGTGTGGGATATGTTGTCACTGTTGCATCACTGGGCCAACTAAAGTAGCCGAACAAATGCTATATTTTGCCTTAGAATAAAAACCCATTCTTACAGGGAGTCTTATCGTGGAGTTCTGATTATTTGAGATTGCACAATGAAACAATTGAGCCACTTCTTGAGAAGTAAGGTTTTTATTTAACTACCTTGTGAAATACTTCTTATAGCTGTTTTTCAGGAGTTATATCCAGAAACAGAAAAGCTGAAAACAGGTTACTGAAGTATTCATATGATGCATATTCAGCTACTTCAGTGGTAATGGTTGCAACAGACTTTGGAAATATATGTGAAAACTGTGTTTCAGGCTTAGTAGAGGTTAAACTTTTTCAAGATCTGTTTGGCTAAATTTGGACTGATAGTACAAGAATGATGAGTTATATCCTTCCCAGACAGACTGCTGCTGAGTGTTCAGTGCAGTAAGCTTGACACTACAAAATATGCCTCTAAAAAAAGTGAGTGAAAACATTTAACTTTTAAAGTCATTTACTCTGCTTAGGAAATTCAACCTGAAAGCTAAGAACTGATAGAGTTATAAGCATATTAAGGTAGTAAATTATTTTACAGAGTAGGAACCAACCTGAAAAAGAGATACTATGCTTTCCCTCCTTGTAATCTTAAATCAGCAACATACAATAAGTCTTCTCTTTCAATAGCACAGCATGTGTACAGTCTGAGCTTTCTGGATTTGTTTTGTAATAATGTTTAGCTAATGTTATCCTACAGCTTTAAATTGGGGAAGACTCAACTTTTTACATGTCTAATATATAAGATTTAATTTAAAGGCTGAGTGCAGGCTAATTTTACTTTTGGGTTTCTGCAAATTACACCTTTCACTGACTGTGCTGAATAAACAACCGCTGTTTTTGTAGCAGGCAAGAGATCTTCCTGTAAAATAAGATCTCTTCCAAGGAGAGGAAATCTTTCGGTTGAATGAACTAAAGCTGTCCAAAGTGTTCATTAAAGGAATGTTTTGGAGGGCATTTGCAGCTTTTGAATTTACCTGAACTACTTTTCTGTCCACCTAGCATTGAAAAAAAAGAACAGATTATAAATATTCTGAATTTTAAGCCTTTGCAATTAAGAAGCGTTTGTTTAGAACGCTTAATGAGGTCTGTACGATATTTGTAACAAACAAATATTCCTTATATGACGAGCAATTTCATAATTATCATCTTAAACATTTGTCAGATAAAATTCTTGGCATTTGGGAATGGAGTATACTGGGACTAATTCGCCACCTACCCAACCACCCCTGCAGCCCCAGTTAAATATTGGTGAGAGTTGTTGGCTTTGATCTCCGACCAAAGATTTAACTACAACCCTTGCAGCCCTATATTATCAATGAAGCTTTATCTACTCCAGGGAATGTGTTTTGAAAGCAGAATGCTATTTTCTCTCCTCTGAATTACAAATGAGATTTTGCATACCGTTTGATATAAACTAATTTACCATCAGAATGATATTCTTTCAGCTATTAGGGTTTCCTATGTTAAATAGGGGCGAAGTTCTTTAAAATCCTGAAGGCACATGCGAGGTGCCAAACAAATACATTAGTTACAGTTCAGAACAGCATATTTAGGTTTTGTGTAATGTCAAATTAGATAAGCTGTGTGGCTAAGTACAATTATTAAATTTTATATACTAGAAAGAAAGCTTTAGTTTTGGAAACTGGTACCTGAAGCGAACATTTTGTTTCTGGTTTTGGTAAGTTTTAATGCAGTGTGGTATGACTTTTGTTGGAAAAAGGTTGGAAAGCATTTTCTAGTCAATTTCTTAAATTACATATTAATTCCAGTGGAAATTTGCTATATAGCAGGTAGAAAATTTAATATAGACAGTATCAAAAGTTTTACATACATATAGAGGAAAGGAAATGTGTGTATCATAAGAGCAGCCCAAGTTTGGGGTGTCAGGAAGAATACACTTGGAGCTGATTTGTAACCTTTGTTTTATTATGTCAGCAGAAAGCTGTGTTGGAGGGAAACTGCTAATGTTCAGTGACTTGGTCCTTCTCTTTATTAGCATGTGTGAACACTTGTTCAGACCTCAGTAACTCTGAATTGGAGCAGGGGAGGGGTCTCCCAAGTGTCAAGTCATGATTTTAATATCAGGACTTTTAATTTTGCTATTTAAGTTCAGAGTATCAAGAAATATTTTTGTCTTTGTCAATATTGTCAATATTTTGTTCTTTGAATATTGAGGTTGAAAATAAAAGTACCAAACAATTTGGTTGTCTTAAGCTGATCAGTAATTATATACAATTAATTTTTCTTATGTTAGGAATGTAATTTGCCTAAGTATTTTACAGAAGGGAGGATATGCAGATCCTAAAGAATTCTCTACATGACTAAGAAATCTTATATTTTATATTTAATTCACCACTTCATATTGAAATGATTATTTGTTGCAAAAATCTCTCTGCTGCCAAAGCTAGAATATTTTCAATTTTTGTGTAGCTTCTTGGAGTAAATCTTAAATCTTAGACCAGTAATATGAAGTCAGATTTTCGTTGAAAGTAATACTAACATTTTTAAATAAATTGTTAAATTAACTGATCAATTTTCACATTAAAGCAAGATAATGTCATTTCACATATTTACATTTAAGGGTTGAGTTAACCTGAAAAAAGCATAAGCTTTTTAAGTGGAAAAAGCTTATATCTTGTCATATATCTGGATTTTTTTAACCAGCTTTAATGACTGTTTACATAAAGTATGCTGGACTTGAACAAAGATAAATATGCTTCGCAAGCACAAACATCTGCTTTTGTGAATGTGTGTTTGAAAAAAACACCGTCTGTCACAGTAGAAGAGCTTTCTAAAATAGGAGAGGGAAACACAAACGGGAAAAAAGGACAGGAAAACTGTAGACCTGCTTTTTGCAGGAGCAGATTGTGCAAAATAATGATTAAAAAGTAATATTTTATTTTTCTGGAACTCAAGCACTGAGAAGTTTATATGTGATCACTTGAGCACTGTGGGATATTCTTCCTCAGTCTATAGGTCTGATCATCATTTGAACTGCTTTCAAGGAGTAGGAACCTCCCCGGTACTCAGCCCAAAATATGCCATCCTGATACTTGCTCCTGTAGTGGCCTCCTCTGTACCACACCCCATTAAGGTTGGAGTGGGCACACGCATTGTACCACCAGCCGCCTTTGTGAAAATGAGCACAGTTGCCTGTGGGACAAAAAGAGATGGGTGAACTTTAAAGAGGAGAAAGGGAGATTAGCAAATGCTTTCACATTCTGGCTTATTCTTAGAGGGAACTTTGAAGTAATTTATAACCTGTTGTGGTCATAGCAATTACTGCTTCTACCTAGACTATAAATTCTGTTGTAACAACCAAAATTGCCTGGAGAGAGGATTATTGACATCTTATTTCATGTGTTAGCTGAAAACTAAAGAGATCAACTGTAGACTACCAGCAGTGCTTATCCATGAGCTAACATTCAAGGTACTTGGAATATGTACAGTGGAAGCAATTTGAGTTGATACAGTCCCAAGCAACACGCAGGGCCACAGTTCTACAAAGAGTTGCTTGTAACTTATGTATTTACTGTTACAGGCTTGCTCAAGAGTTTGCAAGATTTGTCCAGCTTTATGGTTGTTGACAGCTGGGGAAAAAAAAAAGGCAGCTTGAAGTACTACACTCCCCAGCCTTTCTTTTACTGCTAGGGTTTTAAGAGGAAAGCTGGAGTCAGAGGATCAAAATGAACAAAAAACTGTCCTTCAGAGAGAATGAAACAAAGTGATCTGCCCTTTTCTCAGGTATTGGTACCTAACTAAGGCAGTGCACAATTGCAGCTCCTTTTGTGCTGCTCAGAGGCTTCAGTTCGTGGTGATAAAATAATTCCATTATTACTATGTGGCCACAGCACTATTCTCAGAGATCACATGGACAAATATTCAGACTACAGAGTCACATGCAAGTGATAAGGATGTGTCATTGAGCTGAATAGAAAACTTGCTCAAATGTGCTTGCAGTGGGGGTGATACTGAATTTTTCAACGGTGCAGAGGCTTGCAGGGGCCCTGTCAATGCAATTTCTATTGTAGTCAATTTGAAGCATCTTTATTTAAAGTTGTTTTATCAGAATTTACATACTTCTTTTGTACTTCATTTTTTAAAGGTGGTATCACAAATGTAATCTATTGTATTCTCTTTTTACATGTGTACCAATTTCCTTACCTGAATACATATCCCTGTCTCTGTCCAGTGTTGTAAATTGCTTTCCGTTATGCCATATCATGGAATCGCCTGCGTTTCCTTGATACGTGCCTAAGCGTAGCCTGTAGAATTCACTTTCAGGTTCCAGGCGGAAACTGCTGTATTCTGCATAAACCTTCTTGTTGCTCCAGTCCTCTAATTCAATCAGTAGTCTGTAATTATCCTGATTGGTAAGCATGTAAATATTTTCTAGTCCCAGCCAGTACTCTCCATCAATGTTTCCAAATCCTTTCTGTGCAGAAGAAGATCAGAAGTGGTGTTAGTTTGGTTTTTCTTGTTTGTCAAACAGTCATCAGCAGGAGTATTCCAAGCCAGTGGAACTAGGGTACTGAAAGCCTTTTAAGGTTCTGAATGTCTGCTCAACCCATGCATTTAATTGCTTCATTTTGCTGCACTTGGCCATTTATTCAGTTGTACTGTTAGCTGCCTGAGGTAGTGCCAGAATCGGTAAAGGGTGGTGAAACTATTTTCTGTGATGCTCTCTTTTTAAGGTAGAGAGAATAGGGAAGCTGAAACAACAAAAACTTACTGATAAAGCTAAGAGGATCTGTAAGAATATATGAATAATGAAATTTAAGGGGGTATATTTCCAGATTGGAAAGGGTATTATGATGCCAGCAGTTTCAGTGTTGAAGGTGACTTTCTGTTGCCTTTTTAATACAACTGCTGTTAGGGTTTTTTACTGTGAATTTAATCACACAATTCATCTGTGATCTTTACTAGATTTGGAAATATGAAGATATCTTTATTTTTCAAATCATAAACTACCAATACAGTAGCTGTGAAGTGATATTTCATATCTGCTGGTTCTTGTCTCTGAGTAAACAAGTGTTGTTAGTGTTTGGTGTTGCAGCTAAAGTAGGTACGTTATCCACCACAGCAATCTGTTATGCGTCCTAGTCTGTGAGGTCTTCCTGCCCTTGTTCTCAAGCCATTGATTATGTAGCACCTAGTTGATTTCCTGCTTTGAATCACTTTCTGAAGAAGTCTCTCTCTAGTAGATAAACAGTCTAGGCTCCTAATTCAAACTGCAGTTTCACAAGCAGCTTGAGCTGATCTAGCAGCATGCTGCTGCCAAAAATGGTAGCAGTGCTTTTGTCCTGGCTCATGGCCACATTTGCAATGCTTCCCTTGCGTCAACATTGTAGCTGCACAGCCACACAGAGGTCAGGAAAGAAGCAGAAATGTGGGCATGGGAGATATTTCTGTTGTCAGTGTTGCCGGCTTTAGTTTAAAGCCAGTCACAGAGATGCGCCTTCAGGTACTTGAAATTGGGTGAATCTTTGGCTGCTGCAATTTAATGAGAAATCTCTTGGGGGCAAATTTGCCCAAGCTTCAGCAATTATCACCAGTTACACACTCTTCTACATTTTCTTTGCATTTTGTTGAAAATATTCATGGTTAATTTATAAGGCAGTCTGTAACTGCCTCATAACATTAAAAAAAAACCCAAAACAACCCAAAACCAACCCACACAAAAAACCAACCCAAAACGCAACCATGTACTTTTCTGAGGAGTAGACTGAATAACTGCTGCTAAATGATTAACATTTGGATCATTACACTCCAAGAATGCAAAAAGTGAAAATCCTCATTGTAATTTTTTGTCAGTTCCTTTGTATATATTATACTGTTTTAAGATTACCAGTTGACTTAAAGGTGGCTCAGTTCTCTCTTCAGATAAAATGCACATGGCATTTGTAGATCCACTGCAAAGCGTAGTGAGCACAACATCATAGGAAGAAGCTATCTTATATGTATGAAATCAGTAGGTTTCATACCAACCAAACCCAGGTAGGTTTCAAACCCAACCAAATGGACTTGTAGATTTCCTGTCTAGCATGTAATTACTCCAAAGCAGCATGTGTTAGTCATCCTAGGCATTAGGCCTGCTAGAGCGTAATATCCCAGTAACAAATAAGAATGTATTTCCCTTCAGCAGCCCTACATGTTCAGATTTCTGACCTAATTTTACAGGTAGAAAGTATTTCCTTTAATGCATTATTAGGAACTTTTTCAAGTTGAGGACCTGATCCTGCAAATCTGTTAATGCACTTAAATGAGTAATTCCACTGGCTGGGACTGCTTATTCATAAGGGAGACAATTAAGCTTTTAAAGTACTTGTCATAGATCTCTCTGTGTTAATAAAAATGATATGTTTAGTTAAGTCGTTGTAACAAGCTACTTCCTGGTCACTGTCTAGAATAACATGTCTCCCCAGTTGTTGTGTTGTGCATTACAAATGCAGGCTATTTTGGACAATAAGTTTATACAGAGCTCAGTAATGCATTGTTTGAAAAGGGTCATTCCCACTGAAACATGTTTGCCTCTGAGGCATGACCACTCTTTTTAGTTACCTTTGTTGATAAAATTAATTTTACTAACTTAAGCAGCTATCTATTTGCAGTTCCTCAGTGTTTATCATTCAGTGCATCAGTTTGCAGTGAAGAATGGTGTTTGAAAAGTTTGCATCATCTTGACTGCAATAGATAATGTCAGTGAAATGAAGCAGCTGATTCTCTGCATTCTGGAAGTTACCTTGTAACTGTCCCAGTTCCTGAAGAAGTTGACAGATCCATCTGTCCTCTTCTGAATAACTGCCCATCCTCCAGGGTCCAGGCTGTTCTCGCACCATAATTGCATTGGCTCATTACTATTTTCAGGCTTGATCATATAAATCCCACTGTTGGAATGCCCAGCTTCCTTGGCTTGTTGGCAATCTTTGAATGGACCTTTTTGAAAGAAATACTGTAAGTGTCCAAGCTTGGCTGTGCTGTGGATATTGTTCAAGCATATTTTGTAATGGTAATGGAAAGTCAGTAATTAAGGTAAAACTACCATTGAAAACAGTGTAAAAAGTTACTGTCTTAGATTAATTGTATATATATAAATAAACATGTCAATATTCCATATATATTTAAACAAAAACACGACTTTGCTAAACAGATAATTACTTTGGTTACCAGCACCTATTTTTTAACTTCATCTATGGTGTTCCACTGTGATCTATACACTGACTTTGATATTTAAGAAGTGCATTATGATTTTCACTATTTTCTGCTTCACTTGTCTTTTTCTCTCTTTACCTTTTGTAAAAGGTAAATCTCAATTTACTTCATTGTGTTCTCATCTGAATAAATGTACATGAGTATTAGTGTATCCGTTTGAAACTAGTGAAAGTTTAAAAAAACCCAAAACATGAAATGACACACATGCACTCTCCCAGTACATATATAGTTTGAGAGCTGCTGTAAGAAATATTTACTGCCAAAGTTTGCAGACGTGGGCTTTAGTGTAAGAGTGTTCTTATGCTGTGTAAATTTTTTGCCTTTATGTGCTTACCCAGTTACAGGATCAACCTGTTAACTAGTGATAGGAATCTTTTAAAAATGTCATGTGTCATCCTGGTGTGATACGTGTATATCGATACCACCGATCAAGCAAATATGCAAGCAGTGGGGAAGGGCTTTTGAGCAGCTAAAAGGGCTCACATCCTTTTTTTCAGGGCTGTGATTCTACAAAAATGCTATTGCTGTTAACTACTGCTTGAAAGCTCTATTTTAGGCCATGTGAGTAGTGGTTTTACAAATACTACTTACAGAAGAGCATCTGGTTATTTTGCAAGAAGCTTGCAGCTTACATATTTCTGAAAATTTTGCCCAGTTTGCCTTTCAATTTTTGGTAGTATTTTTATTTTCTACCTTTTAGAAAAGGATTTATGTTCATGTATCATTACTTCAGTTGGTTTAGGGACTGGTTATTTACTAATGAAAAGCAGGGTATGTTCTGATGGCTAGTTAGTGGTCAGTGCCCTAAGTGCTTTGAAAACTCATACTTGGTAAATCTGAACTTAAATTACCTGGAGCTTTCCTCTCATTTTCGGAGATTTTTTCTCAAATCTACTTGGAAGTTTAGAGAAAACTCATCGGTCAGAGACAAAGCTAATGTGCAAAGAAGCATAGAAGACAGTTACAGAGGCTGAGTGGAAGTGATCTTCATTGCAGATAGAGATTGAAAATCGTGAAAGTTGCTAGTTGGATAAGTGTGTAATTAGTAGAAATCCAGAGAGTACTTCATATTAGAGTGCAAAAAGCTTGTGTATCTGATGAAGGTGACTACTAGGAGGTTCTGGCTGAGACAGTGCTACCGGGAACACTGCAGGCATTAAGCCATCGTAAGGACTGCTGCTTACATAGCATTTATCAATGTTTTTGTCATTCTTGCAGTGCATGCAGTAGTAGCTTAGGAAAGAGATACTGTAGCTTTGGTATATGAGGGATTTTTCTCTTGCTCACAATTAAAATTTCCATGTAGATTGCATGCATTGCAAAGCTTGTCCAGTGGATAGATAATTTCCTTAGCTAAGTTGGTTCTCACTCCCTTTCTTTGAAATATGTAAATTTGGATGGGTGTATAAATGAACAGGGAGGTGGTTCTAGAAGTATCATTTTAAGCAATTGTTGCATTAGAAAAAGCATAAGCAGGAAAGTAGTGATCTTTGTAATGTTCATTGAATAGTAAGAATAGTTCAGTTAGATCTGCTGTGTGTAGAAAAATCACATGATTTCTACTGAGGAGGAATTGGAGGTTCGTTTT
The DNA here is from genome assembly GCA_017639245.1 of Myiopsitta monachus. Classification (NCBI taxonomy): domain Eukaryota; kingdom Metazoa; phylum Chordata; class Aves; order Psittaciformes; family Psittacidae; genus Myiopsitta; species Myiopsitta monachus. The sequence goes on from CM029923.1 coordinate 41,736,690, forward strand.
TCCATGTGACACCAAAACAGATGTTTGAAGTGATTTTAAGTAGCTTTTAAGGAAAGAGAGAATTGTGCTAGCCTGGTTATATAATACACTTTGATCACTTCTGAATTTTAGCTGTCATTGAGGTCTCAGGGTGCATCTCATCTGCTTTTTGATGCTTGGATTTGAGTATGTGCATATCACAAGTTAATGTTGGACTAGAAGTAACAGACTTCTGCTGTCAGTGTAAGGAAATCCAAGATATCACGTAACTTTCGGTGTGTAGCCTTAAATCACTTTTGAGAAGTTCTTTTGTTATATGCAATTATTTTAAGTTCATGGTGTAAGAACTGATCTGTTTCTTGTTCAGTGGAAATACTGAGATTTGTGAACCAGTGTAACATTCTCCGTAATGCTGGTATGAGTGGACATTCTGGCTAATGAAAAAAACCATAATTTTTCTGTTTAAAATATTGTTACCTATGCGAGGAATAAGTATCTCATGCACATCTAGTCTTTTGTAACAGTCTATGTAAACTCATAAGTTGCTGAGACAGAAATTGGAGATTCCCTGAGAAGATCTGTTAAATATTATATTTTTAAAGTTGTGGGTTTTTTCTTATGATTTAGTACAGATCATATTCTATTGTAAATTAGACGCATTAGAGAAGGAGAGTGATTAAATATTTTAAGTTGGAAGCTTAAATAAAATGATGAGTGAATCTTCTTGAAGGTGTAACCTTGAGCAGATGGTATAGAAGCTGTGCTTATTTAAAGCTTTACACAGAGAATTTTGGGGGCAATAATAGAGGAAAATTCCAAAATAAAATGGGGCCCATATTAAAAACAAAATAAAACAAAAAAACACCCAAAAAAACCCAAACCAAAACCCAATGTTGTTAACAGGGAGATATTAGCAACAGAGTGAGGGCTGTGTGTAACTTTCAAGTAATTTGTCTACTTAAAGCTACTTTTTGCAATGTGGTGACAGTAAAATTTGGGGACACTGGCTATTGTTCAAAGGACTAAGAATTGTGAAAATTATAATTCACAGGAACATTATTCTTCCTTAGTTTCTAGAGCCGGTTGTTTATCCTGTCATAACCAAGCCTGACAGATCTATTTCTAAATAGGACTGTTTGGTTTTCATTGGTCTTATTTGACATCTTTATGTATTATAAATAGTCACTGTCTTTTAACTGGAAAATTAATTTTTCTATGACATAGACAATTTTGGTTCTGTGCACCATTAAATGTGCTTACCTTCATTTCAGAAATCAAGGATAATAACTGGGCTTTGTGTTGCAATTTAGAAGTTTTGGTTTTGATGACTGATGCTGTATCAGCTGTAGCAATTCTGAACCCTCATTTCCCCAGAGCATTGCAAGAAACACTTAAACTTCAAACTTGGGAATCTAGTATTAAATAAAGGAAGTTGAATAATGTTAAAAGAAATTGCCTAAGATTTCTTTATGTTCCTTTATAAAAATTGTTTTGAACTCTGAACTTTTGCAACTAAGGGGGATAGTGAAAACTGTGGTAGGCAATTTGGAGGAAAATAGTGCTATTGCTTCGTTTTGTATGTACAGCAAATGTATGATGAAGGAGAAGATGCATTTAATCAAAACTTTGAAGCATGGTTTTATGGGAAACAGGAAGTTGCCAGGTTTTTAAGGATTACAGTTTTGCTGTTTGACCAGACGTTAACATATTGCTGTTAATAATATTAGCTGTTTCCTTTGTGTCATGATATATGATTTAAATTCTCGTGACATCTGGCATGTTACTTGGATTTGTGCTGGAATTTTCTGTAGACCCTGAATAAAAATAATTTTATTTGCATCAGCAGCTAGTTGTTTGTAATGCTGTAGAACAGTCTCAAGTAAACGTTTGCAATAATTCTAGGAACCAAGCTGAATTTCCAGCTGTGACTAAAGGCAATTTGAAAGCAAAAAAAGCCAACCCAAACCCAGCACACATGCACACCCCCCAAACCCTTTTGCTGTTCAAGCTAACAGAAACTAAAAGCAAGCACTGATCAGATGTCTGAGAAAAACTTACCTGTATGAATCCTTAATTTTTTTAATTGCAGTTGTGTCAAAATTTTAATAGAGTAAGAATCATGATAGATTTAAGGGCAGCTCAGAGGTAGTTAATTTTCTTGTCACTAGTTTTGTTGCCTTTTTTAACCTGAAGAATGACACATGAAGATGGGACACAGTCTCCTGAATGTATTTTCATAATATTTATGGTACTAGTTTAACTTGCCATCCTCTACTGACATCAAATTACTGGCAATGTAGTTACTATTTAAATTTTCAAAGTTGAGTGCAGTCATCCTTTCAGGCTGATCTAAGAGACCTATTGCACAGCTGTGTTGGTGGAATTAGATGTTAATTTCAAACAGCTCAGAATAGAAAGAGTAAAATCCTTCTAGCAGGATTAACTTCTGGCAAATGTATATGTGTAAGTATAAAGGACAACTACTTAAAATTACTTCCTTTATTTAAGATGAGATACTTTATCTTATTCACCATTGCCAGTTACTTTGTCATGTAGGTAATAGGCATCTTCAAAGAAATGGGGCTAATACTAGAAAGTATGAAAGTATATGCTAATACAGAATTTTAATTCCCATAACTCAAACCCAGCTGAAGACAGAAACACCAATACTTTGTGACTCAGAGGCTTAAATTCTTCAGATTGAATTTGTGAGTATCAACTATTTCAACAAATTCACCTTTTGCAGCTATATCTTAATGAGTAGACTGTTTGTCAAACTAAAGGTTTCCTTGAGGCAGGGGGAGAAAATCAAAATCAGGAGCAAGGGCTAGCTGTATCAGATACTTTTTAAATTCTGCCTTCCGTTTCTGTAGCAAGGATAGTTGGCCTCTGAAATAGAGAAATCTTTGGTTACGTAAATAGTGATAGGTAACTCACCCTCATTTATTAAAGCCAGTGGTGGGACTCTGAAAGGACTCTTTGTAGGAGAAGTAGCTGAATCAGGTGGTGGTCTTACATCTCTGTCTCTAGGGTAGCCTGGGTCTCGCTGTATCTCATTACCTCCCAGAAGAATGGGGGTGTATGGTTGGCTGTTAGGAATGTGCTGTGGCACAACTTGAACAAGAGGTGGAGACCCATGGGTGTCCTGTCGCGAGAAGATTCGCAAGCACTGCTCTTCTAGCAGGGAGATGGTCACAGACTGATTATTTACAAGATCAGTCAATGCTGCATATTTTACTTCAAGCTCCTTGTATTTTGTTGCCATCTTCAACATTTCTGTTGTAACATTAAGGACTTTGTTTTCCAATTGGGAAAGCTCAAGCGAGTTATCACGTTTTCGAATAATCTCATGCAAAAGTTGCATATAGAGTTGTGTGACCCGAGAGTTCATGTTACGACTTTCCTTCCTCAGTAATTTTACTTCATTCACAATGTTTCCATCCACATCCACTACCAATTGCAAAATGTCAATCTCCCGCTTTTGCTTGGACAGCACATCCTTCAGGTTCTCTATGTCCATTCTTGTGACTTCATCTTTTCTGTTACCAGTACCTGGTCCATTTGTATTCACGCAAATTGGCCCTGTGATTTTTTGTTCTGGGACCAAGAATGTGTAACCGCATTTCTTCCCTTCCTCTCCACTGTCTGTTGAACGAGGGTGCCTCCGCTGAGATGTTTTATTTGGCGTAGATTGTTCTGTACAGCGCCCAACAGAGAACAGCAGGAACAACAGTACACCCAAAGTCCATTTAAATATCTTCATTTTAAAACAAGTATGATGACTGTCAGAAGAGACTATTGAACAGATAAAAACCAAAATTATTAAATAACTACGGTGCTTGTACTGCGTAAGCTGCCTAAACTGATGGGTTTGCCATGCTTACATGTATGTAGACAGGTCTTTGCAATCTGTTACTTGGAGTCCATTAGATTAGCTTCAAAGAATAGCTCTCTGTTTTGAGCAGCAAACCCTAAAATTTTGGTACTGGATTTAGTAGAGAAGTTGTTGCAGTGGATAAATTTTCAGAAACAATGTTCTGCTTATAGTCAGTATTATGCTTTCATTATAAATTCAACTGCACAAGGTTGTAGAACGTATAAAGTGCTTTCAGAATATCTTCATGGAAGGGAAGTAGAAAGACAATGATAGTATTTTTGAAAATGTATAAATATGGGAATTTACATAACCTTTCTGGTCCTCTTTTAACTTTATGTATACATATAGATATATAATTTGTTAAATGCTATCTACATACCTATTCATACATACACACATTTTTCAAATTTATACATGGATGTAGTAGACTTGAAAAATACACACATATCCAGTGCTACTTTTGGACATTGTTAGGGAGGAGTTTAGTGTAAAATAATTGTCTTTTTAAGTGGTAAAAAATTATGTATTCAAGTAACTTCAAATCTGTAGGGAAAGCCTATAACACTGTTTGCTCTGCATGTGTCCCTACTTAGTTGCCTTTTGAGAGGAACACTTAAAATTGTTGTCACACTATTTTTGTATCTGTGAAAGTATCTCTATCCAAATAAGACTGAAGTATCAGGTCTGTTATCACTATAAAAATATAATACTGAAGTGTTTTTTAAGAAAATAATGTATTTATTTTAACTTTGTGTAAAAAATTAAAATGCAGTGATAAAGATCCAAGAATGATTTTAGAGACCTGTTTTTTAGCTTTATTTACTTAATATTTGATATGATGACCAAAGTACCTAAGAAAAACAAAACAAACCCAAAAACACCAAACAAAAACCATCCAACCAACCAAAAAACCACAAACCCTCATTTTGCATGTTTTATTTGCTTTGTCAAGCAGATTTCTGCTCTTATCTCAGCCATTGATCTCACTTTCCTTTCCAGACTACTGTTAGCAGACCTAGGAGACCTTGTATAGTGGCCTTTGTATAGTTACAAAAAGAAAAAAAGTGAAACCAGAGAAAGTTAATTTTCATGTTGTTCCTGTCAAGTTCAAGTGTGTTTGGCAATCCTGAAATAGTCACCCTGAAAGAGTAGCAGACCTGTAACGCTTCCTTTACGTTCACATTTACAAATGGTATGGTGACTTTTGTGTCAAGTCACTTCTCCTACTTACTGGCTTTAACGTTATTGCTTCTAATGATGTCTTCTCAACCTTAGAGTCTTTATTTTTGGCTTCACTAAGGGCAGTGGTTACAAACTTCAAACCATACTGTGCATGCAGTCAGGAATTATATCTAGTGATCTTGATCAAATGTTGCCTAAAAGATAACTTTTTGGTTGTTGTATCGCACACCCTACTTCTGGGAGGGTAAGAAAACACTTGCTTTTAACACATACTGAAAATCATTTCTCACCCTATATAAGTGGAGAGGATACATAAAAATGTTGAGTTTGTATTTCTCCAGTCACTTCTGTGTGGCTTTGTTTTGTTGTTAGCATGTAGTAGTAAGTATTTGGGTGCCTACTAGTAATTTTTTTTTTTATTATTTTTTTTTATTTTCCCAGAAACAGAGCTTGGTTAAGAGTTTTGTTACTGTTTCTTGGCTGAAAGTGGAACTCCTGGCTTGTGTGGTTCGGGGCTTTTTTGGATTTTGGGGGGGTTTGGGTGTTGGGTTTTTTTAAGTAGGAAAAAGTATCACTTTTTCTCCAGAACTGTGTATTTTTCTTTTGCAATTGCATATATTTAAAATACTAATCACTTGAACTATGTTCAGAGGAGGAAGTTCAGTAGGTTAAATTTAAACATGAATCATGGTAAATACATGGAAAACAGGTCTGTGTGGTTCTAACTTGATAAGGATGAGCTTGAACTAATTGTCTGAAGTTGGTACTTCTTCACCTAAATTATTTTTCGTTATTCTTACGTTCAGTGTTTGCAGATGCAGGAAAGTGACTTCATGGCATATGGTTAAGTTTGAAGCCATAATACAAGTCCAGTATTTTACTATTTTCAGAGTACGTATCAGCTACTTCGTAGTCCAGAAAGGTAAAAAACACTGTAGCTTTTGGTAGTTTTTAAGGACCCTACACAGTTACTTAAATAATAAATGGCTGGAGTTTTCCCACAGCAGCATGTTTTTCCCCTGAAATACATTAAAACTAAATGAAACATTTTGCAGTGCTGCCCACTTTCTGGCCCTGTATTCTGCTACGGTCTGCTTTCTGGATTTTTTAAAATATTTTATGTGTTGATTTTGAACTTTTACGCTTATGTATTAAAGTTGGAAGTTCTGTATCTATATATGTGCCATAAAATTAATAAGGTTCAACATAGCATGACCAAATGCAACAGCTGCATATGAACAAGCCGTAGAACTCTGAAATGATTTAAATGCCTTAAACTGAAACATTCAGATAAGCAGGGATGAGTTCCTTCTGAGTGTCTACCTGGTAAAGGAACATGTATGCTACCATGGAAATTTTGAAATTAAAAGAATTAAATATTTTATGATGTTGTTTGGTGTGTTTGAGCAGCTTTCTGCCTAACTTGTTATACAAGAATAGGTTCTGAGGAAGATATTTACCTGGAGTTTTAATAAACTTATAAGGAAATGAAAATACTGTTCAAAAAATTTCCTGATGTTCTGGGCAAGCAGCTTAAAAAAATATAAACTCTTTATCCAGAATATTACAGAATGATAGCCTAATACATGAGACCTGAAAGTGACAAATATTGGAGTTGAGTTATAGCACAAGGTGTTTTAATCCAATGCATTGTGTCACATATGGCCAGGTTTATGTGTTTAGGTAGTGTCGTAACTGTAACAAGCTAAAGTGGTTGAGACTCAAGAATTAGTTTAGACAGAACCAGAGTCTCAAAGCCCTTCCTGCAAATCTAGAGTTGCTTGTAGTGAGTGGGGTTGCTGAAATGCCTGAATGCAGACCTGTGAAAATAAGCAGGGGAGATTGGGATTATATAGCTTTAAAATACTATAGCTTTAAAATAATTATTTAACTCTTTATGAACTGTCATGGGTTTAAAATTAGGATAGGCTATCACTGCACTTGGTTCTGTTGTGTTTCCATTACCCAGTTTTAGGTCTCAGATTTCTATAGAAGTTGCATTATGTCTGTCCTGGCATGCTGATCTTTTATTGCTAGTGCAGGAGGAAATGTGCAACTAGTCATAGCTATGCAAGCTTAGTATCTTGTCAAAAAGACTCAAGAGCTGTAGATAGGGCTTCAATACCATTTTACATTTTAATACCTTTCCTTTTCTTCTGGTTTCTTTCTTCTTCCAGACTGATCCCCATGAAAACACAAAACAAAAAAATAAACCCAAAACAAAACAAACAAAAAGAGAAGGAAAACCCCAACCCAACCTTGTTTCCAAAATCAGTCTTTATTACTTCTGAAAGTGTTTAAAGGAACAAAATTCCAATTTAAAATAGCAAAATAAATAACTATTAGTTTTATCTTTCACCAAAAACTGCTATAACATGGGCTGTGTTACCCCAAACATATTGTATCACTTAATTATTCTGGTTGCAGGCGTGAGGAAGTGTGTAAGCTATTATATATTTGGAAGTTTTTTATTTTCTACACAGCAAACTATTTGTTCTTTATTGTACTACTGTGACTCTCACATTCAGGAAAATGTAGAATTTGGAGACCCACAACACATATTAGAATCTGTTCTTTCAGAGCTGGCAAAGATGAGGCAGTATAGGTTGTTGTAACTGAATACAATGGAACTGCTGCAAGTATATGTGAATCCCTTTGTATGGAAAGCATATCTTTTTATATATTTACGTATCTTTATTTAGGACATTTACTCAAAGACTATAGTAAAATGATAAATACCAACAGTGCCCTCTATTATAAGCTTCCGTTTTATGGACTTGGAAAGCAGGAGGAGAAGCAAACAGGTTTTTTTAAGAAAGTAGAGTAATACTAAGAAAGATCCTCTGAACATGATACCAGTTAATCTGAAAGCTCTGTTATTGATGTTGGGCATACTTCATTAACTGTTAAGTGTGTCTAAGCAGCTAAAAATTGATAGAACCATCTATGTTTCCCTATCTCTATGCAGAATAAGTGGAGGTTTTTGTGGGCTTAGCTTAAAACTGGGTCCTTAACGTTAGAAGTAACACTGATGTGGAGAAAACACTCTTATTGTAGGAGAAACGTTCACATGGATTTTTGATATACCACGTACTTCACTAAGTTACTTTTCGCTATATAATCAAGTGGTTTTTTCCAGCAAGTCACTCTACCTTTGCTGAAATAACAGGATTACTTCTGTTGTATTGACTGGGATCCAGGAATAATATGTTCTTGTTTTTTGTTAGATACATGATATATTGAGTCACAGAATTCTGCTTCTTTAAGATTAACAAGAATCTGATTCCTTCTAGGAAAGGCAATCTAAACATCTTCAGGGGCTTTTGAAGTAGTCATTACAAATATGTCACATTTTAAAATTAGGTGTGCTTAGAAATTCTTCGTAGAAAAGATTTGTGAATCTTGCCATACTAGATATTCTGAAAACACAGAAAAGTACCATAGCATTCCTAGCTTTTTGGTGTAGGTTTTTTTTATGTGAGGGTTCCTTTATATTTGTCTGCAGCCATTGTATGTGTTTGCACCATTTTAACAGGCAGGTACAATGCTGTGTTGCATTTTGCATCCAGAAATGTTATTTAGGGGCTTCAGAAATCTCTGTAAATCATACCGAGGACGCTAAGCATCTAGTGATGTTTGTTATAGGAAATTTTTACTTAATTCATCGGTATATAAATTTTAAGGACCAGGCTATTACGGCATGTTACAAAAAAAACAAATGAAGCCCAGTAAAACAATAATTAAGACCTGATAAAGCAATGTAGTTACTGGCAAAAGTTTAAAAGTTCAGATTTTCCATTCTTTGAAGTAAATTCCTTTAAAACTTGGCATAGAAAATGGCATATTTTGCATCATACTTTAGGTCATTCTTATGGCAACAGTGTAATATTAGTATTGTCTTACTTGTTTTAAGATGAGCATTTCAAAATTTAAACTCTGAAGTTAGAAGACAGGAAAGGAGAGAGGGTTAAAACTTCGCACACAGACAGTTTATTGCTTTAAAATTATTGACTCAGCTGTTTTCATTTGTGAAAGATTTGGGAATTGTTCTGAGCAGCATAAATCAAAACCTTGGCTAATCATGAATGGAGACTGGTGTCCAAGGCATACTATATAGGCTTCAAATGGGATTTTTTGTTGTTGTTGTTGTTTAGATTGTTCTTTTTAATATGTAAAGAAGCACAAAAAGATAGTAAGAAGAAGTGCTCAAGAACTTGGAAAGGATAATCTTTCTTGTTTGTCAAGACTGTTTCAGACTTAGCTACTAAATCTTAATTAAATCTGCTTTCTGTAACCCGTTATCTCTTCTTTTAGTACCACCCCTTCATTCTTGCTTAATGTGTCAGGCATTTCTGAGAGTTTGTTAATACAAATTTGTAACTTTAATTCTTTTCCATTGTTCTGGATTAGTTACCATGTTTTAATTTCCAAGTCAGCATGAATAAAGGCAAAAAGTAGGAGATTAAGTGTTAGCAGTTCTGGGGGTTTTTTGTCTGTACTTTTGTCTTCTGTTTGTAAACAGTATTTTTGTTTTAATTCTTGATGAGCCACTGCATGCTTTCCCTTTTCTCCCCCCATACCCTAAATAACTGTAACAGAACCCTCTATTTTCCACTTAATATAGTGTTGCCTTTTATGTTGCATTTCATGTTTAAGAAATGAATCTTTATTTAGAAACAAACTGCTGTTCAAGTGAGGTATAATTAACTTCACCATAGTTCCACAAAATGTTAAAGGGAGGGATTAGTGCCTGTGCCTGTTGAAGCAATGTTTTTTGATTTTCAACTGCATGATTGTTCCTGCTACAAACTTGGATATATTCTAAATCAACATGACTTCTTTCTTGATTGGTTGTATAACTCAGACTAGTTCTATTGCTCAGAAGTATCGTAAATAAAAATTTAATGGAAATGATATGCAATGATTGCTACTTACAGATGTGCATTGATTTACTTGAGACTTTTTACAGTGGTTTTATTGAGGTATCCATTTTCTAGTTCTAGTAATGCTAGGTCTGTGCTCTGGTGTTGGGTGAAATCCAGCTTCCCTGAAATCGATAGGATTTTTGGCTTCACTTTCTGGTAGGATTACAATTTCACATTAATAGGTTCACAATACCCAGATTACATGCTTAGCAAAGAATATGGTAGTATTCATTTTCTGTAACATTAGATATCAAAATCTGTGGAAGGTTTACACAGCTAAACAACTGCAATTTGTTTGTTCTTACAACTGAAGTCATTTAGTCTCTGCTGTTATGCAGAGTCCTTTTTAATTCTTTCCAAGTTTCCAAAGTCTACCAAATGCCACGAAAGTGAGTTTTGTATTTTAGTTGTCAGACTTTTCTCAGGCTGAGAGATTTGTTTCTTCACATGGTTGTATGTTGAAGGAGACGTACACCGAATTCACAAACAGCTCAAAATTAAACTTGCAAGTAAGAATAACTTTAAAACTTACCAAGAAAAAAAGGCTTCCAGCTGTTTTGCTTTTTTGATAGATGGAAAATCCAGAGTCCAAGTTGCTTTTTCTTCCTTTATTACCCGATGCTGTGGATTGTTAATCTGCAGTTGGACTTGAAAACTGCTTTTGTCTTCCTCTGTTAGATCCAAGCTGTACTGAGGAATTGAGTTTCTCCATACAATAACCAAGCTAGCTAATCATTAAAAAAAAAAAAAAAAAAAAAAAAAGGGAAAAAGTAATGTTCCAGTATGCGTTATTCCAGACGAGAGAAAGAAATGACTTTTGAAACTGCAGTGTTTTTCTCTCACATGCAGGAGTGCGCTAACCAGCTACAGCTGACCCAGATTCCATATACATCACTTCTGGACAGTGTTTTTTTTAAACAAGCACACACTCAACTTAGACGTTCAGCCCACATATGATGTCACCGCCAACACACTGAGAGCACGAGAAACTCCTCCTTCGGATTTCCTATCCATACCCTCCAGAAGAGGAGGGGGTAGGGAGGCTGAGAAGTTAGGAACAAGGAAAGATTGTTTGCCGGTAGAAGGGAGGGTACCATATGGCTACAGGCTGTGCAAGGGTTCAGCAGGCAATTACAAATCAAACATTTTTACTACACTGCCTAAAGATGCCTTTCAAGTTATTACAGTACTGGGCTTCATTTAGAAGAAAGATTCTTTCAGGCTGATGAAACTCTATTTGTGTTGCTGGGAATAAAAGGGGCTGCCTGGCTGGATACAACAGGAAAAATGAACCATTTATAGTCTACAAGAATGTTCGACAGAATGTCGCATTCAATTCTTGATGTTCACTTAATAAGAAACAGTTCCAGTTGTTAAGTGCATGAAGTCTCCATACATGTGGAAAATGTTAAAACTGTGTGTGATGATTTTGGGTAGGTATCAGGATATTTGATAACATCTGACTGGTGTTAGAAGTAGCAAAAGCCACAGAAATTAGGCTCTGTGAGGAATGTTAAGTTCTGTCAATAGTCAGCCAGCACTTAAGTGTGTTTTCGTTTGTTTTGACTGATATTTTTGCTTTCTTCACAAAGGGTGTGAAAATTACATTTGGAAGAGAATTATCCTAATATGCTTTCAAAATTACTTTGGACTTCACAGAAATGCATCGAATAAATATAGACAACAGCTTTCTACAGAAGAGTTCTTGATGTAGCTAAAAGAACAAAAATCAGTGCTTAATTGAGAAAGTTATTCAGAAACGTAATCCTGCAAACACATTGTCTTATAAAATCCTTCATAATATTGCAGGTGCCTCCTCACAATGAACTTCCTTAATTACAGTTAGTAAGCATGATTTACTTTCTGTGGAAAACTTGAGTAGGTTTGGGTTTTTTAAGGTCTGTTTGGACATGAAAATTAGGTTTGGGACAGCTTATACAGTCTAGGTAGCATAGCAATTGAATGTGGCTATCTGATGTTTCTGATTATTCTTTCTGTTTTTTAAATAAACCGATTCTAGCGGAACAGAAAATGAGAAATGTAGTTCTATATCAGATCATATGTAATACCTTTTTATTCACTTTTTTCTGTATGTCACCTTTCAACCACAAGTATTTTAATTTGTTTCTGTGTGTGTGCACACGCGTGTGTATGTGTTGATTTTGGAGCGATGCCCAGAGTTTCCCAGCTCACATTTGAGAACTGTACTGGTTAGGTGCTATGCAAACACAACTGCAGTTCTTGTGAGGTTGTATTAATAGTCTTCCACCTGTAAAGCTAAACTTCTTGTTATGACTTTGGTTATACAAGGCTGGGAGGTGAAGCAGAATATAATTTTAGAAATTCCCTGTTATTGAAATAAGTTTCTTAAAAATCTTAAAATTTGCTTTGTTCTTGTTGGGTTTTTTTATTATTTTTTTAATATCTTGTGGAAGATGCAGGGGATGAAGAGCAATTCCTTTTAATAGCAGAGTTGGTCAGGATATGTTTCGTTTAGCTGAGACAAAAACAATTGGTCTTTCAGTGAATTTCGAGAAATTGAATTGCATTTGGATTTGAAATAAACAATTTGACTACAGCATTAGTATGTAAGGAGGGGGAGTTTCCTTTCAATATGATCAAAGGATTGAAAGAGTAGTATGATTACAATGGTGGTGGGGAAGAAAGCAGATAGAAGACTTGAAGAGGCTTATCTATAAGGCTGTTGGATCTGTAGAGCTGCAGGATTTGTACCGAATCTCGATGAGTGTACTTTTTGCCTAGTTAATTTTTCACGTTGCTGCAAGTTGAGTCTAAGTTTCTATTCATCTTGAAGGATTATCGATAATACAAATTTTCCTGCTGTTATCAATTGATGAATTGGAGGAAAGAAATAGTAGAGTTCCTAAAATCTTTAGCAATTTTGATGATATATTTTAGCATTGTGTGTTTAGCATGCTTCATATTTGTCAAAGTAATAATTAATTGGTTATATAGCAGAAGATTTGCTTCATGAATAGTTGATCATGGCCTTGCAATTACTGTTAGATTTAGAAATAATGACACTGCTAGAGACAAAGTCAGCTAGTACATGCCGAGTGTGATGCAGGAAGAAAGGGTCCTCTCTGCCTCCCACTGTGATTAGTCATGCAGAGAATGAAAGCTTGCATACAGAAACCTAGCTGTACTTTACACCCTCAGTATCTGCAAATACAGCTGAGAAAAGTTTGAAAAAATTAAGGACTGATTGAGGAGAATGCAAATTCAATCCCAGACATGGGTGGCAAGGTGATGCACTTTCCTGTAGGTCCAAGCATTATTACTGTTTGAGGTCTGAAGGCTCTCAGAGATCTTCTCAAAATTATTTTTCAGGTAAATAACGAACACTGTTCTGAAGCAATGCTGTTGTCAACCTGCATGAGCAGTCAAAAAAAAGTCAGTGAAAGCAACAGTTCTTCAAAGTACTGTTTGTGAGGCTTTTTTCTGCTAAATGTGAGACACTAAAGCTTTTCATTCTTATCTTATTCAGGTATTTATCTGTCAGATTTGACATATATTGACTCTGCCTACCCATCAACAGGGAGCATTCTGGAAAGTGAACAAAGAACAAATTTAATGAACAACATTCTTCGAATTATCTCAGACTTACAGCAGTCGTGTGAATATGGTAAGTTAGTATGTAAATATTGCAGTATTAAAGAGAACAACTTCAAAAGCTTTAATATTTGTTTTCTGTAATGCAGTGTAAGTAAGGCCCAACCCATTTGAATGCCATTAATGCTCTCCCTCACTCTCTCAGCCCAAAAGTCTAAGTTTGTTCTGGTATTGCTGGTTACGACAGAGCATCAGCGTGAGGGGACAGAATAAAATTATCCTTCTGTTACATCACACACATTCATGCAGTACATGTTTTCTGTTGAAAATGTGGAATACGTTGTTCTTAACACTAGTTTTACATCATTAGCTTGTATCCTTATGTTTCATGATTTTATTACTCTGAATTCTAAAAATAGTAGGATTGCTTTTGGAGTAGTACTTTTACTGGAGATAATATGTTCAGCTTGTCTTTTGGACATTTATAGTTCTGTTCATAGATCAGATAATGTATTTTTCCTTCAAAGGTGGTCTCCTCACAATCTTTTTTTAGTAAGCTTGTATTTGTGATGGTGGAATGTGAATTAGCACAGGACTGTGGATTCACTAAAAGCTTAATATAATGATAATGCAGACTGTGAAAGAGTCCTCAGATACAACCCTTCAGGTTCCAGGTTTGGGCCTTTAGTTTGGCCAAAGGCGTGCTCTCACTCTTCCCTTACATATGCTGTCTTAAGTAGAGCAGCTTAAGGGAGATACATACCTGGCTTCATGGATGTCAGCTCAATGCATGAGAATTGCTGTGAAAGACAAAAATCGCAACATCAGTGGGGACTGTAGTTTGTATCATCATCTCACATAAAAAGACAAGAGATCTGCTTCTGTTTAAATAGTTTCTGGAAAATAACTGTGCTTACCAATGAATGGGACAGTGATAATGAATGTCATATGCTCTCCAGATATTCCTCTGTTGCCTCATGTCCAAAAATACTTGAATTCAGTTCAGTACATAGAAGAACTACAAAAGTTTGTAGAAGATGACAATTACAAGTAAGTATGAAATGCTGTAACTGACTGTAGCTCATCATAAAGTAACTTTTATAACACAAAGCCTGTCATTTTTAAGATCGCACTTGTACCAGGGGATTATGTGTCTCAGATGTACCAGTTGCAAGTAGTAAGGTTACAGCAGGGTCCTCTGCTCAAGACAATTTTCAGCGTGCTGGATGGCATATCTCCTGACTGCATCAAGCCCTGGCTTTTAGGTCTGTTTGCTCTGTTAATTTGATTTGCAGATCTCTTTCAGTGTTCATTAATGAAGACTGCATACTTCCAGCTCACATGTAACACTTTTCAGTCAGTAAGATGGATCCCATGATTGGAGATAGCCTGAGTAATTTCTCATCATAATAAAGTCATCTGTGTGTTCCAGTCCCAAGTTGTCACTGAGGGTGACTTAAGGCTTTCACTTTCATATGTATTTCGCTTTCATTTTACATTTTTTCTCCTTGATTGGGTTATACAGTGTTAGTAAAATGTAACCGCTTGATTTTTGAGAGGCGAATTACCATCTGTGTCCCCACCCCATTCCTTCCAGCATACCACCCAAAAAAGAGGTTTCTACTTCCTTAATTAGAAGATTATTGCTGCATTAAGTGATTTGGCATCCAGCAAAACTGGGGGACATAAATCTCTGGCAAGAGACAGGAACAAGCCCTGAGGATAGGAAAAAACCTAAAGCAAATCTGTTGCATATGAAGAAAGTTTTTGTTCATTTGCTGATCTGCTTGAGAAGGTTCCCCACTCATTCCCATCCTGCCTGCCCGGGAAGTTTGTCACCTCACTTGTGTTGAATTGGTTGCTTGTGTAGCTATGTTCAAATGATGGGAGGACTATACACACTAGAGGAGCAGATGGGCTTTGCCATTTAATAGCCCTACCTTGAATTTACAGAGAGGCAGCAAATGGGGACCTTTTAGTTTCTGTCAAAGAACAGTTAACAAGGGCTCAAACACTTAGCTTTCCCTTCTAAGATTTGTAAATTTTTCTCTGCAGGTACATATGCAAGCATCCAGCTCTACCTTTTTGCCAAAATGTACTGTATGCTGATTTTTGGGATGGAGAGGAGCTGTCAGGTTTCAGACTTTTTCTCCCCAAAATTAAGTAGATGGTTTTCCCAACTCACTAATTTCAAAGATTCTAGTTGTGTGAACTGTGTAGACAAGATGAGCTTCATCTTCTGGGAGTTCTCTGCTCCTGGACTCTGTCCTCTTTGTGGTGCTGTTGGAAATGGCATTAAAAGTGCCTGTTTAAGAAAAAGCTTGAATTATGGATGCAGTCAATTTAATGGGCTTTCCAAAATGCAAAAAAGGATTTTGGCTTTTAGACCAGTAAAGACAGAAGGCTTGACCCAGCATTCTAGAGCATTTACTGCGTTTTGCATTTGATTTTTTTCTATTAACTAAATAACTACTGCAGTCAGGTGGGGGGAGCAGTTGTATACTTTGTATTCTTCCCAGTTCTTATGCTGGAGTAGTGGTATAATCACTAATTTTCATGTGTCTGCTAGAGGTTCCAGGGCCATGTAGGTCCTAGCTTGTGTGTCTGTTTTCCTTGGAGGCTGGCGCCAATGCAATGCAATGGATGGCCTCTTCCCCTGCTCCTTCCATAGTGTGACTTTGCCACACCTTTTTAACAGCTCAGATAGAGCTTTCATTCGCAGAGGGTGAAGATGGCAACTGGTGACTGTTTGGCTGGTTGTGCAGCTGTGTCAGGCTCCTTGATGCAGAAGATGTTGCAAGGGCTGTGCTGTAGCCAACATTTTGTTCTTGAGTCCAGTCCTTGTTCAGCATATTACAAGCCTGTCCTAGTCTATATGAACCAAAGTAATAGACACATTTACTACATTATGCCCTTGCATGTCTGTCTGGTTTGTTTTGTTTTGTTTTGTTTTAATCCTTAGCCCTGTTGCAGTTACTGTTTGGTTTTTTTTCTACTAAAATAAAGAGTATTTGGAAATAGTGTGTGCTAAAGACAGCCATGCAAAGTTTGTATTAACTTTGTTTCTGGCAATTACAGACAGGCAGCTTTCAATTGTAAATTAAAAAGCCTAATTTTTCAAAAACTTACTTTCATTTGCTTTTATTTCCTGATAAAGTAATTTTTAATGCTTCTTTAATGCAGACTTTCATTAAAGATAGAACCAGGGACCAGCACCCCACGCTCTGCTGCTTCCAGAGAAGATTTAGTAGGTAAATGCTTAATAAGCGTGAGAAGACTTGAGGTTGTCAAATGCATTATTTGAGTTGCGAATGTAGAAAATGTTTGCCTGAGGCTAATAAAGAAGTGTGACGTGTAAACACTATATATTTGTAATAAAAAGCCTAAAGGTGATCTGTCAAGAAATTCTTTCAAGGAACTGAGTCTGTTTTTTAGATTCTTGTATATATTGTGGCACTAACTTGTTAGTGTCATTTGGAGTAAAGAGGTGTTAAATACTCATTCTTCATTGTATCTAGACAGAAAAACCTTCATCTAAACTTCTCATGCTATAATATGCTTCCAAAAATGTACATTATTTTTATCAATACTGAAAGTGGTTGAAGGCAGGAGTTTCAAAACAGAATCAGTGGGACCTGTTTAATGTCAACATATTTAATGCAGCAACCTTTAGGACTTACAAAGTACTTGTAACTCGATGGTCTTTTTGAAATAAGTGTGTTTATTTTTAATCCTGTACAAAAAATGTGAAGTACAGGGCTTTTAATTATCGATGTGCCAGTAAGTTTTATTACAGGCTATCTCTTACCAATTGAGTTTAGGAAGTTTTTCTCTTCCACAATGTTCTGAGAAGTAATCCTGACAGTAATTCTCAAGTTACTTCAGAGTAATGTCTTCTTTGTTCCCAGGCTCTGAAGTTGGAGCATCTCCGCAAAGTAGACGGAAAAATGTTGCAGCTGAAGGAGCTTTGCTACCACCAACACCCCCTTCACCCAGGAACCTGATACCACATGGACATAGGAAATGTCACAGTTTGGGATACAAGTCAGCATTTCATTTAATCTGAAAACTCTAAGTTTTGTGATTTAGCACATCAATACAGAAGCAGCACTTATTAAAAGTTGCATGATTTGTACACAGTACTTCACTTAAAGACCAATTTGTGGCAAGAGAGCAAGCTCAGAAGTATAATGGTAGTATCCCGGCCAAAGAGAATTAGTCAAAATAAGACTGTGCAGCTGTTACGATGATAAGAATAGCCAATGAGTTATCCAAAATAGACTCTTTATGAATGCAAAAACTGTCACTTAAAGCAACTCAATGCCTGTATAATTCTTTCAAATTCAAACTGAAGTAATTGCTTTGATAGTATTTTTAAGGTGAGACCTCTCTTGTAGACTTCATATAACTTTGTACAGCAATGGCTTCAGGGTTTTTTTTCTATATAGGTGTACTTCTAACTGATAACTTGATCATTAAATCATTAATTCGCTGTCCTCTTTACAAAGTACAAGGTTGTAGCTATTTAGGAATTTATGTCTTAACGTATACTGTACTGTGTAAGTTTAATGAGCTAGAATGCAATTCTAAATTTCAATCATGTATATTTATACAAGGACAAAAATATCTTAGGATGTTGAAAGTAATTTTTAAAGTACTCCTGACTTTCTGTTAGCTCCAAGAGTGCTGTGCAATTTTAAGCTTAGCAATCCCTGTAGATGATGTAATTTATGCACATTTATCTGTGACTTGAGTGATGATTTAGATTGGCATTTGGAACACACTGCATGCAACCCTTCAGGATCTTAAAACAGCAACTTGTGAAATATATCAAAGATAATGCTGTAACAACTTTATTCCTTTTCATTTCTAGTTTCATACACAAAATGAATACAGCTGAATTTAAAAGCGCAACATTCCCCAATGCAGGACCAAGGCATCTACTGGATGACAGTGTCATGGAGCCTCATGTCCCATCCCGAGGGCAGGCAGAAAGCTCAACCCTTTCAAGTGGAATTTCAATAGGTAGGAACTGTAATCATACCTGTGCAGTACATGGCCTTTTAAAAGGCTTTAGCATAAGTAGCTGGTGATTGTAGAAGAGAAGTACCCGGGAAATTACAGACCAGCCAGTCTCACCTCTGTGCCTGGCAAAATCTTGGAGCAGATTCTCCTGGAAGGCATGCTAAGGCACATGAAAAACAACAAGGTGCTTGGCGGCAGCCAGCATGGCTTCACTAAGGGGAAATCCTGCCTGACCAATTTGGTGGCCTTCTATGATGGGGCTATGGAACTGATGGACAGGGGTAGAGCAGTTCATCTACCTGGACTTGTGCAAAGCGTTTGACACTGTCTCACATGACATCCTTGTCTGTGAGTTGGGGAGACATCAATTTGATAGGTGGACCACTCAGTGGATAAAGAACTGGCTGGATGGCTGCACGCAAAGAGTTGTGGTCAATGTCTCAGTGTCCAGCTGGAGACCAGTAACGAGTGGTGTCCCTCAGGGATAGGTGTTGGGACCGATCTTGTTCAACATCTTTGTGGGTAACATGGGCAGTGGGATTGAGTGCGCCCTCAGCAAGTTTGCTGATGACACCAAGCTGTGTGGTTCAGTTGATAATGCTGGAGGGAAGGAATGCCATCCAGAGCGACCTTGACACACTTGTGAGGTGGGCTGATGCCAACCTGATGAAGTTTAACCATGCCAAGTGCAAGGTCCTCCACCTGGGTTGGAGCAATGCCAGGCACAGCTCCAGGTTGGGCAGAGAAGAGATTCAGAGCAGCCATGTGGAGAAAGACTTAGGGGTGTTGGTCAATGAAAACCAGAACGTGAGCAGGCAGTGCATGCTTGCAGCCCAGAAAGCCAACCGTGTCGTGGGCTGCATCACAAGGAGCGTGGCCAGCAGGTCAAAGGAGGTGATCCTGCCCCTCTACTCTGCCCTCGTGAGACCTCACTTGGAGTACTGTGTGCAGTTCTGGTGTCCTCATCGTAAAAAGGACATGGAACTGTTGGAACAAGTGCAGAGGAGGGCCACGAGGATGATCAGAGGAATGATGAGGGGACTGGAGCACCTCCCGTATGAAGATAGGATGAGAAAGTTGGGGCTGCTCAGCCTGGAGAAGAGAAGGCTGCATGGAGACCTCATAGCAGCCTTCCAGTATCTGAAGGGGGGCTATAGGGATGCTGGAGATGGACTCTTCATTAGGGACTGTAGTGATAGGACAAGTGGTAACAGGTTCAGACTTAAACAGGGGAAGTTAAATTGGATATGAGGAAGAAATTCTTTACTGTGAGGGTGGTGAGGCACTGGAATGGGTTGCCCAGGGAAGTTGGTGGTGGTGTTCAAGGCCAGGTTGGACAGAGCCTTGGGTGGCATGGTTTAGTGGGAGGTGTCCCTGCCCATGGCAGGGGGGTTGGAGCTAGATGATCTTAAGGTTCTCTCTAACACTATGTTTCTAGAAGTACTGTTCTAGAATACCAATTCTATTTTAGAGCAAATTTGAGAAATGTAGCTGAAGGGCAGCATAATTTATACAGCATGAACTGACACATTATAAAGAATATTTTTTTAATTTTTTCTTTTTGTATCCTCCTTAATGATACAGTTTCTGATACTCTTCCTCTTCCTTGATGGAGGTGGAGGGAAGTGCAGGGCGCCTGTTCTCTCTATCTGTCTTTCCTCCTTCTCCCTCCCCCAGTCAATGCAAATTAAAAATGTCTCACAGTAGAATTTCTATTTAAAGTGCCATACCCAATTGACAGTGAGAATTGTAAAATGCTGACAGTCTTCAAGAGCCTGATTTCTAAGTACTCCTGACTTTCATCAGGAGTAGATAGGAGTGTAACTTTCAGATACTTAAAAATGTCAGAATCTACTTCATTTTGGTAAGTTATTTTCAAATATTTAGAATATTATTATTTTGAGAAATTCTACTTCCTGAGTTTCTAATGTGATGGCAGTTGCTCTTTTTTCCTGTTCTGTGCAGATCCTCAGAGTGGACAGAGGGCAGGGCAAGTGCTTCTCAGAGCCACCTAATTCTGCCAGGGTTGAGAAATGGAGCTATCACAGTCCTTTTTCTCAAAATTACTTTTTGGTATGGTCAGAGTGTCTGTTCACATCAGACAGCTTCCACTACTTAATGTGCAGTGCCAGTCTCTGCTTTATACAGGCTTTCTGCTGTGGCAGAGGTTGCCATTTCAAAATCAGTGAGCAGATATGGTAGTTCTCATTGGCGTACTGACAGCTTGCATTCTAAGAGGTTGCACAGTACAGGAGAACTGAACTTTTGTCACCCTTGTGGAGGTCCAGCAATGTCCTTTTTTCAGTGCAGTTTTTTCTGATGTTTTCTATCTAAAGATCTAAGCAACTGGTCTCCAGTTGATCTTTTTTTTCCAGGGTAAATTATTTACCTCCATTAGAGCCTAGCAGGGAAGGTTTGCAGAGCTCACAAGCAGTTTTTTGTGAGGTACAATTAAGAACCAGTTGTCATCTAGATGTTTTGGAGAGTACAGTGTTTTCCTACTTTGTCTCATCTCTGAAATTTTTCAAGTCTGTTCTCTTGCTCAGCTCAGACATGACTCTATCAACTTGATGTAGTCACTCTTGGTGGTTGGAAGTCATACAGGGGGAAGACTTTTATAAATCATCTGTTAAGTGGCTACCTGATGTATTTTGTGTAAGATCAGCATTTGTAGTTAGAACTTCCACCTTCATTCTTGTTCCCCTCCAGCCTCCCCATACTTAGATACTTCAGTCTTATCTCTCTTTTGACAGTTTAGCATCATAGTTATTTTTGCTGCTTCTTGATTATGAAAATTTCAGTGGCACAGAAGATTAGCAGAGGTGCTAGAAATACATATGGAGGAAGAGAGTAAATTCTGGAGGCTTGTAGTATCTACTACTGATGAATTCTTGGAAGTGTAAATTGTCTGGCATTCTGTTCTGCTGCTTCAGCAGGATTTAAGGAAGTTGATCAAAGCTAATTAGCTGTTCCTCCACCATGTTTGAAGTCGTCTGTTTAATCAGTACCTGGAAATAGTACAGTCACTGCATCAGGGAGGAGGTTTACAGTATTCTACGGCGCAACTTCAGAAGACAGTCAAGAAAACTTCTTCTGAATGTGTGTACTGAAAAGAGTGTTACTCCTCACCTTGCCCATAAATGTAGTTTTAAAGCTGTTTCTCTAGAAACAGGACTACCTTTTTCTTAGATATGAGCCTACATGGGACTTAACATTTTGGATAAATAGTCCCTTTTCAAAGCACAGACAGTGTTTCTGATGCTCCAGCACCTTGAATGTGACCTTAAAGACAACTGTGATACTACTTTAGATCACTTTTGTGTTTTGAGGGCTCAGGGTTATTCAGACCTTTGCAATCCTTTCATATTGGAGGATGTGATGTAATGTGCTACTACATCAAATATCAAAAAAGCAGCAGTGTAACAACAGTGATTGTAGGATGTATGCAGCACTGTATTGTTGCAATGCTTTGTCTAAATCGTTAGAGCATGTGAGTGAATGCATTTTTTCTAGTCCTCATGTTTTGAGTTGCCTTTGCTGTTAACAGATTACTGTAGCTCATTTACAGTTCAGAAAACAATTTATAGGCATGTTATGAAGACTCATTATTGTTTCTTTTCCACTGGTGAACGCACCAACTTCTTCAGATACATCGGGACTCTTCCACTTGGATTTACTTCAGTTATTCCTGTGATAGAAGCTTTCAGTCTGTGATAGAGATTAGTCAGAGCTTAGGTTTGAGATTCATGGCTGAATGAAGTTTTGTTCTGTGTCTCTGAATTCAAGTGATGATGGACAATTTTGATTTTGTCCTGGGAAAGACTGGTGATCCTTTCTGGGAATGGTGCATAGCATGCAAATTTTTTACACCTGTGTAATTAATCTTTCAGATGTGAAGGGTATGCTAAGTGTGTGTTTTTCTTTACAATGATTCATTTCTGCAGCAGCAGCAGCAGTGCCAAAAGTGAGCCAGGTATGGGATTTCCTGAAAACAGGCCAATCTGTAACATGGCAGCCATGATCAGAGATCTGTATCAGATTATTTTCTTAATTTCAGGGTCTGGAGCCTGATTGTGTGCTTCCAACACATTCTGCAAAAACATAGAACTCAAATATATTGTCCCTGTTATATTAATTTTTTATGCTTGAGTCAAAACAGTTCTTGTTCCTAGAACAATGAGAAGGTGTTCAACAGATGGTCATTTATTATGCTAGAGTGAGGAAGATGCACACCTGGTTCTGTTGCCATTTTCCTTTATAACATAGGTGCTTGCTGTCTAAACAAAGGTGAGAAATCTTCCAGCAGTGCCAAAGCTATCCTAATTAGAGGAAGAAACACTTGACCAGTTGTATATACAATATCAGATGGGAAATGTTCTTTAACTCAGGAATATAATAGGAGGAAATAATTTCTTCTAAGTTTTAGACTTCTGTAATTTAGACAGCTGTAATTGAGCTCTTTATAATCACATAGAGATTTTGATATCTTCAAAGATATGACTCATCTCATTCTTAGGTGGATGGCTAAAAAGAGGTTATATGACTTGGATCTTAAATCCCCACTTTATTTTGTCTCAGAAGAGAGTTTTGACAGATAACACATGAAAATACATACAGATGAATACTGCTGAAAATACATCTGGTTTTGTGCAGACAATTCAGAATACCTGCTTTTAGTAAATTGGGATGGATGCTTTTACTTTGCAGTGAAAATTCATGGAGAACCCCACACACACACTTGCTATCAGTAAGTCTTAAAACTACAAGATGGTTCTGTTTTGTGATCCCTCCATTTTGGTGAGGTCAGTATATACACTCAAAAAAGTAAGCTTGCCCTTCTGAGGTCTTAGCATTGCTCCTGGCTGGGTTGAGGGAACCGCCTACCCCTGCATTCTCCTGGATGTATTCATCTGCTGTCACTTTCTCGCCTAAAAGTAGGATAAATTAAGATGCTTTTACTAGATTGTGGTTCTACTCAGAAATAGTTTGAAACTTTCTTTTATTCATGTTTTTCTTCAGAATACATGTTTTCCTAATATCCCCTGGTTTTTTGTACACTTTTTAAGTGTTCTTGTTTAAGTGTACTCTTGAAGTATATTTACAGCAATGTTCAGCTCAATTAATGTTCTCAGAAGTTTTGTATTTCCACTATTTCTAACAATTTGGCTTAGCTGCATTACCGAGTTTCTTTTCTGAAGGTGAATTTGTTTACAGTGGCTACTTGTCCAAATAAAGCTGTAGAGGTAAAGGGACAATGTAAAACAGACCCTTCTTTTCATATATTGCTTCTGTGTGACTCTTTCCTCTTACAGCGCCTAATGTATGGGTTGCAAAGTAATTTTGTTTAGAAGGTGCTGGAGTTTTTTAAAGGGTGTTCTAACTTTCAAATGTTTTCTTACTCTAACTATTTCTTGTCTGCCACTTATTTTTCCTAATCTACAACGATATGGATGAAAGCTCTGGAAAAACTAAGACTCTTGAACATTTGCTTTCATTTCTGTGTTCCAACCACTTAAGAATAACTTCAGTCTTTATTCTAATGCAATCAAAGAAATTAATGCTGCAGAGTCAAAGAAAGGTATTTTAAATTGATGTGAGTTAATGTAAGGAAGTGCCTTTGTACGAACATTTTCAAACCTAAGCTGGCATAAAATGCATGCAAGACTATCAGCATTTTAATGAATTCCTGTATTAAGTCACCATCTTGAAGTACTTGAATTCTACAAGGGATTACATTTCTCTTTAAATAAACAAAGTATAGGTGTAGGTATACACTATTTGCATTTACTTTCAGGTTTTTGGCAGCCTGTACAGTAAGGAAGAGCTCTACACAGCCAGTGTTTGTTTGGTTCCTTACCCTGTAGTGTACTGTTCAGGTGTTTAGGACTGATTCATCAACAGTCTGTGTCAGAAGATCAAAGTTTGGGTAGGGTTTCAGGCAGAAGAAATGTGTTTGAGGTTTTTACATTCAATTTAAATGAGTATATAGATATCTGCCTCTTGGCCTGAATGCGGATACGCTGCTTTGCTATTGCATACTACTGCCCTATTAATGATAGGGTAAATATAAAAGCTGAATAATACCTTAGGTTGAAACTGTGCATGTAAGTGCTTGGATTTGAGAGAAGAAGAGGGATATACAGTTCTAGCACCCTATTGCTTCCCCAATCTGTATTAGTGTTGCTTGGTCCAAGGCATGTGCTCTGAGTGTTTTGCAATTAACATAGTTGCAGAAACCCTCTGTTTCTGCCCCACCTTTATCCATTTGGTTATTTGCTCTTGTGTGTTTTTCACAATGAAACTTGTTATCCCTGGTGGTATTAAAAGTTTGTGTTGTTTCTCTAACATTATCTTGCTTGGGTCGTTTTCAAGTCTTCACACCATTCTTAGTTAACTAGCAAGCCGAAGTTGAGCTATTTAAACTTCACTGTACAATAGCTAAATGATAACTAACTAATAGAATATCATGAGGATTTTTGGTATGGTCAGACTCAACAAGGCAGAACATAACGTTTAGGTCATGGAATCCATCTCTGTGATGTTAGCTGGGCTATACTGTGCTATGGCAATTCATGTTCAGGTCTGTTGGCCAATTATTTGTGATTACATGTTTAAATTTCAAGCTCTACCAGGTCAGTCACCAGCTGTAGTCACTAGTGGTCTGGAAACGCTGTGTAACTGGAGCCAAGAGAGTGTCAGTTGCAGATTTGAGAAGGGGGAATTTTTAGTCTGAATAGTTTTTTTAACTCTTTGGGTTGGTTTGTTTATATTAACACCTGTTTAACTTTGGGGACCAACTTCTGGATAAAGAAAGCCTGTGTTAAATGTTCAGTATCCTCAGACTTTCAGCAGTGCATGGATACGATGACCAGGGGTATGCGATGGTACAGGCATTCCCTATCACATAACTAGGAACCCAGTAGCACACTGTTTGTGTGGCTGTAGCATAGATACATTTATATGCATCTACAGTGCAAACAGAAAATTCATGTCTGTATTCAGCTGCAGTACTAGGGCTCTGTGTAAACAATCCTGTAACTTCGTAGACATCCTCATTTTTGTTATTCTTAAGGTAGGAAAAAGCCTTCATGTTAAGTGATAAACACAACTCTGATATACTTTTTTTTAATCCTGTACAAGAAATGTGAAATTTTATTAGCAGTAAAGAAAACTAGCAAGATAGTGGTTTGTCACATGGCTTCTTACATAAAGCCAAAATTCGTGTAAGACATTATTTAATAGAAGGGACTTATGCTACATAGGATTTGTTAGGAAGTTTAACCTGAAGACCAACTTGAGGTTGTTGGAAAAACTCAAATATTGAGTACATACTTGAGAAGAATTTAAGAAGGTGATATATTTTTAAAGCACTAAATGAATGAAATATTTCCAGATGAAAGGATAGTCAAATAGTGCGCTTAATGTTTAAACAGAATTTGACTAGGTATCTAACTTTTGCTACGTTAAAAACAGCTCCTTTCACCTCTGTTTGGTTTTGAAGGGAGGGATGTAATGTATATTCTTTTTGGGAAAGGGATTTTTTTAGGATGAAAGCTTTTGTTGTGCAAAAAAATCCTCTAGAGTTTTTTAGAATCTAAAATCTCTGGTTAAAGGTGGTATATATAGATGTTAGAGGACTAGTCAAACGCTAAAATTTAGCCTTTTCTAGGTTTGTATTACAATTTTTTGAAACCTGTGTAGCATCAACATAAATATTAATAACTGATGTTTGGCCCACTTTTTTCCAAATTAACATTGTTTTTTAAAGTTTAATTGGCAAATTCTATATATATTTAAACTTTTTAAATGAATCTTTTTGTTATGAATCCCCCAAATTAGTTTAACCTTTTTAAGTATACTGATACTCTAACTTTCTGAAAGATGGTGTCAGCTCTTTTGCTCTAGATTGTTTTGCAGTCTTAGAAAGGAACACAGGCTTCTAAATCTTTCCATTTAGAGTACTGTGTTGTATCCCTGTTAATATAAATCTAAGGCTATGCAGTATTAAGGAAATAAATAAGAGTCTGAGTGTCCCTGATAACTTCAGCATTAGCTGGATGACTAGGGAAACAGGAATTACTGCAGCATTTTGCAGGACAGGCTGCTCCAAGTATCAACAAAGAAAATTTCATTACCTATAAGGAAAACTGCTTTTACAACCAGGTTGTGAAACTCAGTAGCAGGTTACTCAGAGAAACTGTAGGCTCTGTCTCCCTGAAGAACATCACTAGATGAGGCCCTCAGCAATACATAGGTTTGTTTACACCAGAATGTTGGATCAGATGACCTCTCAAGGTCCCTTTGAGCCAGAATTATTACAAAATACATAAGTAGTTGTGCTGGTTTTCCCTGAGATAGAGTTATTTTTCTTAATAGTAGCTAGTATGGGGTTATGTTTTGGGTTTGTGCTCAGAGCAGCATGGAGAAATCAGGGATGTTTTAGCATTGCTGAGTAGTGCTTACATAGAGTCAAGGCTTTTTCTGCTTCTCCCACAGCCCCACCAGTGAGTTGGCTGGGGGTGCACAAGGAGTTGGGAGGGGACACAGCTGGAATAACTGACCCCAACTGACCCAAGCGGTATTCCATACCATATGATGCTATGCTCAGTATAAAGCTGGGGGAAGAAAGAGAAAGTGGGAGATGTTCAGAGTGATAGCATTTGTTTTCCCAACTAACCATTGTGTGTGATGTAACCTGCTTTCCTGCGGATGGCTGGACACCTGCCTGCTGAAGGGAAGTAGTGGATGAATTGCTTGTTTCACTTGCACACATGACTTTTGCTTTACCTATTTAACTGACTTTATATCTACCTAGGCGTCTTTTCACTTTTGCTCTTGTTTGTTGGAGTGAGCGAGCGGCTGTGTGGTGCGTAGTTGCCAGCTGCGGTTAAACTATGACAGTAGGCTAAACTATAGAAACAAACAGGAGTGCCTCTCCATTTCAGAAGGTGTGGATCAGGCCTTCTTAGAAGCAGTCAAGGCCATGCCGTACTGGAGTACTACATTTGCTTAGAATGATGCAGTCTGTGCCTTAGTTTGATGCAAGTGCACCAGATAGTAGCATCAGTTATTCACTTCCTGATCATTCCATTCTCTCATTTCTTCCTTGGTGTTTAGATGGCTCAAGAAACTCATTCGTGTCTTTACAACAGAGCAGAATGATAGATTCTCTTTTTTAAGAAATCAGCATACTTGAAACTTACCTTCCTGTCATTCCACCTCTTAAAAGTATCACAGTACTAGAAGATACTCTTTCAAAGTTTTCCTCAAAAACAGTCAGCTCAGAGTTCTTACCCAAAATACCTGCTTAAAGTTGTGCCTGGATTCTCCCACATATGATTCTGTCTTTTCATCCCCAAATATGTTAATTGTTTGAAGAGACCATGTTGCTGGTCAGATGTAAACTGTGCTGAACAGAGCTTGTGATTATTTTCACAGTCAGTTTTTACTTGCCTGCCTTGTTGTGCTAGAATGGCTGCTGCTAAATTTATAGTCAGTGGAGTAAGAACACTTAGAGATAACTGCCTTGTGTCTGTATTTAAATACTAATTTACTATACTTGTAAAGTTAGCATGTTATTTATGGGCCTGCCATGAGTGGCTACATCAGATACTTGGATTTTGTGGTTTTCATCTACTTTTTTAGAATAAAAAATACTTGCAGAAACATTGAATTACTTTGTGAAGCACAGAAAGAAAAAATACTGTTGTGATCTGGTATAGTAAGTGGGAGATAGCTTTAAAAAAATGTTTAGGGCTTCTAAATCAGGAAAGGTTTGTAATATATTGAAGAGTCAGCAGTGAGTTTGCATTATTGTGAATTTGCACTTCTGTCATGACAATGTTTGTCTTCCTAAAGGATTATTAAATAAGTGACCTTTCTTTTTAAATGCTTTTTGTATTAATCAGAAAAATGTGCATTTAGGATGTTCTTTAAATTTTGAAAGTGCCTTTTCTGTTTTTTAGCACTCCTTTTCTTCAGCTTCCTAATGTGCACCTGTCCCTTCAAATCTCTGCCTCAGTTTATGTGAAATTCCTGAAGCAAATCGCAAAATATTTTCATTGAACTTTTTTAGTGAAGTGTTTTTTATACATTTGAGTAGAAACAGACAGAAGTGAAATAGATGGATCATAGATGTTGAAATAAACTATCGTTTATTCTTACTTTTTTCAAGGTAGTAGTGATGGTTCTGAACTCAGTGAAGAGACCTCCTGGCCAGCTTTTGAAAGGTAAGAGAAACTGCCACTCAAACCCTGCATTTCTCTAGTTAAACCTTACTTACAATCTTTCACTCAGTCCTGAAAATGGTGCTTTATTTTAGTGATCTAGAGATTTTCTATATGCAAGAATATTAATAACTGTAGTAACATCACTGAATGTGGTAAAGCTGTAGACATGTACTTTTTGCTCACTAGTAGTTAATAGGGATTTTGTCTAATTGAGTGCTTACTCATTGCACACATTTTTCTGAAAAGCTCAACCAGAGTACCATTAACCCCCAAATGATTTTTCTGGTTTTATATATTTGTGTATCTTATGTTATTCATATGACCTATCTGCTTTTCATTTTCACTTTCCCCAAGTTACTTCATCTGTTCTTTGTCCCTTTGTTCTTGTCATTGACGCTGTCGCCTGTTTTCTTTCTCTCACCTGCTCTTCACTTCATTGTTACTTGCCCTTGTGTTACATGGGAAAACACAAAAATGCCCCTTGCTAATGTCTGGTTTTGTGGTCTAGAATTAACATTTTGCTCCTTATCCAATACCTGCAAATGCTCGGGTGACAGTGACTGCTTCAGTCCTTTCCCATGTTGAATTTGAGAATGTGGAAAAAGACTAACAGCTGTAGTTTTATATAGTAACAGTTGGAAATTTCATCTTCCCACAGCTAAGATACACAATACAGTGCATAGTTTCCCTGTATAATTCAGTTTCAGGTAATCCATCAGCTTCAGAGTTGCCATGGTTGCATTTTTTCTACTGTGCTTTGATAACGTTTTGTAGACATTTTTGTCAAAGAACATTCTCTTTATGGTTGGGAACTGTTACCACAAAGCTTATGTTCTGCTTGAATTCATTGAAGCAGTTGAAGTTCTGTGTTACTTTCTGGAAAAAAATCTTTGAAAATCTCTCTGTGCCAAAGGTGCACTCTTTGATATTTCATGACATAAATATGATTACATATGTGAAGAATGCCCTTATGATTCCATTATGTAAGTAATAAGAATGTTCCTTATGGGGATAGAAAGAAAATCGGATCAGAAAGAAAATTTCTAACTTCTGTGATGCAACCTGCAGCATTCAGGTTTTCTTGCTTTTTCCTTCGTTGCTGCCTTATGGAATTAATCAAGTTCAATCATTTCTCAAAGCTAAAAAGTTATGTGGAAAAACCTTAGACAAAATGATGAACTAGAGTGCTTTTACCTCAGTAGCATAAGAAACTTAAACATCTCAGTAAGCCTTAGGCTTCAGCTCCAGAATTTTTTGAGTGGCCTTCTGAGACAAAGCAGAGATTTTCATCCCTGTCCTAAAGAGAACTGGCTGGCCCAGGCTCTCCCTAGTTAAAAGGTTTGCTCTATCTCAGACAGTTATGTCAGAAGATTCCTCCTCCAAATCCCACTTAACCTTCAGTACTTTTTTCTGAGAGACCTCTTTGAGAAGTCAGTTTGAAGTTGTATGTTTTTCAAGGTGAGTTTTCTTGCCAGCTTCAAGGGAGAGTGTTTGGGTTCCTCACAGACATTCAAAACATCATGTGTGAAATTCCTAGACGCAGCAACCTTGTGTCTGTTCCTTGATGAAGCACATTTTGGAATTTAATAGGTAATGCACTGACATGCAAGTGTTAAAATTCAGGTTAACTCAAGAAGGTGTCTAGGCTTGATCTATACAGTGGATTTCCATTGTTGTAAAAGAATCTGAGGGAAAAGCATTCGTTTTCTGGAATGAACAGCTACTAGCAAAATTGGGATACATCATGTTATTAATGACTACTTCCTTTGCAGTGTCAGTGGGAATTCAGTATTTCCCAGTGATTTAGGAACAGGATCTTTGGGTAGGAGGACTTAAGAGAAAGAAATAAGACACTCCACAAGCGAATTCCCCATGTAACAGAAGGAATTGTAACAAATATTTTTGATTTTTCCTGGCCCTCTTGTTGTTCGTAACTGTGAAGTGCAGAAGGGGTGAGAAGCAGGGTCACTGATTCTTTAAGCGCAACAGAAACTTAGTTTGAAACTTGAGAGTTTTCAGCATTGGGACATCCCCTTAGGCTAACCAAAGTTACTTAAAGGACTTTTAATTCCAAGTCTTGACAGTTATATTGTGTTAAGGGCAGTATACTAAGTGGCACTTCAGTTTCATTAGTTGCCTTCCTGTGTGTCCCTGAATAGATTTCCCTGAAATAGCATGAATGCAAGAGTGATACCTTCTTGTTATGCAAACAAACAAACAAACAAACAAAAACCTTAAAGGTAAGAAATATATATGCACACACAAATATACAGCTCATACTACCTTTTTTCCTTCAACTGAATTACTGCTTTATTTGTCTACGTCTCGAATGTATTCTTAAAAATATTGATAAATTTGAAGATACAGTTATGTTGAAAAACAAATGATGGCAAACTCTGGGCTAGATTAGAAGATCATAATTCATTAGTATCTTTTAGATAATTCTTCCTGCAACAAAGGCAATAGTTCGAGCTGGTTTTTAAAAAAAAAAATAAAAAAAATTTACAAAACCAAACAGAAATACCCCTCGTTCTTGTTTAATGCTGCTGACCTTTACTGTGTCCCTTCTTTAAGCCTGTTTGGTCTGTGTATGCTGTCCTGAGTTCAGACTGACACATGAAAATTCTACTTGTTTAGGTTTCCCATTCTGAGAAATACTGCCCTATTTCCAACTAATGCAAAGCCCCTCTTACAGGTGACAGATTGTTAGATTTATACTATGTAGGAGATTTTGCCTGCAAGATTCTCTTAGGCTTGCACATAGCTGCCTTAACTTGTACTTAACGTGCCTGCTTCTGCAGATTTAGAGCTGATTTAAAATCTCCCAGCATAATGCAAGCAACTACAAAAACAGAATAAATAGGTCAGGACAAAGTGCTTGTGCTTCTGGTAAATTAAACTCAGTTGTCAAAGGGGTCTGATCCCGAATAATAGGATTCAGTAAAGTGAAGCAGAATTCAAAATGCAGGTCTAGAACAAAATTCTTGGCTAGGGACAAGAGTATAGATCAGTATAAGGACTAAAATGTGAATCTTACAGGTAAAGTTTAATGCTCATATGAATTGGAGAATTGAAATATTGCTTAGCTTATTTCAGTGTTACTTAATGCAACAGTATTTTAAACAGGCATATTTTGACAGTGCTTTTGATTCCTTTCAGCCCAACATCTTGTGTTTGTCCTTACTAATAGAAGTTGAAACCATTTTTTTTTTTTTTTTGGTAGCAACATCCAAAGTCAGAATGGTTACTTTACATTGAGGTAATCTCTACAAACCAGATACAGACTTTGCTTTCAAAATTCTCTCTGCCAGTAAAACAGTTCAATATTGCGAGTTCTGATATAGAGATAATCTGATGAAATAAAAAACCAACATAGCATGTACCTCTGCATGCATTTTTCTAAATAAAATTATCCTGTTTCTTAAATGGATGAAGTGGCTTTGTGATGTGCACACACAAAAATACTATGCTGTTTTAGCAGTCGTGCTGTTTGTGTGAATGAAAGTATATGTAATACATACAATTTATAATGGAATCCAACAGGAAGAGGTTGTACCATTCTCTCGGTCCGGGGACAAGAGTGTCACGAAATGGCTATCGAGGCCACATGAAGGCCAGCAGGTACAATCTCCACTGCACACAGAGGTGTCAAACTTTCCCTCTGGTGTTGGTGATTTGGTTTGGTTTAATAATTAAGTGGGTGTTTTTTGATGTTATGTTTCTAACTTACATGTCAAAATAAAGGTAGAGACCTTCTTCAGACTTGAAACTTTTCTGTGACTTAATCTATATCACCATATGGGCTTTTGTTCATTCCAGTCTGCAAATCCAAATTCTGAACCATTAGATCTTTATATCAAGGCTTAAAGATGTTTTACCAGAGGTAGCTTTCTAACTGCATGCCACTGCATAACAGTGTTGGTAGTTCTGACATGGACAGCAAAGCTGATTCTTGTGCTAATGGATGGCGTTCAAGATGGGTTTTTTTGCTGGCAGTTCTTTATTGAATTCCTTTTCCCCTCTTCCCTGAAATCAGAGATTTGTTATATAATGCCTTAGTAGCAAGCTGATAGAATAATATAACTGATTATTCTGGTTAGTTAAAATACAAATTCTGTTTCCCGCTGTGTTGCACTGTATTTGGGAAAGAGATGGCCATTAACTATGAAACTTTCTCCATGTTAAGAAGCCAGCATTGTCTCTCACTGAATTAAGCTCATGTTCATATATATAAATGTCCAAAAATGTCTCCATATAATCCTCAGTAGGTACTGCAATGAAAACATTTGCTAAACTTCCAGTTTACTGTGAATGTTCATGAATATTAGGATTGATGAAGCAGCAAATCCTGGCTTACTTCAAAAAGAATTTCAGGCACTATTCAATTTCTTGGCTTTTCTGGAAAACTGCTGGGTTTAGCAGCGTAATTCTGTGCTCTGACTGACATTTTGTGTTGTAATTTTTTTTTATTTTGATTGAAAATGTTTTTGTAAGTCAGTCAGCTTCATAATTTTAATAAAGCTGAGTTTTATTTTCACAGTGCTGTACCTGGCATTTGTTTTGGCCCATTCATCTTAGATCCTATGTAGGGTATATGTTAAGTAGAGCACCAGATGCATTAAAACACCTTAAAGCTGTGGTTTGGGTTACTACTCTTATTACTGCTACTGCCCACTCTTCTTGCTTTCAGATATTTTAAAGATTGTGCATGTTTGAGCTACTCTTCGGTTTCAGTGTGCTAATGATTCCAGTGTTCTTAACAAAAAAATTCTCAATCTTTCCTGCAAGGGCTGAAGGAGATCTTTTAACACATATGGCAACTGTGTGAATGTACTTTAAATGTTTGCTTTTTAAATTTAATTGTTCTTCTATTTCAGTTGTCTTCAGTTTTCCTTTTTTTAATTCAGGATAACCTGCTTCGCTAATTAATTTTTCTGATCACTTTTGTTTGTTAGTGTAAATTCCAGAACACCAATTCATTGTAACAGCAAAAGCCTTTTTCCACAATGAAGTCCAATAAGTAGTTGTCATTTCTAAATTAAAATACAGGTACTTGCATTAGTTTGTGGTAATGATTGGAAAACTACTTAAGGAAGAATTCTTTTTCACACAAATCTTCACATGCTCCTTTCAGCTCCCTAGAATCTGAAGATTTGGCTGTTCATTTGTATCCAGGAGCAGTTACTATTCAAGGTGTTCTCAGGAGGAAGATTTTGTTGAAAGAAGGCAAAAAACCTACGGTAAGGTTTTTGATTCATTTTCTCACCTTATTCATTTGCCCAGTTATAAATGCAGTAAAATGGCCACTGTGCAACTAATTCCAGTGTCTGAGATCGTCTCTACCTTGCTAGTTAAGTTTTAGGCTTCTGTGGTGGATTATTCCATTTATAAGGCTATAGCCATAATCAAGGGAGTAGAATAGAAGTGTAATGCTACATAAAATTTCTTAAAATTACTGGTAACTCTAAAAGAGAGGAGCATGCTTTGTCTTCCTGAATGGTAGGTGGATCCTAACAATTAATCAATGTACAGTAACTCTTAGCATTTCCATTACAAATGCTCGATTATGAATTATAAATAAAAATATATATTCATGACAATGGGAGGTGCTTTATGACAGTACACAAAATGAAAAAGGGACAGATGTGCTGTAACGCAATTATGTGTTCAATAAGGGTTGCAGAAAGTAGAGTAAGATGCAGAAATCTTTTCTCAGATTAGTGAGAAAAGCACATGTTCTTTCTGCTTTCTAGATTTTTAATGCATTCAGAGGCCTACACAAATAACTAGAAACAGCAATTTTGGAAACATAGCTGACAGTTTGGCTGGGCAGTTAGTGCTGTCATGTTCTTGCAGGATGATGCCTGATATTTTACAACTCAATATTATGAAATGTTTCACTCATCTATTGCACTTCTGGTTTTTATTCTTTTCTCTCTAGGTAGCATCTTGGACAAAATATTGGGTAGCACTGTGTGGAACCCAGCTCTTTTACTACGCTGCAAAATCTCTGAAGGCTACAGAGAGAAAACATGTATGTAAACCAGACATATTCCAGTATCATCTGCCAAAATTAAAATGTTATTTCCTGATGTAACACTGCAAGTAGTTCAGGACTTGCATGATTTCTAGTCTGCGCTATCTTGTCTTCCAATCAGTCACCTCCTATGGATATGCCCTAATGGAAATATCATGCTTGGTTTCTATGCTGCACCAAGAACATCTGCTTTGCATATGCCATGTGTCTCTTTGAATTTGTTGTTCTGTAAGGGAAGGAACTATATCTTTGGGTCTGTCTGCTTTTCTAAGATAGAAGTCATATTTTTTGATTATCTCCGAGTCTTGCCACAGTTTGTTGCTACTTGAAATCCAAACAAACATTGATGTGGAAAGACTGAGAAGTCACTACGTATGACATTAAGCATGTGCTGATTTCATATCTGTGGTAAAATTAGACTGCTTTTTTTTTTTTTTTCCATGTAATCCTGTAATCTATTAACTACAACAAAGTACAGAACACTTCGTGTTAAGCAGACAGCTAGCATATCATATGATGCTGACTTTCCGTTTATTTGCTGCAGCTTTATTTGAAAGAAGCTAATAAGACTTTGCTTATGTGGGGAAATAGTAAAAAGATTTTCTGTTGATGCTCTAGGGATGTTACAAATGTGCGTAGTTCCTGGTTTTGCTGGTTAATTATAATGAAAGGGGATGCCACCAGAGATACTATTAAGAAAGTGGGTAAAATCTGAGATACTTGGATCTTTTTCCAAGTTCATTCACTACTTGGAACCGCTATTTACAGTTGCCTTGGCCAGTGTTTCAGATTAATTTATGGCAGTGCTCACTGAAAAATGTTTGTTTTGCATGAAGCCTATGTAATTTTATAAACTGAGGTGTGCTTCTAGAATCCTAGTAAGTGGCCTTTTTTTTTTTTTTTTTCCCCCTACAAAATACTGGGTTTTTTACCTTTTTCTGTGGTGAGAGGGTCCTGATCTGAAACCTAAGATCTCTGACTAGTATATTCCTGGATATTTGAATTTTCTATGTGGAAAGCTTGTGTGCAATGTTGTCTTAATCTACAAAAACCCTGAGTATTTTCCACTTTTATTGAAAGTAGTTCATTAAGTATCAGGATACTGTTTTCTAAAGTAGTTTAATGAGCTAATTACTTGTAGAAATATTTACATGGTTTCTTTGCCATCATCCTCTTCAGTAGTCCCACCCCTACTGGCTCTGATTTCTTAGGTGAGATTGAAACTGATCCTACTCAATTTGTCTTCCAAATTAAGACAATACTAGCCCAGACCAAAGGCCTGTTGGCCAAGCATCCTGTCTCCTGGGTGTCTTTAGAGAACTGTATGTGTTTGGATGTATTTGCCTTTGGTATCAGTGAAAACTTTATGGAAGGAGTCTGTCTCATTGAAAGTAAAGGTAGTTGGAAGGAACAGACTTGTAAACTATTATGAGCAGAAATACAAAGTATTAAAGCAAATGAAGAAGAGGGAACTTGTGCTGGCAGTATGTCTCTAACAGTTGCTTGTTTTTTCTGGAAACGTTGAGAAATGGAAAAGAAATTTTTTTGTAGTGTCAGACTTCCTGGTCCTGTTATGATGTGATGCCTTCAGGCTTTATACCAAAATTGCATTTTGTTTTCTTTTTAGAATATGTATTTGTAAGTCTCTTTTGTCCACTGCCTGTAAAAGTACTGTATGATGGCAGACTTTATCATAGTTGTACCTATTAAATCATAAGCTTTCTCAGTATTGTGCATAAATGTTTTGAAACAATCTAAGTAATATATGGGTTTAGAGAACTTGGAAAAATTGCATAACTGGTAATTTTATTGTTTGGAAATTAAGTATATTGAATTTTTGTGGTCCGTTTGCATACATATTTCCTTCACAATAACATTTTAATTATTTAAATGGTCCTGCCCTTCCTTTAGGAAAAGTGAATGAAGTAAAAAAGTAATAAATGTAAGCATTCAAGACTGGTATCTGATCCCCTTGAGTCTCTGACTGCAGAAGCCTTTGTCTTGAAACAAAAGTTGTTGTCATGAAATGCAGTCATACCCATTTAGAATGCTCTTTCAAAAATTATTTTCTGAACTGATGGAACTAACTTTTAATATTCCTCAAGTCACTGATGTGTGGTGATACCTATAACCAAACTGCTGTTGAATAGAGACTAGTCCCTAGGAAGCTGTAATCTGTCTCGCATCCTTACACTCTAATGTTTGTTTGTCCAAGAATGTGCCAGACCAATAATGAAGTTTGCAGATAGAAACTAGGAGACATTCAAGTCCATAATGCTGGCAGAGTTAGAAGTCTGCCAGCCTTATGGCTTATAAATACAGAGCTGAGTTTGAGCAATGCAGTTCCCAGGAAAGGGAGATGGAGGAGCTTTATTAAAAAGCAACGATAGCTACACTAGATGCATTTTTTTTCTTTTACAGTTGGCTCTGTGAGACTGTACTGAACTATTCATTGCAACCTGGGCATTGTCTATCCACAGCTGAAGACTTGCTTTTAGCTTTTTAGGGCAGCAAACATATTTTGCTCTGTTTGTGTTTTCAAAGGATGTTATAAAGCTCGGATCTTCTGTGTGTTTTCCAGAGTACAGTCGTGGTTAAAATAATGTAATACCTCTTAGCTACAGTTTGGATTGTTTTTCATTGAAAGGAATAGTTCACAGTGCATGCACACATACTTCTGCTCCAAAGATTATTGTAACACGGAGTATGATCTTTAGGCTGAAGTTAAGGTGGAAAATAACCGGGTAACTGCTGTGAGAGACTGAGGTTGGTGGATTAGGAAGAGAGGCTTCAGTTTAATAGACAGCCTAGTAATAGGTCATCAGTAACTTTGTTCAGATAGTCTGTCTGAGTTCTAATTTTAGCCTAGGTATTGATGGCTTATTTTTCCATACATTTCACTACAGGGTTATAGCACAAAACCTCAGCTTTTGTTCTGCAGTCTGTGAAGATGGCTTGTCAAATGTCATGCTTCAGTTCACATTTGGTTGCATTTCTCAAAACCAAAGTTCATCAAGAGAGAAAAAACTATAGGTGGTCAACCATCTATAGCTAGCTAGTGTGTGGATGTAGAGTCACTGTACAAATCCACTGGTATTCCCAAGCGGTACATTCTGAAAAGAAAAAAAAACATATATTTTAGGCTAGATCTATGTTTTGTTTTGTTACCGGCCAGGTTAAATGGAAAGAAAGGATGATGCTGTCTACTTTGAATCATGTTTGGTTTTCAGATTGATACATTTGAGATTCACACAGGTAAAATATTCCAAGCATCTTCTGGAGCCATGTAAACATCTGTCTTTTCAGCTTCCTTTCTCAAGGCCTCTGTGACATGGAAAGGAACACTGGCAACAAAAAGTCAGTCTGCTATATAAAGTTTCCTGGCTTAGAACTCTCATGGTGAATGTGTCTTGATTACAGGCATGCTTTTGACTGTTCTGCTGCTGCTATTGCTTAAGGCAGCTGAAACTGAGAACTTGGAATGCACTGATACTGAAAGCTCTTCCAAGCTTATAATAGCCAACCTCTTTGGAAAATAAATTCATTAAAATCCCAGTGTAATCCAGCAAAAAGTGCAAGAAATCCCTTGTAGACATGGGCAAGTCAGCTCTTCTCATGCCTATGATCGAAGACAAAGAAGTGCATCCAGTATAGTGTGCATTCTAGTTGTGAATCTAGTCAAAAGGAAGAGGATGCTGTAGATACCTGGATGTGACAAACTTTCTTGTGCTGTGTTTACTAAGAAATACTACTGATTATAATGAGCTTTGCATTTTAAGTCTTGAAGAGGTTTCAGTTATTACTACAGTACTGTAAAACTGTCTTTAATGAGCATGTGAACTTGAGAGCCCAGAGATGTGGTACAGGAGAACCAGGGAGGAGTGTGTCTCGAATGCATAAGGTTTTATCTCATATGCTGAAATGGTAGGCACAAATGAGCTTCTGTGGTAGAACTATAGCACTTGTGCGCCTTCAGAAAAGGACAATAGTAAAAAATAGCCAATTTAGAATTAGTCTTACATAAAACATTCACCCTGGAAAATGTGAATATGCCCATAAAAAAATCCATCTGTTTATAGTGATTGAGCTGGAAGAGTCTCACCAGTTTCTGTGACAACATAGCGTGCATGAGAGATTTTTTCTATGTTTGTAAGTACTTGGAAAAGCAACAGAGATTTTTTTGAGGCTTCATGCTTGGGCATGAACCCTTCTTCATTCCAAGCCTTCCACTGCATTCAGAATTAGACCCATTTATTGGCACTCTAGACAACTTGGTAGTTGTTATTCAGGCACTTTCACTGAAATACCCTGATAAAGAATGCTGTCATCCTAGGAAGTATGTTCAGCCACTAAGGAAATGATTAGAATATTAGAAAGCTGTAAACTCTCAACAGGAGAAGAGGAGGAATCTGTAGGTGCCAAAAGGTTGGAGTGAAAAGTCTGTTCACAGATGAATTCAGAGGTTTTGATTCAAAGATGTATAAAAGCCGTTGAGCTCAGAACAACAAGAAGAAATCAGTTATGTGAAGCCTAGCAGCAGAGCTGTGTAGTTTTATATGTGTATTATAAGAGGGTCATTCCAGTGGCCTGTATATAAAAAAAAAAATGCTAAGAGGAACAGAGAACATTAAATTACAATGAAGCTTTCATTCCCTTCATGTTAACAAAGCAGACTTGCTGTTAGCAAGTAAAGAAATTACTGCGCATCAGTAAAGAATGAACTGCCCTGGGGGACTATGTAAGCATGGCATGCAAATTCAGCCATGCACAGGGATGGAAAACCGATGTGTTTTTAAGTAACGATGGGTCGATGCTGGCAGGAAACACTTTCCTTGTGTGTAGCTTTTTGCTGTTTGGGGAAGTACCATGATTTGCTAATAGTTTTGAATAAAGTGCAAAAACAAGCGAGCTCTAGCAATTTTGATTGCATGGCACTTTTATATATTGTATACCTACTGTTATGATATGTAGCTAACATAGGAAAATGCAAATGTTTTCATGAAACTCTAGAAAGGAGTGCAGTTTAAGAGGTACGTTGTTGATCTGTAGCCTGTTAAAACCACTTGTGAATCAAATTTCAACCTCTGGGAAAATGATCTATTAATGCTTTGTAGGACTACTTAGATGTTTGCATTTTGCAGATCCCTTGTAAGTGTAAGCTGTGCTGTTTTTATTTTTCGAGGCAATGTCCTTAGTGGGTCCATAGCAAGTCCTTTAAGAACTCATAAGCTATATCCTTTTTTTTTTTTTTTATTCCCTTTCCCTGTCTTTATTCCTTCTTTCAGATAAAATTCCTTAATGTTTTTCATCACTGACTGGAATTTTCAAAGAAATTTTAGTTTCCATTTGGAAAGATCTAATGTTGTCTGATAGAGCTTTACAATTTGCTTTTCTTATGAGGTGTTAACAAATCTGTCTACCTTCCAAAGGCAGTAGAGTTACTTAACTTTAATATAGATAGTTCTATGGGTTTTATGAGGATTAGTGTTTTCCCCACAGTTTTAGCCTTAGTTATAGCAAAAAAAACAACATCCATTTTGAACTTTGGCAGGCAGGTCTTTCTGAAGAACAGTCATCATTGCTCTTATGCTTAAGCTATCTGTACAAGCATCCCTTAGAAGTTTCCAAGCTTTTATGTTTCCACTAACCTTAGGTAAAGGTCAGCTGAACTTGACTGATAGGAACTTGTGATGGAATAGTTCCTCCAGGTGTAACTATAGCAACATAAAGAGGGCAGTACAGAGATGATGCATTCAGATGTTTATAACATACAGAAAGACTGGATGGACTCTTAAATTATTTTGAACTTGCTTAAAATATTTTTTGTTTCAAATGTTGGTCTTAATATTTGTTCATTTAAAGTTCTAATGTAGCCTGTTGCACAAGCCCCAGACAGATAAACTTATCTGGATTTTCAAGGTCTCCAGTTAATCTGTGGCATAGATTAGAATAACTGACGTTAGACTCACAGTGGAATTTTTCTTATAAAGTAATTATATTCCCATATAGAGAATATTGTTATAAACTTTCACATTACTTGTACTCTCAAGCTTATTATCAGTAATGGGTTTTTGCTGTACCAGAGTTCTAGATTTGTAATAGTAAAGCAGTATCTCTAAAATGAAACAAAAGACATTTTATATTTAATGTTGTAAATCTGCTATGTGGTGTTAATATGGAAAATTAAAGTATTCCAGAAGTATGCCTTTATTTTGATGACTTTAAAGGTCCCTAAGATTGCTTTAGCTTTATCATTTCTAATAATGTAATTAAAGAGAGGTCAAAATTACTGTACTAAGAAAGAGGTTAGAATGGAGATTTCACAAGACAGGAGGAAGACACATCTGATGAGGACCTGTAGCTGAGTTGGACCTCCTGAGCAGAGAAGTGAGGTAAAGCACTGCAGAGAGTAAGAGTGCTAGAACTGATTAAAAATCTGTGTCAGATCCATGAATGTAGGAAGAAGATCAGATCTGGCAACCAGAGAGTTAGGAAACTGAATGAATTAGGTATTTGGGAGTGAAGGGGAGCACCTGAGCAAGTACTGAGAGGTGATTTGTGAAGATCTGCTAATAGATAAGCAAGGAGACCAGGGAGAAGGAACCTTGTGGTTTGGAAATGGGTTGGATTTAATGGGCAAGTAGCCTGTAACTGAGAGGAGAAGCCTGACAACTAGAAAATAATACTGACCAGGTGAATGAAAAAGTGGGCGGGACTAAGAGAGGCTAGTGTAGCAGAGGCAGGCATTGTGCTTATAGGAGGCTTAAGTTGTAAGTGCGTGAGCAGCACTTTGAACAGGAAAAACATGTCATTTTGAACATCTTGTTGATAAATGGGCACATTGTGTTCTGTGCACTCATTTATTGAATCTACACCCCCATTTGATCCATTTCATTC
Source organism: Myiopsitta monachus (assembly GCA_017639245.1). NCBI lineage: Eukaryota > Metazoa > Chordata > Aves > Psittaciformes > Psittacidae > Myiopsitta > Myiopsitta monachus. Next base: position 41,778,414 of record CM029923.1, read on the forward strand.
ATAAGGTCATAATATATAATTGCACAGTTGTGTTATCTTGTTCACAGAACTTGTCTAATTACAGTCTATTATAATACTTAATGGATGTTAACTTTGAATAATTATAGTTTAGTTTATATTATATTTATTTATTTATATTTATTATTTATTTTATATTTATTATTTATTATTTATTATTTAATTATTTATATTATATATAATTATAGGCAAGTTTAATTCTGCTGTTTGTTAACAACAGAGGGATTAGCTTTGCTTTGTTAATGCCCTTTTTTTGAACTAGAGTGTACTACATATATGCAATAACGTCAGGAATGCTATTGTTTTCATACAGTACAGTTTAGATGTTGGTACATTTGGGGGGATTTTGGTACTACTTTTCATTTTTTTTGAATATCATTCATTGTACTAAGCTCTATTTTCACCAATTCCATATAAAATTCATAACATTCTTAATTTTATGAAGTGCTGTGCTTCCTTTGAAGTTATTCTGTGTCTTGAAACAGTTGCACTGAGAAGAACTGCCCTTTTGCATGCTTGTTCTGTGCAGTGCAGTCTGGCTGGCTAAAGCTTCTTGGTTTACTTCAGTTGGTCACTGCTTGTATTTGCAGTTCAAATCCACACCAAGTAAGAATGTGTCAGTGGTGGGCTGGATGGTGATGATGGCAGATGACCCTGAGCATCCAGATCTCTTCTTATTGACTGATTCTGAGAAGGGTAAGCAATGCTAGCACCAAGAGTGCAGGGATCCTCAGAATAAACATTTGCTTTGCTGAGGCATTCATAAGCAACTGAAAGAAATTGGAAGGATGTTACTTTTCACCTATTCAGCTGCTCTGCAACGTATCATGTGTGCTTTTAGAATGCTATGGGAACAATTGTCTGTGGAGAATCCTTAGATTATATAAGAACTTTCCAAATAACTCCAGTTGTGCTTCTGTTGCAAATATTCATCTGCATTCTTTTAAGCTATGTTTAGGCCACTCAGATGCGTTTTCACATGTGTGAAAATGTAAGTAACAATGAAAGCAAGAAGTTCAGTATTTAGCTAACGCTAGGTACTTGACCGGTCCCCTCTCCTCTCCAAATGAAAAATAAAACCCAGACCATCTGTTCAAATGCAGTGTTCTTACCAGGAGGAAAACTCCTAGGAGATCTTGACAGTTTTGCAGAGAAGCCTTGATTTCCATTACTCCAGTGTAGCATCCTGGTTTCAGTTTAAACAGTGACTCATAGAATGGTTTGGATTGGAAAGAACCTTAAGATCATCTAGTTCCAATCCCCTGCCATAGGCAGGGACGCCTTCCACTAGACCAGGTTTCTCAAGGCCCTGTCTAACCTGGTCTTGAACAGTGCCAAAGATGGAGTATTCACAACTTCTTTGGGCAGCCTGCTACAGTGCCTCACCACTCTCACAGTAAAGAACTTCTTCCTTATATCTAACCTAAATCTCCCCTGTTTAAGTTTGAGCCAATTACCCCTTGTCCTGTCACTACAGACCTTGACCATGGCCGTTCAAGCTATGCAGAATGAAAATAATTTGCTTAATGTTATTGACTGCCTTGTCTACTTCAAGAATTAGTATATTTTATTTCCAAGCATCTATTCCAGCACCCACTGATATGTGGTGTAAATTAGGAGTATTGGTCCTCTTAAGCTCAGTAATAACAACATGAAATGTTTTTGTCTTTTCTGGTCTTTCTGAGCCTAAGCAAGCACTGTGTAATACAGACACTGAAAATAATAGTTTGAAATGTATTGATATTTTAGGAACAGTCTTCAAATATTTTCAAATCCGACTTTCTAGAGTGTATTTCAGTGCTATATTGCACTTCCTTAAAAAATTATGAAATCATATTATAAGCAAATTGCAGTAATGGCATTGAACAAAAACATTTTTGTTGTAGGGATCTGAGAATATTTTGTTCTTTCCTCATTCTCACTGGTGTTAGTTGAAATTTAAAATGTTGGAAAAGAAGTCAGGTGAGCTGAAACTTCTTTTACACTAGGCCAAACAATCAAGTTGCACCTATGCCAGACAAAGTGTAAAGTTATGTGACTCTTCTGCTATTAAATCTTTGCATAATGTTTTAGTTTAGAGGTATTTGAATATGGGTAGGATTTTAAATATATTGGCTTGTTTATGTTTCTTTATCAGGTTTTTCTCTGTACCTTTCTCATTAGGAAATTCATACAAATTTCAAGCTGGAAACAGAATGAATGCAATGCTCTGGTTTAAACATCTGAGTGCTGCCTGCCAAAGCAACAGACAACAGGTGAGAGCAAGGTGTTGAAAAGGAATATGAGCTATTAAGACCTCAGAACAGATAAGTCTTCATGATGACGAAGCTGTAACTGATAGCTTTGTATGAAGAGCAATCTACTCTGAGCAGCATGTACATTCGATTTCACATGCCTGTTGATTTGCCTTAGCTTTCGTGTTTGTCCCTTTGCAAACAAGTCCTCAGAGTTTCTGTGGTAATGAAGAAAGATTTGGGGCTATCTTGAGGCTACTTTAAAGCAATTGGGGAAATGGAAGGAATGCTCTAAAATACCTGTCTGAGAAGCATTATCTTTGTCATTGCCTATTTTAAAAAGGCTATTGTACAGTTTTATAAAAAGCAGTGAATCTTGGCATTCAAAAGTATAAGAGACAGTGTGAAGGAGAGGAAGTTCCTCTGTGTTCCTGTGTTCCTGGCTGGAGGATGTGGGAATACTGGCAAAGATTTTGCAAGCAAGTGGTGACTTCCAGGCAAGCCTGAAAACTGCCCTCTGCGGGCAGCTTTTATTCAGTAAGGCTTAACAATACTATTTTATGCGAACTTGTTTAAAGCATTCAGCCCCTAGCTTGTGCAAACGCAGCAGACTTCCACTGAAAGGCAAAAACCCTGCTACCATAATTTGTTGCATGTTTTCTGTCTCCTGGCATGTTGTGTAGTTGTACTATATGGGTTCCTGCAGCATAGTTGCTCCTATAGAAGAAGCAGTGCTCCACAGACATTAGGCTGCTTTACCAAATGGGGGGAGCATTTGGTAAACCAGGGAAATCCTGTAAAAGTTTTTCTCTTGATTGTGATTTGACTCCTGAGCAGTGCTTTCCCTACAGAGATGCCTTATGGTACTATTTACAATGAAAGATCTTGTTTGCTTTTTAACAGTATGACTGCCTAAGAAAGTTTACATGTTTAAGTGTGCTTTTGATATAGAAACCTACCCAGTTTTGAATAATATTGGGAACTATTTTAATAGATACTATTTTTAATTTTAATGGTGAAACTTTAGCCCAGTTGATCATTCTTGCTCTGCAGGTTAAGTGGTGAATCATAGAATGGTTAGGATTGGAAAGGATCTTAAGATCATTTAGTTCCAACCCCGTGCCATAGACAGGGATGCCTCACACTAGACCATGTCACCCAGGGCTCTGTCCAACCTGGCCTTGAGCACTGCCAGGGATGGAGCATTTACCACTTCTTTGGGCAACCCATTCCAGTGCCTCACCACCCTCACAGTGAAGAACTTCTTCCTTATATCCAACCTGAACTTCCCCTTTTTAATTTTAAACCCATTCCCCCTTGTCCTATCACTACAGTCCCTGATGAAGGGTCCCTCTCTGGCATGCTTGTAGGCCCCCTTCAGATGCAGGAAGGCTGCTATGAGGTCTCCACTCAGCCTTCTCTTCTCCAGCCTGAACAGCCCCAACTTTCTCAGCCTATCTTCATACAGGAGGTACTCAAGAAAAAATACATGTAGAATAAGAAATTCATGCTTCAAATCTGACCAAACTGGGTATTTATTGAAAGTCATCTGGAATTTGGTGGCTCTTTAATGACCCGAGTAAACAAGAGATGTTGCTGTCAGGCAAATTCCTGATGGGAAGAAGATGGGGATATAAACTAATGTAACGTAAACTAGCTTTAATCTTCATGAAAGGGGGTGATGTCTGCAGCAGGCATTCAGGTTTCCTATGGGAAAAGCCCAGGCAAGTGTTTATGCCTGGTTTTTTTTAAGTTAGTCTTAAAAATACTAGAAGGCCTACATCAATCACTGACCTGTGTGCCAAGAATTCTGTAGGTGGGACTCAAGTGAGAAGGTTCTGCTTGTGTAGTTTGGTGCTGAGATATATCATGCTAAGATTGTTTTGCTGACAACTTATATCTTAAATGTCATCAAAATTAATAAGATCTGTGGCCATACATATAAAATTATAAACCACACAGCAGCTGAATATTTTGGTTATACCTTGGTTTTCTTCAGCTCTAAATATGTTTGTACTGCTGAATGATAGTTGTGTTCTTCCTCGCGTTGTTTGGAGACAGTACAAGCATTAATGATGTGCATTTAAACAGGTGACTAGTCTGTGAAATGGTGGGGTGTAGTTAGCTGCTACCCAAACTAAATCTGCTATATTTTTGTTCTCAGGTTCCTGCCAACTTGATGACCTTTGAATAATAGCTTAATTCAAAGCAAAAAAAAGAACAATTTAAACCATCTCGCAATTGAGAATGAGGTCCTGATGACAAATGTGCCAGCTGTATTCTGTGCCAGAACAGAGCCTGTCAACTCGATCTCTGAACTCTGGAGCCCTGAACAAAACCACTGATGGTTGGGGAATAGAGTCCTCTGAATTAAAAATGGAGTTACAACAAGAATTGCCATGGACCATGCTTCATTATGTTCTCTGAACTGACCTGTGGAAACCACTGCCTTAAAGAGTGAAAGGACAAGCAACAGGAAACACCAAATAGTGTGTGTGAAACTTCTGGCGGTGCTGTGCTTGAGTTAAATAGATTGTAGCTAGTTTGAGTTTCTTTTAACTTTATACTAATTTTGAAAACAACTCACCTTTTTAGGCATTCTTAAGAAAACAAGTAAACTGGTATTTAAGACTTGTATCAAAAGCTATGTATGAACCGAGTTAAAGAGGTACTACACGTTCTAGATATGTTGTTTATACCAGGAGTTGTCGATGGGAGCTTGTCCCAGGCACACTTAGCTTGGAGCAATGTTATTTCTCTGAGACCTACAAGTATAAGAGATGTTAACTACTGCAAGCTTAAGTAGCAGTAAGCTTGCAAACCTTAGTACTGTATGGGAGCCATATTCCCTACAAGTGGCACAAAGGCTGAGCACTTACACACCAAAATTTTTTTGGTACGTTGTTACCTAATTCCATGTTAAAAATGTAGTTCACGTTTTTTGGGTGGTCAAGGGTGGGGGTGTGTGGGGGGGGGGGTGGTGTAAAAGACAAACCTGAAAGCACTGTGGGGTCAGAACTGAGTGTTTTCTTCCCATTTGTTCTGTACGTGTCACTCCTCTACATGCAAAGGTTGAATGACAAAAGAACCAAACACCTGGGTATAGCTCACTGAGACATTTTACTTCTCTGGGTGTCTGTTAATTATCAGTTAGGGACCACTGTTAGCATATGGTGTTTCATAGTATCGCTTAAGATGATCTCCATTTTAAAAAGATAGAGGCACAATTTCAAGCTTTCATGTTCTCATGTGGCAATAACTGGTTTTTAGTATCTGTCTCGGTCAAAATAGTTGACATTGTGTGGTGCTGATAACATGTCCTAAAGCAGACCTTACATACAGAAACTCTTCTGATCTCCAGACAAATAATTAATATATTAGAAGGTAGGGTGACCTTAGGAGAGAAAAGATGTGGGACTGAAAATTCCACCCTTGACAGGCATAATTCTTGGTCACTGAAATTACTCTCAGAGAAAAACATTATGGTTGTAAAAAGGGAGCTATGCTTTATGTGTGTTTTATGCTTAAGACTTTGATTCTTGCTTTATTTGGGTTTCCTTGACTGTCACCTAGATATAGTTTCCTGAATGATTAGTCTTTCTTTAATCTTCAAAAATGCGATCTTTGTGAAGCAAGGAGTCATTGTCCAAAATATGACTCTGGTGTCAGAACTCTGAAGTCTGTGAAAAAGTAGTAACTGTTCCATTGACATTGTGGTTTAGTGGCCGTAAATACGCCTGCAGATTCCACCATGAATACTCCTTTTTAAAAAGAAATAAGCTACCTACCAGTGTGTGGCAGAGTTCTCTATCTAATAAAGGTTTCTACTAGTAGTTATTATTCTGAAAATGTACAGTTTGTTTATTGCATTTGAGTAGAAGCCTATAAATTACCTTTTTGGGGTTTTTTCCAGAGTCAGATTAATCTCTCAATGGAAATTATTGGGTTTTGGGGGGAAGAGGGGAGGAGGGGGAAGTGGGACAAAAAAGGATAATTAAATCTCATTGTAAAACAAACAAAACCACAACAAACTTCCACTACTTAGTGATGTAGAATAAAGAGTAATAGGCTGGTTTGTTTCCAATAATTGTTCTTGTGAATTGGCTGTTGGTAGAAAGGATGCTTCTCTCAGAATTACACCACAAGCACCATGGGAATTTAAGTCCCTTTGCAATTCTTCGTCGTTGTTGTTTTGATGGGGAATAGTCTGTTCTGATCCTGAAGTCATTCATTTTCCAAAGGGGTTGCTTGTGCTGAATCCCTCTACAATTCACACATCTCCCAAGCTTACCCATGTTGGGAGTATGGTAAAGACTTAACCTTCATAGACAGCAGTGTTACAATAGTAGACTTTGCACAACTTTAATTTTGTTTTTTTTTCTGTTTTAAAAAATACTTAATGTGTGTTCTTCTCAACAACTGTTTCTTTAACAATGTGTGTACTTCTTTAAGCATTGTGGAAAATAGCCTGTGGATTTTGAATTCTTAAATAAGCTATTATAAATTCATTGCTGCGTAAGTGTATCTGTTCTTCTGTTAGTGAGAGGGAGCCAGGAGCCACAGCCTGACATCACACAGCTTTGCTAAAGACAGAGCCAGGTCAGAAGGTGTTGTTTAATATTGTTTTTTTGTATTTTCCAGCTGTTTTGAGTTAGGGTTTTATGGCGAGAAGATTCACAAATCATTATTTAATGAATTGTTGCTGTTACCAACTTCCACTGTTCTTGGCCCTCCTACTCTTCCGTGCTTTTCTACCCTCAGATATGCTCGGTTTTGTGGGAGATATTCAATATTGTAGGAGTAGTTACTTAAAACATGTAGCCAGAATAACTGGAGTGAATAATGACAACGGGGAAAATGTTATTGGCACTTGTTACAATGAGTAGTTCAGTACTTTCCTATTGATTATCTTGTATTTAGCCAAGTAGTCCTACAGGGCAACACAGAAATACTGAAGTGTTACATATTTTGAGATAAATGGTGCTCAGGAGGTGGTAGTGTTGTTCCCTGAGGAAGAGCTGCCTCAGCTAAGCTTCAGAAAGATTCAGACCAGTCAAATACACTGTAAAGAATGTAGCAACACCCTTTTTAAAAAAGGGATTAAAAATATAAGTAATTAAAACCAGTGCTGAGAAAACAAGGACAGCAACAAGCTCATGGTATTCAGGTAAGACTGTCACCCAGACTACTTCAGGTAGTTGGTAGTTTGACTTTTATTTTTAATGTATTGCTCTAATTGATTATTTTGTTAACTGCTGAAATATTTCAGCTAGTATTTGTCACTTTATTTCTTAATGTTTTGATTTTGAAACTAAAGATGCCTCTTTGTTTTGGAGGCATATGAGCGAAAAGTATTCAGTGTAGATCTTTTTAGTAAGATCTTGCTTGTGAATGTTAATCATAGTGGACTGCTGACCACTGTTAGCTGAACTAACAGTCTTGGGGAAGACTAAACAACAGGAAATGTCTGGTTCAAGAATCTGGTGCAGTGCATTAGAAATTGCAGTGGTTGTTGAATACTTTTATCCTTCTAACTTATTCCATACTACTTTTGGCTAGGTTTTTCAAACCTGACTTCTATTCCAGTGTTCTTAGAAAGCAGATAAGGAGATTTGTTTTTGAAAAATTCTGATAATTTGAGTTAAAATACCTCATCCCAGACATCTGTTTAATTTTGCAGACATTTCATGCCAGAGGAGTATTACTCAGGCTGTAATGATTCGTTAAGTATTTAGGTGCAAGTTATTAATGTTAAAATTGCAAATACTAAATGAATGCACGTAAATACTTAATGAATGAGCTTTAGCACCCAGCTTTAAAATTGTGTTACTGTTAGTTCTTTTAGATTACTGTGAAATCGTACTGAAAAAAGATCCATAAAAGAAAATACTTTAATGACAAACACTATTTGTCAGTTCTGCAGCTAGCGTATCAAGCAGCACCCTATTTATGCAGATGTTTTAGCCTTCTGCCTGAGGTATCAGTGTCTCTTTTGAAGAATCAGCTGATTAACTTTCCTCCTCAAAATGCAACTGCAGAGCACTTTACCTTTTACCAAGAAAAGCATTAATAGAAGTTGTGCATATGCATTTGAAAACATATTGGGAGAAAAAGTATTAAAAAAAAAAACAGGTTTCATTAGTTTTGATAAAAGGCAATTGATACTGTGGCTTTGGTTAACTGTTGCAAATCTTGTTCGGATCAAGATAAGGTAAATCATGGGACCTTTTTTCTTCTGGCCCTGTCAGTGGCGTTTTTCTGTATTCTTTGTCCTTTTCTTGATACGCTAACCTACCAGCATTAGTAGTTCCAGTCTTTTCCATGGGCAGCTGTAGTATGCTGCCTGTTGCAAGCATCAAGACACCAGGGCTGTTACTAAATTGCATCAGATAATTGCTTATTTGCCCTCCAAGGAAAAGTTTCAAAAGTTTTGTTATTATTTAAGTGTTGCCCTTCTTTTAAGTTTTCTCTAAAAGTGGCATGTTCATAAGGTGATTCGTTTTGGGACAGATTCTGTATGAGTGGACATGGAATTTGTTTGTAGGGGTTATCCTTTTTTTAAAGTCATCATTCTTATTTATGATGTAACAAGAGGGTGAGTGCTTGACTTTAAGGAGGACTTTTGTCAGTGCCTTATAATTAACTTGAAGACCAATTCCTTTATTTCAGTGCCGAGTGTACCACAATGGCAGACTCACATACTGTGTCCTTGATGTTCCAAGGGGGAAACATTCCTTACAGTCATTGCATTTCAGCAGAAGTTAGTTCTTTTGGTCAGTGTAAAATAGTTGTGGCTTGAATTGCTTTAGCTGGGGGGTGAGGTAGGAAGGTGGGATGTTTGTATTTGAATAGCTTCTTTTTAGGGAAAATGCAGAGATATTTGGTAGCTTGGGCTTGTTCAACTTTTATCAGAAGTAGCTCAGACTTCTTCAAAACGGATTTAATTTTATTTTGGTATGTCTCTGGATAGATAGGGGGTAGGGATTGAAAGGGGTAATCCAAGTCATGGTCTAGACCACATGAACAAAGAGCTTACATTATTAGAAAGGTGCTTGCTTTTCTCTTTCCCATTTTGACGTAAACATTGGAAAGCATTCTTATGACTATAGAAAAAAAAAACAGGGAAAGGAAAGGCTTGAATAAATCTTACTCTTTCTTAATATCCCATAAGCTCCGTTCTGTATATTGTATTTCTAGTCATTTCCACGTTTCTTTGTGGAAAGTTGACTCCTAGAGATTGTTTTACTAGTAAGAAATCGTAAGTATTTGAAGGAAAAAATGAAAAGAATATGTTGTTCTCTAGCAATTAAATATTTGCTTTCCTGGAACACATCCTTATAAAAACATAGCAGTTTTAGGGTTTATAAATTCAGTTGTTGGAAGGGTAATTAGAAAATTAATATTATGCTTTCTAGATTCTTCAAAGACAATAGAAGAGTTAGGTCAAAGGAGAAAAGGCAAATCACTCAGTTTAGCCATACCTGTATAGAACAGAGCTGACAAGTTTTTTTGAAGTTACATTGCTAAGAAAAAAGGTGTATGAAATGCAAGTTCCTGCAGATAGTGGCACAGTTACAGCTGTCACCCTGATCTTGCTCTTGAATGACTAAAAGCATCATAAATATTCTATTTCCTTTGTGGTTTTGATTAGCATATTATTTCTCTTTATTTGGGTATGTTCTGGCCTTCACATGTGTTTCCTGAAGGTATTTCTTACCATTCCCAAGCTGTTCACAGATGAAGCTGAACAACAGTATAAACCGATTAAATGTTGAAATAAAGGCATCTGGGGTGCCTTGTTTACAGGCACTTCTAGCTCCTTGTGTACAGGAGCATATCCATTCAAATACTACCATATTGAAGTGTGAAAAGCACCAGGAATTAATAGATGTGGTTTATAATAATGCTGTAAGGACCAACCATCACTGGAAGGGGGATCAAGTTTGTCATGCAGTAAATACAAGCCATTTTTAATATTCCATGCTGGCATGAGGTGTGTTATAGGGATAGAGGGATTGCACTATGATCTCTTTGAGTGATGTGCAGTTTGGCTGTCCTCTAGCCTTTTTCTTCTACTTTTTTAATACTTTATTCTGTGTATGCGTGTGAAAATTGTGTGTTTGCGTAAGCTAGTCGAAATGAATTACAGGTTTCAGAAATCTTTCCTACTGAAATAAATGATTTAAAAGATGTCCTGTGTGTGAAGTTTTCATTTCTCATTAAAAAACTCTGTTGCTATTCCAGGTTTTGCAAAATGAAATTTGACTGTCTTTCAGAATGATGCTGAGATCAGCTGGAATTTTGGTGGCTTTTTTCAATGAACCTCTGAAATGTAACGTGTAAACATGCCATTGTCTGTTGGTACAAAATTCAAAAGCTACCGGGATTACAGTTCTTTGAAAAGATTTATGTTTGGTTTCAGAGATCTTTCTGTTAAACGCTGTGGTTTTCCTCTTTCGGGCAGTTTCAGACTTTTTTTCTGTTGTCTCTATACTTACACATCTGACAAATTTAAACTCACTGAAAGCAGTCATCAAGCAGATTGGTTCCTAATTTAAGGAGTAACTGCCTGAAAGATAAATTAAAAATGAAGAACGAATAGCAGGCAAAGCCTTGCACTGTATTAGCTTTTGTTTGGTGTTGCTTCTCTACTTTCTGTGCCTTTGGAATTTATGCCTTACTGAAGAGGATCATACAGCCCTCAGTGGGAAATGCTGTGGGTTCAGGTTGGGGAATGCTTGTCAGTTTGTGAGCCTTTGGCTCCTTCTTTTGGTTTTTGTTTTGGTTTTGTTGTTTTGTTTAGTTTTTTCCCCTTCCCAACAATGGAACAATTCCTTTATAAGTGTATTTACAAAGAGAAAAGGAATAAAGTAGATTTCTATACCCTCCCTTTTTCCTTGTTTCCAGATTACTGAGTTTGAGGAAATGCTTTGTGCTTGATAGTGTAAAAAGAAACACTAGCCGGTGATTTCTATTTTCCTTTGTTTGTTCCTTTTCAATGCTCTTTTTTTACCTATGAGTTTCTAATGAACATTTTCTGATGAACTGCTTTATTAACTCAAACGCCAATTCCATCTTCTTATGCAGGAGCCTGAGACCATAAGTTGAGAGGCATGGACTGAGTAAAGTGAGTCTTGATTCAGGTGCTGCTTCTCAGAAAAGATTTTTTTTTTTTTTTCTCTTTCTCCCATGTTTAAACTGCATCTCTGTTTACAACAATGCCGGGAATTCCGAGTCTGGTGCTGTCCTCCGTTAGCTCCATCATTTATCCGTGACTTCTGTATTTCATATGTTTTCTTGCCTTTAAATAATTGAGGCCTGTAGCATCTTTCTGCAGTGCCTGTTAGATGGGGTTGGAGTGAGGGTTCTTTGAAGCACTGTTGGCTTTTTGATTTGGTGGGGTTTTTTGTTGGTTTGTTTGGGGTGGTTTGGTTTTTTTTTTCAAATCGAGGAGCATGTCAAGGACTCCTGTGGCATGTCTCCTTATGTGCTTGTCTTCTGGACTGATGCTTATAGGAGAGAGCGTCCAATCCACAGAGTGAGAAGGCTGATGGGGGGAAAGCACTTCATCTCTCCCTTGCCTCCCAGCTGGAGTGATATGCATTATGGGTATAATTCCTGCTCTCTTTCACCATGTGCATATGCTAGTAAGCCCATCAACTGAATCTTCCTTTTGAAATTGTAAGACGTATGAACCACTGCCTTGGTTTTGTAACTTCATTTTTGGTGTTTTTTTGTTTGATTTGGTTTGTTGGTTTTTTCCTTTTTTGTATGTGAAGGAACCACAGTGGAAGGAGGGAGCTTTACATCCATGGGAGAAACGGGGAAACCAAACCACAGATGCATGAAATAAGCAAGCTGAAAAGACGAGATGACCTTTTCCCTTCCTTTTTTTGTATTAAGCTTAGTTTTTGTGAGAAAGTTAGGTAACAAAAGTGCAAGTGGATGATATCCAGATGTAAGCAGATGATGTCATTTTGGCATGAACTGTATGCCTTGATTGAACAGTGGGAGATAGGTTTTTCATAACAGAAAATAAATTGAATATAGAAGACTGAATCCATGCTTCTAACTTGTAAGTAATATTTTTATGAGTTTTCACTGAAATTGAGCATTATTACTGAAACATGCATGCTTACATAGGTAATTTTTGTCTTTGCACTGGTATTTGCCTCATTCAGTTCCCCGTTTTTAGTTCAATTTGGTACTTAAAGGAAAAAATGCAAATCCAGAGTAAAACCTTCTGTTTGTCACCCTGAACTGGTACAAGAGACTGTTAGTTGCTGCTGTGCAAAACTTTCCTTTACTAAATGCCTTTTAACTTGCTCTTTAAAAGAAGCAGTTTGTATGTAATGCATATAGCGTGATAGAGCATGACAAGGACCTGACGAAAAGTTTCAGCTTTTAAGATGTTGCAATTTTTATTCTGAAACATTAAAGAGCATTTCCTACTCAAAGGAGATCTGCAAAGGGAAAAATGAAAGCACTTTTTATTTTCAAAGTAAAAAAGCAGGGGTGGGGAGTGCTTTGTGTGTGGCAAAACACAAAACTAAATGGGTCCAAGCCCTTTTTTTGTTTTTTTGGGGTTTTTTTTGTTGTTGTTTTGTTTTTTGTTTTGTTTTGGTTTTTTTGTTTTTGTTTTTTGTTTTTTGTTTTTGTTTTCTTAAGCTAAAAAGAGACTTTGTACAAGCATACAGCCAGCAATGAAGTGCTGTGTCTTTCCTTTTCAGGTAGGAAGAAGTTTCCCTTTCAGTACAGAAAAAAGGATAAGGAGCTGAATGGTTTTCCAGTCAAATAATGTAGTTAAATGTTTAAAAAATGAATTATTTGTTGGAAGATGCATGTTACAGCTGCAGGTAAACTGTGGCTTGCATTGCTCGCTACCTGACTGCAAAATTTCTTCAATGTTTTAGAATGACTGGAATATAGAAAGCAGCTCATTCTGCAGGTAAAGATGTATAGGAAATACAGTGAGCAAGCATGAGAATGGGGAGCCATTGCCTCTTACAGGAGCAATCCCAAAGCAGTGGCTTAGATAAAAACTTCTGGTATTACAAATAGCTCAGCAGCATTATGTAATAGAACTGGGAAAAACGTATGCAAATTCCAAGTGCTGAAACAGCAGTATGGACTTTAATGAGTATAAACATGTATCTAAGATTTATCCAAAACAAGACAGTCTAAATGAGATAATTGTGATCTATTTATTGATTTGGGGATATTTGGTATTAGAGAGCATTTTATGAACTTGCCTTGTGCTACGTATCCAAAGTATTGTATAGGCAATTGCTAAACCCATGTTGCTGTCACCTCAGTATTCCCCATCAGTATGAAATCTGTAATACACCACTGCTGCTTTTGTTCTAATACCCTGTCTCATGTACATGTATTAGAGGCTTTAGAGGAAGGAGTAAAGCTGCAGCATGCAGATGAGCACTGAGCTTTTGGCAAGGTAACTTCCGACACTTAATGACAGGCTTCTATATTGAAAGCTTTACAGTTTCATTTCTTTAATTTCATCCAATATGATGATGGTTGTAATAATGAAAACATTTGTGTGTCTTTTAGTTTCCTTGATGTAATCCATTGAAATGTATGTTAATGGAAATTAAAACACTTCTGAGAACTATATTGAAAATTATGTTTAACCTTCCTTCAGAAACTTACTTAATTTTGACTGTTTCAATAATTCAGATTACCAAACAGGCCCAGAGTCAGCACAGCTGAGAGCTGTAGGGATTTCTCAGGTAAAATTAAATCATAATTTAAAAAGTAACAATTAGCGACACCATTTCTAATCTTGTTTTGACCCAGAAACCTTTGCTTGACAGCACAAGAGACTACATGGAGTTCCCAACAACCCCACTTTCCATTGCAGAATGAATCTCTTAAAGACCGGGTAACAACTGAATGACTCAAGAATCATCTTGCTCTTTCTACCAAGAATTTGTAAGGAGTCATATACATCAAAATACTTCATAGTCATCAGGTAGCATGTCCTGAAATGTACCGGGTGTAATGGTTTGGAGAGACCGTATTCAACAGCACATTTGGTGGTCTTTTGTACTGAACCTCTTTGATACTCACTAGAAAATCACCAGATGGAAAATAAGGATAATTCTTCATATACTTGCTCTGTTTTAACTTAACCTAGAGTCTTACTTCTTGTCTCTGAATACCACAGCGACAGAGAAATGAGAATTCATTCTTGATGTCTCTTGCCTGCAGTACTGTATACAGCCTAAGCTTTAGGATAGTTTTGTGACTGTCATCTGGAAGCAAGGTTGTACATAAAGCCCTTTGTATGAAGTTTACTTCTTTATAAATCCCAAAGTGTATTTGGAGAGTGGACAGAGGGAGGAAAGATGTGAGGCTTTCAGTCCCTGTTCTAGAAAGAATGTTTTTCAAAGAGGGTCGAAGCTGTGCATGTAAGATTGTAAAGAGCAGAACCAGTGTGTCATCAATGCACCAACTTGGAGCCAGTGTGAAAGCTGTCTCAGGCTTTGTATTAAATCTTGGTTTACATCATCAGAGACATCTGTATATTATTACTTATTTTTAGGAGTAAAAATTCTTTGTCCAATGTCTACACATAAGGTTATTGCACACAGCTTTTAATTTAATTTGTGAGGTGTTGGAATAAGGAAACTATTTCCGGATGAATGTATTAGCCATTTGGTTATCCGAAAATATCTGCTAGTTATTATACAGAGACATATCATGCTTGCTAGCACAGCATCTAATAAAGGTTTACTAAACAACGTCTTGCTTAAATCGTATTGTTGTGCTTTTGTTTTTCCAGTCACATTTGGCCGAATGAGAGCTGTCAAGTAACTTGATGGTTGTAAGACTTCAGGGGAAGCTGTTCCTCAAGAGTGTGGCAATGCCTTACAGCCCAATTCATAATACTGGCAAGCAGTTAATGTGTCTGCTTTTAACATGGGATTCATCAATTGGTGTCAGAGTGCCTCAGAGGAAACTGCATCATGATGCCCTAGTGCAACAGATGGAGAAACTGCGGCACAGCAGAGAGGTAGTAAATGTTGTGTTCAGTGTGCAACAGTAACAGCGCAAGGCTGGAGATTTAGCCAGCTCTGCTGAGGTTATATCCAGTGCACTTTTCCAATGGGTCATAAATGCATAAAATAAGCAATAACTTGTCACAGCACATCTGCTCCAGTGTTTCTGGCAAAAGTGTAACCGTTATCCTGATTTAAATCATAGGTTTTGACACTGATGATGTGTGGAGGTGAAGCCTATCAGTGGCCTTGCCGTGTCTCTCAGACAGAGGAAAATGTTGGGCAGGCTAAATCGTTTAAATCCTGGTACTGCCAGGGCTGGAGATGGGTGTATATGGAAATGGAACCCCAGGGATTTCGGTGAGGCTCCATGCAGACAGAACGATCTTTTGCACTCAAAGTTTGTAATATCCAAACCACTATAAGAAAGTAGTCTCTAGACAAAGCTTACTGAGCTGAAGAATTTCCAATAGCAAATCAGGTAATGCTCCCAAGAACTGGTTTATTTAAGATTAATAGTGCATTTAGATGACTGTGAGATAATAGGAGCAGTAGGCTGTGTCTTCTGCCAGTCTCAGTGTGAGCCATTGGTCCTTTTGTCATTTGTTTGCACAAAAGTGGCATGGGGAACTATGAGTAAAATAGTTTCTTCAAGTTAAAAAGGTAAGGAAAAAATCATAGAATCATAGAATGGTTAAAGTTGGAAAGGACCTTAAGATCATATAGTTTCTATCCCCTGCCATGGTCAGGGACATCTTCCACTAGACCAGGTTGCTCCAAGCCCAGATGATGCCAGAGATGGAGTATTTACCACTTCCTTGGGCAGCCTGTTTCAGTGCCTCACAAGGCATTTTATTATTAAGGAATTATGCATTGAATACATCTATATTTAAAAATGTATATAGAAAATTACTCTTCAGCTTTTCAAAACCTTGTTTTTTCTATATGTCTCAGTTTAATTTTTTCTACTCAAATGAAACTAGTATTAAATAAAAATAATACAGAACAAAAATAATAGGATTCCTCGATTAAGTAACGACTTAAAATTAGTAACTGACTGCTATAATATTGGTCTCACAAGACAAGTGAAGTCTGAAGATGCAGCTACTTCCTCTCTCCAACTATGTTGCAGCAAAATCAGAATTCAGGAAGCCAACAGGAAAGCACCTCTGATGGGACAAGCAGTCTGTTTTCTGTATTTCCTAAGAAATACAAGAAGGCATTCCAAAAATAAAAGGCACGATAAAACTCAGCTGCATTAAAAAAAAAAAAAAAGGTCTTTTCAGGTTCATTTTTAAATGTGTTCAAGAAAGTAAAATCGTTCATTTTATTGTGGGGACTTACAGCATTGTCCTGTAATCATGCACAGCGTGACCCACGTTAGCCACGCTAGCAAGATGAATAATTTAATTCTCAATCCAGAAGAATTCACTGTGTTTACTTCAGAGTATCCATTTGTGTTCTTGAATAACACCTGAGCTGGAGTCCAAAATAATTGATTAGTTCTAAGTATGAAAAGGAAAGTGCACAAACCTCTTATTTCACCCCCATATTATGGTCCTTTTCAAGCACAGAAGGTGGTAACAAATCCTGCAGGGCTTATACCTTTGTTATTTTCTGTAACTCAGTACTTTATGTTGCCTTTTGATCCTTGAAGTGCTGCTTTTTCAGCACATACAGTGAAGGGGGTGGATGCTGTGCATGTAGGAAGAGCTTCCAAAGGAGGCTTTTGTGATGTGTCAGGCTGGTTCACCTTGAGCTCATTAAGTCCTTCAGTTAAGCATGAGTTTTTCAATATATGGTTCTGCATGTCATTTCATAGAGTTAGATAATGACATTGAAGGTTCTGATGATATCAACGCAGTATTAGTTCCTTCAGTGTCAAGGATACGCAATGAAAATGTAATAGGCAGTTAAAGTAAAAATGTGCTGCTGGCAAGGAAATAACAAATTGGATTAAGTCAACGCTGTTTTGAATGCTGGTAACAAGCTGAATTTTAATTTCTCATGGTTCATTTCAAAGACCTGTTTAGGCACCGAGCACTCCATATTTTAAGGTTATATTACTGTTCAAAATCTGCTTCCTAATTCACTTCAGTATTTAGAAAATGTATTATTCTCACATTGTGAAACTCAAAGAGGCTCTTTACCTGTATTCCTGTAGCACCAGAAATGGAAAAGAAACATCTGAAGTAAGAGAAGTTTGTCACATGAACAACTGTGCATAAACTGTCTATAAATAAGACAGGTTTCACACCATCAAGGTGGGGAAGTTTCTGTTGCAGCTCCTCAAAGGAACACTGGGGAGCAAGCTCTTAACTGTGGGGTTTCTTTTGTGGGGCTTAATTAGATCATGAAAGAATTATGCTACTACTTACATGTCTGAAATACTATGAAACAGCATTTTGTGATATAGAAAGTCTCTTCTGAGCTGCAGTCTCTTATGAACAGCCTCAAGACTGTTAAATATTGAAGGAAACGTCACCTTCTAAAAGTACTTATTTTAAAATACCATATTAGTTCTCAAGTGTAAGCAGTACAAAATATTGAGTCCAATCGTACTGCAAGGACAACTATGCCTGGCTAGGATAGCACAATTCTTACTGAGATGGCACTTCCTGGGAGCAAACAGGGTTGCCCTGAATTTCCTTAGGTTGTGCTTTCTATTGAAATTCAAGTTTGTAAGGTGAAAACTTTCAAATTATGATGTGTGAACATCAAAGAATGTGAGGTTTCAGGTACCTGTGGGCCTGTTTATTGTAATTCAAATTGCTCCTCTTGGATGTCTCAGTGACTCAGAAAATGAAAGTTTAACTGATGCAGCTTCTCCAAAGATGGGCTTTGGTTCCTTTGTTAGTATTAGAAAATGATGTGGAAAAATGAGTAAATATGTTTTGTACATAAGTGATTACACGGCATGGAAAAATGTTCTTTTAATTTTCCCTAAAAGATCAGGCTAAAGATTTGAAGTCATAACACATTCCTTGTGGTAACCCAAATTTAAGTCATGTGAATCAAGAGCTGTAAGGATTCCATTAGCACATACAGAAAGTGGGATTGGATCTGCAAAGGTATTGACAGTATGGCATGTTGTGAAGTATTATTCTTTTTTAAATTAAAAATCAAACAAAACCCTCGAGTGGCTTTACAGCTATCCCACAGTGCCAGCACGCTTTAATTTCCATTAAAACCGAATTTGCCACGCTCTTCATTTTGAATGGAAATAGTGATCTGCTTGTGTCACTACTGAGCTTTATTTTTTCCCAGTAAAAATATGTTTGTATTAGATTTACTTTTAACAGGAAATCCCTGTGAATATGTTTGTCTTGGTGATCTGCTGCTGCTTTAGAGGAAAATTGCTATACCAGTCAGCTTGTGGGAGGGTAACTTTTTCTTTTTTTTTTTCCTAAATCTGTCAATTCAAATCCAGTGCATGCTGCTAGATATATGGAATAAATGTGGTTTGTTTCTGCTTGGAAAAGAGGTGTCTCATCCCAACGCACAAAGGCTGTTTCTCATGTTGTTTGGGGGTTTTTTTAAGCAATATCTATCTATTTTGCTGGAACATGTCTGCTAATACATGTGAATAAATAAATATAGGAAATCCTCTCTTGTACCTGACACTTCTGCTTTTCTTGTTTCCTTCCCCAGTCCTCAGAGGAGTTTCATGGCTGTGCCAGGCCACCCTCAGGACTGCTTCTGGGGATCCCTTCCGTCCCTCTGACGCTCCATAGTAGCAGCTACTGAATTCACGTACACCTTGCGCTCTGTCTTCATGTGCTTTTCAGCAAACTGTAGGGCAGAGGCACTCTTTTTCTACCCTGCTTCAAAATCCACCCCTTCCATCTGCCCTGTAGCAACTCTTCAGGCTCAACTTCTTCAGGCATTCAGGGAATAGGATAAAGTCCATTTTTCTGTTTCCATGAGCCTAAGTGCTCCAGCAGTGTGCAGTGATCCTCAGTAAGACCATTCAGGAAAATGCTGTAACCTGTTGCTTCCAGGTTGTCAGTAATGTGATTAACCCTTGGGGATTAACCCTTGGTGATTAACCTTGGGGAGAGGAGGGGGATGATCAAGAAAGTTGAAGTTTAGCTAATGTGAAGCATATTCTCAGTTGATTTCTGAGAATTTCATACTTCAGTTGACTACAATAGTGATTTTAATTTTTTTTTCCTTGATGCAGCTTTCTTCCAAAAAGAACTGCCGAATGCTTTACAAATCATACAGAAAAGGAGAAGTCATCTAGGAAAAGTAGCAATGTGTTTCCAAATAACGTCCTTGCCAGTGAGATGCTGCTTTAGTGAGAGTTGCTAGCTCTTCTTCAGGGGAAGGTTTTCTTTGCTGCCTTTTTTCTGATGACCATTTCTATTCCCTTTTCAAATTATGGTGACCAAGCACAGCTTTTGCTCTGTGTGAGTGGTGTAGCTAAGTGCAGGACAGTTGCACAAGGTGGGCTGTAACAGTGAAGTCCCTGAAAACGCAGGCTGAACACAGTTCTCTTCATTTGTCTTTTCTTATTTTTCTACTCGATTCCTTCTTGCCATGTTATTTTAAGGCTGGCTTGATGTTGCGTCCCTTCAGATTGACACGATTAAGCAAGATCCCACTTCGAATTCCTGATGATCCCCACTCTGTTTTGTATTAACACTGAGAATTTTTTTTGGTTGGTTTGTGGTTGAGAGGCTTCCCCCTGCTTCACCCCCACCTGAGATTGTTCAAGAAATTTTGAACGGAGTGCTTAATGATTTCCAGTGCTTTCTCTTGACATTCTAGTTTTGGAGAATGAGCAATGCCTCCACTGGGGACTTCCCTGGCAGATCCATGTCTGAACAGCCAGGGCTGGCTTCCAAGAACATTAAATTCCAGCTGCTTTTCCATCCAAGGCAAGGTTAGTTTAGTATCCCCCTTCCTCCCTGTGTCTTTACAGCAGGAGATATTCTAGCCAACATATTCGTCATGTTTCTGAGCCTCCCTGCTGCTTGATTTATGCAGAGAGGACTAGAGAGAGATATTCCAGAGCTGTGTGCTGAGTGTGAACTACCTGCAGGTGTGCAGCAGGGCATGATAGCCCAGCATGGCTTGGTCCATACATACACTGGTTAGTCCCCACACGTAGATGAACAGAGCTGAGATTATACTCTGCATGTTCAAACACACAAAGGGTGTCGTTTCAGTCATGCGGGTGAATCTTGTGAAATGCTGGAGACTTGGTTCTGCGGGAGCCACACAGAGAGGCTGAGGTGGAGTGAGGGATGCTAAGACTAAGACAGAGTTGATTCTTGCATCTGATGTTGCTTTCCTCACTCAGGAAAAGCAGCAGTGAAACAGTGTGGTGAAATACTAGGTTAAACTGTAGATAACAGTACATAAGGCTTCAAGAAAATTCACATCTCTCCTTAATGTTTCCTGTTATTTTTTGATGTTGTGCAGTTTATGCATTATGTGAGGTGAAGCAAGTGACTTATGCCTGGTTTTTTTAAGATTGGTTATGCATATTTGATGCCCGGCTTAACACTTCAAGGGAAATAATTTTCAGTGGTATAATGGACTTTTTGAGTCTCTCTTGTCAACTGGGAGTTTGAGTATGCAGCACACTTGGAAATTCAGCCCATCCTGACCTTGCAACTGGCAAAGGAGAAAGCCAAACCTATCAGCTGCTATTTCAACCTGAGATTCCCGCTTGCCCTTGTCTCATCTGAGCAGGATAAAACGTACCTCATGTGCTCTTTCAAAGTTGGTTTCCCATGTGCAGTCACATGATGAAAGGCACCGCACTGTTTTTAGAAACCCCAAATGTAGCCAGTCTCCAGCTGGTAAAATTGTCATCGTTCACAGCCTAATTGAACTACAGAAATTTACCCAAGTAGAGGATCAGGTCCAGTATACACAGCTGGGAACCAAGCTGTGCTCAGTAACTGTCTGTGCTCGGTAGTAAGCCCAAGCCAACTGGGTTGCACACAGATATTTCTCATAGGTAGCAGCACACGGATCAATGTCCTCTTGTTCACTTGTGTCCATGTTGTCCCCAGTTCTCATTTTCCTTCAAAGCAATGCCTTACTGACACCAAAAGGGAAAGGCATCGTAGATGATCGCCTTTTCTGATGATTCAGAGAAAAACTTTACTGCCTTTATGCTTTAACTTCTCCCAAAGTTGTTCTTGTTTGTTGCAGACTCTTCCTTGTTTGTGAACAAGTACAAGTTATGCTTTGTATGAGTGGGTGAGAGAGCAGCAGTAGATTTTTAGGAGTAGTCATTCCTCACTGATAGCACTGTTGTGGGTGAGGAGACTTAGAGGAAGTTGCGCTTAGGTATTGCGTTTTCCTGTGACTTTATGGTCATAATTTTTCTCAAAGCTTGTCTGCAGCTCCGTACTAGCACCCAAACCACTAAAATGCTTTAAAGTCGATCCTTTTCTGCCCCTGTGTATTCAGCCAGTATGGTCGAATGTTTTGGTTTTCTTTTTTTTTTCCCCGGAGTATATGAGATCATTCAAGTATGGAGACTTGGCAGCCTCCCTGTACGTGCAAAGATGGCTGTTTGAATGTCAGACTCACTGTCTTTCTGGCTAAGGAGAAATTATTTGGTGTGTTAAATGAGGATTTGTTGCTTTACCTGGCATGAATAAGGTATGTTTATTATCAGTGTCCCGTCATGCTTTACATTGGACTACAGATTTTTATCTTTTGGAGGTTTTTTTCATGCTTTTATTACATAAAAGCGTAAGTATGTCTTTTGAACGGTTTGGTTATAGAGAGGATAGTAACAGCAAGCTAATAGGGCTGCAAGGCCAAGGAAAGCCATTGCAAAACAGAAAATAAACAGAAGTAAATATAAAAGTAATGGTGGGATTGGAAAACCAAGGTGAACATTTGCTTGAGTGTAACTGGTCATGTACAGTCTGTCTAACGGTCATTAAAACTGTAATCTATGGAAAAAGTGCATAGGGAATTTCATAAACGTGAAGGACTCTTGGTGAAGGTAGAATTTATCAAAAAGTTAAAGAAAAATTGTTAATATTTTTCAATTTCTGTTTTGGTATCCAAAATGCCTTGTGGCTCTCAATGGAGAGGGGAAAATAAATAATAATCAGGTTTTAGAAAGAATAACATAAATGCCCCAATGCTTGTGGTTACTGGCAGCTCAGAAAGTGGGTGCATTTTGCATGCACCAGTGCCTCCTGTCTGAGTCACACGAGTCTGGAAGTCCATGTTTTGTCTCAAAGATGAGAAGTTTACGAAGAGGTCACTGCTTGAACTGCCTTTCATTGCCAGGGTCAAGTTATGACACACGCGTTCTCTGCCGAGGGGGGGTGCTCTGCCCTGCTGAGATGCTTGGGCAGCTGAAGGGGTAGAATTCGGGTTACTTTTTTAAAGCATATTTAAGGAGCGTTGCAGCTTGATTTGCAACATGCGGGTCTAACTTGAAATAGTGTTGCAAAAAGTAAAACATCTGCACATGCGAGCCAAAAAAGATTAATAGAGGCTTAGTAACAGCAGAGAGTAACAGCGTACACCACCTTGCTTCATTTTTGTCTAAGTTACACAGGCAGCTAGTCCATCTCAATCGCCATTCGTGATGCTACATCCATGCTCTGGTTTGGTCCCCTTTGTTTGCACACAGTGCAAATGAGTGTCAGTAGATACCTACGTTTCTTAAACTGACAATTTGCTTTGTCTTTCACAGAGATTGTACAAGTGCCACTCACAGTGCAAGTCTGAGCTTTTATCTGGGCGGTATTTGAGAAATGCTAAAAGCACAAAACCGTAGCAAATGCATACAGTTTCAATGTGCTGTGTGACTGGCTGTGTGTTTCCATTCTTCATGTCGAAAAAGTCAAGAAATCAAGATATTACTGTTAATCGCAAGGTGGGACACATTGTTAACGCCCTGTACTTACTGACAGAAAAGCTGTTCATCCTTTGGCTGTGTTTCAAAACAGAAAATGAAAATGTCAATATCTGTGCAACGGAGCTGCCTTCTGTTTTTACTGGTAAGTCGAGAAAGTTGCAAAGCAGACGTCAGGCAAAGACCTGAAGTACACTTCCATTTTCTGAGCAGAGGAAATAGAAAAGAATCTGGATTAAGGTTACAAATGAATACAGCTTATAGGTTTGTGATCATCCTCATCTTTTTGGGGGGGAAAGGGTGAATTTCTCAGTAGGGTTGGTCAGCCTAAAGGTCCTGTCTTTGGTTCCTGTTTCATCTCGCCTTTGCGCTAGCTGGGCAGAGTCAAAAAGAGGTGCTGCTGAGCTGAGTGTCCTTGGCTCAGGATTACTAGGAGCCCTGAAGTTCAAGCCCAGGATTTCAGTTTCTGTTTGCACTAACAGTGTTGTGATAAAGTGCTACCTTAGTATCTTGGCCTCTGTGTGTCAGGAGCTTGAGCTGCTGACTTTTTCTTTCTTTTTTTTTTTCTTTAGAAGCTGAAATTTCTTCAGCATTTGTGTGGATTGATTTCAGCATATAGTGTGTTGCAATTAAGTCAGTGTTGGAGGCTGTAAGATGAAAGATAAGCAAGCGGGAGCAGAAAGAAAAATAGAGCAATAACCAAGAGTGCTGCCAATAAGAACTAAAGAAACAACACCGAGCAGTTGGCAAAGTACCCTGTGGCTTCTTTGATGGTCCCTCATCACAAGTAATAAAACACCTCTTGAGTTGTTCTTTACCTACTGGTTGTAAATCCTAGTGTAAAGCTGCCTGTGTTTCCCAGAGTCCTGGGGACCTCACAAAAGCTGCTGCTCTCCCAGAGTCCAGCTTGCCTGGCACATGGAGGAGCAGAAATGAAGGTGGGAAGAGTGGGCATCGCTGAATTTCTCACTATGTCCTTCAGAGGGAAGAAGGGGAGATTTCAATGTTGTAGAGGGCTCCCGCCCAAATGTGAAGTCAATAGGCCATATTTTAAAACAAAACACTAGCACATTCAGTATTCCTTACTTTTGCTCCAAATCACTGCAGCTGTGGTATGTATGAAGCTGTTACTGTTGTGTCTCTTTTAATGTGTTTTAAAATGTGCCTGGAGGTTTGGGGAATTTCTCATTTCTTTTATTTGTATTTTTTTAATTCCTGCTGAAATGGTTTGCTGTTTATATTTAAGCAAAACCTCCAGCAGGAATGAGTAAAATCAAAGAGCATCATAATCTTGAAAGGCAGATTGGAGACTGACAGATAGGTCTGCCTTGAAGGAGCCTTTTCACGAGGGATGGGGTGGGCAAAGGTTCCAGGAACAGAGCAGCCCCTTTCCCTTCCTATCTCTCTGTGCACTGCTTTATCCCACCATTTCTCCTGCCCTACATTGATCTCCTCTATGTGCAGTGCGTATCAAAGCCAGGGTTTCAGCAACAGTGGCAAGTTTCAGCAGCATCCAAAAAGCGACGCTTGTTCAGCTGGGCAAGCTTGTCCAGTGCTTGGCTGCCCGCTGCCTCTTGCTCTCCAAGAGCAGCAGCGCTGTCTCGCACTTGGAGGAGCTGCTACTTCTGTTTTCCAGTGGAATATCTGATGCATTTTCAGTTTCCACACTATAATGCTTTTTAATTCGAGCGCAGTTCTTAGCAGCCTGTTTTCATTCAAGAGTACAAGAGTTTTTTCCTTTTGTTAAGCTCCCTGCATCAAGTGACCTGATTTCACATCATTGGCCAGGGGAATGCTGTTGGCCGCAACTGCATGGGGTTTGGTGGGAGTTCTTACCTTTGTCCAGGAAAGAATCCAACAAAGCAAGGCTCATTTCTCACTGAGTGTACTCTATGCCACTTCATTCCAAAAACTGTGTGAGCCAGGCTGGTCTCACGATGTGTCTGTGATGGGAACATTATGGAAAAAGAAACTTCATCACAAGGAAAAGCAGCTGGCAGATAGAATAATGAGTTTGTGCTTTATTTTGCTTTCTTGCATTGTGCAATGAAGACCCACATGAATTTTGGAGAGAGGAAAATACAGGAAATGATACTGTGATACACCAGGCTTTCCTGCCTTTTTAATGCTAGAAATCTAGACCCCTGGCTATCTGAGAACACTCTGAAACTTCCCAATTAAAGTTATCCCAGGTTAGTGGCATTATTAGCATTAGCAGCAGCAGAGACCCTGTGCTTAGATGAGACAGTATCTGGCATGTGTTTACCATCTTATCAAATAGTTACAACAGATTTAGAAAAAAAATTCTAGGAGCTGCTAGGGCCTTATTTATTAAGGTATCTGCTGATGCTCATCTGCCAAGTGATTTTTGTAGTAGGCATTTTCTCATTGAGTCTGGTAAATGAGAAATGTGGGTGATTTAGAAACCTAGTCTTTAATTCAGGAACTGAAAAGATGCCCCTTCTTTGGTCTGCAAAGCAAAGAAAGTTTTGCAAGGACAGTGGAGGACTGAAGTCTTGATAGTCCTGCTGGCAGGGGTTTAGATAGGGAGATAGGAGAGGGGAACATAAGCTCATGTATCTTCAGCACACCATCAGCCTGCTTACAGCCTCCACTCCTGTCCCAGGCCAAGCTAAAACTATCTATTTGAAATCTCTCCTATATGAGCTTTTCTTACATGACTCTTTTGGCTAAAGATCAAGCCACTTCCCAAAGCCTGTCTTCCAGGCACAGCTTAGTGCTGCCTTTCAGGCAGGTGTGCAGATACATAGCAGCAGACTCTTTTCTGATTTACATCATCTTCATAGCCTGTCTGCACAATGGTATTCAGTTGGATTTTGAACATCTCTTAATGCTAGGAGGCTAACCACACTTGGAGTTGATTTTCTGAGTCTTGTCCTTGGTATTTCCATCTGGTAGTTTCAGCTGATGTAGAGCTACTACTTATAAAGCTGATGAGGACCTATTTAGAAATGCTTACTTCCCTCATCATTAAAGGTAGCCCTGGCCTGTAACGTTCTGATAGATCTTCAAAATTTATTGATAATTGCCATGTTAGCTCATCACATTTTCGGTTTCAGGTGGTCTACATGTTGTTGCTTCACCTTTTTTGAACAGCAAAGGTAGCCAAATATTCTCCTTAAAAGAATTACGTGATGCCAGGGCAAGCAAGAGAACAGGAGGCAGTGACCCAGGGCAGCTTTTCCAGACCTCCTTCTATCTTGTAGTGAAGTAAAGAATAATCATCATCCAAATTTCCTCCCCCCCCAAAAAAACCCCACACAATCCCCCCTCCCCCCAAAGAGCCAACACACACACAAAAAAATCTCAAACCAGAACAGAACTCACCCCTCTAAACCTCTGATTTCATTATTATACCAAAGGCTGCATTCAACTTATACTACACTCTTGTATTTTGTTTCCACGGAATTATAAATCTCTTCCAGTCCTCCAAATTAGAAGTGTGTGAGTGACAAACTATTTTGCCTTCTGTCAGAATGCCTTTTACTCTAAGTACTTTTTGCTCTATTTCTGTCCAATTAGATGTGTCCATTACGCTTGTATTGTTTTCATTAATTTTGAAGGTAAAGTATGTGTACAACTAACTGGGTTTACTGGCCTGAAGTTCTAAGCTGCCAAGGAACGTTGCTACTAATTGTAAATCTTGAAAACTTTAGTTATTTCAAGAGTTCTTACTTGGTTGGGCTTCTGTGCTTGGGGTTTTTCAGAGAGGAACGAAAAGAAAAAGGAAGAAAAAAATTGAGCCTGGAGCATCCCTTTTAGCTCAAGCAGCAAAACCAAATGGGTTATTTCCAAACTCCACTAATAGGGACCTCCTTCATGAAAGAAACAGAGTGATGTCATGTTAAGCAATGCAGGAGAGGAGCCGAGTGGAGTGTGCTTCTACCAGTTCAGCATACCCCAGAGGTAATATCATGGACTACCCTGTAAGAAGACAAAAAACTACCTGATGCTACCTTTTTTGTGTATAAATGTGTGCATGCATATATGTGTGTGTGTATGTATTTGAAGAACTACTTTCACAGGCTTTTAGAAGAAAAGAATTTCAAAGGGCATTTTGGTTTCTTGTGTATTTCTCTTTTAATCTTTAACGAGTTCCCTGAGTACTTTGCTGCAGAAGGTAAGACTTTGGTCACAGGCTCGTTTGGAATCTTCGTGCTTTGCTTTACTTTGCCATTCTGCTGTTTCAATGGATCAAAAAAAAAGCCAAAGCAGCAACATTTGACCCTCCAAAGCAGACAGTGTCTTTTTCTATTTTTTTTCTCCCTTTATCCATCTTTTCATGGTGAAGAAACAGTGTAAAACATTCAGTATTTGTTTCCAGGTGTTCCGGGCTTTTTTCACCCTTCTCCTTCTCTCCCTTGCGATGGAGGCCCCTGCCATCCTTTGAGATGTCAGGGATTTTAGCAGATTTATGCAGCAGCACAAAAAGGCATTGGACCATGTAGCGAGGGTCAGACATATGGTAGCAATGATTGTACACCCTAGGAAAGCAGCTTCCCTGCATATATTTGAACACGTCATGAGAAATCTCTCCTGGTTAGCAAAGTGCTTAAAGATACACTGCGTATTCTGATTTTATCAGGTATGCACCGTGCAAAACATGTACTTGAACAAACAAGTAACTATTTTCTTGGCCAAAGTAAGTTAAATACATTTCTGTGTGGAAATGAGATTAAAGTCCTCATTTTCATTCTATCTTGACTAGCTGTTGAGAACAGCAGCCCCTCAGGTCTCTGGTAATGTAGTCTTTACCTCAAATAGGGATTCTAAAATATTTAAGCATCTGCCTCGTGAGGCTTCTTGTTTCCTATTTGTTTTCTGCTGCTAAGCAACGCGTTTATACCCCCAAACTGAAAATTCACAACTCTCAAATTGTCCCTCAGCCTTATTCTCCAAACCTCACATCTGTAATGGGTTTTCCATCTGCCAGTTTTCCCAGGTCGCCCCATCCATCCTCAAGTCTGCAGAGGAAAAAGCCTTGTGGTTCTGGGCTTTCTTTTTGTTTTTTGTTGGGTTTTTCCCCCCTTTTTTTAGTCTCCATCTGTAATTAATTTCTTGCAAAGCCACATCTGTCTGTTTGCGGCAGGGGAGGTGGGGAAGGGGAGGTAAAAAGTGAAGTCACTCTCTCCCTTTCCTAGTAAAACGTAGAATTTGGCAAGTGCAGTTGTAGTTCCTCGGGGTATTTTAGCTTTTCCTTTCTACCCTCCAACCCTCACCACCCCCTGTTCCAGTGCATAGTCAGTCAAACATCTTACAGAAGGGTGAAGTGCTGCTGTTGCTCAGCTGGTAGTTCTCCTGCCTGTGTGGAGCTTGTGAGCTTGGTCTGTGCTACAGCCCACATCTGACACCGCAGTGTGTTTCTAGGACTGGGTTGCTGCAAAAGCTGCTGGCATCCTTTGGAAAACTTCCTTCTGTCAATATTGAACTTTCAAAAACCATACTAAATAGCTGCCATGATGTTTCTTTTTAAAAGACTTAAGAAATAGCCACAGCAGTCCCAGTCAATATTCCTTCTCTACCATCATCTAGTGCAGCTGTTACAAAACCTTTTTATGACCTGCAGACCACCAGGTAACTTCAAGCAGGAGCAGGGCCTGCTGTAAGCCTGGTCACCTGCCTGGTGCCCTGCTTGGCTGTGGTAGGGGAAAACAGAGAGCAGAAAGAACCAGCTGTCTTTGTCCAGGGAGGGGAAAACCCATAGTGCAATGACTGCTCTGGAGTCTTGGTGAAGGTCTGCAAGATACTTTGTCTTCTGGAGTTTCTTTAGTGCACGTGCCACACGCAGGGATACCTTCCACTAGAACAGGTTGCCCAAAGCCCTATCCAACCTGGCCTTGAACACTTCCAGGGATGAGGCAGCCACAGCTTCTCAGGGCACCCTGTTCCAGTGTCTCACCGCCTTATAATGAAGAATTTCTTCCTACTACCTAATCTAAATCTAAACTTTCTCAGTTTAAAACCATTCCCCCTTGTCCTATCACTACATGCCCTCTTAAAAAGTCCCTCTCCAGCTTTTCTGTAGGTCCCCTGGAAGGCTTGCTCTAAGGTCTCCCCTGAGCCTTCTCTTCTGCAAGCGGAACAAGCTCAACTCTTGCCTGTCTCCATAGGAGAGTTGCTCCAGCATCATCTTCATGGCCTCCTCTGGACTTGCTCAGGCAGGTCCACGTCCTGTGCTGGGGTCCCACAGCTGAATGCAGGACTACAGGTGGGGTCTCATGAGAGCAGAGTAGAAGGGCAGGATCACCTCCTTCGACCTGCTGGTTATGCTCCTTTTGATGAATGACCATCTGTGAGCTGCTGAGCTTGTGAAGTGAGTATCAACTTTGAGATCAGTAGTCCAGCTGCCTCTTCCCAACCTCTGAGAGCTCAGGACAGATGTATCAGAGAAAGTAAGCTGGTTGCTTGTGTAGGAGGAACACAAAAGTCCTGGAATCCATGGAAAATTGGACCCCTAGGTATTTTTGGAGATCTGGGTTTTCATCTCTTTGTTACTCTAACACTTGTCAAACTCCAAGAGTAGAGATTGACCATTGATGTTGTCAACAGAGCTGATTTGATTGTCCAGCACGTCCTTCCCACCCACTACTCCTCCTGTGCTTGCTCCTGGTGGCCAGTTGCTGAATTAGATGGGATAATCAGTCTGGGTTACATATATACTTACTTTGCTGCCAGATTGTTTTCAATTGAGCTCAATTCTACAACTCAGTTTACTGCACAGTCTCACAGGCTATTGTATTGGGACAGCTGAAGGGCTGGCATAGGGATGGGAGGGATAAATAATCAGAGGCATGGCAGGGGCAACTTAAATTGGTGGTTCTGCAGAAAGACGCTGTTTGTCAGACTTCTGCCTAATATCTAAGGCACAGTGTGTCCTCTGCTGGGCTAAGCAAGCGATATGCTGCCTGTTTGTTGCCTGTCCCTATACAAACATGCTCTTGAGTATTGCTTTCAGGAAAAGTTCCTTGGGATGATGTCCTTTTAGAGTAATATGATAGTGAACTGAAATGCTGAGAAATGCTGTAGAAACTTCTTGCCTGAGAATTCATCCCTGTTGGACACACAGCTGAGGTGTGCCTCCAATAGCTCTCCCAAAATCATAAGTTAGAAGGGGAGTTATTGTATGAGTAGGGGTATTGTAGAAGGTAGGCTGAACCAATGGAAACTGCATAAAGCTGCTGAGAGTGGGAGCATTGGTTCAGAGGGCATCCCAAGCGGAGTCCCTGAGGAAGAACTGAAGCTGACTTGTGCAGTCACTTGGAGTGCATGCATCGGTGGGGGTATTGTGTGTCACACCACACATCTGCCACAGCTGCCAGAGTACAGTGGGACCTTGTTTCAGCACAGCCATATTAGTAACGTGTCTGGAAAATAATTTTTTGGCAAGGGTCAACTAAAACAGCTTTATTCTGCTCAGAGACAGCTCTCAAACGGCTTTAGACCACAGAATGGGTTGCAGCAGTATCTTGAAGTGCCAGAGATGTTCCTTGAGGCTAAGTATCTGTCAGGGGAATGATGTACAGCCCTGGGTAGGTGCATATGAAACAGCTCTGAAGCATCGGCTGAAAGACCATCACCCAGCAGGAGCTGGGAATCCCACCAGCAAACCGGTAGCAGGTGTGGAGTGGTGAATGTCAACCCTGTTTCAGATCTCTCTGAAACCTTCCTGTTGTCCTAAGACCACCATGACCATGTGTTTCTGTCTCTCCATTTTAATGCTGGCTATGGGAGGAAAGGGGGAGCTGTGTAACAAGCAGGCTGTGGTGGCAGCAGCACTCCGAGGAGTAGACTCATAAAAATAATGTGGTGAGAAAATCCGGCTGATTCCAATGTAAAGTGTCCCAAATTTGAAATAACACTGACACCCTGTGGAGACGTGTGGAGGGACCTTCTGCCGGTCTTGCTGATCCTTGTTCCTGATATTATACGCCAGTAATTAGATTCTTTCATGTTCTCTTTTAGAGAAAACTTCTTCCAGTAAAAAGTTTCATCTTTTTCTGTCTAATTAAAAAATAACAATCCTTTGTATCTTTTCTATTAGAAATAATTCATATTGTACTGGGTTATTTCCTAAAGGGCTTTGTTCTGTACAGCTAGAACCATTGGAAGGGAGCTGCTCCATGCCAAGGTGAAGGCAGGATGGCAATCATTTCCCTTCCAGTCTCAACTGCTGCTCAAAAATGCAAGAGCAAACAGGTTTGTCGGATTTTGAATGTGCATTTTTAATATATTTTACTTGTTCTTGCTGCAAGTCACTTAGTTGACTCTCTGGCTCTTAGGAGCATGTCTTGAGGTGCCTTACTGTGTTTGTGTTCTCTATTTACTCCTCTCTGGGCAGAGAGTATCCCAATTAAAAAGGGGTAGTTTTCCCATTTTACTCCAGTTGAGCGCTGGATCCCCATTTACCTGCAGGGTTAAAGACCAGAAATCCAAGGATGGTTATTGAGGAGGCCCTGGTGATGTGGGTGCAGCCAGGTATTGCACGGGAGACGATGCCACTCTGAGTGCAGTCCTGTTTCTCACATGCTGTGTGAAACACAGTGAACCTGAGCCCTGGCAGTGCAGTGTTCATCTCGAGAATTGCTTGGTCTAATTAATTACCTCCAAGGATGATAACATGTTTAATCCTTTCATGTGTGTGTTGCCTGCAGAAGGGAAAACTGAGCAAGACTGGGCTGAGCAGGGACAGAATATGCAGTAGAAATGAGTTGTCAGATAAACTCAGTGGCTGCGGGAGGCCTTTTGCAAGTGGAATCTGATCTCTGGTTTGCGGCTGGGCAAGGATGGACACAGTTAGTGTTACACTGTGTTCAGGAATAATTTTCCCAGGGAAGGAATGTTGCTGGTTGATTAGTCTTAGTGCTAGACCCTTGCTCTGTCTTTGGAGATGCCTTCCATCTGCCGTGGTTTAGCCGCAGCCAGGGTTGAGATAAAAGCAGTTTTATGGGTAAAATAAAATATCATTATTGTAATGAAAAGGGAAAAGAGAGAGAGCAATCGCACTCCCTACTGGCTGGTGCCCAGCCTGCCCCCAAATAGTGATTGTCCCCCCCCAGTTTATATACTGGGCATGACGTGCTGTGGTACGGAATACCTCTTTGGCTAGTTTGGGTCAGGAGTCCTGTCTCCACTCCCTCCAGGCTTCCTGTGCCCCACCTCATCGGCGCAGCATGTGAGGCTGAAGCTTTTGATCAGGGCGACCGCTACTTCGCAACAACTGAAACATTGGTGTGTTATCAGCATTGTTCACAGACTGAAGCCTAAGCACAGCACTGCACCAGCTGTTAAGAAGCAAATTAACTCCATCCCAGCCAAAACCAGGACACCATCCTAGAGGAAGTTTGAGCTCTACTGTACAGAAGGCTTTATAGGTACCATCTCACTTCTCAGAATAATGGATATTACATGGCTGAAGCCAAATTGCAGTATGGTTTTACTTAACTAACTAACCATGTTAACCCTCCCTCAAGCTCCATACTTTCATCTCTGCTGAGATCAATATTGAGTATGCTGTGCAAAACTGAAAGAGCAGTAAGCTGGCTAAGCAGTTGCTTCATTTTCAGGCAGGAAAATCACCCAATCTCGGTGATCAGAGAAAGGATTTCTGCACAGACACAGCATGTCTGTTTGTAAAAATCTTTGAGATTAAAAGTATTTATAGATACTTAAAAAATTCTTACAGATGGACCCACCTTCTAAGACTGGAAATAGGATTAAACCTGACATGGGAGTAGTTTAGTCCCAAAATGTCTGGGCTTGCTCTCTCTCTCCCAACCCTGTCCTCCCAAAAACCCCTCCTGGTTATACTCCAGGTGCAATTTCCACAGCTCTGCCAGCTGCAGCTGGGGTAACACAGGCGTTCACAGAGGTGTATTTCCTTTTGGTTGTTTCCCAAACTCACTGTCACCAAAAGGTGCTACAGCCTTCTTCTGAATGAAAGGGGAGAGAGAGATTCACTCCATATTCTACTGCAGTTGCCTACAGCCCTGAAGAGAAACCATCATGAGGTTATCTTTAAGGAAGGGTGTATGACCCTGGTAAGAGCCTGAAAAAGTGATAGGAAGAACCATAAGAGCCTCTGCACATCTTGCTTGGTTTGCTCTAAAAGTCAGCTAGTTATGATTTAAATATCTTGACTTATTTCAGGCTAGTGCACATAAATACAAGAGAAGAGGAAAGGTATACAAAAGCCTGTCTGGCATGTTATTGTGGCACAGTGATTTGTTTCAGCCTCTCAGTTGAACACGGCTTGACTTGTAACAAGAAGCTTGAGAATAATATTGTTTTAATCTAGCATCTCTAACACTCCTATGATTTCTTGTGAGAAAGAGGAAAAATCTGTGTATTGTAGGTGTTGCTCCTTTTCTTTGGCTCCATCTTGCTCTGTGGAGGTTTTTTCCCAAGTAAGGGAGCCCGTTTTCTCCCTTTCTTTCTCTCAGGCTGTGCTGAACCCTGATCTTTTAAACAAGGCTCAGAATAATGCACTTGGCTTTTATTCACCAGATTCTACCTTCCAGAAAATCAATTCTGGCCACTGCTGCTCCATGAAACAAACAAAGCGGACCTGCAGTTTAATTAAAAAAATACTCTGAGTAGAGGGGGAAAAAAACCCAAACCAAACCAAAAAGACAAAACCAACCCGAAACAGAATTTTTAGTTTTTCATTCCTTTGATGTAAACTACGGAAGCACAGAAAACCACCTTTAAACTCCCTGGATTTTATTTTTGCAGCAAATGGACCAGTGAATTTGAAATGGCCACTCCAGTGCTGCCATCAGGGTTTTGGGGTGTGTGCAGCTCTAATGAGATTTTAATGATCCCCACGCTCTCTGTCTTCTCCCCGCACAACCTCTGGCAGGAAGAATGCAGAGGGTCATAGCTGTGCTCCACGGGAAACCCACCTCAACATCTGGGGTTCATTTAACTGCTTTTTGTTTTGTTCTTCCAAGGGAGCAGGACTCTTCCCCCTCCCCACGAGGAGGTTTGATCTACAGTGAGCTGGCTGCTGCTCCTCCAAGCAATGAGCCTGCGACTTGGCAACTCCCACACAGCAAAACAGGCAGGAGCAGGCACACGGGGCCGGTGGGGAGACAGGGAGTACAAAATCAGCTCCTGCAATGCAAATTTGTATTGCTGCACCGTTCCCTCGCCACTCTTCCTGCTCAGGTGGAGAGGTGACGTCTTAGTGCTGCTTGTCAGTTGGACTGCAAATAAACACTGTCTAATTTGTAGTGGCATTTAAAAGCAATTAAGGAAGTTTAAACGTTAAATGTATGCTTTTGTCTTGACAGTTAAACACAGTTTGGAGAAAGAATCCCAAATATTTAATTATAAAAATTGCAATCTAATTACAAAAGTAAGCTTGACACTACTATTAAAAGATTTTCTAATCTCTTGTGTAACTGCTTCAACTTCATGCTCCAGGGTGCGGTGCTCTATTAAAATACTAATACATGTAGTTTCTTATTGTAACTCTTCTACCCAGCATTGTCTGGTGAGCAGTTGGAGCGCGCATTTCCTAATCTGCTTCAGGCAAAATTGCCCAAGGTAGCTCAAAGCACCTAGACAAGCTAACCCTGTTGATTCTTCCCTGAAGCAGATGAGGGAGTGATGATGCAGAACTTCTCAGGGGGCAGAAATTTGGTGCTAGTGACTTCAGGGGCTGGTATTGAGTGGCAGCTGGAGGGTACAGTATCTCAGGCTGGATCCGGACAGAGGGGTCTGTTGCCATTCTTCCCTTTGGGCAGGAAAGCAGAGAGGAGCAAGCCCTGGCTGGCCGGTCTGCTCCTTTGATTCCAGCAAACCTGCTGTCAACTGATAAGGTCACTTTGACTGAGTTATCATGTGTCGTGCTTGCTTTTCGTGCTTGCTTTTCATGCTTGCCTGGGACACTCCTGCATGGTTTACACATTGTCCAAAGCCCAGATCCCATCTATCTGATCCCAGTACTAAGGATCTGGCCCTTTTGACCACATACTGAGGGACCCCTTTGCCACTTTCTAGTCATGGTGAAAGATTTCTTGTGGCATCTTTCCACTGAGCAATGATCTCACGGCACTTCCTTTTGCCTAAAGATAGCACCACAAGGAAGGCATGGAGAGGGCAGCCAGTAGGTTGCGTTGACCACCACACTAACCCGATGGAATGCAGCAAAGCCTGGCAAGATGGAGAAGACCCTGGGCACATAAGTGCTCCTCAGCTCACCACCCTGCCCTTTCCCAGGCTCTGTCTCATCTCTGCTGGTTCTGCTAGTTCAGGTTCTTTCACCGTTCCCATTTCACAATATCCAGGAACTCCTGTTTAAAGATAAGTCAAGGCATTGTACCTGTTCTCTCACCACTGCATAGCAGGGAGAAATAAAGAGTTGGGGGTAGCACCTACTCAGTTCAGGAGTTTCCATCCAAGAGCCTGTGCTCGATACCTGATCTCAACATCACTCTGACTGAAATTATTTCTGTAACTTTAGCTTATTGTTTCCATTGGCCCATGGCTTCATTTCATATAGATATCTCCTGTAAAGCAACACTTAACATGCTTCGCTGGGCTTAAGTGGTGTTCTCGACTCAGGAATTTTTGTACTGTATAAATCTGATTTCAGCCTGTTGCCAGGATCACACACCTCTTTGAACAGGAATATCTGTGCAGCATCTGGTGACAGTGTGTACGTTGATTTAAAGCTTTCTCCTTCTGCGCACACAGAGATTTTCCTGGAGCAGATAGAATTATTTAACAGCCTCTCTGGCTTCCTTCCCACAACAGCCCCAGATTTTGAGACAGCACTTTGGCTGCTGTTCCCCAGTCAGACCTTGTTCTCCAGCCTGACACAGTACTTGTTCCCATGACCTACAGATTTCTGTAAGCAGCTCCAACTCCATCAGTTCTTTTTCTTGATCTTCCCTGGGTCCACTGCCTCCTTGGCAAGGGGTATTGGAGCTCTTCTGCCTGTCAGCTTTGGAAGATGATGGCTCCTCATAATTATCCTGTCTCCCCCTAGTCCCTCTGCCATCCACGATCCCCAGCTCTATGGCTTGTCCATAACCTAATCCACTCTGCCACTCTAGCTTTTAATGTTTCTATAGCTATAGTCAAGTACTTGGCACTTAAATATTAATGTGCTAATTAATAATGAAAACCATAATTGTACTCGGGTTTAAAATTTTAATCTGGTGAGAAGTTAGCAGAGACATGGTCCATAACAATGAAACTACACTATTAATATATATAAGTATCTTTCCCTCTAGCAATAGCATTGCACAAGAAAGTATCCTGTGTATGGATGTCTGTGAAGACGTCTGCTTGTGATGCTTGGATGCTTGGAGCAGGAAGTCATGAAGTACTAGGTATGATCATTTTATTTTTTCAAAGCAGTTTGAAAATGTCCTGTTAAAAAAGGTTTTCATTCTGAGGCTTCAGAATGGAGGAGGGGAAGGGAAAATTCGTGGAAAGAAACATGTTTATTTTCCACCTCAGACAGGCCAGTCTGCAAACGCAGTATATGTTGCAGTCTTAAAGTAGCCAAAGATACTGCATTCCACTGTGTTTATAAAGTCACAGCAAGACAGTGTTATTAAAAATGGTGCTGTTAGGATGCGTGGTTCCAAACAAATCCAGGATGCTCTGCATAGGAAATGATACATCCATGCGCAAGACAAAAAATTTCCCCCATACTGTGCCTGTCTCTCTGTGAGGGATTGCTTTCCAGTGCCACAGAAAGAAATCTTCTTTGGCTTAGGAAGAAGTCAGTGGAAGCCAGATGTGTTGGGACACAGCCACAGTGCATTTCTCAGCAAGTGCCCCTCTTTCCCAACAGCTGATCCCACTTCTGTGTTCTCACTGTGCCCAGCAGTGAACCCCTTCCCTTGCAGCATGGAGTAGGATATCTGAGGAATTGAGCTGCTGTGTAGTAGCCCGCTTCCTCCACTAACTGTACTTAGTGCCCTGGTAATGGAGATCTGGTGCACCCCGTTTCTGACTTGGCCTTTCACACCTGTTTCATTCACATCTCTCAACTAGCGGTATGGAGTGGTTTGTGTAGGAGACCATCTTCCAAGTTGATATGTAAAGGACTTCTCCTCCCTTTCCCACACTCAGATTGAAGAAAACAAATGTAGTGTCTAGTCCTCAGCAGCAATTGGTGCAATAAAAAGCAAGATGCAATTGAGGGACATCAGGGCAGCTGGTGCTGAGGGGATGAAGAACTACAGGAGGAGCCGTCAGGAGTCTGAAATAAAAAGGAGAGTGCTTTTCTATGGTTCAGTGGGCTGATTCCAGAAATAGGTGGAAGTAGAGTGTACAAAAGGGACCGAAAATGATCAGGAATGGCAAGTGGCGCAGAAATGATGGCGAAAGTCTTGTGGATAGGGAGGAGCCATGGAGGAATGGAATGTATAGGCTGTAATTAGGGAGCACGTGTGTTGCTTTGTGCCCTGGGTGCTGTGCATGACAGGAACAGCCATGCCTCGTCACCCTACCGCTCTGCGCCCTTCCTTGCTGCAATATGTTTCTGAGAATGTTCCTGTTGCTGTGCAGAGGCGACTCCTGCTGAGGCAGGCTGGTGTTGCACCAGCTGCACAGTCGCTGGCAAGCGTCGAGTGGCGCTGCTACATTAAATCCTCACTGGAGCATAAGTTTTTATTAGGAATTGGTAAACATAGGAAAAAAAAGTACCGTTTGCAGTTGTATGGGCGTAGATATACAGATTCTATTCTATGGCTAAACTTTAGAAGGAGGTAAATTGTTTAGGGCTGTCATGTAGTCCCACTGTGTAGTAAAAGGGACTATACGGTATAATAATGCAGTTTAATGCACCATAATGGAGTTCCGAATTAACGTGCCAAACACCTCTGCACCTTGTCGCGTGTTGTTACAGGAATCTTTGCCACAGGCTCCTGCTCACACGGAGCGCTGCCGCGCGCGCCCAGAGCTGAGGTCTGACCCGCGCAGCAAACGCCACCGCCGCTCCGCCCCGCGCGGCACCGCGCCCTCCGGGAACAACGGGGTTAACCCCGCTCCCGCCCCATTGGCCTGCCGGATCTGGCCCTCCCTGCGCCGCTCCGATTGGAGGCTGTTTGCCGAGGGCGCTAGGAGCCGGCCTATGGGAGGGCGCGCCGCGGCCCGTCGGCGAGGCAAAGACTGCCGGCTGATTGGTCTGCAGGCGGGCGGTCAGGGCAGCGGGGGAGGCGGGGCTGCCTCCCATTGGCTGCGGGGCGGGGGCGGGGGCAGGGGCAGGGCGGCACCATGTTGGGGAGCTGGCGGGGGCTGGCGGCGGCGGGGGCCGGGGCCGGGACCGGGGCCGGGACCGGGACATGGAGCGCGGGCGCCGGGCGGGGTGAGTGCCGAGCGCGCGGGCATTGCGGCGCTGCGCGGGGCCGCGGCGGGGCCGCGGGAGGCCGCTCTCGCCCCTGCCTTTGCCCCCGCTCCTGCCTGCGTGGCGCGGCGGGGCGGCGGCACCTGAGGGGCGGGCACGCCCCTGCCACCTCGCCCTGCCCGGGGCAGCGGCCGGGGGGTGGAGGGAGTAAGCCCGCCGCTGCCCTCCGCGGCACCGCGGCTGCGGCGCCGGGTCTGCTCACAGGGGTGGCCCGCGGGGTCGGGCGTATGCCGCCGCCGCAGGGGCTGGGTGCCGTCTGAGGAGCCTCGCGGCGAGGGAGGGAGGAGCCGTTGGAACCGCTGCGGCCGTTGGCCAGGGGCTCTCCGCCCGCGCAGGTGCGCGACTGCTCCGCTGAGGCCGGGTCTGGGCCTGGGCCTGGGCCTGGGTGGGGGGTGCTACTGCCGGTGCGGGCTGATCCCCGCGGGGGCTCCCGTCACGCTGCAGGTCCCTGAGGTCGGCGTTAGCCGCGCGCTGAAATGCGCACGGCCGGGTCCTCCACGTAGGACGTGTTCGGTCCGAGCATATCTTGCCCAGTGGAAGTATCTCTGCGGCGTCCATACGTGGAAGGTCGGGTTCCCCCAGTATATCCCGATGTCATCCGCAGTCAGTTCAGGACTTCACGGGCGTCTTTGTAGCAGATGTGACTGTTAAATCTGTGCTCTCACGTTTCCTTCCTCTCCTGGACTCTCGCTTTCAGGTGGGGAAAGAGCCCCGCACAGCTGAGAAGCCTGCTGCCTTTCTAAGGATGTACTTAGGATTGTGCACTGCCATCTGCACAGTTGGCTGCTAGCTCGCTGCATGCCACTTGCAGCTGAGCTAAGGTTGTTGTCTGGATGTGAAAAATTAAACATGTATTGTTCATCACAGACGTTGACCGTAGTTGTCAAAGCCCTGGGGTTAAGAATTTTCAAAGGACATCTGGTTTTAGATCCTTTCTGGTTACAGATGTGTGTAAGCAGTGCAGCTGATTCGGTTTATGCTAGCATAGACCCTGGTCCTGCAAAATATGTGCATGCTTTAGGGTCTGAGGGAATAGAGAACTGTAAAATATAGATTCTAGCCTTGCACTGAATTCCATGTGAATAGGTTCCCCCACCGCACCTGATACTTAATATAGAACAGGGTATTAACACTGTGGTTTTCTTTTGATTTGAAAATTACTCTGTGCACCCCTTGTGTCCTTTAGTCTGACCTACATAGTTGCAACAAGGTTTGTCTCTGTTTGCCTTACAGAATCTCAGGAGGGTGAGGTGGATTTTGTTTCCTCACACATTAACAAAGTTGCCAGCTCAATTCTGTACCACAATCTCTTGTCTTCTAGTTCATCATCCACTGTCTTTCCTCTCGGAAGTGGGGGAAATTGATTTGCACTATCTTATAGCAGAGACAGGCCCATTGCTGCTATATGTTGATGTCCCATACCATTCCACTTTGCAGTGCTTTCAGTTCCTTCCTTCCCATACAGGGTTTCCAGCTCTCTTCATGTACCAGCTGTGAGCACACTGGTTGCCCAGATGGCCAAGGCAAACTGACAACTGTTGAGCTAACACTGCAGCCTTTCCTGCAGTGGTCCCCAGCTGCCAATTTCCAATAAACGCATAAACTTTGTCTTCAAAACATCTACTGTCCTCTCAAACGTGTTTGAAGTTAGCCAATGGATCCAAAAGGTTACCGGAGGAAAGCGTGATTATATAAACTTCGTTGTTCTGTGAGGAGCATTGATGAAGTCTGGTTTCCTGAAGACTTGCTTGCCACATCCGACCATAGTGACTCCTGCCCACCAGTAACTCCCATCACCCTAAGTCCCCCAGTAGCTTCTTGCTCCCCAGGACTGCAC
This sequence comes from Myiopsitta monachus, assembly GCA_017639245.1. NCBI lineage: Eukaryota > Metazoa > Chordata > Aves > Psittaciformes > Psittacidae > Myiopsitta > Myiopsitta monachus. Next base: position 41,818,756 of record CM029923.1, read on the forward strand.
GCAGGTGCTTCCTGTGGCCAGCTGGCTGCTGGTGAAGATTGAGGATATAAACCGTATTGTCCTTGGCTTCTTGAGGCTTCTGTCCTCTGTCTGGCCAGTTGGCTTTATAAAGCTCATGGAATTAATCTTCTGACAAATTTGGCAGAAATGTTGGTAATAGATTCTAAAGTTACTAAGGAATATAATGAGGTGTGGTGGACAGACACATGGACAAAATAGATTTAATTTCTCTCAGAAGACATGCCAGAATATATTGGGCAGCTGCTGATTTTTAGAGTTTCGGGCGTAGATAATACAGTGGTTAAAATGCTTGTGATCTTTCATATTTATATTCTAGCTCTCAACTGGGGATGCAGTTGCGCGTGTGGAAAGTTTGAGCATAGACTGTCACAAAGATTTTTCCTATAGATAGACAGCAGGCACCTTAACAGAAAAAGAGATGGAGAAATAGCAGACAAGCAAATATGTGCAAAGCCTTGTGCACTAGATTACTGAACTCATACACAAATCAGGCAGCATACAGAAAGTAGAAGTGACAGAACAAGTCTGAAAAATCTAAGCAAAGGTCTGTGGAAGCCTGCCTATGAAAGTTGAAATAACAAGGCTGATGCAAAGAGGAAAAGCATGAGCTGCCGAGAAGTTGGCCAGAGAGGGGAGGATAGGAGGAAAGATTGATCTAGTGAGACTGATCATTTCAGGTACATTTTGGGAAGAGGAAAATGTCACTACTGTGTGTACTGTTTCTTCAAGGCATTTTCCTGGAATTACTGGAGAACTTTTCAAGACCCTAAAGGCACAGCATATTCAGGAAGAGAAAACATACATTTCAACAGGAATTGGAGCATACTGAACCATGTTTATTTCAAATTGGCATCTGTTTGAGATTATTTTATCTGTGTACTTGTGCTGACAAACTAAGCCTTTGGTGTGCCCTCAGACCTTGTTTGTCATTTGGAGCATAACAAAATCCTTGCAAATTAAACACAAGTGTTTTTGAGATAGTAGCTTTCTAGCTTTGTGATATAAAAAGTAAGATTGTGATATGTGACGTGGTATTGATCTTGTGACTCCAATAAAAATTGCTTTCTGGGGTGCAGTTCTCTGCTAACTTGATAGGCTGCTTACGGTAGCTCTTATTTGCTGTTCTTTGTAACAGGCAATTTTCATGCTGCTTTTTAACTGATGGTAAAGTGGTTTGATGTTGGTATTTAATGCCAGTAGACGTGCTTTAGTTCAGGCATTTGTATGCACAGTGACCCTACCATGACATATACAAGATGCTGCCATTTGGGTATTGACTCTATGACTTGCTGAGAAACCTGGTTGTAATGAGAAACAAAATTGATCAGGAAATACCCCAAAGAGATAGTGAAAAACAAGAAGCATTTATTATGCAAACCTGCCAGATGACTGTGCTATTAAAAAGCTGGGATGGTGGTTTATTTCTGACTGTTTTCTTTTCCAGGTTGATCAGGAGTGTGGTCAAATGGTAGAGGAAGTGAGGTTTTTCTTTACTTCTGTAACATGAATGTTGAGTTAGGGTTGTAAAGCAACAAAACTCTTTGGGTTATGTCTTCCATTTGTAACATCTTCCATTTAGCCAGAGAATAATGCTAAGCAGAAGCTCAGGAAAAATAAAAGTTAAGACATGGAAAAAAGGCGGGGGGAGGGGGGAAACCACAACCAAACAAAAAACCCAAACCAACACTTTCAGAATTACATGACCTTGGTAAGAGATCAGCAGCTGCTGCCCAACAGCAGGAGGGAATGCATGTTGTTCTGGGACTGTAGGTACACCGAGATTGCTCTGTCATTGTATCACATTAGCTCTAGTCAGACACTTGACTTTGGACATCTTGGCTCTTCCTTCTTTAATGCTTCCTGTTTCAAAGAGCATCTACTATAATTTTGTGCACCCTATATTCCCATGGCTTTTATTTAGGAGTAAGCAGCTACTCTGTTCCTCTGCCTCTTTGTCAAGCATGAAGACCCTTGCCTTCTCCTGCCAGCATGCCAGTTTCTAGAACTATTTCCTTTTTGGGTCTTCTTCTAAGATTATCCTTGGACTTACTTTTGTTGTTGTCCTAGACCCTTTTCCCCTTCTTTCCAGAGTTCTGCTCATGCTATTTGTCCTTTTTAAGATTTTGGGATTTTGTTATTATTTAATTTGTTTCTGTGGCCACCTTTCCCATCTCTGTCCTCATTCCAGGACCAGCTTCAGGCTTCCTGAGCTTTCATAATCCTCTTTTCCTATCCAGGTATTTTCTGAAGTCTTGTCCTTTTCTTCAAATTACTTTCTTCCCAAACTCTTTACAATTTTCTTACAATACCTCAACACTGTCACTCTTGCCATCTTGAATTTAAAACAATAAAGCCTAAGCTCTTGCTCTCTGGGGTAAGCTTCTTCATGAAGGGATTAATTTGTGTTGTCTTATACAACAGTGAGTGTAGTGTCAGCACCTACGGAATAATATGCAGGCTTTGCAGGTAGCCTCTGAAATCGATTGCATAGCAACCTCAGGGGTGTTTTGTTGTTTGTTGAAGGAAAGCAGCTGATGACTCATTTTGTCAGATGTCAGTAAAAAGTCAGAGCCGATTCACCAGCAAATATTTAAATATTTATTTTTTCCCTGTAATTTTATCTACGTCATTGGAGTACTTCAGCCACCATTAGTTTCAAAGCTGTCACAAATGATAAGCTAAGTAAATGGCCTTTAATTTAAGTGGTGACTGTAGTTATATTCTCTCACCCACCCCCCAAGAAGAATACCCCTAGAGAAACTTAGCATTCCTGAAAATAAGTCTAGGAAAGTGAGTGCCCAGCTTGAGCTCCAAAGGTATGAGACATTTCTGTCCTGTGCTTCAGCTGGCCAATGCTGGGCTGTGAGGCTTTCTTAATATATATGTGCATGTGTATATGTATCTCATAATGAGGAGTAACTGTTCTGAAATGATCTGTATTCTGTGTTCTTATCAACTGTAATGGATTTTAAAAATGAATGAAAGCAGATCCAGATAACGGCAATGTTCAAAATGATTTAGAATTACAAGTTTTAATGAGGTGAAATTATGTTATAATGAGAGGGTATAATTACAGCCTGATCTCTTTTTAAAATTTAAGAATAGTAGTAGTAGTAGTAGTAGTAGTAGTAGTAGTAGTAGTAGTAGTAGTATAATATAGGGCTCTTCTTCTGGGTGTGTCTGTGCTCCCAAGAGCAAGGGCTTTCAGGTCAAGTGCATTTTCCTTATCTGTGGTTTTCAGTCTCATCCTTGTAGTGTATAAGATGCAGATTGATGTGCTGTTTGAGGTATACAAGCTGAACTGAGATGAGCAAAACAGAGAAGAACAATAATATGTTTTAATTTCCATAGAAACATGTGATTTGTTATCTTTCATTATTAGCACAAGCACGTATTTTTCAATACATTAAAATCAGTATTACACAGTTAACAGGGGACTACAGTACTAGTTTGAAGCATCCCTGAAACTTTGTAGCTTTCTTTTGCTCTACACTCTACCCTTCATGAGGCTTTTATATTGCTGCAAGTGGTTTCTCTTAACATTAAGCCACTTGTTCACAATTCAGTTTTGACTCATTTTCATTAGGAAATTTTCACTTTGTTTTCTGCTTTAGTGGACAGGTTTTACAGGAGGTATTTAAGAGGGAAAATATGTAACTTGGGAAAGGCCAAACTGAACGGAGCGGTCACCTGAGGGTGATCACACCTCAGGGCAATGACAGCAGAAAAATTTTGGGTGGTAAAGTGAGCTAAAAGCCATGCTTCTGCATTGTCAGAGCACGTCACCTCTAAGTTGAGTGATGCTCAGCTTGGTTGCCGTGCTGAAAAGAGTGATTTTGGAAACAGGAAGATCTGACAGTTTGTTACCAGATTTCCTTATCCCTTTTGGTGGGGCTCGTTGTGACTGTTTCTAAGTGGTTCAGCTGCTTATTCTTTGGCTGGCCTGGGACATAGCCTTACCTGTATGTATAATCACTAGTGCTGCTTCCAAGAGAAACACTTGTTCTTGGCCTCTTGGTGTACCTTCCTCAGGTGCTTGTGAAACTATGTTGGAAACCAGATTTGAGAGAAGGAAGGCTGAAGCCAGAAATTAATAATTAAAAATGTTTGAGCTTTAACACTGATCAGGTCTTTCATGGAGTTCATTGCATGAAGGTGGGAATACATGGGAGGGCAGGGTCATTCTGTGAATGACTGCTCTATAGCTAGGCTTTGTAGAGGCTTGAGGGTTATCATCCCCTAGGAGAGGTGCTGTGCTGCCCTCCCTTGTCTCTGATTTGCACCATTAGCAGTGTTTTGTAGTCAGATGATGAACTCTGCATGGGCTCAAAAACTAACAATGGGTAATCCACACACAACCCAAAGAAGGAGATTAATGTTTAGGTGGGTTGGCAATCTGGATCATGAACTACCTTGCAGCTGGGTTGTTTGAATGCTAACACTGTCACATAGGAGGGTGGGAGAGCCACCTAGCTGGGAGGTAGGGTGGGTCTGCTGTAGACCTAAGGTAAATTTACTTAACGTGCTGTGGAATCATTTGTGGTCTTGCACTTGCTTTTATACTTGAACTTTTACACTGTGCTAAAACCGATTCTGCACTCAGGACTTGCTCAAAGGATGTGCCTTACTGTTATCTGCTGTGTGCCACAACCTTAATCTTCAGTGGATATGCACCTCAACAGTATGCTCAGGCCCTTCAACTGTTGTACCCCTGTGACCTCTTCAAGCAGCACTTGGTGTTCACACAGACACTGAAGATGGCTGTGACCTGTGTTTGGCTGGCCAGTCGTAGCCTGGTGTCCTTTGGTTGCTGCTGGTAAATTAACTTAGCCTGTGGAGCTTGTTTTTCCAGTGACATGATTAATAATGACTGGTTTATATGTTCATTACTAAATCGCATGAGAAGGCTTTTCTATATTAGTCCTGCCACAGCTCAGGGTGCCATTTATGTGTTTCACGATTAGCATAGCTTGTGCAAAGAGAAATCTCCAGTGCCTCTGAGTGTTCCTCAAGGATGTGCTTTAGTATCTGTTTCCATTTGGGTTTTGACTACATTCAACTAATATTATGAAGATAATTTCTGTCCTCATAATTGAAGCAAAATTGTTAGTGTGTTATATGGTCCTTAACATGGTAACACTGTACTGGCCAAGGCCAAAAGCTGAGTCATTTATAGTGGCAGCAAATGAAAAGCTGTAAACAAATTTAGTCTAGTCTGTCCTTATGTCTTGTACCTTTAGGAAACTAGGCTGTGCATCTGTTCTCACTGGTTGTCAGATGTCAGAAAATCTACCTGGGAGCTTTCTCTTGAGGGACAAATCTTTAGGAGGCCACAGGTCATGGAACTGGTCGTAGGTCTCTTACTAAGGGAAAAGTGTTTGTGTAACAATTCTCTGCAAAAGTCTTGCCCATAGTAGTTGCAGCTGTTATGATTTCAGCTGTGTAGATACGCTATAAGTCAATTTCTCCCTTTGTGCAGGTTGCTGAAAACTACAGGACAGCAAACCCCATCTGTTTTAACAGAAATGTTTGGGCTTTAGAATACAAACATACATAAATGTGGAATTGTGTTCCAAGCACAAACTTGATTTTGAGTTTGCTGGGATCTGCAGTAATATAGTTCTGTTATTTTGTGGGTTTCATTTATTTTTAGGGGTACCAGAAGATGCTTCAGTGGTGATACCTCTTTCACAATGCAAGTTATGAATGAAATTCATTAACTAACATCCCTTCCTCACCCTGATCTCCAATAGACTTCCTGTAACACTTGGAAGAAAGGGTCAGGGGAGAAGGGTTGAAGGTCACCATGAAGCTAAAGCAGCGAGTTGTGCTGCTGGCCATCCTCCTTGTCATCTTCATTTTCACAAAAGTTTTCCTCATTGACAACTTGGACACCTCAGCTGCCAACCGGGAAGACCAGCGCGCCTTTCACCGTATGATGGCAAGCCTCCATGTAGAACTGGACCCCCGACTCGACCATACGTTGCAGTCCCCTTGGGAGATTGCAGCCCAGTGGGTGGTGCCCCGGGAGGTGTATCCCGAAGAGACACCTGAGCTTGGGGCTGTTATGCATGCCATGACAACCAAGAAAATAATAAAAGCTGATGTGGGATACAAAGGGACCCAACTGAAAGCTTTGCTAATACTTGAAGGAGGACAGAAGGTTGTCTTCAAACCCAAGAGGTAAATATTTCCTTCAGTTAATAACTGATTTATGTGTATGTTTTATCTCCATGGTATTGCATTAATGTTTGAGTTACAAACTTACATGTAAATGGAAAGGCTATACTGTTGTTTGTGAGAGAGATGGTGTAGAGCCTTGCTGGTGCTCTAGTAATATTAGGTTGCTGTGCCAGCTGTCTCTCAGGCTGTGTAGTTTTGATTCTCAAACAGCCTGACATTGGGTTAAAAGAATAATCCCTGTGTTCAGTCCTGGGGCAATGTTGGTTAAACCTGATGTTTCTAAGCAGTATCTTTCTGATTCTGGAAGTAGAGGTTCTGGCAGTGTGGAGACAAGTCTTGCCTATTCTTTCTGCATAGGGGTCATGTCAAACTACCATGAGAGAATGCAGTTCAAGAACAGGGAAGGACTGAAAGTTGACACTTGTCCTAAAAGTAGACCTGGGTGTCTGGTGTAGCTGCATGAAGACTGTAAAAATGGCGTGGTAGGTCAGAGTGAAAGCTCCTGAATTTCCTATCTGCTGATAGTGAATACTGGAGGTGCAATGTAAGAATGGGTGGGTAGTGATACTTCCTTGGTATGGCCGCTGTTTACATCGATCTGCAGGGAAATTTGACATGATTGAACATTTGTAAAGAGTCTTGTGCTCATCTGTCAGGCTTTTTGAACTGTTTGCCTTTGGGGAAAAGGAGAAGAAAATGATGCGAAAAAGGCAGGTGCGTTTTATGGGATCTCACTGCAAATGTAAAGTGTTGTCATCATGGCATGAGTACATTTCCCTCCAAAGCATATTGGGTTGAGCAAGCACAAAGGTTTTCTTTCATGTTAATAAATAATCAGAGAATGGGAAAAAAAATCTGTCTTCCACTTCTTGTATTCACAGTCCTGTTGGTCAACTACTGGTCTGGATGGAGCTTCCCTGTGGGGCTAGGCAGCATTTAAACAGTATGAACCTTTCACTCAGAAGTCTTGGTGGTATGACAGGCAGCTCATCCAGTAAATGCAGTAACAGGACATGGCATTTCTGTAGTGCTTTCTGTATAAGTGAGTGCTGTAAAGCATTTCACCGGGCATTAAATTACATTCTTATAATGGAATGTCTGTGCAGGCAAACTCAGTGACTATGCTCCATCAGGGACACGTGCAGCTGGGAATGTTTATAGGAGCACTAGACAGTTTATAAGAGTACTAGGCAGTATGGCCCTAACCGTACTGGTAGACCCGTGTTCTGTTTGTGACTGCCGAATAGCTAGATTTATAGGTAGAGTCTTGTTCTGTCATTGCAAGATAGTCTGTTTAACTAGCCTTTGACCTGAAAGGTATGTCAAAGTTAGTACTAAAAACCATTTTGACAAAACTTACTGGTTGTGGAAGAATGAATTCTCTTGTTACCTTTGCTCTAGAAAGGACTAGATGCCTACTATGCATGGAAGCAAGAATTTGGTTGTGTTTTACCAATAACTTTTAGCTCCGCAGCTTTCAAAAGTGACCATGTTTTCAAAAGCCTGCTGTAAGTACGTACAAAAGACCAGACTTCGAGGACATGTTCTAAGGATTAGCTGTCTCATTTCAAAATTACTTGAAATCCAGGCAAAGTTGCTAATGATTTAATAGTTTCTACCATCATATGCCAGTGGTGTATCTGAAATAATATGCTTGTTTGGTGTAAGTCCCAGTTTGGCAGGATTCTGTCAGGTCTTCCTCCCAAAAATCTCCATACCATCCTGTACTGGTCAATTCTCTTTTGAGCTGCCTTGCAGAGAAGGTAAAGCATTTGCTCAGACTGATGAAATAGTGTTGTCTTGCCCCAGATATTCTCTAGGAAGGGTTGAAACATCACTGTGGCTTCTCTTACACTTGCTGCTACTGTTTGAACCTCAAGTCTGTTGGAAATAATCCAGTTTACACAATTTGATATGTTAATGGAAATGAGAAAATAAGTAATGTAATCTGGGCTTACTTTATTTGAAAACGTATTGAATTTCACCCATTTGCTTGGTATTGATTGTGGTATTTTAGGCTCACCTGGAAGCATGCTGCTTAAGCAGTATCTAGACCTGACTGATGTAATGAATCTTGGAATTTGTGTTTGCCTTCACCATTTAGATAACATTTATTAAAGGAAAAAAAAAAAAGGGAGGGGGAAGGGAGGAAAGCCCCCCCAGTTCACCAAAATAATACTGTTGTTGTTGCAGTGAGTGTCTAATTCCTGTTTCTTGCTGTTCATTATGTCTTTTCTCCACAAGAATAGAGGGTCTTTTTAATATCCAGTATTGTTCTCAGGTTCACGCTTGCTGATCTTCTAGCTATTGAAGACTGCATTTGACATTTCTTCCACAATATCATGTTGCATTTTCATGTTAATCTGCAGTCCATTCTAACCCCAAATCGTATGTGGAATTGCTGCTTTCCAGTATAAATAGTCCCCTGTTCGGTAGCTGGGTCTGTGCTTTCTTAGATGTGATTTGGCATATGATTGAATTAAAACCCATTTGTTTGAATGGGCCCTGCTTCCTAAGCTCTTGAGACCACTGTACATTACTGACCTTTCCCCCTTATTTACTACTTCAACAGTCTGTATGCTATTTAATCTCATCAATATTTTTCTGTCACCCATTTGCGATCATTTTGAAAGCGACCCAGAGTCTGTTTAACGTAGCACTGTCTTGTTACTCTGAACAGCAGAATTGATGGAAATCCTGCATGGATCACTTTGACTTATTTCAATTACAGATATGCCAGGGATTATGTAGTGGAAGGAGAACCATACGCTGGCTATGACAGACACAATGCAGAAGTGGCAGCCTTTCACTTGGACAGGTATGTAATTATTGGATTACCTGGTTTTATGGTCTCTGGTAAATGCTTTGTCAGAGTTGGGGGAGAGGGGTTCCTTAGAGAATACAGCTCAGATGTGAGCTACTTCTAGCCTGTCAATATGCCACAATGAAACCAAAAATAAAAATTCATTTCAAACATCTCTGCAAGATTTTAAAGTTCATATTTTTCACAAAATCTTAGAAAGGAGGATGAGCACTGAAACCACTGATACATAATATTATGTGGAAGAAAGAGCTTAGCCAAATCCTGTGGAGGAGTCTGCAATGCTGATTGTATGTGCTAAGTTAACATCCAGTACACTAAGAAGTTAAGTCTAATATCTAGGCTAACAATTTAGTCTAGACTCAATATGAGTCAGTGCATTCTAGAGGAAAACCAGATATTCATATATTATATTCAGGGGTGCCCAGATGGCTTTGTGGACCTGAGCTAGATAGAATCATAGAATAGTTAGGGTTGGAAAGGACCTTAAGATCATCTAGTTCCAACCCCCCTGCCATAGGCAGGGACACCTCACACTAAACCATGCCACCCAAGGCTATGTCCAACCTGGCTTTGAACACCACCAGTGACAGAGCTTCACAGCTTCCCTGGGCAACCCATTCCAGTGCCTCACCACCCTCACAGTAAAGAATTTCTTCCTTATATCCAAAGAATTTCTTCCTTACATCCAATCTAAACTTCCCCTGTTTAAGTTTGAACCCGTTACCCCTTGTCCTATTACTACTAATGAAAAGTCCCTCCCCACCATCCCTATAGCTCCCCTTCAGATACTGGAAGGCTGCTATGAGGTCTCCACGCAGCCTTCTCTTCTCCAGGCTGAACAGCCCCAACATTCTCATCCTGTCATCATATGGGAGGTGCTCCAGTCTCCTGATCATCCTCGTGGCCCTCCTCTGGGCTTGTTCCAACAGTTCCATGTCCTTTTTATGTTGAGGTCAGCAGAACTGCACACAGTGCTCCAAGTGAGGTCTCATGAGATGTGCAATTACAAGAAGAAAAACAGTTACAGGATGCACAAAGAGTGGGACAGAAAATACCAAACACTGAATATCAATACTTACGATATACTGTTAGAGGTGCAGTTTCACCTAGAATGTATGAGCACAGTCTTTGTCTTCTCATTGTAAGAGGACTATGTTGGCACTTGGGAGAGGATTTAATTATCTTCACATGTGAGAAATTCTTAGGTGAAGGGACTTAAAATCCTGGGGAAAAAAAGAATAAGGAGGGACAAATATAGTGAAAAATAGAATGGTTGAACTTAAACTGGAATTTCTCAGTTCATAAATTGGAGACCTATGACTGACTTAATTCATAGGTGGTAAAAGATAAGTTTGTTAGTCCTTATTCATCTGTGGAACTTATTCCATAGACAATGGAAATCAGTAATTCTAGGAAGGTTTGGTGATAACTAGTTGTGTAATACCCATTGCCTGCTTTTGCAGTCTTGAGCTGGTGAGCCAAAATCAGGGTATTTCAGGACCAAGAAGAGATGATGTGGTCAGATATGTGTTGTTCATTTGTGCTTTCAAGAAACATACAGAATTTAATTTCCCTGCAAGAGCAGTGATGCAACATTGTAAAGCAACAATTCAAAGCCTCTTTTCAGTATCCACACCCCTCTTTCTTCACTCTTTCTCCCTGTTTATTTGGTTGTGGTTTTGTGCTTGTTCCTCTGGCCTTTCTCCTCTTTGTGGATGTGCACCTCTGTATTCTTAAAGAATGCCTAGCAGAAGGTACCTGCCCACATAACTTTAGCACGTACCTTTGTTTTTCATGGTGACAGTTATGTTGTTTCAAGAAGAATCTGAATCATATTGCTTGTTTACCCTTAATGGGGAGGCTGTATTACCCCAGATAGTGGCCTTTCAGCTGTGGGTATGAAAAACAGGGACAGGCTTTCCAGATTTAAGCTCTGTGTTTATTTATTTGGAACACTTGTATTTTCTTAAGCTGTACATTACTCTCTGTATTGGCTATAAATTCTGTCTTTATGTATACGTGATTTGTTCAGGCAGACATTTTGTGTTTCCCTTTCTTAGAGGTATTTTATACCGATAGAAGGGGACTTGTTCATTGAATATCTAAAACCAGAAATACTGTGCAGCTGTTAGAGTGACTCTCCCAGTATCTCTGTGGAATGTAGATTGTTCCTTTTTGAGAAGAGACAGTCCCTTTTCAGTCTTCTTGTTCTGAACAGCAAAGACTACCAAAGGCATTATCAAAAGTACATTAAGAAAGTTGGGACTGACATTGTACTGATGGTTGTACTCTTCCTTTAAGCACTTTTAAAATTCCGTTGCGAATCCCCAAGTCATTTGTAGTCACAGAGCAAAGGCCATGGCAGACATGGGAGTGGAACCTGGATCTTGTGATCCAGGCTTTCTGATTATTCTTACCACCTCCTTTTTTTTCTTCCAGACACTCCTCAGGCATTGAGTTTTGTTCTACCATTCTCTCTTCCGTTCTCCCTCTCATGCCAAACAAAATAACTCCTTGATTGTTTACTTTCAAATATAATTGAATTGGGCTTAAACATAACATTTTAATACAGAGTAATTCCCACAAATTATGAATGATTTTTCCAGGTGGCTTAAAGGCCATATGGTTACTGTTTTAGCCTGTACACAAGACAGATGATGGATATTTCTGGTAGTGAGGTCTGACTTCTGAGAGTTGGAGCATGGCACATACTGTGGCTCTGCTGCAAATGTTGTAATAAAGGAGTGTCACTGATGGCCTGTAAAGCGAGTTTAACATCCAGGCACTTAGGAAAAATGAGTTACCTTACTTTGCCTTGAAGAAGAGGTTGCTGCAGGGCTCCAACCTTATTCTTTGTTCTCAGTTATCTCAATTTTCGGATGATGGCACAGAGGCTGTGGTTTTGTTTTTATTTAGGACTGCTGCCTATGTTGCGAATTCTCATGTCACGTTTTTTCATCCCAAATCAGAATTCTAGGTTTCCGACGAGCTCCACTGGTGGTTGGCAGGTTTGTGAATTTACGTACAGAGATCAAACCAGTGGCCACAGAGCAGCTTCTGGGTACCTTCATGACTGTGGGTAAGTGGATTCCATGAAATGTGCAAGGCAGTAAAAAAACCCAACGTGTTTAATGGGAAAAGTGAGCCATGGAAATCTGACACAGTTATAGAACAGTTAACTATGATACAGAAAGCTGGTAAGTCTCTTTCTGTGCCAAGAGAGATCATAACACTTGTATAACTCCATTTGGCGGGGAGGAGGACTTGATTTTCTCCAAGTAACTTTTCCTCTGTAACTTTTCTATGTTCCCTCATGCTGCTGTTACAGATGTGATTTGTTTTAAGTAAGCATTTTCTCTCTGCTGTCAGGGGTGGTTTGAAAAGTTTGTGATTGGATCTGGAAGGAAGAAAAATGAATTATATTTAACATGAGCACAGTGGTGATTTGGGATAATTTATAGAGCTGATGTGTTGGTTGGTATTAGATGTTGTTTGTGCTACATCAGAGTGTGCTGAGCGTTCATAACTAAATGTGTCGGAACTTCCGTATGTTGTTTACAGTAATAATGCTGTGAAGGGCACTTAATGGGAATTATTAATGTGAACTCCTACCAGGTGGTCATTAAGCACCAAGAAATTACTTAAGCTGCAGTCTTAACTGCTTCAGGCTTTCATAAAATATCCAATTATTACTGTCTTTGGCTTTTTTTCTAATAAGGAGACTCTAGAGATGCTTGTTCATTAGAGCTGGTAAATATGTGTGCCTGTGTGTATTTCTATTATGAGCGCTATTGGCAGTCTCACCTACTGTTTGCCTAACACTTTCAGTTATAAGATGTAACTTTCAGATGAGAATAGGTCTGTCTTGCCAAACTCTTTGCATTCACATTGGGTGTCTGCCTCAGGCAGACTACTTATTCTAATTTCAGCCGAGATAACTAAGCAGTTTTATAACAGAAACGCTGACTTGGAAAGTAGGTTGCAGAAATTTTCATTGCCTTTCCTCAGATTCCTTGGAACCACCTGCTCTGCAGAGCATGAACCAAAGAAATGGGTGGGTCTGAGGAGAAGGTTGGTCTCTTGTCAACCCAAATTTGACCAAGTTTCTGAGGTTTTGAAGAGAAGATAATTCATGCGTACCCCGTGCAGATTTGCTAGAGTTGCAACTCGAATCCTCAAAGAATTCTTTCTCTTGCTAGACCTGCTGCCGGCCATGGATAGGAAGAGAGACTTGCAGGACTTTCCATACAAATGAGAGTTCTGGTCTGCTGCAAGCTCTCTGCTGTTAATGATCCCCTCTGATGTCCTTAAGTTGTCTGACTGGGGTAGTGGGAGCACAAGGGCTGGGTCTGGATGGAGGACTGCAAAGGAGTGCTGGCTGGCCAGGGGATGTGTAAGGATGTGATGTGTAAGGATGGAAAGTGAAAAACATCTCTTTCAGGGTTTGTGGGGGGATACTGAATCTAAAACCGAAGGAAGAAAGGATGGGGACTAGGTGGAATCATAAGGAAGTGAGACATAGATGAAGAATGTTTTGGAAGAACATCTGTGAATATGAAGCAAAGGAAGGGTGAAGGGTGAAATAGAAAAGATGAAGTTAAAAATGTTAATCTAGGCTACATAGATCTCTTTCCACTACAGGCAACATAGGCCATAACAAATTAAAGAGTGCAGGGTTTCATTGTGCCCATCCTTGTCAGAAGACTCTCATGAAACTTTGACAGAACTGCATTCCCATAAGAATGACAGCTTGCTTGTGTTTCCCCATCCAAGTCAGCTCAAGTAACTGAGATGTGTACCAGGTCTTAGGGCTGCAAATCCATTCAAGTTGTGCTTAGTGTTCTTTCACTTCCTTCTTTGTGGCTAACTTTTTCAAAAAAGTGAGAAATCTGACACATGAAGTGTGAAATTTTAAAAAACCCAAGTGCTGAGGTTGCAAAGTCAACGTTCTAAGGATTAGGGAGGGATCACAAAAACTTGTTTATAGTACAGTGTTGTACTAACTCTGAGTGTGATAGAAACATTGGAAAATAGTTACTCTCTCCTTTGAATATTACTCTTTAATGTTGCTTTGAATGAATAAACAAGTGTTTATTTTGCTTCTCCCTCCCAGAGGTAGGAAACATGAGGTCAAGTGCAGTGAAATCCTATTGCAGGGAAGGCTCTACTGCAACAATATGCACCTGAATTTCAGTTGGCATCCTTTAGATTAAGCTCTGCTCTTTTAATACCTCTTTTTTTGTTTGTTTGCTTAAGGTAATAACACTTGCTTCTACGGGAAGTGCTATTATTGTCGGGAAACAGAACCAGCTTGTGCAGATGGGGACATCATGGAGGGGTCAGTGACCTTGTGGCTTCCAGATGTCTGGCCTCTTCAGAAACATCGGCACCCATGGGGTAGGACTTACCGTGAAGGCAAACTTGCCAGGTATGAGAACGTGAAAGGGTTATTCTTTATGCATGATAATTTGTACTGGAACTACCCATGCAATACAGCAGCTAATTTAGGAGCAAGTGTTCTCAAAACCTAGAGTTTTGCTGACAGCTTTCTTGATAAGAGATAAGTCCAGAAGTCTAGGAGGGGATTTAAATTAAACTGAGCAAGAAAGAAATCTTAATTGTTTTCCATGATACTAAGTGCTGTCCTTTTCCTACTTCTTTACTGGAACAGAACTCCACTATGCAGTCATTCCAAGCTCTGAAACTCTTGACTCTGGGCAAACCAAGACTCCTCTTTTGCCACTAGACCTTCTTTTGACACTGTGCCTCTTTGTGGCCCATTAAAATATGGTAGCATTTTGCTGGCTTCTGCCAGACCTGATTTCATGGTCCTTGTAGTTTGTTTTAAGAGTTGTGGAGCTAGTTTAGCTAAAGTAGGTGGGCAACAGAAAGTTCTTTGCTTTGAATACTTCGGTGTATTTGATGACTATGCTCAGCATCTAAAAAAATGCTTTTAGAGAAAGGCAAACATGGGATCTAGCAATTTTGTACAACTGATGTAACCTGTCTGAGTAGTTGTGTTGGAGATGTTTTTTCCATGACCAGAGCAAATGGTTTTGAACTTCGTAAATTTTTTCAAATCCTTGACAAGACACTAGAAAGAGATTTTTAGTCCTTGATATAAAATACCCATTGATTTCCAATTACATGATTGTTCTGAGAAAGAATCTCATCCAAATGCTTAATTGAATTGTTTTAGAGTATTAAATATGCAATTCGATTTTTAAGCAGCAGATGTTATTTACTTTCCAACAGGTCTAAATCAGCTGCATATGGAAAATGGTAAATTGCAGTAGGGAATGGATTTAATTTCTTGGAAGCATTTTTTTTCTGAAAGACTATTTTATCATAAACTGCCTGCCTGCACAGGAGTTTACCCTGATGCCTACACTGATTTGCTATTTATTGTATTTTAAACTTACTTGTTCTGAGTTCATTCAACTGGGATTGCATGGTTCTGTTGTTTTGCACCTTGTCGTGATGCACTTTTCACTCTGAGAGCATCAGGAGAATTAAATGTCCTGGATGTCGTGCACTCCTTTTGCTGTGTCTGGTGATTATGGAGAAAAAACTTCGTAGGAATTTTTTTCCTGATCTAGCTGCTTCTACTCTGTCCTGAGTTGACCTTTTGAACATAATTCATGTAATCACATTAGTGTACGTAATTTTTAATGGAGTGTAATAGATAAAATCCCTGACCTTCAAAGTCCTATGATAATATAATAGAAATGATCAGAAATAAATGTCGGGAAAGGTCTGTCTTGAATGACTGAATAGAAAATGAGAGGAGAGACCATAATGTATCTGAAAAATTTTTGCAGGGAGATTAAGTACTAATCTGAAGTAAAATGAGGGAAAGAGAAACACTTGAGGGAGAGAGAAAATGTAGCATAAAAGAAATGTATCCAGTACAAAGAGGATTATGTTCTCAGACTTTTGCCTTGTGGATTTGTGCTGTGAAGTTGAATGTGGGTTGGACCTTGATGCAAAAGAAAGAGGGAACTAGAGGCAGAGATTGTGGAGCATATGTGATGTGTTGAAAAAAACATTGAGAAGATAAATTTTTGCCCACTCTGATTTGAATAACTGGAGGAGAGATGGGATATTGGGAGCTTAGGCTCCAGACATCTAGAAGATGATAGGGGTTATGTGGCAGTTGTAGTAGTCAAATTCTTACCTTCTCCCTGCAATTTTGAGCATGTCAACAAGTCTCTTCAGCTTGTGTTTCCTCTTTCTAAGTCACAGATGGTTTAAGGCATTTCCAACTTAACTGCTATTTTGTGAAGGATTGTTTCAATCCTTTCAGCTTTGAAAACTGTAAAGAATAACATGAGAAAATTTCAAATCCTAGCTCTGGAGAATTGAGACATGACATCCATGTTATGAGAATGGAACTACATTCCTAGGTTACATGTAGAAGGAGAGGAGAGAAGAGGGAAGCTTGAAATCTTGCCAGTGGAGAGGAAGGTGAGATACTGTTGAAGGAAGGTAGGGAGGAAAGAGACAACTGATGAGCTAGAAAGAACACATAGGAGGTGGTTGTTAGTAACCAAGATGAGCTTTTGTATTTGAAAGAAAAAATGAAAAGGACTGCTGGAAAGCAAGACTCATGGAAGCAGATCAAGGCAATAGAATCAGAGGCAGGATTTGAAGTCCTTAGAAGTTCAGGGAGACAAGTCATGACAGTAATCTTGCTGTGAGGCAGCCCCACCAGTGCTGAATTGACGAAGTAAACTCCAGCCTTGTTTTCTGTAGGAAGAATATGTGTAGCCTTGCACTGAAATTATAGCTTGCTCCATATGCTAGAGTTTTAATAAAGGATTTACTCTTCTATTAAACCACTTTTGTCGAGTTCTTTCTTCTTTATATAGCCTTAACTGCACTCATAAGTGAATAAAAGGGCAGCTATAAATACCATTGCTGTGCAATGATGGAGTATTCTTAGAAAGTTTGATTTGTTTTCTCTTCATGGCCCGCAGGTGGGAGTATGATGAAAGCTATTGTGATGCTGTGAAGAAGACTTCACCATATGACTCGGGCCCTCGTCTGCTTGATATCATTGACACTGCTATCTTTGACTATTTGATTGGGAATGCTGACAGGCATCACTATGAGAGTTTCCAGGATGATGAAGGAGCCAGTATGCTCATCCTCTTGGATAATGCCAAAAGGTGAGGGTAAAGGAAATCCTGGTGACCAGGCAGTGGTGAGCACAAGGGCGAACATTTATCTGCTCTGTATCTCTGTTTTCTTCCACAATTTTTTTCATTAATACCGTTTGTGCTAAAAATCCGAAGCTTTCCGTCTTATCAGAAATCACTTATCAGATAGTAGAGTCCTTCAAAAGCTGTGTTGTTTGCTCTGTGCCCTAGATACGATGACTGCTTTTGGCAGAGTCTTACTCAAACAACAGAAACTCCCAGGTTAGCACAGTATGACCTTCTTTCCCCAAGCCACTTTCAAAAGTTTGCTTGTGTCTCTCTTCCTATCCCCAGAAAAGCCCTCTCTTTTGCGCTTTTAATTAATGAAAGATTAGAGACTTCTGGTTTATTATTCAACAGTGAAAGTGAATATTAGTAAGTTCCGCAGTAAAAGTAGGTATTTGAAAATGTGTTTCTGGATAAATTGGAATTCCCTGCTTCCTGGACTCTGGCTTTAAAAGGTTAAACATGTAAACTGAAGATAGAACTGATGAGAAGTCCTTCTTGAGGCCAAACTTTACCATGTGTATGTGTTTAAAATGTGAGTTCCGTCTTTGTTATAGTTCTTGTATGTGGCTGGTATAGTATAATTTAAAAATCCTATTGAAGATACAACCTTGTTTAAATCATAATTTGTTTAATTTACCTTTAAAAACAGAGATAACATATTACATTTTCTTATGATTTAGTCCAGAGACTCCCATGGTTTTTTCTTCTGATGGGCACTACCATTTGCAGTGGCAATGAGTTTCCCCTTCTGTGGATGGACCAGCTTCTGATGGCTAGCTCTGGCAGTACCTGTGCCAGGCTGTGCTCTACAGTGGCATTGCATACTGCTTGTATGAAGTGTACACAGCAATTGAGACCTCTGGTCTAGACAGATCCTTGGAAGGCTTAGAGTTACCATTTCTTTCTCCATTTGCCTTTCGTATAGTAGATTGCTTCCTTCTTTTTTTTTTCTAATTTGTCTGCAGTGGCTGACTTGCATATTTTGTCTTTGTGCATGAGCCTGTTCAGTCACACTCCTTTGGTTGTGTCAGCAGGATGTATTCTACCTTGGGACTGTTGAATTATTGCTGCTTTCAGACTGTTTTAGTTGAATTTGGAAAAATTGTCTTTCTATAATGCTCTGGCAATGTGCTAGGAGGAAGTTAATGTATTAGTCACTGGAAGTTAATATGGTAGTTGAAGATCATGTCCTTTCATTATGGTACATGCTTGTAACATTATGAAAACTTTTCCGGTGGGGCTTTGCAGGCCCAGGAATGGATTGTTTTCTTGAAAGCTTGAGTAAAATTCTTTCAGCTCCTTCGAGATAAGGGATAGGGGCACAGAAAATCTCGAGTTGGAAGGGATCCATGAGAATCATCTAGTCACAGCTCCCTAAAACTAAATCATATGACTAAGCATTGTCCAGATGTTCTTGGTGCTGCAGGGAGCTTATTCCAGTTTTAAAGCTCCTAATAACAGTTATTTGAGCTGAGCAATGCCAGGCTCCTAGAGTGAGTTATCTTATTGAGGGCAAAGGTCTTTGTTGAAAATGGTATTGTGAGGAGAGTGAAACTGGTAAAAAATAAAGAAGAAAGCATTTCTTAGATGAAGCTTAAAATACTAGGAAATCCTCTTGGCAGGCTTCCCTTGGAAAGTGTGATTGTGAAATATTGAAGTTGATTACCTTGTTAGTTGAACTGTTGATCTGAGCTTGGCCATCTAAAACAGCACGTGGCTGCTATTTCATTCATTCCCTGTTTAGCTGTGTCAAACAGGCAACATTTCTGCTCTCTATGTCTGGAATACCAATTATTCCTTTCCCTTGCTTCACAAGCTGAGCTCAATTTCAAAACTCTGAAGTTTGTTCCTAAGGTGCCTTGGTGTGATAAAGAAGTAGGTACGCTAGTGTTGCTTCCGTTTACCTGGTACATTAGCTGACACTGTTGAGAGTTAGACCTGTAATTGGTCATAGTCTGTTTATATTTTAATTTAAATGATTTGATCTGTTGGAGCATGGAATTGTCTAGTATTGATTTTTTTTCTTAATTCCTTACCAATCTCTTGATGTTGAGAACAGCATTAGGAGTTCAACTGGTTCACTTGATTTTAATTTTGCTTTACAGCTTTGGAAATCCTGCCCTGGATGAAAGAAGCATCTTGGCTCCTCTTTATCAGTGCTGCATGTAAGTGGAATGCAGGGATGCTGCTCACTTTATTTGTGCGATTGCTGTCCTTAGGTTTGCAATGTAATTAAGTTTGAAGCCTTCTGGCAACTTGAAAATGTTTGCTTTACTATATTTGTTTGATGTATTGTCACTGCTCAAGAAGCTGAGAAATACATTTTCATTAGGGTAGTAAATCAGATGGTAGACTGTAGGAAGTAGTCTTGCCTCCAGGTCACTGGTTCAAATCTGTCCTTAGTCAGGATGACAGGTACTTTACATCTGCAGCTGTCTCCATCCAGATCCTGCCGAATAAAAGTTCACATCACAGTTTGAGTCCTCCCTGACAGTAGCTACCAACTAAACGTGTCTGGCAATTTAACTACCTTCATTGCCAAATGTTCTTTCTAAACAAGATTGCAGCACTGCTCAGGGTGCTCCTTTCAATGTGACATTTGTCGCTTTTCTGCAGGATTTTGTTTCTGCTTTGGCCCTCTGAGCTGTGGTTTTGTTTTATTTTTAGAAGCTATGACTTGTTGATTTCTGTTTTCTGTGTTCGCTCTCTCACCAGGCCGTTGCTACTTGTCATTAATGAATAGATGATCAGGCGGCTGGTGCACATCTCCTATGAAGACAGGCTAAGAAAGTTGGGCTTGTTCAGTCTGGAGAAGGCTTAGAGCCGGGGGGAGACCTTGTAGCAGCCTTCCAATACCTAAAAGGGGCCTACAGGAAAGCTGGAGAGGTGCTTTTTACAAGGGCATGTAGTAATAGGACAAGGGGCAATGGCTTTAAACTGGAAGAAGGGAGATTTAGGTTGGTATATTACGAAGAAATTCTTTACTGTGAGGGTAGTGAGGCACTGGAACAGGTTGCGTGAGAATCTGTGAATGCCCCATCCCTGGAGGTGTTCAAGGCCAGGTTGGACAGGGCTTCAAGCAGCTTTTGAGCAACTTGGTCTAATGGAAGTTATCCCTGCCTGTGGCAGGAGGTTTGGAACTAGATGATCTCTAAGGTCCCTTCCAACCCAAACCATTCTATTTAAAGTTTCAGGAAGAATACTGACTTATCTGTTTTCTGCTTCTGCTGCTTCAAGATAACATTAAAACTCTGTTAAGCCTTCCAAATTAAGCATTTAGTTGAGAGTTCTTTGAGCCTGTCCTTGGAAGGTTCTGTCTCCTGAATTCCTCAGGACCTGTGAAACCTGGGAATTCTGCAGATACCCTGAGCTCTCACCCCTTGCTTGCTCTAGGCAAAGCTCTGTGCATGCTCTATGCATCTGGCCTATGTTCTGTAAGATTCTGTCAGAATCCATATGGAGAACAGTTAAACTAAATGATTTTCAAATTATTTAGTTTTCCTACAGTAATTTTAGATGCATATGTAATTTCCCACTTTATGAGGATCTTTTGGAATCCTTCTCATCTAAGTTCTCCCAAATGCAACCAGAAGAGGAGTTTTCCTATGTAATAAATAAATTCACGGTATCCTGCTTTTCAGATACCCTTTCTTTCTGATACCAGGCAAAATACCATATAAAAATTAAGATGCATAATTGTTTTAACTATCAGTTTATTACAGCACATGGTTATATTGCTGGTTTCTGTAGAGTCCATCAATAGCCAAGGATTTAGAACAATGGTGCTAAACCACAAAAATTTGAGAGAGAATCCTAAGAAACTTCACAGAACAACTTGGTTTATGTGGGCTGATATGAACAAGTTCAATGGCCAATGGAGTGGAGAGATCCCTGCTGTGTTCACTTTCCTGGAGGTTCAGTCAGCTGACTTTTGTTCTTCATGATTAATTGCTGTTCAGTGTTACTCTTCCTGAGGTGACATGAGTTTTGTGTTTGAATTAGCAGCCAGACTGTTAATTTTCTTTCCTTTTCAAACTGTGTCTAGGAGGCCTCAGGACTGAAGAACTTCCTTGCTAGCAGTTGCAAGTGTTTTTATATGACATAAGAATTAACTCAAGTTAGTTCATTAGTTTCTTTCTTCTTCACCTTCAGTTTTCAAGTTCCAATTAGATACTGCATATAATGCAGTTATATCTGGACCCTCCTATCCAAAACCATGTTGTTAGTGAGGCTCTCCTCTTGATGTGACAGGCTTCTTCAAGAGGTTGGCTTTGGTATTGCTGATGGGGCTTCATCTGACAGTGGTATGATGACATGTTCGTTTCTCTCTTTCCCAGCATCCGGGTTTCTACCTGGAACAGGCTTAATTACCTGAAGAATGGAGCATTGAAGTCTGCCTTAAAAACTGCTATGTCGCATGACCCCATCTCACCAGTGCTTTCTGACCCTCATCTGGATGCCCTAGACCAGCGGCTTCTCAGCATTCT
This sequence comes from Myiopsitta monachus, assembly GCA_017639245.1. NCBI lineage: Eukaryota > Metazoa > Chordata > Aves > Psittaciformes > Psittacidae > Myiopsitta > Myiopsitta monachus. The sequence goes on from CM029923.1 coordinate 41,840,481, forward strand.
GGCTACAGTGAAGCAGTGCACAGACCAGTTTGGGCCAGATGTTGTGCTGGTGGAAGACAGGATGACTCTGTCTCATTTGTAATTGTAGTGGAACACAGATGAAACTCCTTTTTTACAAACAAACAGAAAAGTGATAGAAAAACAGCACAATCAGTTCAGAAAGGCTGCGGCCAAGATGGACTGAAGTGAACAGGAAAGCTTCCTAGCCCGAGAAACAGAGGTGACACTGGCTTTTATCTTGGGCTGACAGCAGTGAGAGGTGGGAAGTTGGAGCCTTGGATAGCTCAGTACTTGTAATGGCATCTTGGTCATTGTGGTGTGTGTCCATTGCTGGCAGTGGGCATTGCACTGGCTAAAAGTGGTGCTTGGTATTGGTGGAAGTGTGTGGAATACAGACACTAATTTGTAGACCGAATCTAGAGGGAACAAATGGAGATGAACAGTACAATCCTCTGCCCTTCTCTTCCCCACATATACTCTTGCGAGTTTTTGTCTGATTCAGGGTTGTACATAATCAGCTGTGAGCTGGTTAGGCATTTTACTGCTTCTTTAGAGAAAGAGGAAGTGGTGAATAAATTATTAGACTGAAGAGTTGTGCCACCCCCCACCGGGGGTGGGATGTTCTTCTGGATGCCATTAGGGGTGGGAGAGGGGGCCTCTGCTGCTCAGTTGTCTTTTCCTCGATAAAAGGCTGAGAAAGGGGTTTGCCTCATGTGATAATGTTTCAGTGTTTTTGCTGAAGTCCTATCAAAGATTTATCCACAGGGTTGGAGATATAGGGGAGGACAGGGTGGTTATACAGCACTTGGTACTTAAGGGGTTACGGTAAGTTTTCATGTGTCCTGTCACTGTTTTCCATTTTTATGGAATCTGTCAAGGTCTGGGTAGAGAAAATATCATTGCAGTCCTGTGCCCATATTAATCAAATTTTCATTATATTGTAGTGAAGGAGGACAGACTCTGTCCTTGAAAGCAGGTTCTATTTAGCGAGGTCATGCTGCTTTTACTGTAGGCCCTATTTAATGTGGGGAGTCTGTGTGTATTATACTGGGAAAAGAGAGGTGTATTGCTGAACTTCCCCAGTAACCAACAGCCACGGGCAAGGCACTGAAGAGTGGAGAGAACCATGAGCCGTGGTGTTCATAAGGAGAGAGCTTCCTGCTGCTTGATGTTATAACCACAGCTCAGTGCTGCTGTTCTGTGGAACGCCAGCAGTTTTTCAGTCTCACCATTTATCTGGTCTGGCTTGTGGCTGAACTCTGAAGTTGTGAGCACTTCCAGAAAGTTTTCTGCCTCCCTGCAACCCCTACTGCAAAGTTCTGACCGGGGTGGTCATCCTGGGGTCCTCGCTCCTAATGACTCCGCCATAGATAGGGAGAGAGCTAGTGTAATTTGGCTTTCAGGGCAGACTTGTAGCTCTCATCTAGTGCTAGTCCTGTCATCTTTCAGCACTGTGTCAGCTTGCACTGTGGATGAGCTTGTGGGTGCAAAACCTGTCACACATGTGGTAGGTCTGAATCTGTCTCCCCAGAAGGGAATCAGCTTTATCATTGAGTTTCCAAATTCAACAGCCTTGCATCAGTTTTCAGTTTCGACAGTGTGGTCCTTAGAAGTAAGGAAAGAGCTCGCTTCCCAAAGTGATTACGTATTATTGGACTTGGGAGCAAGAGCAGCAAAATGTCAGTTTAAGAATTTTTCCTTGATTTGCCTGTCAAAACCTTTCTAGCTCTGGAGTAGTTTGGGGGGCAGATAAAGAGCTGTTCCTGTTCTTGCACCTGCTGCTATACCTGATCAAAGAGGTATAAGTGAGAGAGTTCATTTTTTAAATGCAGTTTTATTTTGTTGGAGTTTTTTTGTCATTGCATGAGCAGAGTATCTTGAAAGTAGAATGGAATTGTTAAACTGAATTTTATGTTCTTCTAGAACTGTTTTGGACTTGGCCATATCGCAGACCCACCCAAGAACCAGGATGGGATCTAGAGTTATTTATTGGTGTCACCAGTCAGGACTGTAATGCCCAGAAAGCTTTTAGGACACTGGTGTTAAGTTAGTGCCTGTTTATTGTTGTACTTAATAACATAACACGTGTTTTGGAAGCCATGGTCCTTCAGTGGGGACCCACCAGTGTGGATTGTGCTTTGCAGGTTTCCTTAGGGCAGAAGCGAGAATGCCTAGCTGATGGTGAGTGTGGGCAGGAGCTGTGCAAAGATTGCCCTGGGCCCTCGCTGGCTGAGCTGGCCTGTCACTTGGCTGCCCATTAGATTTCAGGGGTTGAGCGAGACATTTGTGGGAAGGGCTGTGGGCAGCAGTGAGGTGGTTAGTGAACGCTTTTATTCTAAAGCGGAATCGGTTCATACTGAGGCATTTTGGCATAAACTTTTCCCAGGAAATTTTAGTTGATTTGCATAAAGGGTAGATGGTGAAGCACATGGTAATGGCTTGCAGCATTATTAAAAGTATGTTCTTCTCTTTGAGCTTAATCATGAGCACTTAATATTTTGGAAAAGACCTACCAAAATTTGATGTTTTGATTTCTATGTGATCACTCTTGATCATTTACATTTGAGTTAATAATAGATTCCAAAAAAGGTCTTTCTGTCTTTATGAAATTAAATTAGTGTTCAGGACTCACGTATTGTTTCTTCCCAGGGCTCTAAGCTGAAGCTATTGCTGTTAGATGGAACCTGGGGATAAGTTTATCCCCAGCATGAATGTCAAAGATTTAAAGCAGTGTGTTGGTTTACTTGAACAAAGGGCGTGAGTCCGGCATCAGCAGTAGGAGGAAGCAAGAAATGGTTGCTTTTTTTCTTCTTTTTTTTCTTTTGTCATACTGATGCTTCTGGCCCCTGTAAACACCACTGGGGAATGGTGTTCTGCAGCGGGAAAGAAGAGTAAATTCCTCTCTTACCCCAAATGAGGAAGATCTGATTTTAGCCTTGTGATAATCTCTGGCATTTTTGTAGTGATCTGTTTGAATACAGCACCCTGAGAAATAAGAAGCAGCATCCACATGCAAACAGGGTCTGGTTGAATTTCTGGAAAAGTGTCATTCGTGAGGCAGGTGCTGTGCTCTGTTGATGAGGTTTTCATGACACCTTCTAATTCTTGTTCACTGTGCACACTGTAATCCGCTGGCTCCAGATGTTACAAAATGATTGTGTTGTGGATATTAGTAATATAGGAGCACTTGAAGCACAGAAATCAAGAACTAATTAAAAAGAGAGCATCATCAACCATCTGCTATTTATCTCCTCCTTCCGAAGTCAGCAGTCAGGCTGGAGGAGACACGGAAGTCTGCTCCTCTTCCAACAGCTAATGAACTGGAGTGTGTCATGCCAAACAAACTTCAACTGAAAAATACTAATTTATTAAGAAGGTAATTTATTTGCTGTGGCAGCTGGAGCAAGATGCTCAAAACAGACACCCCTCTTGGAGCTGTCAGAGGATTGCCCCTGGGAGCAGCTGCAGAAATAGAGGTTGCTAATAAGAAAACAGAATGCAATCATGACTTTCCACTTGTATCCTCCAGGGTCAGATTCCACATAAAGCGACATTGTGTGAATAAAGATTTTCATAAAGCAACATTGATGCATTGTTTAAGTCTCTCTCGATCCACCATGTATTGGGCTGACTGTTCAGAGTGTTTTGCTACTGCTGTTTCAGTTATTCCTTCACTAATAGTTATCAGTGGCGTTTATTGCAGTCACGTATATCCAGGAATGGGGTCAAATATCCAGGTTGTTTGCAAGAGCCTTGCTGGTAAGGAAAGATGTGTTTAAAAAGATGTGTTCTGTCTGTGTGAACAGAACACACCTAGCTTTAAGTGGTCTTCTTTCAAAAGACAGCTTTTGAAAGTGTGTCCTGTAGCCTGGCATCTGCCAAGCACCTAGGCTGATATCTTGGTTGTGTCCCAATAGGCTGGCTTTCTTTTGTGGAGCAAGAGATGTATGTAGAATTGGCAGGTGTTCATGGCTAGCTTTTCTAAGCTTTTTGTAAGATGGGGCAAGTAAGCAGCCCTCAAAATCTGTTCCCACAGAGTGCAGGGGTTTAACCTGGCTGTATTGGAGCTTGTTTTCTTAATAACCCCCTGCAGTGAGTTCTTCAGTGGTAGGAAGTGATGCTCACCGTTCTGCATGTCAGACATCTGGAAGGCAAAGAAGCCACCGAGAGCTGCTGTGTATTTCTGAGGGCTGCATGAGCGGCTGCCAGCCCCGTACAGCTCTTGGGGACAGGACACCCCAAAACCACCAAAGCACTATGCCTCTCCTGGAAAGGCAGGGACAGTCTTTGACCTGGCCTGTAGCATCAGCGCCGTGTTGTGAAACAACCAAAGGCACCTGCTGTTTTTTTGACTAGGCTTTCTCAGCTGAAACTAAACTTCAGCCTTGCTGAATTTTCTAAGAATTGTTTGGGGGTTTATTTTGGGGATTTTGGGGGGTGGATGTTCTGGGGTGGGTTTTTTTTGTCTCCCAGCATTGTGTGGTGACAATAATTTTTCATCTCCTCCATCTCTGTTTTTGAGGTGCCGATCTGCTCAAGAGCAGGACAGAGTTCTTGCTTGTGTATTAGCAGTTCAACAACTTGCAGAATTACAGATGCTTTGAGTTTTGAAAGGCTAAAATAGCTAGTTTGGAGAGCTGTTCTTACAAGCACTTTGTTGTACTACTGCTATGTAATTTTGGAGTGGTTGGCCTTAGTAACAGGGTGAGAATTCATATAACTGAAAGATTTTAATGTGTTTCTGATTGTGTAATAAAAATAATTTTACAGACAAATGAACAGAAACAACTTTGAGCCAATGGGAGAACCAAAGGGGCTCAAAAATCAGCACTTTCCCTGAATGTCTGTCAAATTCTTTCCCTCCAAGTTGTTGTTGTTTCTAAATATTAGAAATTAAAATAAGATCTTAGTTAATACACCCCAGGTGTGGGACTGATACTCTTCTTTCCTTGTGGAGTCTCAATATTTTTAAGAGACTGGGGATGGGTCTTTAAGGGGAGAACTAAAGGTAGGAGGGGAAGAGATTCCCCTTATACCCTTTACTCCAGATCTTATTTTTTAGTGATCTAATTCATAGCTGTGTAATACTGCGCTCTGCAGAGAGACCTTTCTCCTCCTCCTTTCAGAGTTCATCTGTGGATGTGCAGAAGGAATTGCTGTATGGAGTTGAAAAATCCTAAAAGGATTGATGCATGGCATTTCCCCATGCAGCAGATACAGCCTGTAGTATAAAATCCTGGATTGCAGGGTTCCCTCTCAGTATTTGCTTGTCCTGAGTTGCATTAGGGGTGCTATATAAGCCAGGCGTAATCACATTTTTATGGTGCTGGTTTTTCTGTTTTGAGAGGATCCCTGTGCTGTGAGGCCTGACTTGATCTAAGATCATGGATTTTTAATGAGGTGATTTCTGCTCACCAGGACTCCTCTGGAATAACCAGCCACGAGGTGAAAAGCTCTGCATCCAGGTATCGTTAAGGTCCCTTCTAACCCAAGCCATTCTGTAATTCTGTGATGGGCTCTGGGGGCATGCAGACCCCTGCAGTACCTCTTCCTGCAAGTCTGTTACCTGAAGGTTACCAAATACTCTCGTGAATGTTCCAGCAGAGGAAGAAAAAATAAAGGGGGGGTGGGGGGAGAGAGAGTCCCAACAAGCTCTCCTAGGGCAGTACCTTCTGTGCCTCCTCTCCTCAGCCTTCCCAAGTCAGGTATAGGCACGTTCTCTCAGTGCAGTGCACTAGGATCTCTCCCAGTTTCCTGCAGCTTCCTTTCCAATCTATGGGGATGATTTCCTCCCTGAGGAAATGCTTCAATTCAGATGGTTCAGCTAGTGTACAGAAAGGCTGATAGTTTAATTTGTTATGGCTATAGTGAGTTTGATTTTTAATTGTTTTTTTTTAATGTGCACGGTTTTAGTTACGTTTAAATTATTGCAACTGCTTCTAAGTTCTTCTCACTATTTTTGGAGCTGGAGGGGCAATAATGTTAATACCAGTGTCTTTAATGTCGATATGTAATATTTCTAGACACCTGTAGATGGCGATATGCTCCACTCCATGACTTGGTGGTGCTGGATCCCACTCACTCCCCATTCACCTGAACAAGAGAATCGTCAGCCTGGATGAGTTGCACTTGGTATTCTTATTTTTATTTTTCTGAGCATGTGGGATACTCTTGAAATTCTTTCCCATGTCCAAAGGATCTTGGCGTCATCTCAAATAGGATAAGCTGTGGGTGGACTTGTCCTGATGCTCAGTAGCTTGTACAGGTGTTAGTCTCTTACAGTATGCCAGTGGTGGGTACAGCTTAAGGTAAGATGCAAGTTGTGTGGGTCTTATCCACTTTAAACCCCCGACCCCCAGCTGAGCTTGTGTGCATACCCATTTCCAAAAGCCAGGCTTTGCCTGGGATCCTAAAACCTCCTGCCGAAGCACAGGCAGCCAGCCCTAATGACTGCTTCCTGCTTCGAACTCCAGGAGGGGGGTCTGCAGCTTTCTGGAGAAACCGGTTGGAGAAAAGTGATTGGTGATGGTGACCTTAGCGGTGGTAATGAGCTGTACCTCAGTTCTCATACACGATTTCATGGTGGTTCTGTCCTGATCTGAATTATGCTTTTTCCTGGCTGTGTTTGTGGAGGCCACCATACCTTGTGTTAGTATTTAGATATGCTGGTGGATGAAGACACATTGACATAGAAGTGAACAGCAGCTTCTCTTGGGGTTGATGAGGAAGGACGCACATCAGTGTCATACAGCAAGCCCGCCCCAGAGCCAGCAACAAAACCGTTTGTCTTGGAGCTTCAATCTAATCACTAAACTGAACTCACAGCACAGGGGGCAGCAAACACAGCTCGGACACAGTGGCGCAGCCCCCTCTGTCGCTGGTCTGGCACGTCCACTGCCTCCTGTTTATGGCTGTAATTTTTGTGTCCTTTGGAAAGGACCCTGATGAACAACAACAACTGCTGATGCCTTTTGCATTTGTGGCAGCAAAACTTCAGCTGAGGCCCTGACCTGAAAAAAACCCAGATTATTTGCCTTCCGCAGGCATTTGTCGCAGGCGCCGCAGTGCGGAGGCCAGAGGGAGGGCTGCGGTGGTGCAGTTGTGTGGACGAGGTTAGCAGGGGTGTCAGCAGCTTCCTTAGGCATCTCCCCAGCCCGGCTGGAACAGAAGCCTCTCGCCTCCCCTCCCACCAGGGACTGGCGGGACCCGGGAAGCAGATGGGAATACGGACCCGAGGGGCGCCCGGGGCCTTCTCTCGGGAGCAGGGTTGGGTTTTGCAGTGTAGCGCAGGCCCGATCCGTGCCACGCCGGCGGCGCCTCCACGCGTGGGGCGGGCGCGAGGCGGCGCGCGCGTAGCGGGGACACCACCCACGGCTTCTCCCCGGCGACTCCAGTTGCGGGCGGCCCGGAAGTGAGATCACGGCTCGGGCGGTGTAAGGGAGGCCGGAGCAGGGCAGGGCTGTTCGCAGCCTGCTGGCGGCACCCGGCCCACCGCCATGGGCCGGGGCAGGCTCCCGGCTCCCCTGGGGCTGGTCTGCTGCCTGCTGCTGCTGGGGGGCTCCAGGGGCCTGGGCAGCCGAGGGACGACGCGGTGGCCCTGGGAAGAGGAGCAGGGCCCCATAGCAGAGGGAGAACCGTGGGGCGGAGCAAGGTACGAAGCCATCAAGAAGCATTTGGGAGCTGTGGGTGCTCTCTCCAAGCAGTATTGGCAGTACCTGACATGCAAAGTGTGGCAGGAGGGCTGTGAAGAGGAGGAGGAGGACGTGTCCAGTCCCGGCCCAGGTGAGGACCTTCCTTCTTTCTCTCCCTCTCCCATGCCCCAGGACCAGCCAGGTCCATCACCTTGCTTCCCCCAGCTCCTGTGGACGCTGCCTTTCCCAAGGGTCACTCACTACCTTGGCACCTCCCTCCTCCCCCAGCGCGCCCTGGGTTGCCACAAACATGTCATGCTTTCCCCTGCTGTGTCCCTCTGTGCCCTCCCGCGCCAGCTGCTGCCCGCTCATTCCCCTCCGCGAGGCTGGGCTGCCGGTGGGCAGTGCCTGAGTGCCTGCGCCCAGCAGGAGGGCTGCCGTTAACCGGGCTCCGCTGAGCGCCCACACCAAACCCAGAGAAGGCACTTGCTGGGACACCTCTGCTCAGACTGTGCCCTTTCCAGGCTGGGGCCTGCCTCTGGTGGGACAGGATTACCTGGAGGTCCTCTCTGCCTGGTACTGCAGCTTCAGCGGGTGCTGCCAGACTGGAGACTGCAAGGTAGTCAACAATATCACAGGTAGGTGCAGCGCTGGATCTGGGGGACCTCAAGCAGTGCTTGTCTGCTGCCTCTCCCTCGTCTCTTGTTGGTTGGGTGTGTTTTGTCTTTAAAAAAGTAAGTGTATTTTGTCAAGGGACGTGAGGTATGTAGAGCAAGGGCTTGACTGGGCTGGTGGGAGGGCGAGGGCTTGAGCTAAATCCTGTTCCCCGTTACTCATTTGGAGTTCTGAGACTGCAAGAAAGTGTTCCTTACTGTGCAGCGTTATCTGCTCTGGTTTGCCATGAGCCCTGCCTCCATCTGGTAGCTCCCAGGGATGCACAGTAGGATCTAAACTGGCCCAACATCCAACCCCAGGTCAGGAAGGTACACAGAGACCTGCATGTAAAGCCCGCACTGGTGCCATTGCATTTTGCTGGTCCTGACACTTCTGGTATCCATAACCTCTGCTGGGAGCTCATGAGGGTCTTTGGACATAAGTGCTCCCTGCAACTGTCAAATGCCTCCTCTGCTTCCCACAGGAAAAAAGGAGTCAGTGGAATATCCACATCTTTTTGCGGTCAGTGGCTGATGCAGGCAGGGTACCGGCAGCCTGTCTCATTGACCCTGGGGTTATAACACCACTTCAGCCTCCTCTCAGGCAGCCCCACCAGCAGGGCTGGGTGGGCCTCATGCCCTGCCACATTTTCTTCCTTATTCCCGCCTGCAGCAGCAGCTGGGCTTGCAATTTCAGGCTGAGCTTTTGCTCTCTGTTTCCCGCAGGGCTAGCAGCAGACCTCAATGGGCAGCTCCATGGGCAACACTTGGCCAAAGAAGTGGTCATCCAGGCAGTGCAAGGGTTCCTGCAGACCCCACAGCCAGAGAAGGCTCTGGTCCTCTCCTTCCATGGTTGGTCTGGCACAGGCAAGAACTTTGTGGCTCGGATGGTGGCCAGTCACCTGTACTGGGATGGGCTGAAGAGCGAGTGTGTCAGGCTGTTCATCTCCCTCTTCCACTTCCCCCATCGCATGTATGTGGATTCATACAAGGTGAGAACCAACAACATTGTGCTGCTGTGGGTATGGCCCAGTGGACTGGGTCTGGCTGGGATGGAGTTCATTTTCTTCACAAGATCCCATAATGGAGCTGTGTTATGAGATGAGTGAAATAGTGTTGATAACACACCAGTGAGCAGTGCTTGCACAGCTTCAAAGCCGCCTCCTCCCAGTCTGGCCTCGCAATCAGTTGACTGGGGGTGTCCAAGGAGTTTGGAGGGGTCATGCCAGACAGCTGACCCTGGGTGACCAAAGGGATGTTCCATGCTATTTACTGTGGTGCTCAGCAATAAAAACTGAATGGAGGAGGTTTTGGTGTAGGAAGCCAGTGCTCGGAGACTGGCTGGGCATCAGTTTGTGGTGGGTGTGAGTGGATGCCTTTGCGTCACTTGCTTTGATTCTTTCTTTCTTCCTCTTTCCTTCACTTACTAAACTATCTTTATCTTGACTCAATTGTTTTCTTACTTTTGCTCTTCCTATTCTTTGCCCTGTCTGGCTGGATGGGAGGGAATAAGCAAGTGGCTGCCAGCCAGGGTTAACCCATGACATTGGGGCTTAGCCCGCTGCACAGTGCTCCAGTGGCAGTGACTGCTGCTGGACTTTTCATGCTACTTCCTGCTGCTCTGCAGGCTCAGCTGAAGAATCAGATCAGTGAGACTGTGCAGCGCTGCAAGCAGCCCCTGTTCATCTTTGATGAGGCAGAGAAACTTCATTTCAGCCTCCTGGATGCCATCAAGCCCTTCATGGCTCACTACGACAGCAAGAGCAAGGTGGATTACAGGAGATCCATCTTCCTGTTCCTCAGGTGATTTCTGGGCCCCCACAGGGATGGGAAGGATCAAAGTGATGGAGTTTATCCCCTGAGGTGTGTGACATGAGCGGCTTAGGCTGCAGGAGAGGGGAAAAAGTGTCTAGAAAAAGGCAGTTGCCTCCATGGTCAATTTTGCTTACTGATGCTGGGCATCCTCCCTGCGTATTTTCAGGGGCATTTGCAGGAGGAGCTAAGGTGTGGCTTAGCTGGGACACCTAATCCTGTGTCTAGGCTTTGAGACAAGGAACCAGTGAGAGTCAGAGCTAGCACAGTGTTACCCTGCACAGCTCAGCAGGGAGATCACATACTCCAGGGATCAAAGCAGATTTTGATGGGAAGTTCTGTGCAATGTGGCACTGTTAGTTGGGAGTAGGAGGTGGGGAGTTCCCACTGCGTGGCTGTGGCTGCAGGCTGAGGTGCCATCGGTCTGCTGTGCTGTGAGGACCGATCTGGAATCAGTTCATCCTGTGGTTCAGTTGGTCCCTTACCTATCCCAAGGGAGAAAAGACTTTGGCATGTGCACACCCCAGTGCTGTCCCTGACCCAAGCCTAGGTGGGACGCATCACAAGGGAGAAGTGGGACATCTCAAAACTGGGAAGTGAGGAAGGCATGTGCCTGAAGTAGGCAGTGGGAAATGCCAGGAGAGACAAGTATCTTGGGCTCCGTTCAATTGAGGAGTTACAGCCTTTAGCCTGGCTTTGGCAAGAGGCATTCCCACAGGCTAGAGGTGGACAGAGCATTTGCTTTCCATCTCCCACCATCCAAGCAAATGTTCTAATCTCCAGGTTTGGTGGTTCCCGGGAAGTTTCTCTGCCCATGGAGGACCTGTATATGTGCCCAGTGCTTGTAGAACTGACCGTATTTCAGTTCTACCAATGTGGGCCTCCCGGGAGGAGCCATGGTAGAGGGGGCAGATTCTTCCTTGCTGCTCAGGGCAGGGTGGATGTGGTGCTGGCTGTGCTCAGCTGACCTTGCATCCTACCTGGCAAGCCATGCAGGTCGGGGGGGTGACCTCAGCCCCCTCCTGCCACCAGGCAGAGCGGAGCAGGGTGCCTCGCACTGCAGCAGTGTGTAATCCTGTGGAGGTTTCGTCACACCCGGTGGCAGTGTGACACAGACCTGCTGTAGGAGGGCTGGCTCTGCCCCAGGGCTCCTTTGCACACTGGCCTGGTCCTGCAGCTTTGGCTGGGTTTGGGGGATAAGAGGGGATTGGCTGCCTGTCTTCAGTCAAATGAGGCTGTGCTTCTCTCATGGGATGTGGGAGCAGGATCAGTATAAGCTGTTTCTCCCCCTAACAAGGCAGCAGGGGGGTGGGAAACCGTGGTGGTGGATTTTTAATGTTGCTCCCCTCCATTTGGGGAATGGGTCCAGAGCCTCTGACATGAGAGAAAACACTGGTGCAAGGTCTGTCCCAGTGCCTGTCTGCCTCCCACCTACACCAGTTCTGCAGCCAGCTGGTTCCAGTAGTGCCAGCTTACTGGTGGCGTGGTGCTGGGGCTGCTGCCCGAGCTGTTGCAAACCTCTCACCAGCACTTGGGGGGCTGCCTGCCCTTGATCTGCCTTCCAGGATGAGGGACTGCTCTGGGAACCTCAGTGGCCGTCAGGACCTCCACTCCCCACCATGGAGTTGCCACCACAGTGTGTGTCCAAAGTAGTCCTCACATGGGAATGCTTTGTCCCTCAGGCAGGGGGTGCTTTGGCAAGTCCTGGGTTGCCACTTGAATCCCTGCCCTGAACTTTCCCTTCTAGCGAGGCTCCCCCCACGTGCTCTGCCTTCTAAGTTGGGCTTTCAATGGTGGCTTGTTGACAGCCTGGTGTGCTGCCAAGTGTTATCTGTGAGATCAATGGCATCCCAGCCAGGACAGGGGACTGACAGAGACAGAGGGTTCTACTGGCTCCTGCTCCCACCCTGGGGGAGAAAGCCGCTGGCCCAGGCTGTGAGCTGGCAAGATGGAAGATAGCTGTACAGATGCCTATACAAAAGGGCACTTTGGGAAGAAACTTGGCTGCTCCATGTGCTAGTATTTCAGATGCTGATCCTACACAGCAAATCCTTCATTGCTAAGAGAACTGCTGAGGCCTGTCTGCAGGTGAGGCTGTTGGCAGATCTCAGCAGTTCATCTTGGAGGGGACATGGCTGAATGACTTCCCTTCTGTGTCCACAGCAATCTTGGCGGCAACACCATCAATGAGGTAGCCCTGGACTTCTGGCGAGCTGGCCGGTCACGGGAGGAGATCTCAATGGAGCTCCTGGAGCAGCGGCTGCGGCTGGAGCTGCAGGAGCCTGCAGGTAAGAACCAGGCTTGCTTATGGGATGCTGTGGGTAGGCTGCCTGCAAACCTGCCCCTCTGCACTGGCTTGGGGCCCTGCTTATACAGTCCCATCACCTTGTGCTACACAAGTCTGTGTGCTTTATTCCAGCACCCCACCCCAGGACTATTTGCAGCATGAGCTCCTTCCCTCATCCACATGACCACAGCCCCACTCAGCAGCAGTGAGGCACATGCGGAAGGAGCTTTGAGTCCTTTTTACCTACTTTAGTCCTGAAAATGGTTGGATTGTGAATGGCAGCCTAACACTGTACAGGAGTATCAAGGTTCCTCTAGGGATTCAGGCTTCTTTTAGCCTGAGATGGGCAAGCCATATGTCTTTCTCTGTTCAGACTAAGTGCTGAACAGCTCTTTACAAGTAGGTGTCTCTCTCCCAAAACATGGATGAGCCAAGACAGGCCCCTGCCAAGAGACAAGCCTGACCTTGCAGAGGGATGACAGCTCCCAGGTGAAGCTTCTGAAGTTTGTCTTGTTTTGTTACAGAGAATGGTTATGCCCACAGCCACCTCCTTGAAGAGAACCTCATTGATTTCTTCGTGCCGTTCCTGCCCCTGGAGTACCACCACGTGAAGCTCTGTGCGCGGGATGCTTTCCTGGCCCGGGGACTTCCATACACAGAGGCAGCCCTCGATGAGGTGGCCAGGATGATGATGTTTGTGCCCAAAGAGGAGAAGCTTTTCTCTGCACAGGGCTGCAAATCTGTATCCCAGCGCATCAGTTACTTCCTTCCTTGAACACCAGGTGGGACTACACCAGTGGTGAAGGTGGTTCTGCACTCTAGAGCTGCTCTCTTGCACAGGGTCAGGCAGGCAGGTTACCCAGCCATGCCCTCACACAGGGACGCGCTTAACCCTGTTACTCAAGAGGGCTGTTTGCAGGGAAGGAGGCACCCCCTGCCCAGCCTTACACCTGGGGCACCAGGACAGCCTGCACTTGGCTGCATCTCAAGTCTGTCCAGTGTTTAGGTCCCTTCTTTTAGCAGGTTGTAGCCCAAAGTGGTGATGTGGTGGTGTTGACAGATGCTATGCTTTATGGGAGTGGGGATGTACAAGTCCGTGGTTTGTTACTACGTGATGAAGGCAGATCTTGGAAAGACTGGTGCTGTTGGGACAGCACAGCAGAAGCCACGTCCTCACCCTGCCCCCAGTTCTGTCACTTTACAAGATTGCACAGAACTGTTTTGCTTGAGTATTTTTCTCTGTTGCTCTCCTGCACTCAAAAGGTTTCTGCTGCTCGGGGACGTGCATGCCAAGATCACGGTTTGTTCAGGGAGGCCCTTGCATTGAGAAAATGACAGTAATCTCCTCTGGAGATGTCAAATCCATAGCCTCTCCCTTTGGAGTGCCCCCCTCTCACTGGAGTCTTCCATTGTATGGAAGCAGCCGTGGGGATGAGGTGACCTTCTGCTGAAATTATTTTTCTAGGCAATTTGGTGAAGAGCCTGTTTGCCTCCCTGCAAAACGAAAAAGGGGAGATTAATTCCCTTTTCAAGGGCAAAGGGCGGTTGATGAGGATGGTGACTGAAGGAATGGGCTGCAGCTGAATTTGGGTTTTGAGAGATGCAGTAAGCTTGGGGGTCTTTCAGTATGTTGCATCTGTGGTTTTTTGGCTGATATCAGCATTACTGCACTAAAGGCCTGTTTGCTGTCTGGGTACTTGCCAGGTGATAAGTATGTTGCAGCAGGACCAAAAAATTTCAACAGTCTTATGAGAATCACTGTGACCTCTAGGTCCAAACTCCCTTCCAACAGCGCTGTGCTGGGCGATGAGGTGAAATGGCACACGCCAAGGACAGGGCTTAGCGCCCTGGACACCCCGCGTGCAGACCTTTGGTCTATTTTAAGCTTTGAACCTCCCTGCAGTGCCAGTGATGAGCGGCACGACCTCTGGGAAAAGATTGACCAGACACACTTACTTACTTACTAGTCCTGCAGACTTTGAGTTCGTGTGTTCCTCTGGGCACGCTGGCTCTGTTACCTAACGAGGCTTCATAGTCCAAGGCAGGAAAATGAGCCAGCTGCTCAGCTGATGCAAAGTTAGTTTAAACTTACGTGTTGTCTCTGGACTGGACCTTAGGGCCTGTGCCAGCATGCACTGTTATCAGGCATTTCTGAGACCTGATTTATGGTCAGTCTCTTAATCACAAGTGTCAAGCCTAAAGCTTCAGCCTAGAAACATCAGAGGCAGAGGCAGCTGGGAGGACACAACCCCACAGAAGGGCACAACTCAGGTTGTGTTTTGTAACGTGGGCAGAAAGTTGAGGAAGTTGTTAGCTGGAGTTAGTTGCTTAGAAGTTTCCTTAGAAGGTTGTATAAGCCAGGATCACCTAGGATCTTTTTTTTTTCATTTAATAGAAAAGAATCTTCAGCTGCCCAGGTTAGGCTGGTGCTGCTTGGAGGGAAGGAAGTCTCTCGGGCAGCTGTTTCACCAGTGCAGGGCTGGCATGTTGAGCAGTTCTTACTCCATTACTGGTGATGTTGCTAATGGGGGCAACTCTCACACTTGATCACACAAAGCCCTGCGCTCTGCCAGGTCACACAGGGATGTTTCAGAGGTAAGCAATTATGTACCCAGTAGTGAGACCCAATTTCCTCTGACCACTCCATGGCAACACTAAGCTTGATTTTACAGGCATAAATAAATAGCGCTTTTCTTTGCAATCTGGCAGAATTAAACTATCTCTCTTTCTTACTGGTTTATAATGATCTTCTCTTTCTTTTCTACCCAAAACAACAAACTTCAGGTTAGTACTGAGCAGCTTCAGATATTCCTTAGGAAAAACATGGGGTTTTGCCAATAAAATATTGCAACCTTTATTTAAAACAAAATGCAAATTGGCAAAACGTTGTGGAACGACAGGCAAAGAGGCCCTTCAAAGGGCCTTATTTACATCAAGTTTAACACTGTTCGCAGTTCACAGTCAGACGATAGTGAGAGAATTAAATTAGAAAAACAATCAAAATATATTACAATAACAAAAACAAAAAACAGTTGACAACACTGGTAGAGTGATCTGTGATTAACGTGTTTCATTTTAACCCATTCCTGCTCTCAATGAGTTCACTACTGATGCAAACAGCGTGCGGAGCCCATTGGGCTCTACCTCCCATGCACAACAGACAGTTGAAGAATGACCTCCTTTGGTACAGACATTTCTTATCATGTGTAGATATTGTCAATAAGTCAGGTGTCCCATAACCTCTTATTTTCCACCACCAGGGAACAGGCTGAAGGTTTGTTCTATGCTACAGACAAGCAGAGCACAACCCCGGTGCCACCTGAGCCGGATGGTGCCACTCATGCTGAAGCAGGAAGCTTCCAAGCATGCTGTAGTCATGACCCTTGGGTTCTCCTGCCAGCCACTGATTAGGAGTAGGGCTCAGCGTTTTACAAGAGAACACAGCAGCCTGTTCTGTTTGCAGAAACAAGCTTCTGGCTTCGTCAGTGCTTGTCACAGCTGCTGGTGCCCAAGAGCACCCACAAGCACTATGCAGAGTGCCTCAGCTGCTGGGAAAGCCTTAGATAAATGGAACAGGCTCCAAGGTCTGGATTTCCCTATGCTATGACTGCACAGCATAGCCCATCCTGCCTACTGTTGCGCCCACTGCCTTTCAAGGAGGGCTGCTCTGTTACTGCAGCAGTTCTGGTGCACCTGCTGTCCCATGCTGTGGGGTTTAGTTCCTGCTGCCCACAGAGAGCAGTGTGTCATAAAACTCTTGCATAAGCACACCTGATGGGACGTCAGCACACGTGTGTGACTGTCTCACTGACACAAGGCCAATGGTGCTCAGGAGAGATGTCCTGTGTGAGGACAGGAACAGGCAGCCTTCCCCTCTCTCATTGTGTTCTGCATCAGCAGCACTGCTCCGTTCAATTCTGTTTTCCCTGTGGCTAAATTTGATGCAGTCCCAAGACCCAGACTCTTAATTCAGCTTCAGCTCTGTCCACACTAAAGACAGTGATTATATCGAAGTGTTGCTGCCAGTCAGACAGCCAAGTGCACCACTTCTGGGGTTAAAAAGGGTGTACAGTGCAGGAAGAAAAGAGAATTGCACCTGTGAGTTGGCCAATTCCCCACAGTAGCTACAAAGAGAAAGTGCCCCACGCCAGCTCACCCGTGTGAGTGCATGCTTTGTGCTTGGTGTTTACCAGGCCCTGCGTGCTGCCATCCCCTGTTGCAGAGAAGACTACTTTAAACTCTAGCCTGTTCTAGTGCAAGTGAGAGAGCCCGGCTGCAATAACATCCTTACCCCACAAGGCCTGCTGACAGTGGTGAGGAAAGGAAATACAACAGGAGTTTATGCCTTGTCCCCTACCCTGACCAGTGGAGCAAGAAGCGCTCTACACTGGCACAAATACCAGGGCTTCACCATCCCTATGTTACTTTGAACTTACTGTACAAGGCTGAAAACAGCAGAGAAGCTGCCACTGTAGAGACCTTTAAGGCCAAAGGCCAAACCTAGCAAAAGGGAGATGGAACTTTAACAGTTTTGAGTGGCTGTGGAAGGAAGAACAACAGAACGATAATCTACGGCAGGACCAGCTTTCCAGACACCATCCTGCTACTATCCTGCCAGAGGGCAGGGGAGAAATTCAAGTTTGGGAATAAAACACTGTTAGGCAGAAGCAGCAGCAGCAATTCTACAGCCTCCTATTTAGGAGAAAAAAAACTAAAGTCAGCACTACCTCTGCCACCATCTACCCACCTGATGTAAGACAACAGGTAAGAACAGAGGGTTTTTTTCCACCACAGGAGGGATCAGAACTGAATGGGCACTGTGACACACAGAGAATGTGGAGTCTCCATCCTTGGAGATACTCAAAAGCTGTCGGGATGTGGTCCTGAGCAGGTGGCTCCTGCTGGAGCAGGGGACTGGGCAGGGGTCCCTTCCAGCCTCAGCTGCTGTGTGACTGTAAAAGCAGAGGGTGCTTCAACTGTGTTATTGCCCACTGCCCAGTCCCACTGCCCATCACCTCTGCTGTGGGGAGAAGAAACCAGGTGGCATCTGAAAGGAAGTGGGGATGACCAATGGAGGGGAACAGTCCTTCCTTGGGGCACAGTTAAGTTTCTTCAGAAAGGACTGACGGAGGGGGGTTTTAGAAGCTAGACATTGCAGGAATTGTTTCCTATTCTATCATTTTTGCTGGACGAAGACTGTCATTCAGGGAAAAAACCCAAAAGCTTCATTCAAAATACTCATCAATCAGAACTGGACTAACAGCCTTAAAATGTTCTGGTTAAAATACCTTTCCCCTGAGAATCACTTCAGTTTCAGTCTGTTTGTCCTAGGCTGAGTAGTAGTACAATGATGAAACCACGCGATTGTCTGCCAGGGCAAACAAGACTTGCCCTTCTGCCCCGAAGAAAGCTCCCATACCTGTTAAATCCTCTTGATTGTTTGAAAGGCCATGTGAAGCAATATCAATGACCTTTGCAGGTCACCTTTCTAAAGACAGTTAGTTTGGTGTGCAGCAATGCACACCTTCAGTAAAGATGACTGAAAGAGATAAGGTAAACCACAAAAGCCCTCAGTAAAGTCTACATGATAACGGTTTGGTACTCTGCCTTACAGGTGAGCATTGCTGTGAAAGGCCCTGGTGCAGCCCTCCACAACCTGCTAAAGGTCCTACTGCAGAACCAGACAGCAGGTTTTGTTGGTTTTGTTGGGTAGGCTTGGTACTGACTGTATGTCAGGATGAGTAACGCATGCTGTACTTTGATTTGTCTCCACTTAGGTACCAGCTCACTGGAGTAAAACTGAGATGTTCAGTCACTTAATGCCTTAACGTCAGCTGGGGTGGAGGAGTTGCCTTTTTTTTTCTCCCCTCACCATTTCACTTACTTCAACAGTGAAGCTCAGGTGGTCCATTTTGCCTCACATACTGCTCCACTGGGGTGCATTCCTGTGTTGTGACACAACTTCATTTACCGCAGACCAGTATTAAAATGAAGATTTTCAGGCATCATTTCTAAAGATTGTTCAGGCCTCTGTCTCGCTATGCTCCATGGAAAAAACAGGGATGCTCACCAAGGCAGCCCAGCCTACTTTCAAGTACCAACAGGGCAATGATCCTAGACAGAAATGGAAGTGCCCATCATGTAAATTCACACCTGTGCCCCAGCTCAACTCTAAATGCTCAAACTACAAGCAGCACAATCACACTTTAAAAAGTTAAAAAAGCATTTTAGCAAAAAATAAAAGATTTAAGGTGCAAAGCAAGTGAGATCCTCTATCATCACCAATAGTGTGAAGTGAGCAGCAGCATGCAGGGTAACGTGTATTTGGAGTCCAGCTATCAGGCCTGTTTTCCATTTCTCACAAACAAATTAGTTGAGGTCTTCCTACTTGCCAGTACATTTACATCTCAGGGAGTTGTGTGTATAATCAGAAGACCAGCTTTTTGATGCCACAACAGTCTACAACCAGCACTAGGACCAAGAAAGACAACTTCAACCACACAACTGCATTCATTGCTAGTAGGCATCAGACAACAGCAACCATAACCCAGTGGGAGCGCTCCAAGGCAAAGCTGTAACATTTGTTGTCATCACGTCTCAAGCAGAGGAGTGTGCAGTTTATGTGCCTGTTCCCTTTGCCACAGCATAAGATTCTGATCTAGCCTTTTGTCCTGGGTTCAGCAGTAGCAGTCATTTTTCTCCTTCTTGGTAGCTGGTGCAGCGCTGTGTTTTTGACTTTCGGTCTGGGAACAGCACTGATAACACTGATGTTTTCGGTTACTGCTTGGTAATGTTTTGGTCTGGCCAAGGACTTTCTGAGCCTCATGCTATGCCAGAGAGGAGGGGAAGCCGGGAGGAAGCAGAGACAGGACACCTGACCCAAACTGACCAAAGAGGTATTCCATACCACAGCACGTCATGCCCAGGATGTAAAAACTGGGGGCAGGAACCCGGAAGAGTTAGTTCACGGCTCGTTCATCGGGTGGTGAGCAGTTGTATTCTCTTCCCTTGTATTTCCCTGGTCATTATTACTGGTGGTAGCAGCAGTAGTTTGTGTTATACCTTAGTTACTGGACTGTTCTTATCTCAGCCTGTGGGAGTTGCATTCTTTCGATTCTCCTCCTCATCCCCCCGGGAGCGGGGGGAAAGAAAGAGGGGGGTGTGAGTGAGCATACTGCGTGAGTGATGACTTAAACCATGACACCTTCAAAATACAGGAAGAAATAAAAAAGACGGCTGTAGTTCCCCTCTGCACTGACATACACAGTCACCTTCATATGCTAGGAAGCTGGAAGCCTGCAAAACCAGGAAACACTACAACAAATCTCAGGAAGCCCTCAGTATGAAGCGTTAGGCCAAGATAAGGGACAGATCCAGAGAACCCTGCAGCAGTGAGGGTGTGTAATGGGCAGGCCAGGCTGTACTTCCAGGCTCTCCAGATGGCTCTGCAGCGCTATGACCACTAAAGGAATGGGGAGAACAGCCAGGGGTGGCAGAAGCTCTGCCTTACCTACCATAGGTCCTCAAGGTGATGAAACTAAATTGGGGAGTCAACCTGGTAACAAGATAGAAACAATCTAGAGCTTAAAAAAAACCAAAAACCACCCACCCCAATAACTGGCAAGTTGTGCAAGAGCCCCAAACTACTCACAAATGACCATCAAGCAGCACTGGTGTGAGACCACTAGAAATAGGTATCAACTGAGTGAAGGCTGTGTGGTGGGCAAGGGGGTATTCCAGTGGTAAGTCTGCCCAGTATCCCTGATGCTTCCGATACAATGCAGATGAGAACATGTGGAGGATGAGGTGGACAGGAAGGAAAAGGGATAGTTTAATATATTAACTAATTTTGCAGTTCTCATTACAGCAGCAACAGCGCTGTGGAAGTAAGCCATCTGGGCTAGTGCATCCACCTCCAGCAGCTCTGAATACTGTCAGTGCATTAGACCTTTCTCCCAACTGTACGTAACCTCCCTCTTGATGGCTACTCCAGCTCAGACTGCTCGGCACTTGGTACCAGCAGAGCCTCAGTGCCTCTCCTTTGCCGTGTCAGACCAAAGCATATGTTGGCACAGACAGGGGAGGATGTGTACAGCTGAGTGGCCTGCAACCACTCCAGTACTCCAGCTATCACACATCAATTCATCCTTTCCAGAGCTAGAACCTGCCATCGATACTCCTGCCTTTCAAAGGGAGAAGCAAGGAGCTTCCTTCCCTTGCCATACCAAGCAGATCAGCCTGACTAGATAGGGACAAACATATGATGTTTGCCCCTTACAGCTTTAATCTACCCTCTCCATCCCCATTTTTTGAGATGAACCTGTAAACGTGAGAACTCAGTGATCTGAGGTACTTCACATACTCAAGTATCAGCCTTTCCTTTTGAAAGCATCAGTACAGAAAAAAAGTCCCCCCCTCCCCATGTGTAATTCTCTTACCCAGATTGACAGTAGCTACCTTTGCACCACATCGCTGATTTCTTGGACACATGACAATAAGTTATTAAGGACGGGGTTTGCCCCAGGGACGCTAGCAGCTGCTGAGGAAACCTGCAGTTCCTGCAGGCTGAGTTCCAGTTTGCTCACGGCTTCCCGGAAGGCAAATTTGTTGCGCGTATGCGGGATGCAGTCCACATAGCCTGAGCAGTAATCCAACAGCTGGTGCCCTGTGTCCACCAGCTGGCTGTTTGGAGTTGGCTCGGTGATGGCACTCGAGAGAAGATCCGCGCACTCCAGCAGTGCTTCCTTGCTGATTTTGTCTGCGGAGATTTTCTCAGCTGCCTGTTTGGTCTTTCTCAGCGCTACTTTTGTGCCGGCCGTGCCATTGGCCAGTTTCACTGGGGAGGTGGAAGACGATGACAGAGGCACTTGAGGTGGAGGCATCACAGGCCTCCCAGATTTTCCACCAACAGGTGCTGCTGCTGCTGCTGCCTTCTTACTCCCTTCACTTGATTCCAGTCCGTGCTGCGCTCCCGCCATGTTGTTCAGCTCTTCTGCTGCATCTGAGCAGGCAGCTGGCTGTTGTAGGAGCCTCATCACTGGTGGTGGAGGTGGAGCACACTTTGGTTTTACCCGTCTGGGCCGGTCCCTGTCGCCAGAAGAAGTGACCTGATGCTCAGATAAGAGCTTAAATTTATTACCCTGAGAGTCTGTGCCAATGAGCTGCACATCTGCTGGAGTGTGTTTTAGAGTGGGTGAGATTAGGACTGGCACTTTGTGGTTATGAGTGGTTGGAAGTATTGCTGCAGCCTTTACTGGAGATGACCACCCTGGTCTCTCGCCATCCTCAAGGGCCCCTTGCCGTGGGCCACTGTTTTTTTCCTTGCCCTTAGGAGCTGCTGCTAGCCCTGGACCCTCCTTGTCTTCCGATCCAGAGGGGTTTCGGAAAGGGAGTGCTGTGGCACCCCTCGGCAAGAGTTTTGCTTTTGGTCTCTCTCTGGTCAAAGCAGGGCCTTCTTCAAACCTTTTGGGAAGCAGGTCATTGCCCCTCCCTGTGCTCTCATCGGGCTGAGAGGAGGTGGACACTGTCCGTTCCAGCTGGAGTTTTGACCTCTGGGAATTTCTGGGAAGGGTCATTGCCATCCTATCCTGCTCTGGAAGCCCTGAGGACATGGAAGATGTAGAGTTTGACCTTGGAAAAGGTTTTGAAGGTTCTTCATTGCCAGTGGGTTTTCCTGCTCGTAAACCCAGTGTCTTTTTAATCAAGCGTGGTGTAAAGAAACCAGTGATGCCTGACCACCCACCACCGGTGCTTACGCCCCCACCACTGCTGGTTCCAGTGCCATCATCGTTGTAGAAGGTCCTCTGCACAAAGCCCCCACCATAACACTTAGGTGGTGCTAGGCTTGGGTCCTGCTGTGTGGGAGCAAAAGAGAACCCATCCACATGCTGCAAGGAAGCAACAGATGAAAAGTTACCCGTCAGCTCATATTTCTTATGTGGCTGATTCTCCATCTCCCGGAAGGAACTGCTGCGTTTGGGAGGTGTGGGAGCATTTCTCTTCTTCATAAAGGAGCTGAAGAAGCCACCTTTTCTGTCCCTGGTGAAAGTGGTCTCTTTGGCATCCTCCAACAGGCTGCTGGGTGACTTGTCCCTCTGCTTGCGAGGCAGTGCAGGAGACCCACTTGTTGGCTGTGTGCTTCTGATAAAACCTAGACAGAAGAAACAAGTATGAATCTGCAAAATCAATTTCATTTTCACCTCCCTATCCTGCAGTGCGCTTTATGGGCCTGGCATATTCAGCTGCCCAGATTCTGCAGGTTCTGCTTAGAGACAGGTTGAGAGGAAATTAACACTTTTATTTTTGTGCAAGGCTGGTGTGATTTTTTTACTTTTATCCCACTTCTGCATGTGTGCATTGTCTCTTGTCTAAACTGAGGAGGTCACTTAGGAGAAAGGTCAGGAAAAGATAAAGTTGCTCTTTGCTTCCAGTTTCTTATTCTCTTCCTGTATTTTTATCTCCTTCCCCAAATACCACAAGTATAAAACAAAATCTCTTGCTGCATTGTCAACCTTAGTTTTGAAGCTGTGCTTCTAAAGAAAGCAGCAAAACTAAATTCTAAAGAAATACAGTGGGATTTACTAAAAGACGATTGAACAAGCTGTAGCATTTTCTATTTGCTAGTGAATAATTGGGCTGATGAGATGGCCAACAGCCCTGATGACACAGCAGTACAAAGCAACTTGCCCTGTGGTGTTGGGCTTTTTTCTATTGTGTTTTCTTCTGTTTCTCTGGCACTGATACCAGCACCAAGTTTATCCCAGAACACATGGCCTCACTGCCACTGTCCCAGTGCCCATACCTGGTGCTGAGCTGGAAGCTGAGTGCTCCACAGTATCCTGTGTTCCCTCAATGTTCTCCTTGTTCTCTGCCTGTTTCTTCAGTGTTCTAGTCTTGGAGGGAAGCACGGGCAACCGGGGCAAGTAAGGAACTATGGATGAGGAGGAGGCTGTTCTTCCAAGCTCCTCTGCTACCTCTGTAAGGAAAAACAAAAACCAAACCAAACAATAAGGGAATAGTTGAAACAGAGACTGGCAGAAGAAGAGCAAAAGAAAATCTGTGTCTTTACTGCAAACCCAGACTGGCAAGAAGAAATAAATTACTGAGAAATACCTAGTTCATGGATTTAGTTTTTGCTCAAGTCTAGAGGTATTCAGGGTAAGATGTCTGTTTTTCACAATATTTTCACACTCAGTAACATCTTTATGAACTCAGGAAAACAAAACAATGGTAGGATCTGTGCAAAAGGCCTAGTATGAATCTACTTTTTTGCTGCGTTAAGGGTTGCTCAAGAGCTAAAGTCAGCACTGCCTCTGTTTTCAATTAAGGTGCTTCCTGTTGATGCTCCTGGGATCCCCCAAAAGATGTGTCCTCTGTGGATCTGGGTCTAAGCTGCTCTGCTTGAAGCAAAGCCCTGCACCTCCTCATTAGTAATGAAGACTGCACATTTCCTTCTCAGCATCAATACAAGGTATGTGATTGAAAAAAAACACCAAAAAAATCCCCCACAACCTCCCGGCCATACCGAAGTTGGCATCTGTGGGCCACTTGATGGGCCCGATATAGACCCACCCTGGTAGAATTCGGTCTGGTGTGCTTTTCCTGTGGTAGGGAAGTGGATAGCTTCATATTTAATTTAAAAATTTAGAAGATGCTCAGACACTGCTGCTTGTTTGCTGCCCAGTATCAAGCGTCTCACCAGTATTTAACTCCCAGCGGATTCTATTTGACAGTTGAATTGTACAGATTCGCTCCTATAAGTAGCTAAGTAGAAAATCCAGGGATTAAGGCAAACTTAAAAAATGAAGGCTGGTAGAAGAGTATTTCATGACCTAACTGCTGCAGTCACCAAGAGGACTGTGATAGGCATACATCTCTCTCTCTCTCAACATCACTCACTATTTCCAGCTCTTCAGTTTGGAAAACAAGAAGCTTCCTCTAATAAAGGATACTATGTTTTTTAAATTAACTCTTCAGCATTTTAGTGTTCAAATGAAACTATACTGTCCCCTGCATTGCTGTATGTCTAAAGGTTATTTAGTATTTGTTCAGAAAGTAAGAGAACTTATTTACCTACTTATGGTTAAGAAATAAACTAAAGGATGAAGCTCCACCACAACCTCCACTGCTAGCAGATGAGCCTTAAGAGCCTATCCATAAGCATAGCAATCTGGAAGGAAACTTTCAGTACTGTTGCAGAAATAAAGCAACAGGGGCTCTCACCCTCTGAGATGCTCGAGTCGTGGAACATGGTTTCAAATGCCTGGTGGGTCTCAGCAAAGGAAGGTCGGTCTGGTGGGTTCCACTTCCAGCCTGCAGTGTGAGAAAGCAGAGTAAGTCTCAGTGACTGAAACAGGTAGGAGGTATTTTATTCTGTGCAAGGAGAAAGAAAATACACAAGCTGTCTCAAGCTGTACTCAGACTCTGATCTCCTACAATTAAACAGGCTTTAGAGTCATTCACAGAAATTAATTCACAGCAGCAGTCAGTCACCCTACCATATCCTAACTAACCAAATCTTGAAAGGAAGGAACCAGTATCAAAAATCCCAGCTGTCTGCCAACTCCACTATTTTGGGGGGTCTCCCTATCCCTCTTTCTAAATTTCTGTGGCAAAAGTGAGTTCCATGTCTGCTACCCTGGCTGTTTGGACTGAACACACATCTACCCCAGTCACAGTCACAGTGTGTGCAAAGCTCCAGGCACATTCTGCTCACATTCTCTTAATACTGAAATCCAGGCAGAGCCTTCCAAAAGGAGCATGTATGTATCTTGTGGGGGGAAGAGGAAGAGAGTGCATTGATCTGAGATGGATCTTGCAAAATTATAGAAGGGTATCATGATGAAAAATGTAATTTCTGGAGTTAGAAATCCGCACGAGGGGAACGTATTCTGGAAGCAGCTGACTATCTGTTCATACCACTATAGGGTCTGGGAAATGACTGGCATTCCGCTCATTTTGGGTTGCCTTGATATAATAAGAATTCCCTGCTTTTCGGCTTTTGTCAGCTTCCTGAAAGTTTTTTGAAGCAATACCTTCATCATTACCCAACTTCCTTGTTTTATAACTAAAGTTCACCCTGACTTTCTCTGACATGCTGGGGGGATCAGGCATCCCTGGAGACAGGATGTAGAATGGCCTCTTCTACCCTGTTTTGTCTGTCCTGTACATTGAGGGCCACAGAGATTGCCTGAGTTAGCACCAAGGAGTCTTCTCCCAGGTCACACTGACAGGGTCTCTCTGTTCAGGGCTGCCTACCTGATTCAACAGCATGGCCTGGTTTGCTCCCTAGGATCTTAAGCCTTTTGCCTAACATAGTCTCTTGTGGGACTCAAGGAGCCCTGCTCTTGCAGGACTGAAGGAGACTGGCAATGCTGTTAAACTCTGTTGCTCTCTTCCTGTAGCAAACTGTATTTTTTTGCCTTTTATTAGTATCTTTTCCATTTGTTATGGTGCATTAGGGAGCTCTTCATGGTGTGCTTGGAGGATGTGTTTTGTGCAACTTTGTCAACTACGCGTCTCCTGCACAGGTGCTGTGTTTGCAGAGAACTAAATTTCCTTCCAATTTAGTGATTCCATAGTGAAAGTCCTACTGACAAAATACCAGTACAATGTGCCACAAAATGGTATTTGGCTGTAGTCAGAGATGACTGGTTTTGGGAGTGAGTTCTTGTTCCCTAGAGACCACACTTATTTTGTATCAGTAAGCAGGTATGTCTCAGGTGATGGGCTCTTTTCCACACTAGCTAACAAAATGGCACAAAAGAAGAAAGGACTTCAGAGTTACTACAAATTCCTCCCACCTCTCCCAGGATTTTTCCTCGAAACTGGAAGAAGATACTCACATGCCCTCATCAATTCATAGACCTTTGGAGGGCACCCCTCTGGTTGTTCCATCCGATAGCCCTTTTCCAGCAGATCATACACCTGAGAGAGGTCAATGCCTGGGTATGGTGACATCCCATAGGTAGCAATCTCCCATAACAGCACCCCAAAGGCTGCAAAAGGAGGAAAACAGATTTCCTGGTCATAAGTCTGTCCTTCTCTTGTGCTGCTCATCACATTGTGGCCTTTATTGCAGCTTGAGGCAACATTATTCTTGCACAGATATTTCAGTCTAGGTGAAGACATTACATGCTAAAAATGTTACTGTGGCCTGGCGTGTGACTGTCTCCTCCCCACGCTTCTGTCCAGGCCAGAAAGCAAGTTACTGTCTAGGCTGGTAAACAGAAACAAAATGAAAGAGAAAAGAATACTGGAGTTTTCTTACCCCACACATCTGATTTGATTGAAAAGGTGTTATAGGCCAGGCTCTCAGGAGCTGTCCATTTGATTGGGAACTTGGCTCCAGCGTGAGCTGTGTAGGTATCTCCAGTCATAAGTCGACTTAAGCCAAAGTCAGCCACCTTCACCACATGATTTTCTCCAACTAAACAGTTTCGTGCTGCCAGGTCCCTGTACAAAGGGAAAAAGCACAGTCCTCTACTGAAGCAAGAGCAGGGCTTTGAATACAGTTTTGTGGTTGCATAGCCTGTCCCTCTCTTCTGAATTAGGAAGCACTCTCTTTATATAGCAGGTAAAGGCAATATGAATCTTGCTCTCAACAGTGTCAGAAACTGAGTGGACTTATTCTTAGAAGCGGTTAGTCAGGACTGGGGCTCATGCTTTAAATTCTAATAAATTTCCGGTAATGATAGCTGTTACAATGAGAAGTTTATGTTTCCTGAGAACAGGATGAGATCAGCAGCTCATCACACACTGGTAACAACTTTATGGCATGGCTTTATCTGTCTGGATTAAAACAAGACTTGAGGTTGACAATGTCTTGCATATAGGGGGTACATCAGAATAGGACAACAACAACTTTCATAGCTGTCAGGCACAAGATTTTAAGTCTGCTATGAAAGTCATGGGGAGAAGGTATTGAAAGACTGTACTGAAACCAAAAGAGCCAATAGATAAGCCAGTGTGAAACCTAACTTTGGAAGAATCTTTCCCCAAAAGATGAATTCCTGGGCCACCATGCTGGTGGCCTGTTCATCATTGCAATCTGAAACTCTACCAGCTCAATGTGACTTTACCCACCTATGAATGAAGTTCTTCTTCTCCAGGTACTCCATAGCAGAAGAGATCTGAGTAGCCATGTAGAGTAGCACAACAGCACTCACTTCCTCCCGGTTGCATTCCCGTAAGTAGTCTAGCAGGTTCCCATATGGCATGTATTCTGTCACAATGTAAAAGGGTGGCTCCAGGGTACATACACCTAGCAGTGAGGAGGAAAGAGCATGTGAATAAAGCTTCCCTTTCTTCCCTAGCTTACCACTATTCCTGATTTAATATTCATTTGTCATATTTTGTACTGGTGTTTCTCTGAAAAGTGAAGACTTCCATTACAAGACCCAAATCAATGCAGTCCAACTTAAGATTTAGTGCTTCTGTCTATTTATATGTCTGTCCACTTTACAGACATAGAGAAACATGTCTATCAAAGCACTGCTATTTCTATCAATATACATGAAGGAGTAGCTCTGTTTCTGGAGGGTTCCTGAATGAAATGGGAATTATTTTGAACATGTATGATTTGCTTTCCTTCCCCTATCTCCCTCTATGAAGCTAAAGCATGGCCAACTGGAAGTAACTACCTGTCAACTGGCAAGATTTTGAGACTGAAGTGTCACTACAGAGTAATGTGAAACAGACCTATGTGTGCTAGCTGAGTAAGTGATCAGCATGGTGAGACCTGCTTCTAAAGCATAATTCTCACACATTCTTCAGATGACTACTTGCTACAGTCATTGCAATTATGTACAAAGTATGTATTAGGGGAGGAGGAGGGCAACAGAATACTCATGTCAAATCTCTGTGAACTCCCACTGCAGCACTGCTGTGTGCCTCTTCCTACTGTTACACACATACAGGAGTGAAAGACAACTATGCTGTGCATCAGAAAGAGCAAAAATGCATCTCTGATGAGAAATCTTTCTGTCTCTACTCCTGGAACCAGACAGGGCTGGGCAGAAACCTCATCTGTGCCCATTTTTTGAATGGGTACAGAATAGTTGCCATTATTAAAAGCCTTCACATTCTTCACATTTCTCCTTTCATCCTAGGCTTGGCTTGACAGCTCCGCTCCTGAAAGCAGTGAAAGTCCAGAGGCAATTAAACTCTAATAAAAAGTTTAGGGTGTCTCCTTAAGAATCTTTGTACATGTAAAATTAACATCTATGCAGACTATTTAATAGTGATCATCATATCATGCATTTACCACTGAGACAAACAGGGCCCAGACAAGTTGTAAAGCCTGCAGATTTCTTCTAGTCATGTACTGTTTGATCTGACTTGTATCTCCAGTGCCTTGATCTTATGTACTTATTTGGTGATACACAGGGACTCTTACAGCAGCAGAAATATGGTTGCTTTCTGCTTAACTGTGGACAAATTTGCTCTATTTAGTGCAGCTTTTTCTAGAAATGTCTCTGATTTGAAAAGCATGAAGAACAGTATTTGTTGTGCTTCCAGTAAAACCATTTCTTTCACTTTTACTTTTCTTTTAATTTTGTTCTATCAGAAAAATAGGTCGTAAAATAATTCTGTAAATCTGATTAAACCCTTGGAACATGTCTAAGGCCAAGGATACAAACTAATGGGAGGCTGATATTGCAAACCTTTATGTCTGCTAATGTAAGCGACTATATTTGATGTTTTATTTGAAATTAGCAGTCTCTCAGCTTCAATACTACCTAAAGGAGTAAGCTGTCAAAATGCCTCCCATAACATGACCTGATTTAAAGATATATAATTACAGAAAACCTGCCCCTGCTTTTAAAAAGGACAGATTTCATTCTGGTGGAAACTCAAGAACAGGAAGAACAAGGTATTTCACTAACCTAACAACTGCACAAGATTTGGGTGCTTGATCTCCTTCATCACAGCAGCTTCTTTCAAGAACTCTTCCACCTCCATGGTGTCTTCCTAGACAAACAGAGAGGCAAAAGAAGGCAAAAATTATCTTCATGAACAAGGTCTCCTTAATACCACATATCCTAGCTGAATATAAGTGATGGCATCCTTGTCTCCATTCTTCTGCTTTGGCTTTTAACTGAAAAAAAAAAAAAAATAATATAATAGCCCTGAAAAGCTGCCTGGCTGGCCTTGCAGCATGGCCAAGTGATAGATCTGCAGTACCCAGAAAGTGCTAGGCTTTCTTGTTTGGCAGCTATTGTGGCTACCAAAGCAGTTATGGCTGGTAAGAGAAAGACTCTCAGGACCACTCAGTTCCCTTGCCTAGCTACAAAATTTAAGCTTGAAAGCTCCCTTACTTAGGGAGTACACGGAATTGTAGCTGTTCATGTTAAAACAAACAGAAGAGTTTGACAAGACAGATTAATGGAGAAGATGAATTTTTCCAGGAGTAGAGGAAAAGTTGTAGAACATATTTCCAACACTTTTGATTCCTTAAAGCTTCCACAGGTCTTCTGAGACAAGGGAACTGGACCTGGCATCCAGCTGTACAGACGTGCAGTTCCTGCAGGTGCTTGCTGGGACAAAATTCAAAATTGTTTCTAAGACACATGCACTGGTGCAAGTTTGATGAACTAACCTTGGTCTGCAAAGTTACCCTCAAGCATGGGGTTTCTGTAGATCAGGACACTCCATTTTCTGCTATTCATACATTGAAGTGGTATAATTTGAGAACATTACAATTTCCTTACCCTTATCATAAATGAACAGAACAAAACAATCTGAAAACTCACCTTTAATGTTTTCACAGCAACTGTGAGATTGTATTTTTTCCAGACACCCACGTACACCTCACCATACTGCCCTCCCCCAAGTTTGTGCTTCATGGTGATATCAGTTCGCTCCATCTCCCACTTGTCATGGATGGGGGACACTCCATAGACAGTGGGCTTATTGCACTTGGGTGCTGGGTAATGCAAAGTTGTCACCAGTCCATCTGCTACTGTTGAGTGATGGTGAACCAGCTCTGCTAGAGTGCTGAAACGGCTCTCTGCTGTCACATATACCTGTTAAGAACCAGGAATCTATTTAAATGAAAGTTCTCAGTAACACTGGAAAACTGGTATAGTAAAACCATTCTAACATGTTTAAAATAAAAATAAAACTCAGAGAACCAGATTTTAAAGTATTTGTTCTCATCCTGTTGGGCAAATGAATTACTAATCTGTGGGATTTTTACCTACAGAAGGCAGCCAGATATAAGCTATCACCTGAGAGCAGTGATGTCTCCTGCCTTGTGCTTTATAGGACTAGAAACTGGAATTCCTGTAGCGAAGCATAAGGCCTGTTCCTGCATCTTCCAACACAATATACTGCTATTTGATCAAGGTTAAAAATGCCGACTTACCAGAAGCTCTTCTTATTCTAAGTGAAAAAATGGAAAGATACCACAACATCAAACCACAGCTGTTTTGCTCTCTAGCTACCTTCAGCCAGGAGAAGTATTGTCTGTACTTCTTCCAAAGTGGTGTTTGGTGAATTACTAAAGAACATGTATACCAAGCAGTGGACCTGTTTTCTCCCCCACAGCAGCCCTCCCATAACAGCCTGTAACTTGAGATTCTGCACCACCTATTAATTACATTTTTATTTCCTCTCCCCACAGCATTGTCCAGAGATCCTTACCTTTCCATCTGAGGTGGTATTGATCCTGTAGTGGTAAACACGTCCTTCGTACCTGAGCGAGATGGATAGCTGCCCTGGGCTGCTCTCGCTTTCACGAACCAGGAAGCTGCCATTGATGAGACTGCTCAACAGATACTCCGCTGCACTGCGTGACACTGGCCCATGGTACCATGAATGCTTTTCCAGGCTGTTCACTGGTGTGATGTAATTGCTTGGTACCCAGCCCTGCCCATTCTTCGAGCGTACCTCACTCCATTCACCATTCTGGTTGTAACCCAGGACTCGCAACTTCTCACCTATGACCAGAAAGAAAAAAGGAAAATAAGCAGAGTGTAATCTACTGGGTCTCATTAAGGGAGAAACTCACCATCAGCTGACTAAGCCTGGATTTGGAGTTAGCAATAAAAAAATGCAGCAGCTATCTTATAAATAAACTGCTGTATATAAATTATTTAGGAAGTAAAGATTCAAGCAGAACACCCAGGATACTGTTCCCTAATTTACTGCAGTGTGAGTGATGAACAGTAAGAGCTCCCTGTAGTCCAATTTCTTAGACTAGCAAGACTATTTTTCTTGGAGGGAAGAGGTGCGTCTCCTTCTTGAAGCCTTAAATAGCATGGGATTTAAAATGGCTCTGCAGCAGGTCATATTCTCATATATGTACTGAACAGAAATAGAAAATCTCTGTGCAATGCTTAATTATTGATTTTGCCCCAGTTGAAAGTGCTGAATTCTGTTACCATCAAGAATGTAATGGTTTTCCTCTCCCGCTCCCTAAACCAGGTGTCTCGAAGGGCCAGTGATCTGGGGAGACTAGAACACGAACAACTGCAGCTGGACTAGACTGTTCAGCAGCATCACACAAAACCTGTATCTGCACTAGAACTGCCCAGCAGGTGTCTCTCCAACACAAGTGAGAGAAAGACTGTCTACTTACACTCACCAGTTTAGAGAAAAATCTGCAACTATACTCATTCCTATTCCTCTCTGGAGCAGGAGTCTGCTTTCTATTTTCTGTTGCTCAGTAGCTGCTCGGAGATTCACAGCCTTACCTTTGGTGATGCTGAGGGTGTTGTCACCGCTTGCTACAAAATCGTAAAGTGCAACAAAGAGATTGGGATCGCTCTCAGTGGCTCCAAGCAGGTTCTCCTTGGAGCTCCATCTGATGGCTTCATTCAGTGCCTGGGGTTCAACATCGCAACCATAAGGGCGGTGCAGGGCCTCTGAAGAACGAACGGAAGAGGGAATTACTTTGTGTACAACTGTAAATAGAACAAACTCCAGTGTAGGGCAGATCGAAACTCCTACTGCACAATATGCTCTTTATGGAAAGGGAAAACCACATGCACGTCTTGGATCAGTGGTTTTCAATTCCCACTTTGCTGACTCTTCATTCTATAGGTTACTTCTAATATGGGCTGGAGAAGGTGATTAATTGCCTAGATACCAAGTACCAAGCTATGTATATAAAATTTTTATTTAGTATTTATTGCATTTTATATATTCCATTTATATACACTTCTATTTGAAAGTATTTAAACATTTATAGATAAAAAATGGGTGAGAAATTAAAAGTACTTTTTTTTTGATTATGTGAAGTAGTGAAAGAAACCTTCTGATGCTGAAATATTATGGTTTATGTTTTTATTGTTTCTGTGGCTGAAATAGCCTTGATTTGAAGCCAACATCATAAATACAAGTAAGACAGACTGAATCGTGACACAAATGAGATCTACAGGTTAGGACAGTAACTGATGCAGTACTAACAAGAATGATGGTGATTGGCAATACATTTCAAGACTCTGTTAAATAAGACGTGGAAAACTGACAAGGACAGAAAGTAGTAAAAGTGATGCCAGATATGTAGCAGTAGTGTTTCTGAATTCCCAGGCAGTTCTGTTTTGCTGACTCAACAGACAACTGTACAAACTTGATAGTTGGAGGGAGTGGGGGGAGGAATCAGAGTTGTTTTATAGACAAAAGAAAAGTCCCCACAGTTCCTGTGATGATGAAAACAATGCAAAACTGTCTGAACTCTTCATGCAAGCACTATGCCAAGACCATCACTGGCTTTCTAACCCAGAGAGAGGGTTACTGGGAACACATAGCCAAATAAATTTCAATATTAAGATAGAGAAAGACCAATGATGAGTTTTAATACATATGGGCTGCTCTAGGGGTGCAAAAAATATGAAGATGTAAAGATACAAATATTTTCTCTGATGGCAGAACTGACACCAAATTCCTGTCCCAATATGTATTTCCAAATTCTCTTGTTGAACTTAATTCTGGAAATGTACACAGTAAAGAGATTTCATTAAAAGCACCAGACATGAAAAGTCCTCTTTAAAAAAACTGAGGCTTTCTTTGCTTTACAAGCATTGCCATGACCCATTTCTGAGGGGCTGAGAAGTAAGGCTTAGGATGTTTTTCAGCAGATCACTGCCAAAGAATGCATGCATGCGACTACCCTTTCCCCGCACTCCTATGAGATTTACATTCACGAGCAAGAGCGACTCTATAACGCACTTTAAAAGAGAACAAAGAACTCAAGTGTAACATAGGACAGGAAAATTGGGAAGTCAGAGCAGACACAAAACAGGAAGGGGCCTGTGTCAAGTAATAGCAAACATATGCCAAATCTGTGTCACAGGACAGAGCTCAAGCCTGGAAAATGAGGACGTAGGGGGTTTTCATATTGTAGGTACTTGAGAAAGTAAATGGTTGAGGTTTGTTCAGTTTTGTTTTCAAACACATAGCTAAGTTTGTGTC
Organism: Myiopsitta monachus; assembly: GCA_017639245.1. Taxonomy (NCBI): domain Eukaryota; kingdom Metazoa; phylum Chordata; class Aves; order Psittaciformes; family Psittacidae; genus Myiopsitta; species Myiopsitta monachus. The sequence continues at coordinate 41,874,281 of CM029923.1, forward strand.
AAAAGCTAAGGCTTTTGACAGTATTTCTGGTAATTATTAAGAGTTATACTGCTTGTATAACCTGCTCAACTTGCAATTATTTAACAACCTACCTTCTGAGCCCTGCCAAAGTAGCCTGCTTACCAAGGTTTTCCTAGCAAGAACAGAAGTGACTAAACTACCAAAATGCCACTTTGTTGATTCACTGTTTGCAGATGCAATGTTGACATAGAATCATAGAATAGTTAGGGATGGAAAGAACCTTAAGATCATCTAGTTCCAACCCCCCTGCCATGGGCAGGGACACCTCCCACTAAACCATGTCACCCAAGGCTCTGTCCAACCCGGCCTTGAACACCGCCAGCTATGGAGCATTCACAACTTCCCTGGGCAACCCATTCCAGTGCCTCACCACCCTTAAAGTAAAGAATTTCTTCCTCATATCCAGTCTAAACTTCCCCTGTTTAAGTTTGAACCCGTTACCCCTTGTCCTCTCACTACAGTCCCTAATGAAGAGTCCCTCCCCACCATCCCTATAGGCCCCCTGCAGATACTGGAAGTCTGCTATGAGATCTCCACGCAGCCTTCTCTTCTCCAGGCTGAACAACCCCAACTTTCTCAACCTATCTTCACACGGGAGGTGCTCCAGTCCCCTGATCATCCTCGTGGCCCTCCTTTGGACTTGTTCCAACAGTTCCAAGTCCTTTTTATGTTGAGGACACCAGAACTGCACACAATACTCCAAGTGAGGTCTCACAAGAGCACACTTCCTATTCCTAACTATCAACCGCAATTAGTTTTACAATATACTAAACCATTCACACTGGCTTTACCATGGAAAAAAGAGGAAATCCCAATGCCTGCTCAGCTACCTACATTACAGTATAGCTGCCAACATCCCCCTGTAATTTTTTAGGACTGAGTATGTGCATATACATGTTCAGTTGTTAAGCACCAGGAAAGAACACTAGTTCCTAAATACAGCTCTCTTTCTGGAGCAAAAATACAGATTTAATTAAATAATACATTCTTTATACTCCTACAGTGACTTGTGTTAGTGTTTCCGTGCCTTAAGCGAAGTAACTCAGCAAATGCGCTATACGAGAAATCTGACTTCTGCAACTCTGCCAAGGAGCAAACACAAAAGTAGGCAATGTTTCCAAAAAATATCCAACCTTTCAGCTCCAAAATATCTTAATGATGTTTAAATAACTTCTTACTATCAATTACGTATCTGCTGAAATGCGAAAGGTTTTAAATAGAAATATATGCATTTATTCTATATCAAAACATATGTTAAGTATCTTTCTCAAGCTAGAAAAGCTCATGAACTAAGCACCCCGACCCCTACTTAACAGACAGCACAGAGCTGAGCATGTAATGATGCACGTGATCAGAAAGCCTGAAGCAGCCCAGTACCAACTTAGCTTCAGAGCTACTGCAGTGAATCCCGTGACCAGTTAAGCATGTCCATGCTGAGCCCCGCAGCGAGCACTACAGCCAAGGCAAAACCAGCAGAATGCCACCTGCTGATCAGCACTGAGCAGCTCTGCCCACATTGAACCATGGCCAGCAAAGATTCAAAGCAGGTGTGGGACTACTACCACTTCCTCAGGAATGCCTGGGAGGCTGGCACATGTTCTTAACACCCACTTTATGTACAGAAAAAGCCAGCAGAATTTAATGTTTGATGAGGAGCTTCAATCACTTAGCTACAGTACTTACCTAAAAATCACATTACCTAAAAAGCAAATGCTTTAAGAGTTCATGTCTCGCCAACTTCCTTCACTTTCATTTTAGAGTGAGTTGGATGTTTAAGTAAGTGTAAAGGTGACTTTACCAGGATATAAATATACCTATTGCAGGTTATTACTACACAATAACCTATGCTGCTCAATACAGTGTGGGGTCTATACCATCCAGTATGTAAGGTTATAGGAAGTCAGTGAAACATGATGGTCTCATAAACCTCATTAAGGAAACTAAGATCACCAAATCATATCACAAGTGATTCTTTCCCAACTGAATAGTCTGCAAGAGTATGGAAATGAGCTGGGAAGTTCTGTTTTATACCAGCTCCTTTTAAAGGCTAGCTATAAATCATATATTACCACTTTCATTTCCTATACAATGGAAAACTTACATCATCATTTAGTATATGAGTAATACACGGCCATGCGAGGAGGTTATTCATCCATCTCCTTCCTTTTCTTTGTTCCCACAATACAATTTGCTTCCCTCTGGATATGAACGCTTTTCCTATTCAGCCAAAATGTAAGTGGTGTTTTGTCCCCTACCCTGTGCTGCCAACACTGCAATTACTATCCTGTTTGGTCCAGGAGTAGGAGATAATATATGCTAAACCTTTAATTCTAGAGTCATATTATGTGCTGAAGTGGTCTCTATTTCTGAAATACCAACTGTGTAACTGCTCATAAAAATGAAGCATTTCAATAATCCCCAAACCCAGATAAAACCAGGCAATCTCAATCCTGCCTGTGGCTGGTCTCAGACTACAAGACAAAGGTAGATTTGAGAAGACCCACATCCTCCTTTGGAACATTTGGAGAAATACAGGAAAGGGACAGCACAGCATTACATTCTTGAGCATCATACCTGTGAAATTCACGGCAGGCTCAGAGACTTCCTCGCCAAGGCAGCAGAGCAGCTTGCCCTCTATACCATAGCTGCTAGACTGGAAGAGGACCGTACCCACAATCATGCTGCGCTTCACAGCAAGCGGATGAGGCTGCTTGACACGAGAAGTCCTGGACTGCCACTGCCAGCACAAATGCTACCACGTACAGTCAATCCCTGCTTGCAAGGCTGGTGGCCAATGAAAAGCAAGTGCTGCGGAGTGGGCAAAGGAGAAACTGGGGAAATCAGGCTGTGGGCTAACATGGTTATTAGCTGGAAGTCAGGGTGGAGCTTCCCAGGGAACGCTGAACAAACAAGAGGATGTGGGGACTGGACTGCAAGTTGAAACAATTTTGAGATGAGCTATAAAGACAGTTTTGTTTCGATCAGAGTTAGGCAACAAAGTGTTTGCGAAGAAAGCAAATGGTTTCCTTGGAGAAATTCATTTGTATAAATTACAAAACAGATCACCCATTACGAAGACCGCCCAGATTGATTCATTTTTCCACTCCACATACCATTGCTGGAGCATTACTTAGATGAATCAACAGGAAATGGAGTTAGTGAAAATATATACATCTAAGAGATGTGCAAGCACTGAGCAAGTAAAAACTCCTGAACATTTCAGGATTTCAGAAAGAAAGAGAAAGCAAGGGCAGTAGAGTACATGCAATCAGAGCTGCATATTTGCTGACTACTAAGAGCCAGGAACTCTCCAAAAAGGCACCATCAGATTTACCTCTCAAAACCTGTAAGATGTGTTGGATGAATTCTTCAGAAGCCTTAGTGCTTTTGAAAGGCTGTACTGTATGGTTCGTACCAGGACAGGCTCCTCCTAACATGTGGACAAGGAAGGATTAAAGAACAGGAAATCACCATAGCAGTCTCACACCTGCGATGGTGGTAGGCCTGCAGAGGGGTATAAAGGGAGCAGGGAGAAGGAAGTCAAGCATTGGGTTGTTGTGGGAAGGAGAGAGAGGAGTTGTTAAAGCTTACTAAGGGGGAAGACCAAAAATAAACCACGTTTCTACAATCCATTAACTCCACTGCTCTGTGAGAAAGGTAGCTGCACCATGTGATGAGGACTCATCAGGCTGAAGTATAAGAAATTAGCAATCTGACTTATTCCAAATGCTTGTATTTTGTAAGGCTACAGAAAAACACTATAATAAAACCATGTGTATCCTGGGGTGATGGGGAATTGCTTTCACGTGTATGGTCTCTGACATAAGTTATGCCCCTACCACCAACCCCTAATGTATGTGGAAAAAGTAACTAAAAAAAGAAAATAAGTTAGGCTGGCTACCTGCATAGTGTCGTCTTTGTAAAGTTCTGACAACTGAGTGACCTTTTTCCTTCCTTACCCAAAACCGAGCTCAGTAAATCCTGCAGCATGCTACCTAGTAGCCAGAGGTTCCAACGCCTTTACTTAATAGCTCCTAGGCTTTATCTCTTTTCCTCTTTGTTTTTGCCTCTTTGGTTTTGCCTCTTTGTTTTACTGTTTTCTCCCTTCTTATTTGCTCAAAATACTCTTCATTACACTGGTATTTGTACCAACCTTAGTGTATCTGTTAATACACAAAGAATAAGCAGGATTTGTAGAGAAAGATAGCATAGCCTCAGAAACATGTGCATGAGTTTTGTAACACACTTCTGAAATGGCACCAGAAAATGGCAAGCTACATATGGTTTTTTGGCTAAATTACTTTTAGCTGTTAGAGTTAATAACCTTAGTTAAAATGACAAATTTACTTGTTAGTTAAAATATAACAGATGAGTAATTGGTATTTGGAACACAGAAGAACTAGTGGAAAGATAAGCTGAATTAATAATGTAACTTGCAAAGGTATCTATTGACTCTATCAGTTTTGGCCTTTGTCAGAAGAGTATCCTTAGCCAAAGACTAAAGGCTGGCTGATCTGTTAACGAGCTCCTGATGGGAATCAAGCAGTAGCCAGCACGGGCATTATGGATAAGCAACATTTAGGCTGTAAGCTTCCTGTTACAGCACAATTCTGAGCCTGCACCCTTCCAGCCACCCTCCTGAAGGTGTTTCTCAGGGGGAAGGACACAGAATGTCGTTGCACAGTGTGTAGCAGTTGATACGGTCCTGTCAAATAAACCCAAGCAGAATAAACTCTGGCATCTTTCTACCTTCTAGATGAGCATTATTTCTTTTACTACTGATTTTCCTAGACAGTTATTCTACGCTGTAGGCCAGCAGTTTGACATCTCCATCCACCACATCTGCATCCTGTTCTATTCCCTTCACAGTAAGTGCACGATATAAAATCTTAATTCTGGTATATTCAACTTCCTTGGTGAAATAACCCACCTTTCAGGCACAGTAGCTCTTCCCAGCTTTTTCGACTATTTCCTGTGGTGCTCTTCAAAACTGTTTCCCAAGAGTAGTTACCCGTCCTGTACAACTTAAGTCATCCATTTAGAAGCATTCCTCTAGTTCTTCCAGTGATGGGAAAAAGTTGAATAAAAGGAAATCTTGCTGACTATGCTACTTCGAAATGTATAGTTCAGGCAGCTCCTAAAAAGACTTGCTACATTTTGAATTTCTGAATCAACTGCCAGTGTCCCTAAACATGTAAATGGAAATACAGCCCTGAAATGTACTTGGTATTGGCAGCAGGCCAAAGTGACTGGTTTGTCAATGGAAGGAAGAGGCAAAGAAAAGGTTATAAGGTAATTACTAGTCATTGCATACAGTCTCAATCTGTTATCTTTCATTTTGCAGCAAAACCGATAGGCTGTATGTGTGTTTGTACATTATATAGACAACACATGGTGTTCTATCTTCTGGCTTCTCACATGTCTCCTTTCACAAAGGGATACATACATACAAGGCCACCAAGATCTCTGCATATGCCACTTCTTTCACTTTTTTCACTTTGAGTTCTCAAACTAAATGCCAATATAAATATCAGTGCACTATTTTACATGCAGGCTCATTTTATATATTTGCATTTAAAACTACCAAAGAACAGACTTTGGTCAACTTGGACCATAGAAAACAGGCCATCCAGTAACTAAAAACCATTAGCGTAACTTCTACTTTCCACTGCATCTTCAAAACGTACATCACTAGACTTTAAGATCTTTAACCAGTTGTTAGTGGGATGATTCCTGCCCTAATGAATAAGAGGAAACAAAATTGATAACACAGCAGCAAGCGGGTTTCCTGTTCTGCTGACATGACTGGAATAGTATCAAGTTCTACAGTAGCTTTGTTTCTGAAGCCAAGTCTCAGCACTTCCTACCAACCAAAAATACTCAAGGCAAAGAACATACTAAAAAGCAAACGAATGCTGAACAGGCCAAGTTCCTGCTGTCTAATAATGTGGCAGCATAGAAGCAGACCTATGAACTCTCCTTACCCTGTAACAAACCTCAACCCTTACTTAAGTGGACCACCTAGTCTTTCTGCTAACATACATGCGGCCATGAAAAACACCAGTTTAAAGGGGTTAGACAGCTCACATATGGCTTTGGTAAAATGCAGGCAGCCTAACTAAATGCCATTCCTAGGTGTTCCTCTCCAGTTAGCAAGCAGATTCATAATAAGGTGGTTTGCTTGAACTAAGCACAGATCCATATAGTCTTTGGGCCTCCCACAGAGTGGTGCAAGGTTTAAGTACTGTAAACAACTCACTGACTAAAGCCAAGACATACGGCTCCAAGCCAAGAACTTGGGATGGGCAAGAAATAGGTTTCTATTTATGGCACCAGCCTGGGAGAGACAGAATAGAGGGAGGCTTTAGAGTCAGTGACAAAATTGCATCATGAACAGCTCACATCATTTAAAAAGAAATGTTTCAAGCCAAGCTAGCAGGACCATCTTACCTCAATTATCAAAATATAGCTGACACAGATAATGTTAATTAAAGTAATCTCTGGTATCAGAAAGAGAAATATATGGAGAAACCTAAAAGCTCTCCATATACCTCACCTCTTTGGAGCAGACTTATTTTGTTTCACTGTTTCCAGTTACCCTCCTGCTTTGTTGTTAATGCTATCAAATAGAGGCATCTCTCAGCCTGTTTCATTGCTCAGATGTCAGTGATATGTATACCATTTACTCCAACATCAACCTAATGCAGTACTTCCCATTTTTTCCTCAACTAACTTCTGGCAAAGAAGTATCTTTTTTTTTGGTGCAGAATCCAGTATTAAATTAATCAAGTTTAAGCTCCAAAGTATTCATCTGAAAATCTTCATTTCATTCCTTGTTAAATGCAAGGTGCATAAATCTCTTCACAGATCAACAACTGTACAGGCTGTAAATGAACAAACCTTCTACTGAGCCATTTGGTAGGACTGCTGTTTTAAGAGAGAATTTCGAAGTAGATGTAATATTGATCATCTTCAGTACAAATGCTGCTAACTCAAATAGACTGGTTCTCATGACCTCTAATATTTACTGTCCTTGCAGAACTCCAGCAGGAAACTTACTATGGGATAAATGCAGCTAGCAAAATTACGCAGGTTTTTAGATGCAATTAAAAAACACTTTAAGATGAGGAACTCGTGAGCGACAGAGAGCTGGACCTAGAAGATGCAATGGATGTTTCCTGTCACAGGTACTGGGAATGGCCAGAAGCAACAGAATTCACCCAAAGCACCAATCTGACTTCTTTGAAGGTGCCTCTGGGTAAGGAACCAAAACCCAACAGCACAAAAGATAATAAGAAAAACACCTTCCTGAAGTGATATATCTTAATTAAAATTATATACACAAAACATTTTAGAACAAAGAGCTACAAATGTAACATCTTTGCAAAATCCTGAATACTGTAGCAAAGTGTTTGTTACCTTAATTTCAAAGGATTTGTTCAGCTCCAATAAAGCTAGTCAGCTTTGCAAGAGCTTATGTCCAGAAACAAGCAAACAAACCACCAGCTTCAGATGTTCTGTATTACATACCTCTTTCCATTGAGTACTGAGGTGATGAAATTTAGATCTTCTTTCCTCTGAATACTGCCTACAGTGGACAGTAACTACCCCCACAATGACAGTTTTATGGAAAGGAGTGCAATGAAGGGACACCTGAACTGCAAAGATTCAGGGAAACTGCATATATGTAGATCAAAAGTCTATTTGACATTCTCCCTCTGTCATCGTAAGTTCCAGTAAAAACTCTCCAGTCTGAAGGGTAAGGAGGATTAGGTCACCCAGTCCCTCTCCAGGAAAGGTGGGATGACCAAACATTATGACATCTTACAGCAAGTCACTTGGCACTTTTTTAAATAAGTACTTTGGAGAGAAGTTGCTTAGCGTGGATTACACTTCAACAGAATTCCTGAGGAGTCCTTACTACTGGCCACATCAAAGTCAAGATATTATCTACTTCTAAGCAAATCAAATGAATAGCTATTTACTCACAGTGTTAAGACAAACATTTGAAGTAGGAGCTCTTCTGCAAAAGGACTACTTGAAAAATCATGGCTCAACTGACCCCTAAGCAAGCCAGAAATATCTACACTAATGAAGTCTAGCTGGTGAGAGGTTTATTTTGCAGATGCAAAGCACTAACTGATCAGATTTTGAGTTAGCATAGCATAAATGTCCCAACTGCTTTCCAAGTGACATAATTACACCTAGAAGTCTTACAGTATTAGCTACTCTCCTTAGACTCAGCACATGGAACAATGACCACATTAAACTGTTTTTCAGCTGGCCTTTCGAAATTTATTTTTAGCCTTTCTAGTTACAGGAAAAACTTGGAAGGAGAGGGTAGAGACTACCCCCAATAACTTGTAATGTCAGGCGTGAAAGAAAATATCAATCTAACAGCTCAAATTTGAGTTGATGTCACATCTTGAGGCCCAAGTAATTATTTTTGCAAGTGCTCTGGACAGGCAAGGCAGAACTGCTTACCTTTTGGAGGATATTCGGAAGGCAGAGCTCCCCAGGTGAGCTGATATAGCTTCAGTTTCCAGTACATGAGTTTAATTTTTTAATGGAATCCCAAAACGCTTGTTAGCACAGATGCGACTTCTCAGTTCCATCCACCCACACTGAACATGCAGCAACTGCCAAAGCTACACAGTACTTCTGGTTTAAAAAAAAAATCTCTAGCTAAAAATACATCACAAAACTGTCAATCTCATTTGTCAGCAGTCAATAGTTCAAGCCATTGTCCACAGCCACTTTCTACTCTTGAACAAAGAAGGGGTTTTCCTTTTTAAAATACTTTGTTAGACTAAAATACTCTTGTGATCTTGACTTCTTTCAAATACGTTTGTCTTACAAAATAAACCAGTGTTTCCTTTCCTCCAAGAAAAGGTGAACTTTAGCACGAGTACTTGCCCAAAAATTGCATGCTGTCTCGTTAACTTCAGAACCAGGGTAAACTCTTACTGTGAATACTTGTCAGGAGATCCAAGTCTGACATTCAGCTGAGCCCTGGCTGAGAGAGTTCTAGTTGTCTTGCTCCTTCTCAGCACTATGGGCTAATTAACTTGGGGGGGGGGGGGGGGGGGGGCAGTGTGATTGTGCAAATATGAAGTCAGAGAAATATCCATTGCACTAAACTTAGCTACTGGCTGCTGTGCCACTTCCTGTCAGTGAAACCCAGACACTTGTCATTGGCTCCACTGGCCAGACAAGGGGCTCCATTCACCAGTGCCATTCCCAACAGCTGCTAAATAACCATGGTAACATGAACCCCAGCCTCAGCAGGAGAATTCCCATCACAGCATCGACAGCTCTGCAGTATCAGGCTGTGTCACCACATTTGCTTTTTCAAATCGAACAGTGGTATTTAGTCCCCATGTGTCTGAGCCCAATATTAAGACAAGAATACTCACTGAAACAACATTTTTTGAAAGGTTTTTTTTCTGGGTTGTGGCAAAACTAATACCACTTTAAGACTGATCAAGTTCAATACTCCTATTTTAAAAGTAATCAAAGCTACAAAAAAGTCACTGTTTGATTGCTGGTGTAGTAGAAAGATCAGTTTTAACATAAAGAGGGATAACTGTAAATGAATATACAAAGACTATGAACAAGTTAAGTGGATCTGGATGGAAAATTCTTATGTAGCAGGTTTGTGATGGGTATTACTCAGATCTGATATTTTTGGAAACAATAATAAAGTATTTTAAAAATAATTACTTTGAGAGGTAGGACTAGCCAATGTGTACAACTTGAAGGAATTTTATGCAGGTAAAATACAAACATGCATTTTATGTACAGCCGCTATGACAATAGTAGCACCTACTGTAAAGTTAGGCATTAAAACTATTTTTTAAGTACAAGTACTTTTTGATAACATCAAAACTATAGAACATTTAAAGGAAGTATGATAAGGAAAACAAGTTCTGCCTCTTGGATTTAGCAGAACACTTAAGAATGCCAAAAGCAAGTCAACTAGCTGACAACTGGGATTCTTCAGGCAGGTAACAGCCACTGTACTGGGTACAGTACTTATAGCCCAGTATCCTGCTATTACCATTGCCTGGGGAAAGGGTAATGGTATTATTCCAGATTACTTTCCAAGCCTCCAGTATGTTGCAGCTCGAGGTCTTTCTGAGCCAGAGCTGGTGGTGTTGTAGTTAGATTTTCTAACAGGCTTCTTCCATTATTTTGTCCAGTTGCTGTCTAATGCAAACTGAACTCATGACAAACAGTATCTTGCTGCAATGTTATCAATGGCTCAACTGCACATTGCAGAAAAAGAAACAGGTTTTTTACTTGTTTTGAACATGACATCTGCTGGTTTCATTTGATGATCCTCATTGTCCATGGGCACAAAGCCCGAATGATCATTACCTGTTGGTGTTTTCCCTGCCACTTTTGATTTTTATAGGTCTTTATTGTGTTCTACCTCAGCCATCTCTTTTCCAAGCTGAAAGGTTTGTCTTAGGCATTCTGATGATGTTGCCACATTTGGTCACCTTTAAACAGCCCTCGTCTGACTATTTTGTTTGTTTGTTTTGTCTAGCTCCACTATATACCCTTCCAGATAACCAGATCAGAACTACATGCAGTATTCAAACCATAGCTTTGTACAGAGGCAGAACTATATATTTTTCTATTCCTAATGCCCTGCTCTTTAGACTGTAATTCTCAATGTTGACAAGATACAGTCTTACTACAGCTCAAAGACTTATTTCTATTGTTACAGTAGCCAGCTCAGGGATAAATGCTTCACATGCAAAGCCTAGAAGCATATTCCTCTGTGTACCACTTTCCACACATTTACATTGAATCTTCTGCTACTTAAACCTGCAACCTCCTGCAATTCTCCAGTCAACTTTCATCTCTATTGTCTGTAAGTTAGAATTACTGGAAACTTAATCATCTTGTATTTGCTTTCTTCCTTTTCACATCATGCTTCGTACTCCAAAAGCAGCTTTAAATTAAAAAACAGGTGAACTGAAGAAAACCTTGGAAGATGGGTAAAAGATATTTTCTTTATTCCTATTTGACAGCTGCTTCATTTCTAGCATCTTTTCACTAAACAAAACCATTAATGCATCCCAGCAAGTAGTATGTGTTTCGTACAGTGTATGGTCTGGTTAAGTCATCAGATACTGCTACCTTATGGTGAGAACACTTAAAGAAAAAAAGACAAAAATGACTTTGCAAGGGAAATCGCTGAACTAGAAGACTAGTTAAAGCAGCTGTAATTGGCTCTGGGGAGAAATACTCCTGAAGAATGGAAACTTGAATGTGCGTGGATGCAAACAGAGCAGAAGCATCCAGTAGATCATGTTGTTCCTACTAATTAGTTTTCAGAGCAGTAAAGCAAACAAAGTACAACAGTATGGAAAAAAGGGACTGAATTGCCCAGAAATGTAAGGCCACATCTTTTGACTAGGCTAAAGATGGCTATTTCAAAAACCAGAAACTGCATGGAAAATGCTTAGATTAACCACAAATTATACTAGCAAGGACAGAATCTGATCTATAGACAAGGAAACCTCAAGGAGATAGCTGCAATTCTAGATTAATCTAATAATTTGTCAAAAGGCAAATCCTCACAAGAGCCAAGAACTGTTGCCAATTTTCAATGCTAACCTGAACACTAGCAGTCTAGTTTTCTATAAAACTACAAATGTTCCCTCTTTGCGCTGGCAAAATATGGAAGAGGAAAATAGTTGTATGGCTTTATCTAGGATCATAAAGAGCTTTGAGGCAATCCTAACTAACTGAAATTCTATTCCATTGAATTAGTACCACAAAACCTTCTATTCACCTGGAATACGAAGTGACAAAGTAAGCTATGTATTGTAAGAGTAAAGCAGACTTTTGGGGACTGGATTACTCACACAAGCCAAAAAGCATGCTAATATTAACAGTGAGAAGGGAAGGTATGAATGCTACCTTAGCCCCCTCAAAATGCAGATACTCCAAAACCAAGACATAGACAAGTGTTGTTTTGGACTACTCCAGTGACTCAATGGAGCGCTACTCCCACAGTTTTAACAAAATTATTCATCTTGTACTGATATTCACCTATTGCTTGGAGATTTTTGACTAGAAATGCAAAATGACAAGGAAAATATCTGCTGCTTTCTAAAACAGATTCAGCAACTAGAAAAAGCAAAAAATTATTTCATTTTGTCACTTGCTTGCCACACAATTACTTGACTAATTTTTCCTGTTCAGGGCGTGAAATAACAATTCAATGTTGACACAGTCAGGGAATAAGACTTACTCTAGTTATTTAAAGAGCCTTCCTCCCACTTAATACTGACATAGCTGTCTGAGATATCTCTCCTGCTGCCAGTATTTGTGGTGGTACGACTGGGATGCTTGGAAGATCGGTCAGTATGTTGTCAGCTGTTTTTAACTGAAGGTTACTCTGGCCTCTTACTGTTTCTGCCTTTGGGTGCCACCTCCCCCCAACATTTAATTTGCTCTATTTGCTGTATATATTCTGAGGGAGGAAGGAAGAGGAAAAGGTCTGGAAAGTCCCAGTGGGAAGTCTAACACTGCAGCTCACTCAGCAGTTTGTTTCCTCTCTATCTGTAGAATACTGATTGGTTCCTAAACTGCATGCATCTAGAACATCAGTTTTTATAGATTTTTACCATAGATAGTAACCTGCTTTTCTATAGAGGCAAGTAGTACAGCACACCATGAACTCTGGGAGGACGCTTCAATACTACCTTGCCTCTTGTGGCACTGATAGAGTTTTTACACCTGCAGCAACAGTAGCAGTGACAAGTAAAAATGCACAGAAACTGACATTCAAGTTCATACAAGAGATCACTGACATGACATGCATAAACAAGACAAAAATATCTAAGTTACAAAAATTGGAGAAATTAAGCCATTCATACTGCTTATAGAAGTACTTGCAGCCCATAGGAGGAATGGTACCTGTACTCTTATCACCATCACTCTAAGAATGATTAGGGAAATTAATGAAGTGCAAGATGACTAAATAAACTGCATTCAGTTTCATGGCAAGATTTCTGCCATTTGTGCCATAATACTTGCTTAGAGGGAGGTATGTAAAGCTGCTGTTTAATTTAGGAGTGTTGTTTTATGAAATGTAAATTTTGAACTGAGACTGAAACCAAAGTCTAACTGTGCCATCCAGAAGGGAACTTGATTGCAGCATGCCCACACCTTTCGGTTTGAAAGACCAAGAAAGGTCATATTATCTTGTTAAATTATTTTTTTTTTCCTCCCCTAATCTGACAGAGTTCCCCCTCACTCCTTCTTCCTCCCTCTCCACAGAAAAACATTCCCAGTTGTTGCTGGCCTATATAGGTTGTCAGGGCAGCTGACTGTTGGATTACACAAGGCTATAGTGTATCCCTTCAAGAATCAGCAACAACTAAGGGCTTCCTCTGGGGCCAGAGCTCACTACTGGGCCTCAGCAGTACACCAGGTGCTGTCTTGAAGCTGGAAATGCCAAGACAACAGGCAGCCCTGCAAATGCTCCTCGAAATTACTCTCTTGAGCCTCTTGCAGTACAAATCTACTCTAAATTGGATACCTCAGGAACCAAAAGCATGACTGAACTTGTACTCAGTTCTAACGTAGCCTCTTGAAACAAAAGGACGGAATGCTGTCCTCTGCCTTCTGTTCCAGTACTGGAAACTAAAGTAGCTCTAGCTTTGGGAAGCCTGGGAGAAGATTTTTCAGTTACATTTCTACTATTTACAGCAGTTACATATGGCAATCCTGTATTTAAATGTTTCCAAAGTAAGGGCAGTTGCTCTCCGAGCAGTAGCTAGAAAGAGGAACATTTACCACCCCATGTAGAAACTAGTTCCAGCCAAGGGCTTCTCCATCATCTTTATGGAGGCCTCTTATTTAGCACTACTGCAAGATAGTCAATCACTGCCAGCTTCCTAAGATGATATTAAACCTCTGCCTTTTAAGACACTTCTTTATTGGAATTCCACATTGTTGTTACAGGTTACTTAACTCTGAAATTTCTTTGAAAAAGTACCCTCAGGTAAACCACAAGACATGCCTCAAGACCTGCTATTCTGCAAGCAGTGGAGCAGCCATGAGCAGATACAAGTGACTTCAGTAACTGCTGTACCATGTAGGCTTAAAAGAGGTCCTTCAGCTTAGAAGGACTTTATAGAATCAAAAGCTAATTAATACTTGAAAGTTATTTGAAGGGTCTTTAGAATTAATGACTTGTTTCCTGCTCATCTACATCACTACCAAAAACAATCTTCCCATTGCTTTCAAGCTACTTTAAGCACTTAAAGCCAATATAACTGTGTGCTGCACAGGCTGCTTAGAAGTAACAGCTTCCTGTAAAGTTTATAGAACTGAGCATATACCAAAACTGTCAAAACCAGTAAGAGAAGTGAGGCAAGGGGAGATGTTTATATGGACATACTACTGCTTTGAGATCTAAGTCCCTTACAATCTAAAACAAACCACACAAGTATAACAATGTTAAATTTTTTATAAAGCCTGCATGGTCAGTCCCTGAAAAAAAGAACCAGGAGCTGAAATACAGAAACCTGGAAGCACCCAGCACATTTAAGCTCCTCCAAGGATGCTGAAGCTCAGGTGTGAAGCACCAGCAGAGATTCTGGGGCAAACACCCTTAAGGTCATGTTTTCACCATGAACAGCAGGTTGTCTGTAGCACCCCCACCCCCAAAAAAACAAACCAAACCAAAACAAAACAAAAAAAACCAAAACCAAACAAAACAACAAACAAAAAACTCTGAAGCACCCACAAAGACAAACAGCACACAGGTCAGTGACTGAAATACAAAGATGAGAGCCTGGAGAACATCCAGCAGAGCACAGGGAATGAACCTTCTTCCCCCCCCCCCACCCCCACTAAAAAGACCAATAGATTGAACATGCAGGGTCACACCTCAGGTTCTCAGGCTAGAAAAGCTGAGGAATAGCAAAAGTCAAATTGTCATGATCAAATACAACAAGCAGAATCAACCCTCAAAAGGAGTGACTAATGTAGGTTAGCATGTTCTCTTATCAGTAATGTCAAATGTGACTGTTCAGTAAAACTTCTGTATTGAGAACTGGGTGTCTAACTAAAACGCAACGGCAGAGTATCAGTGTAAGAACTTTATTCCTAATTACTAGATAAACTGGACTACCATATTTATTCAGAGAACTAAGACTTTTCTGGCAGAAATACTGGTCAAATAATCCATTTGATTATCCAACTTTAAGTTCACACCTAGTTCAGTTTGAAGGACAGACAGACTTTTCCTTTAACTGTCAGTCTCACTAACTCAGTGACAGCAGTGAAGAGCTGCTGTTCACGACCACTGGGTTATAAGCAGCTTTTCAGTTCAAGGCATACAAGTGTAGCCTTGTAGAAAACCAAGAAGACCAAGAACTCAATAAGCACAGAAGTAAAATATATGTTAAAAAAGCCCACCCTTAAAACAGGTAAGAGGTGATCCTATTCTTAGAAGCTTGTGGAAGTAACCTGTTATGAAGAGATACTGCCTTTGATTCTTTAAGTGTCTCAGACAACTCATTTCTGAATTTCAAAGATTCTAAAAGGGCAAATTTCAGAGGCCCATTTCTGAGAGCAGCCTAGTTAAAGAGATACAATGCTAAGTATATATGTAGAGCCTATTGAGTTTTTGGTGGTGTCATGGGTTCAGCAGTAGCAGTCATTTTTCTCCTTCTTGGTAGCTGGTGCAGTGACGTGGTTTTGATTTTGGGCTTGGGAACAGCGCTGATAACACCAGTGTTCTCAGTTACTGCTTGGCAGTGTTTTTTCTGGCCAAGGACTTTCTGAGTCTCATGCTATGCCAGGGAGGAGGGGGAGCCGGGAGGAAGCAGAGACAGGACACCTGACACAAACTGACCAAAGAGGTTATTCCATACCACAGCACATCATGTCCAGGATGTGAAGACGGAGAGCAGAGACCCAGAAGGGTGTGGTGGTGGTGGTGGTGGTGGACTGGGGGTGCACGGCATGGCCAGGTTTTTGGTAGTGGGGGGTTTGCTGCTGGGGGGTGCAGTGGCTGGGTCGGGCTTGGTGAGCAGTTGTATTCTCTTTCTTTGTACTTCTCCTGTCATTATTATTATTGGTGGTAGCAGTAGTGATTTGTGTTATACTTTAGTTACTAAACTGTTCTTATCTCAACCTGTGCGAGTTGAATTCTTTTGATTCTCCTCCCCATCCCCCCGGGACTGGGGGAAGAAAGAGGGGGAGTGAGTGAGTGAATGACTTTCATAAGTTTTAGAGACTTAAACCAGGACAGGTGGTTGGTTGTTTGTTTGCTTGCTTAAGTAATCATAAACTGGATTCACCAAAGCCCTTCCCCAGGCACAAGAGACAAAACTGAAGTACTTTGAGGTTTTGAGGGTGCAGACTGAGCATGTGGCTGAGCGAACCTAGCAGGCAGCTGCTGCCAGATCCATGGTTGTTTCCCCTCTCCCAGCTGCCTCCTTTGCTGCTTCCCACATGCTCAGTGCTCACACCCATGCTCATCTGGTGTGCAGTACTCTGGGTCAGGAAACTAAAAGAACACTTCAGTTTTCTGTCTGTTTAGCTCCCTGGACTGTCTCACCACAGAGCTAGATGAGAACAAGTACTGGTAAAGAAGCAGCACAGTGGTGATGGAGATAAGCTTCTCTTTTGACAAGTTTTTATCAACTCATTGTAATTCAGATCACCAGGATACAAACAGGCTACCTCTTGTAAAAGTTTAGTTCAACATATAACCCTCTCCAACATAGGAAAACAAAATAAATAATGCAGGTATTCTTACTTTGAAAACCCATGGTAAAGCTTCAGAAATAATGTACTGTGAATACTGCAGACATATTATTTATAACATGACTTCATGCTACTGCTACTGTTGGCCCCATTAAGGGGAAATTACATTAGATACAACAGACACGTGCTCTAGTAGCAGGATTGAAATGAAATGACTCACCCAATTAAAACACATGGAATCTAATGATTTCACTTCTAAAGAAAGGGCAGGGCTTCTTACATAATGACAGATACAATATAATTATGGGGAAACCAACAACAGCCTTGGCTTTGTTCTTAATATATGAAGGTAGCTGCTGTAATCTAAGGCAAATACATAAAATGCACGTCATTGGTTATCCAACTCTAAGTTCACACCTAGTTCAGCTTTAAACTGCAGAGGAAAAATATTCAGGTTTGAGTGTGGAGGTCTCAAATCAGTTTTTTCGGGTGCTTTGCCAACGTTATGAAAGCAGTACATCACATAAGGGTGGTAGCTACTCTCACGGAAAGAACACAACCGGAAAAAGCAGCATATGCACAAAAAGGTGCAACTTGGGCAGGGGAAAAGAGGAAAGAGAACTGAGAGCACATTGGTAGAGCATAGGAAAAAACATTATGGTCTATATGAGCACCACTTACATTTAGAGGGATGCAGCATCCACACAGGCTCAGATCACAGGACATCCACCTCTAAAAAGAGGTTAGCATTATCTTGACAACTTGAATGGGAATGTGTAGCCCTTATGACCATCGTTAGAGACATACAAAAAGAAACACTTCAAATAGCTCCTTACTCTAATTAAGATTCATAAACTGAGCCTTCTGCAGCTGTTGAGATTCATCTGGTTTTGCCTGGAGATTTGGGGTGGGGATCACCGTGGAGAGCACAGACTCTGGCAGACATGAATGCTAACTGTGCAGCTGTCTTTGGAAGCATGCTGCTGAAAGGACTACACATTCCTCCTCAGAGACCAGGCCTGAGATATGCTGTCATAATTTTAAATCTGAAAAAAATACAAGAGTGCTAACAAAGTTGAATGACCACATGTGTCATGCAGTGATGCGCTTGTTTAGCAGCATGAGTATCTCATCCCCAACACTTAAGTTTTTCTAACTAGATAATTGTTCTCCAGACTTGTGATGAGATGCAATAACATTTTTTCCAGTAAGGATATGAATTCTAATAAGATTTATTTTCAAATCCTCTAGTAGGTAACCATGTAGCCTTCTCAGATGTCTACAACTAAACGGCAAGAGCCACAACTTTTGCTGAAACATTTTGTTAGTAATTTAAGGACAAAAGAGAAAGATGATGTATTGGATCCTAGGTTTCTGCTGAGGCCATACTTGTTTTGTGGGTGACTACTGTCACTAGTACTAACCATGCTGTACTCTTCACCAGCAGTAAATGCTTATTCTCACATGCATTAAATTCACAGCCTACAGAACATTCTCAGGGCATGCTAATATTATGACTTGATACTACATGGGATATTTTTGTAGCAGTTGATATATCGAGTGCTTCACAGTTTTGGTATTTTATTCTTTTGACAGTACTACAGAGCAGGGTAAAATGTGTACTGAGCAGAAGAAGGTCTAAGGCAAAGAAACAAAGTTGTTTGCTAAGTATCAGACTGGAAGCTATGGCAGAGCAGGACTCAAACTGATGTTGGATCAGTCATCCTCCTTAAAGCGCAGTACTTAAGGCTTTCCTTACAAAATCCTTACAGTACCTCTCCAACTAATGAATAACACTTTCAATATGAAGACACAAAACACTTTGAAAACAGCTACTGTCTCAGCTACCAATGTTCTCCAAACAAAAACTCCTACACTTCCTCACACTAATTAAGTAGGATTAAAACAAGCAGCTTTAAGTTCAAGCATCAAAAAGGGGAAGAAAAACTGTTGTAAGTTCAAGCATAACAGAAAGCCCCTGCAGCCAAATTTGGAAAAGAAAGCATGGTCTTGTGGAAAGGACTCTGCATCAGCAGTTCCACTAGAGATCTGATGCATAAACCATCTTGTGTACTCATGCCTCTCACCTGTATGATAAAACACAGTCTTCCTTTTACAAACTTACTAGTATGTGTGAAATTAGACTAAATTAAACAGCTAACTACTACAGAAAATAGTTTTCCAACTGCAGGGACTCTTCACATCAGTATTTCATTTTCTTATATTTAAAGATGCTACCCTCATGGGGAGAAATCATTTTCTTCAGTTCCTGCATGTCTGTATTCCTGCTTTTAGAGCCGACATCCTTTGTCTGTCAGCAAAGGCAAGAAATTTGGGAACAAAATATTTCCCCAAGAGCAGAGAGACAGACAGAAAGATATAGTGCATCACCTGTTCCATTTTCATAAGAGAGATGGCTCCAAATCAAGATAAAGGCAGCTGAATAAGAATGCTAAATGATCATAAGGAAATAGCTTTTCCTAATTTGTCACCCAGCACCAATACCTGGACACTCATTTCTGTTTCTCTTTAAGCCTCAGACAGCCTCATTTCACACAGTATTCGCCATGGAATGACACTTGTTCTTAACACACAGGATCATTATCTCAAAGCACAAGAGTAATCCCTGGAAGGGTAGCCTTCAGTTTAGGAATATGAAGCACCACTATGCCTGAGCTGTTTATTCTATATACTAGAGCTTGCTTCTCTATTAACAAACCAAGATACTGCTTCTACAACAGCTTTTATGGATTCTACTCTCCCTATAGTCTTGGGGGTGGAGCATTGGGGATAACTGTGATGAAGAGTGCTTTGATCTTTTGTAAGAGGAAATAATGGACGGTGGATGTAACAAAGCCTTATGCCAAGGCCTGAAATGCATGCAAGATTTCTATCTCATAACAAGACCGGGGGGCGGGGGGGGGGGGGGGGGGGGGGGGGGGGGGGGGGGTGGAAGTAGGAGGGAAGAAGGACAGCTACAGCATACCAGAAGTCCTCATGCCTTTGCTTTTACATGATAGCATCCAAGATAAAGTCTACCTTGGTTGTATTATAAAAAAAATTTCCCATCTCCTTTCTAGTAGTCTGTGTTTCAGGACTGATTAACGTGTTTCTTTCAATGTGGCCTGTCACTGATTAGTATTAAAAGAAATAAGTGACTTCTAGAAGAACATAAATGCATCTCAATTTAGTCTGACAACTACCCCACAGCTGAGCAGTCAATGATGAACACCATGGTAGTGTCAGGTGGTCTCTTTTTTTTGTAGCTAACATGTCTAAACCCTGTACACCAGGTCTGGGATCTCTTTGCAGAGATCCTGTCTCCCAGCCAACAACCCAAACCCATGAATGCTTACTGCAATTCACTCTGTTTGTATTCCTCTACTGCTAAACAGCCAAAGACAGTAAATTAAAGCTATGTGTTGCTAATTCTCTGTAGCTTCAGCCTCTTTATGGATGCTTGATAGATAACATTCAGCAAAGCACACTGTTTTGAGCTTGCATTTCAAGGAAGCCAAACAATTAACACAAACACTAACCTTCTTTCAGACCTATTACCATGCAGCAAGTGTTTTGAAATACAAGCTAGAAACACAACAAACACATTTCCCTAACAGCCTAAGGGACGAGACAGGAGTGCATGACTGAACATTTAGCCTGCAAACAACTTTTCTGTATTTGTTTATGCAAAAGTTAAGTCAAAACATCTTCATAAACCAAGCAAGCATTATTGCCATTTTACAGCTGAGAAGTGCACAGAAGCAATGAGACTTTTAATTTGAGGGCTCAGATTACCTAGCAGAAGTATCAGATTTAACATCTTCTCATGCATGAAAGGTTGCCTGCATACTAGGACATAAACAAGCTGGAAAATTTCTCCTGCTGGCAGACGAAGTAAGGATAAAGCCCAACACACACAAAACAACTAAAAAGGAAGCAGTTCAGCTCTTAAAGCCAAAAGCAAAACAAACATGTATTTTAAGACAGCTACATCTGCCTTTTGATATGTGGATCTTGCCTGCTTTCATAAACCAACAGTTACTTAAAACACTCTTCCCTGTAACCCAGTAATGTTGAAAAACACACTCCACTTTTCCTAACAGAAAAACCCCTTAGCAGTGGTTAAATTAAGCCAAAGCTTTGTAGCACCCTCTCGTGGTAGGCTGGAAAATCATGTTCTCTGTAAGAAGCAGCGACTGATCTTTCTACTTTTACAATAAATTGACAGAGCCTCCTGCGTGCTACCCAGGCTCCTCAGCTAACGCGGTGGTTCTGCCCAGCGTGAGGCTGCTCTCGCTCATCTTCACCCGCTCCCTGCTGCCAATGCAGTGTGTGTTTCAGAGCCTACTTCCTGGCTCAAAAAGAAGGCGGTAAGCTTTGTGTGGAGAGAGGAAGGCTAAAAAAAGCGGAAAAGCTGTCTAAAAGGTTCCTTGTAGTCAAGTGCTGTTCTTGTTCAGGAACAAAATACTTACTAGCAATACCTCATGCATAGCAGCTGCAGTGTTTCTGTTTTCAGTTCTGTAACAGCTGATGCAAAACAGAATTCATGCTAATAATTGGCTCACCTGAGTCTACAGTTTATGCTGCCTTAAGGCATGCCAACTTCCACAGCCCACAAGACAATGAGCATAATACCAGGGCCAACCCATCCACTTGTGGTGAGCAGGTACTGAGAGGCGGCTGAGCACTATTCTACAGTTAGGCTGCACCTAGGAGCAGTTACATGGTTTGCCACCAACCCCTAAAATGAGAAAAACACATAGCAGAAACTCTAACACTGCACACAGAAAAAGTCATTGCACCTCATGGTATAAACTCGTGCGCTGATGAAGAGACACATCTCAAACTGTCTTAATCAAGTTCAGCTTAACCATTTGACAAGAAATAGGTGGAAGCTATACAGACTTATTCATGTCAACAAAATAAAGAGTTATGATACAAGACCACACACAAGTTTAGCTTTGACACAGTTAAGGTGTGTCCTATTTCAACTTCTCAAAGCATATCTGTACTCCCAACTAAGTGCTAAAGTACACGAATTACCACACAATTAAATGACCTGATTTAGAGGGTAGTGCCCTCTTTCAAATATTTTCCCCCTAAAGAAGTTAAATATACTTAATTATGATGACCTAAAACCAGAAAACGAATGTTTTCTAACAAAAACAGATTTAGTATTGTTATGACAAAAGCAAGAATTAAACCTGCCAGACTTCTGCTTCACAGTGTATCTCTGGCAGGCTACTCAAATCATTTGAGTGTCTACTCATTTTGTAGATCACTCCTAAGCCATCAATGCACCTCTGGAAGAAAAAATTACAGAAAGTGGGCTAGCTGGTTTTTCTGCAGTTTACGCATGAAAAACAAGGTGGTTGGTGACAGCCAGCATGGCTTCACTAAGGGGAAATCCTGCCTGACCAATCTGGTGGCCTTCTATGATGCGGATATGGAACTGATGGACAGGGGTAGAGCAGTTGATGTCACCTACCTGGACTTGTGCAAAGCATTTGACACTGTCTCACATGACATCCTTGTCTCTAAATTGGAGAGACATCAATTTGATAGGTGGACCACTTGGTGGATAAAGAACTGGCTGGATGGCCGCACGCAAAGAGTTGTGCTCAATGGCTCAATGTCCAGCTGGAGACCAGTAACAAGTGGTGTCCCTCAGGGATCAGTGTTGAGACCAGTCTTGTTCAACATCTTTGTGAGTGACATGGGCAGTGGGATTGAGTGCGCCCTCAGCAAGTTTGCTGATGACACCAAGCTGTGTGGTTCGGTTGATAATGCTGGAGGGAAGGAATGCCATCCAGAGGGACCTTGATATACTTGTGAGGTGGGCTGATGCCAACCTCATGAAGTTTAACCATGCCAAGTGCAAGGTCCTACACCTGGGTCGGAGCAATCCCAGGCACAGCTACAGGTTGGGCAGAGAAGAGATTCAGAACAGCCCTGTGGAGAAGGACTTGGGGGTGTTGGTTGATGAGAAACTTAACCTGAGCCAGCTGCAGTGTGCGCTTGCAGCCCAGAAAGCCAACCTGTATCCTGGGCTGCATCAAAAGGAGCGTGACCAGCAGGTCAAAGGAGGTGATCCTGCCCCTCTACTCTGCTCTCGTGAGACCTCACTTGGAGTATTGTGTGCAGTTCTGGTGTCCTCAACATAAAAAGGACATGGAACTGTTGGAACAAGTGGAGAGGAGGGCCACGAGGATGATCAGGGGACTGGAGCACCTTCCGTGTGAAGATGAGAAAGTTGGGGCTGTTCAGCCTGGAAAAGAGAAGGCTGCGTGGAGACCTCATAGCAGCCTTCCAGTATCTGAAGGGGGACTATAAGGATGCTGGGGAGGGACTCTTCATTAGGGACTGTAGTGATAGGACAAGGGGTAATGGGTTCAAACTTAAACAGGGGAAGTTTAGATTGGATATGAGGAAGAAATTCTTTACTGTAAGGGTGGTGAGGCACTGGAATGGGTTGCCCAGGGAAGTTGTGAATGCTCCATAGCTGGCAGTGTTCAAGGCCAGGTTGGACAGAGCCTTTGGTGACATGGTTTAGTTGGAGGTGTTCCTGCCCATGGCAGGGGGGTTGGAACTATATGATCTTAAGGTCCTTTCCAACCCTAACTATTCTGTGATTCTGTGATTCTATATCAGACTCATGTATTCTATTTCTCAAAAATAAGATCTGTTTCTTATAATATGAACAATCAGCTCCTTCCTCACAGCTATGTTGCAAACCTTAACATCCACAGGCTTTTTTAAGATCCTGAAGAAAAAAACCCTAAATATAACTTGAAATACTAGCACTGCAAGACACTATATACTATTTTCTAAGGATCTTCTCTAGACAAGGACTTTTTAATCTGATAAAGCAGCTCTTCTTTCTCTGTTTACTCTTGGGATTTTTTTAAAAAAAGAGACATAAATCAAAATTAAGGCCAATGATTATCCTGAATAACAAGCATATAATTTATGATTAGTGAAAAAGGTATTTTGCTGTGCTTCTCTGGGTAACTGGGCCAGAGCACAGCTTTTACAGTGATACCAACTGCAAAAGCACTGCTCATCCCTTTTTCCTCTGTAAAACATACACATCTCCCTGCCTCGAAAAAAGATGACAAAACTTACCAAAGCCCCACTCATCTTCTTAGTCAGGAGAAAGCACAAGAATTCTCTGGGGCCTATAGAGAGCTAGCTTTTACTGTTTATATATGTTACTACCACAAATGATAGATCTCATCATGGCTTACTTGATGCCAATCCGGTCACTAAAAAAGCAGATTTGCAAGCAAACCACATTTACCTGAAATCACCATGAAGCGATCAAAGAAACAACTTTCAGAGCATCTCCAATGCCTGTACCACAGCCTTTATGTTTTCAACAGGGTGTCGTTCTAAGAAAAACTTTTCCAAGGCTTGACTGTATTAATAATCAACAGTATTCTGAAAGGCACATGTAGGACATTCAGCAGTTTAAAGTTCAAGTTTTAAGAATTTGCTATTTTAACTTTAGCATCTTAATTCTGAATGAGAGAGCTGCTGATTATAAGAGCAGTTTACAGAGGAAAAAAAATCATAGGAGAAAAGGAACCACAGATCAGCTCTGAAGGGATAGTTTCTTTTTCACTTGTAGGGAAGTGAATAGTAGACATGATGAAAGCTTCACAATTACAAACCTGTGCTCTAAGAAAAAACTGCGCTAAATACAAGCAATAAGTCTCAGTTTATGCAATACAGCTCAGACCAGTATAAACTCAAGCTCTGCTGCATGCAGTGACATAATGGAGGAAGGAAGTTACGACACTGTTTCAAACGATCTTCAAGATTATTCATAGCCTTGAGAAGAGTCCATTTCACCCGCCTAGATAATACAATTTGTATCAACTTTTAAAAAGTTTGAATAAGGAGTCACCGTAGTTTCATTAATAGGCAAGTTCTGACATGAGACTGCTGGGCCAGAAACAAATTATGTCCTTAAATTAATAAATTACTTTAAAATTATTCCTTTTTAAATCTCTTTGAGGCTACTCTAAATATTTTTTCCAGTTTTCTTCTATTAAGTAATTTTCAGAGATAGCAGTGTAGCTGTATCTTGTCTCTACCTCTGCTCTTGGCTTTTCTAAGTGGCAACACAGAATTGATATTCTCATCAGTTACACAGCCTCCCACAGGTTTCTGAATAGCAGCAGTAAAACTGAACAGTCTTGTTAACTCTGTGACACCACTGGTTAGCAAAATGAACCCTCAGCAGCAAAGGCTTTGAAATAATGTTGAGAAAACGAGGTGACCCTGTAAGCTAAGGAAGGCCTCATCATATTAATTTACACTCCAGCTTGGGTTTCAAGGGTTATCTTCACAATTGGACTACAAAATCTGAATGTACAAATATTTTCTCTTTTTCCCTAGAAAACAGATCTGTGCTCTGTAAACACCTTTAGACCCCTAATGTTAAGGGTAAACGTAGGAGGCAATACTAATCTACTTGAATATGACAATATTTAAACAAGCTTCTAGGCTAGGCGGTGTTGGAGTATGCACAGATTTGTGATGAGGAAGGTTCTTCACACTGCAATTCCTATATGTTTTGGGGTGTCAGCTGTACAGGAATACTACTCTGCAGTCAACCTTTCCAAAAATTATGGGTCTAATTGAACAAGGAATCTGAAAAACAGAATACTTTATGACCAATGCTACATCCTACCACTACAATAGGTAATATTAATACCATTTATTTCAACCAGAAGCAAGCCTGAAACCTGTTTTAAAATTAGCTAAGGTGTGGAGCACACTTAACCTGCAAAAAAAGCAATTACTGGAATCTCATGCCAAACCGCTACAAATCCCACATGTGAACTCTAAAGAAGGTATACGTGTATTCTTTCTTCAGTTGCATTTGATTCTACTTCTGGTAAGAAGGGAACAGGAGAAGGAGATCTTGGTGAGTTTTTCCTTCCCAAAAGGAACAGTCCTGCAAATTAACATCTGGTTGTGCTCCGGGAGCTTGGAACTCATCTTTTTGTGCCTGACATCAGTCATCAGCTACTTCAGCCCTGATTCAGTCATGCAGTTGAGTAAGATGATCATTGTAGGTCCTCTGCAATTGAAATATTCTATTCTATATGGGGGTACTCTCCCCAACAGGTGTGCTGCCCATTACAGGGACATCAGTCAATAACCCACTTCCAGCTTACGACAGGTCAGTTTAGAAAGCCCACCTGTCTCATTTAACAATTATTAGATATACTCAAGATTGTATTTTAAAACATTTTCTGCAAAGCTGAACAGTTGAAATACAATCTCCAGTGTACTGAAATGCACTATTAGGGAGAAGCTGCAAGATCATCTTTTACCCTTTTCTCTTCTTTCAGTCCTTCCTTATTCTCACTCTTTCCCCTCCAGCATTATTTGTCTTTCTGGAGATACTTTCCTCCATAGTTGCTCATCTATGTTTCCTAGTTGAGATGATGACAAATAGGAACAGCAAACACACACTTGATGTTTTGATGTTGGGATTATCATAGGTGAAAGGAAGGAGAAATAAGACACAGAGGTGCACAGGGTCACAAATCCATAATGGTCTCGTCCTCTAATTTGGTTCCTAATTGGATCCCAACAGCAGCAGGAGATGGCTCCTATGCCTTTTTCTACATAGCTTGTAACAAGAAGCCGCTACTTTAGTTTCACTTCAGTTTCACTTTAGTAAAGTTCACTTTAAATAACACACACACACAAAAAAACCCCACAAAACACCAAACAACCAAACACACAAAAAAAACCAGGAAACAGCCAAAATCCAAACCATTAACATCAAATTAATGGAAGAGGGTCCTATAGAAAGTGAGGATGTCCTATAGAAAATGAGTTTTCCTTCACTGAAGAGCTACTTTTCTTACATAACTGTAGTCCCAATTCTACCACTATGTCATAGAATACTTTCAAATCAACATAAGTGAAATTCCAAGTTTATTAACACATACAATTATTTTTAATGGAAGATTACGATCCTAAGAACAACATTTGGTAGGGAGACACAGGAGAAAATCAATTTCTTGAAAAAGTTCAGTCTTAAAAGATGTTTAAATGGCCATTAAAGACCAGTAGAAGATTGAAATAAAACCAATTCACTTCTTAGTGAAGTATAAGCAGTTGTATCAGGAGATGCACATGTCTTTATAGAAAGCCCACAAAGCACATGAAACTTCCTAAGCAGATATGGGTAATATAACTGAGGCTTGTTGTGGTTTACAGCGTTACCAACAGGAAGCCTCAATGGTTTTGTAACAGTCACTTATTCTAGAGAGAATAGCCTCTATTGATAATACCAAGATCAGTCCTCAAAATAAAGTATTTCATAACACAAAACCAGCGAAATGTGAGGGATGATGCAGTTACCAAAAGCCATTACTTCAGACCCAGCAATTCAACTGTGTTATATCACCTAGCGCAAGCTTTTGTTTCTTTCCTGCTGTGTGAAGAGAGAAACTGCTGGTGGTCCAAACACTATGAAAAGTATTTCTTTACCAGTAAACATGCTTCTGAATGCTGTTAAGAAGGAAGCTGTATGCCTGCTTTGCAGATTCACCTGCAAAGCCCATCAATCGGTCATTTGCGCTACAGCTACCAAGCTTTGCATCATTCATAATTACATATTGCTGAAAGTACTAACTGTTTGGCAAGCAGTGATTTAGGATATCAGATTTTCAAACAGTTATAATGTAGATGAAGCTTTAGTTTGTGGTCTTTCATTTCTTGGCTTTTTGAAATACAAAGAGGTAAAAATGAACTGCAAGTCACTAGCCAAAACTTTAAGTATCTTTCACACACATCCCTACTGGAATAAGCATAAACTGTTGTTTCTTGTTTTATGTTAGTTGGATTTTAACACTAGTTGGATTTTACAATGACTAGTGAACTAGTCAGCTGTCAGCAGTATTTAGAAGACAGTTTATGGATAATAAGTATGCTGGAAACATTAAATTGTGACAACTAAGAGAAATGGGCTAGAATAAATCACACTAACAATCATCCAGCTTTATCTACAAAATACAGACCTAAAAAAAGTACAATTTCAGCTCAGCAACGACTGGTCTGCTTTAAGAACAATCAAATATGACATATGCTGAAATAAGTGGGTCACAGAACAGGTCACTTCTGAACACCAATGAAAACATGACTTCAAGCCTACTATCCCAAAATCTGTAATTAGTACCAGCCATAAAGTATTCCTGAAGCCAACCCTCCTACAGCTCCTCTAGGAGATAGTCCAACTATCTTCAAACTCCCAATTATGTGAGCTGTCAGTCCTGCTAGATTGAAAAAGATTATTTAGGCCGCTTGTGACAATTTGCTTGTGTGTCCTATAGCTTACACGTTCACTTTCCACCTATTTGTTCACTTGGCCATGTCCTTATTTCCAAAAAAAAAAAAAACCCACAAATTTTTTTTTGCAAAACATTGCACTTGCAAGCAATAGCAAGTTTGTGAAATATTGCTAGAACAACTTGTACCACACCATCTGCTACATGTGGAGAACTGAGAAGTCAGAGATCTGTCTGGGCTTTGAAATTTGATTTTTAAGTTAGTTCTGACTAACATCTTTTGAAGTAGTTTCATTTCAGTCTTACCTTCTTCTGAGAACAGTCCTCTGTGTATGTGGAAATTACATAGGAAATACAGATAGACCAGGAATTAGAACCAATCAATAGTCCGTATTGTATTGTCCCTTCCATAGAGCTGGTACAGTTCTCATTTGCAAAATGCAGTATGCAAAAAATCCCAACTTAAGATATAAAAATGAGTATTGAATGCAACTGAATCTAGAGGAATAATTTAGATATTATGGAAAATTATGCAACACAGAACATGCCTGCAATTTTATGTTCTACATGAGATGTTCCCCATGAAACTTATCTGAACTACCCTTTATTCCCCAAATAATTAGTTAAGAGTTATTTATACATTATGGTCCCACAAGATTTCTGATTTACAGTACAAAAAGCCAGACACTGAATACAGTGATTATATTCCATCTGCACAGAGCATTTACTGACAGGAAAGTCTGCAGGCAAGTACCTCTGGCCTGAGCTTGCTGCATTTCAGTGAGATGAAAACTAAAGAACATTTTAGGCAGCCCACAAAGTGCAGTTGTTAAACTGACCCTATTTTCTCTCCTTCTTTCCATTTTCCTGTATCCAGGCCTTCAATTTCACTGAATTTCAAAGGGACAGTGTTATTCATGCTTCTTCCTACTTTAGAATGTTTTTATCATGTGGCTTAGCACTCCAACTGCCTTAGGGGGGCTTTAATGATAATTTTATTTTTAAAAGTATAGGCTTATCTTGCCTAACCTTGATACACATAGTAAAAGGTTGCTAAACTCCTCCTCTAGAAAACAAAACAGGGAACAAATGTCCTGTGCCTGCTGGATCAAAAGCTCAAGTGTGGCAGTCTTCCGCTACCCCAAAATATATCACCAGGGCAACTGTACCAGTACTGCAAATGGGTACTGCAAAGGCTTTCCAGCCATGATTTAAATAATCTGATTTTCCTGCAGCATGTTTTCTACAACACTCAGCAAGTCTTTTTGGATATGAAAAGCATGCTAACAACATTCCAAAGAATATACTGGTATAGCAGGCAGTTATCTGCTCTTCAGAAAGAAAATCATAGCATGTCACTGTTCAGAGTTCATACAAGCAGCTGAGTAAAGCCCATACAACTTGGAAGTTGTTGGTTGTCATCAGTTGTACCCCTTCCTTCAAACAAACTACTAAAAGGATAAGGAGATAACCTAGCTCTTGTTCTCTCCTCTATTCCTTTTCTGAAAGAGGAAAGCAAGATCATCCTGTAATGGCACCAAGTACTTATTTTCTGGTTGTACTGAACTGTAAAAATTTGATCATAATTAGTGTTCTCTACAGCTTCTCCCTGTTGAGTTATTGTCCCTGTGGTACTAGTTAATTCTGATGCAGTGCACATGGGAACACCAGGGTTTGAATAATCCTTCTGTTTACACTCTTCCTTTCTAGTACATTACTAGCAACAAACATGCTTGATGATCCATTGCTTGCTTTTATAAGCCACAGATTACATGCTAGGAATGCTCACAAAAGAGTGATTTGAAGGGCTAATTGCAAAAGGCTGCAAAATCTATGGCTATCTTTTTGCATTTTGGAGAGATCCGCTCCACAGCTAACAAATCACAGAATCGGCAGGGTTGGAAGGGACGTCTAGAGATCATCCAGTCCAATCCCCCTATCAAGGCAGGGCCACCTAGAGCAGGTTACACAGGATCATGTCCAGGTGAGAGACTTGACAATGTTCTTAGGCACCCTGTTCCAGTGCTCTGCCACCATCAACAT
Organism: Myiopsitta monachus; assembly: GCA_017639245.1. Lineage (NCBI taxonomy): Eukaryota > Metazoa > Chordata > Aves > Psittaciformes > Psittacidae > Myiopsitta > Myiopsitta monachus. The sequence goes on from CM029923.1 coordinate 41,904,406, forward strand.
AAAGTTCTTCCTCATATTGAGATGAAACTTCTTGTGTTTTAGTTTATGGCCATTGCTCCCTGTCTTGCCACTAGGCACCAATGAAAATAAGTCTGGCACCATCCTCTGGTACCCACCTTTGAGATATTTACATGTATTAATGAGATCCCCTCTCAGTCTTCTCTTCTCCAAACAGGAAAACTCCCGCAGTCTCTCCTCATATGAAAGATGCTCCAAACCTCTGATCATTCTTATGGCTCTCCACTGCACCTTTTCTAGTAGCTCATCTTTCTTGTACTGAGGAGCCCAGAACCGGACACAGTACTCCAGATGTGGCCACATCAGGATCAAATAGAGGGGGAGGACTACCTCCCTAAAAATAACACAAGTATATAACCTTGCTTAGGACTTTTCTGCTCAACTTCACACCAGTGCTCACAGAATTCAATACTATGGTGAACTGAAGCCTCCAGGAGTCTAGGTGTCTGTTCTCATGAAAGAATAGTGGGATTCCACAACACAGATTTCCTTGTTCTTTCCACAAAGCAGAAAGCATCTTCAAATTCCTTGCCTCTTCCAAAATACATCCTGAAGTAAGTAGTTGCTGTACAGCTGTAGTGCTTTCCCTACACAACCGTAACACAGCAAACATGCCTGGGACAAACTGGTTCAACTCAAACTATCAATTTTTCAAGGATGACTATACTTCAATTTAGCTGCATGAAAATGCTCATCTCAGGTTTTCATAAGAGCCTCAGCCTAGCATAAGGGATTTTACATTTTATTGATTTGACACAAGCTATTATTCAAACTCCTGTAGCAAAATGGGTCTGAGGATTAAAATATTGTTTATTTCCACCCTTTTCATAAACAATCCCAAAGAAGCAACCACTCAAAATGAACTTTGGCAAGAGTGCTTAATAAGGCTCACAGTATAGTACGAAATCTGTCAGTGTGAGCTGAGGCAGGGATTTACACCTGTAGGTCAACAGGTTGTCTTCCTCAAATAAATTACTATCAAGAAAAGCCAAGGAAGGTAGATAATCCAGGTTCATCCTTTGACTGGCTGGTTTAGTCACTGGTCCAAGAGTGCTACCTCATAATCCTGTGCTTCTTCCATCACTTTTCGTATACTGTGAATAGACATTCTAGAGACAGGATGGGAGGTCAGGTTCAGAAAGAAATTACTACAAAAGAGGAATCTAGATCAAGTAATATCATCAGCAAGCACGGCATCTCAGCAAAATAAGTGCAGCACTTAAGGCTAGCAAAAAGCTAGGTTAAGTAAAACAGGACAACAAGGTTAGTAAATGAAAAATAAGAATAGAAGTTAAGAAATCCCCTCAGACAAGGGAAGTCAGGATCACAAGAAAAGAACTGAGAAAGGAAGTGAACTCCAGATTCAGGAACATGACAAAAGTATTTTATTATTGCCCAAGACAAGTATTTAAATAGGTGCCCAACTTTGACTAACAGTCAGTACAGATAATCAATAGCAAGTTGTTCACTCATTTCTAGTAAAATGTGCATAGAATCAGGGAACAACACGGCTGAGGTATTCACCAAGACAGGACACCAGTTTGAAGCCTGCCCTAAAACTCAAAAACTGGACTGCCAAAAAACCCCACACCTTTTACATAATCTAACAGAATAAAAAGCTGTATCTTATTTTCAATAGGCATATCTTCCTTTACAGTCTGCAAAGAAAATAACAGAGGCAACGAAAACCTAATTAAAATTATATCCATTATGTTAGCACTGAAGCAGATAAACTAAGCAATATAAATAGTAGAGAAAATATTTTTAAAGATACAATCACTGTTATCACAGAGAAATGTTCTTTTTATATGCCCCTGAACAGTTTTATTCAGAGTGTGTTGGCTTCCCTGGCTCATTCTTGTTTCGAGTTCTATGGAAGACAAAGCAGAGGGCTGGTAGAGCACACAATTTATTGTCTTGGTGTGCATGTATGCTTAAGAAAGCTTTTCCTCTCTATTTCCCTGCCACTCCACATTAATTTAGTAGGGCAGAGGGAGGAACTAGAAGGATTTATTTAGGATGTCAAACTAAATTACTACTAAAACATGCAGCAATAAATGAAAAGATGTGCTTGAGTCAGTCTCAACTGTGTTACTCTGAAGTATAACTGTATGTTATACTTCAGAATGATATGATGCTGCACTGTACTTCCCACAAATGTCCTTTCTGTCCTTGCCTTATAAGAGCAAGAACTAAATAGCCGTCTTGGTACCAAAACACAAAAAGAGACTATTTGTCATTAGCAGGAGTGCTCCTGCCTGCTAAGTCATATTTAACATTTTGTCTATATAGCAGTTTTGCTTTAAAGTCTAAAGATGTAGACTTCAGCATCCTGAAAGAAGTGGGGTACATGCATAACTTCTGAGATCTGCTCCTAACATTGTGCATTTACAGTATTTCAGTCTATTATAGTAATGCTTTTGCCGAAGAGCCTTTTAAAGTACAAAAATACAAGACCAACAGAGTAAAACATGAAGTCGATGATACTATGGCTGAAGGATGCAATAAAATGCTTAGTTTTAATTGTAGTAAGAACAGGTCAGGCATTTCAGCAAGCTCAGAGTTCTGTTTTGGTTTTAAAGTTAATACCTATCCCTGAACTTAAAAGCTGTAACACTGAGATTTTAAAACCCAAATTTATTGCTGCACTCTTGTTTTGATTCATACTTACGTGTCAGCAGTCACAGCAGATGATATTTACATTTAGACTGCTGGCTGCATGTTCCTTAATCTTTTTGCCTATGCTCATTCTATTGAGCAGAATAAAACATGTATTGTCAGAAGAAGTTTGCTCTATAAACACTAACATATCTCTCCATCTAAAGTCAAACCAGTCACGCTCTCCATAGCGGATTCAGTTCTTTAGGATTAGAGATGCATCCACACATCTATTCTCAACATGCTTGTCAGAGCAGACAGGTTTCAGCTGATCATACCTTCCAAAACTTGTGCATTATATAAAGGTGTTACCAGACAGATAAAACAAGCAACATCAACAAAATCCCACATAATTACAAAGGGGGATTTGAAGTTGCGGGGTCCTGCTAAGAGAGATTACTGAAACTAATAGTGTTGCATTAAACATTTCCGGTATCAGTTTACAGCAATAAGAATAGATGTGGACAGGCAAAAGCTTAAACGGAGAATGAGATTTCAGCTGTAACACCCCAGTCAAAACAAAATCGTTTGCTCTATCAGGAGCTATACAACAACAGAGGCTTACAGACGTAGATGGGCAAGTTATAAGCACCCTAGTAAATAGAAAGACAAAGCACATGTACCGTTTACCTCTGTAAACAAAACCAGAGCTAGGAACCGCTGCACTGACAGCAACCAAGAACTGCGAGTTTGGATTCCCGGTGGTGCCACCTCGCTGCCGCAGATGCCGGGGAGTCCCAGCTCCGGGGGAAGTTCCTCCGGCCCCGCTGCCAGGCTCCGGGCTGGGTCGAAGCAAGCGCCCCCCGGGACGTGGCACGGTGGCGGGGCTGCCGCGCTCCCCCCGCAGGGAGAAGCGCCTCTCTTCGCCCCGCACCTCTCCCCTCCCCCAGTTAAACCCACAACAACAAAGGAGGCAGGGGAGGAAGGGCGATCTCGCCCCTTTCCCCCAAGCCCCGCGATAGACCCTCTGGCCGAAGCCGAAAGCAGGCGGGCGCCCCCCGAGCCCCGGCCCTCCACCCTCCCGGCGGCGCGGCCCCAGCCCCGGCCCCTCACCGTGCTGGGTGAAGATATTGAAACCTCCCTCGGCGGTGCGCCCGGCCGCCTCCCGCCGGCGCCCCGCCGGCTTGGCCGCGCTGCTCCCCCGCAGTCCCCGCGGCTGCTGCTGATGCTGAGGCGGCGGCTGGTGCTGGAGCCCGGCGCCCGGCTCCCCGACGCGGCCCACCTGCTGCCCCATCGCCGCGCTCCCGGCCGCGGCCCGCGCTCACATGCCGCCGCTGCTCCCCGGCCCGGCAGGCGGCCTCCCGCTCCTCCCCCGGCGCGGCGCGGCGCGGCGCGGCGCGGCCCGGCGGCTCCCGCCCGCCTCGCCGCCCCCGCCGGCCCCCGCGGCGCTCCGGCCTGGGACTCACAGACTCGCCCCCTCAGCCCCCGTCGCCATCTTAAACCACAGAGCGCCGGGAGAGCGGGGACAGAGCGGCTCCCGCAGCCGCCTCCGGTCCTCCGAGGGAGGTCGCTCCCCCCTCCCCAGCAGCGGCAGTCACGCGTGGTCGCTCCAGCACGATCGCCCCGGCAGCGTGGCTGTAGCGGGGACAAGTATGGACTGAGGAGCAGGACCCCGGGGTACTTGCTCGGATTGTGCCCTCGGAGGGTCCTTCCTTGTTGGCCACGATTTGAGGCGCGGGCAGCCTGACTGAGTGCTGCGGCCGTGGCCCGAAGTCTGCCCCACTCAGGGCAGCTGAGCACCGGCCCCACAAACACGCTTTCCCTGCAAGCTAAAGCAAGGCTGGTTCACCTGCGAACCCAGGCAGATGTGAGGTGCGAAGCTAGGGTCGCGTAACCGGCTGCAGAAGGGAGCAATGGTGGGCCCGTCCTGAGCCATACACATCTCCTCCATGGCTCACCAGGCCCTGGGTGAACTCTCATCCAGGACCTGCTCTCCTGGCGAGGGGCGTGGAGGAAAAGAAAGGCAGTGGTGTATGAATAGCATCAGGCATATTAGTGGCCAGGTGTGGCTGACAGCAGCATCTTGTCATTAGGTGGCTGAACATGCACTCTATTCTGTAATGGGTAAACTGTCTTCTTTCTGCTAATGTAATGTTAGCATAAGGTGGTCCAATTCAAAGCAGAAAGGAGAGGTTTCATCCTAAAAGATAATGGTGTTTGTTGCAGTTAGAGGAGCTAGGCACTTGGAGGTATTTCAGTCTCCATGCTGGCTATGGTTTCAGCAATGCTTTGGCAATGTTGCTTCATCATGGATGAGCCATCATGTTGCTCATCTCAGATGCCCTCACCACATCACTGAGAACTGACATAACAGTGACAAACTGGCTTGGTAACACTCAGAGCCAGCCAAGGAGCTACAGCAACCTATGGCTGGACCAACCTTTGTGTGGCTGTCCGGGGCTGGGAAGGTGAGAAGCTCCTTTGTGAGTTCCATGAAAGTCAGCTTTCTTCATTAAATTTGTAGTTACAGGAGTTCTAAGACTGTAGTTTACCTTCTCAGGATCATGAGGTGGTACCAAAATGCTATCCATACTATCATATGCACTCAAACTGCACCCTGCCTTAAAATAGGGGTGGCTCGTCCAGCTGGCTGTTGTGTAATCTGACGCAGGCTGGAGTGAATGGGAATGAGGAGCGCATGGAGCCAGAAATGCCTTAACTCACTGAATTATTGGACTAAAGACACACAGCAAATAATTTCTGGGAACATCTGAATTGTAGCATAGGGTATGCATTGACATGTCCAGGACCATATATACGCATGGTTATGTGTATATGGGCAGAGGCTGTCTTTGCAGGATGGACAGTCTCTGGCAGAACTGGCCCATAAGGGTAAACTGCAGTGGAGATATTTCCTGGTCTCATTCCAGCTCGAATTTGCAGGGTTTGGCATTTGTAAATGGTTTGCCTTGTAAACAAAATATATGTTCTCTGGAGACTGTAGAGAGACAACAAACACAGAATTCCCTCACACCATTTGCAGTTGCCACTTTAAAAATCAAATACTATTTTTCTTTCCTAATCCCTTTTGTTTGCTGATCCTAAAGAAATATCCAGAGAAAGGCCATTAGCAATTTAAAAGAAGATACCAGTGTCAAGAGACTATTATACATAAGTGCACTAAGGGGAATTGGGTTTAAACACTGTTCTTATTCCTCAGATCTCATGATATTCTTCCTTCTCTCTACCTGCAGCTTGTGCACATATAGCAGCTTGCTGTGGGCTACATTAATGTCTGACTGCATGGAGCTTGTCTGGCACAGAGAAATGTCTTTATTGGGGATGGAGTCAGGCAGGGGCTTTCTAAAAAGGCCTGTTACAAGGGGAAGAGGGCTGCAGTGTGGTTACCATAGTATTTTAAGATCATGCTGCACCCTATTAAAAAAAGTTTCAAAACTAGTGCCCCAGCCATTGCTGGTTGTGTGCTAAACAAGCAGTACCCTCGGACTGTACCCCACTAGGTCCTCCCAACAACATAGTTTGTATGGTATCATATAAACAGGGGACACACCTGGTTGGTGACCATCTTCTAGAGTGCCTGCTAGAAAAGCTGTGGGGATATAAACAAGAAACTCCCCAAACTTAAAATGTCTCTGTGCCACTGAGTCATGGATGACACTGAGTCACGCCATTCTTTATTGTTAAAGTAGAAGCTAATAAGTATTTACTTCACAGAGTGTCATGGTTATTAACTGTGAAAAGATTACATAGTGCTTTGAAGAGGTAAACCGCGTATCAATGCTACCTATTATTATCAGCTGTGATGCTATCAGCCTCATGTAGGATCAGGAATAAGTTGTTTTCAGAAAGTAATTTATTTTGAAGAGGTCTGGCACCATGCATTAATGAGACGTCAGTAACAGTTACTGTCCTGGCGATTTTGGGCTTCCAGTCAACCTGCTATCTCATGAGCTGTTTGAGTAAGGGATAAAAGGGACCAAGGAACAAAAGCAACATTGAGGTTACAATGATGTGCCTGACAAGAAAATCGATATTTCCAGAAATGCTTTTGAACTGACTTTAAATATTCACCATATATCCATTCCTTGAAGCTTCTAAGCACTGACAGTGCATTGCTCCACTTCCACAGTGTGCTCCCAAAATCACACAATCAAATAATGGCTGGCTGGCCAGACTTACATGCTCGGCATTATATATCACGAGCGTGCTGCTGTCATCTGCCTGAAATACAGGCCCTGTGCTAGAAGCAGCCTGTGGACAAATTGGAGATTCCTAAGCCTAACTAAGTGTTGAATTAACTGGGAGTTTCTGTTTGTAGCTTAGGAAAAATGAACTAGCAGTACTCCACCAGTGGTTTGAAAATTAATTCTAGGGGTAATCTCTGCTCTTCTTCCAACTCATACACCTTCTGTGTATCAAAGCTACATAGAGAAACAGATTTGCGTTAAACATTTGGCTGGTATTTAGGACATGGATGATACTAGTTGAGGTATTTAAGTGCCTTGAACAAGAGAGTCCTGATTGAGGTATTTGGTGAATTCTCAAGCATAAGGGATACATATGCATAACATGGCATGATTTTTATGCTTTTATTGCAATACCAGAACAAGTTTTGGAGCTCAGGACAGCTGTAACCCCGCTGGGATGCCTGCAAAGGTATTTTGTAATGTCCACTAGATGGCCATGGCATTGCTCTTCAGCATTCCTGTAACACTCTGGACTTCACCTGCTTGAAAACCAGGCAGCCACCTCTTAAGACTAAATGGAAGGGGTCTGGGGAAAGACATTAAAACAAAACAAAACAAAAAACACAAAAAGAAAAAAGAAAGATTTTAAAATCTCAGCTGATAAAGGCTTTGTGACACAAGGCTAGTTACTTCACATTATACACTGAAAGCTTGTAAGTGCTGAGCCATTTCAAAGGAGAATGTTGTTTCTTGGTGCAACATGTACAAGCACTCACCCTTTAATCTCTGATTGACAGCTCTTAAAATGTACTGTCTGCACAGATCTTTCATGGCACAATAGGTAGCGTTTCAGTGTTGTCTTACAAGTTATTTCAAATCATGACTATGATTTAAATTGGAATTTATGTACAGTGCATGCAAGATAGCTTGGGGTACTCACATGTCTGTTCAATGGGAGTCTATGAACATGAAAGTTTTCTGGAGAAGTGTTGTTTTCTAACAGATTTTGCCCAACAGCACAGAAGAGTTCACGTGCAGCCCTTGACAGATGATATTTCCTCTCTGAGTAACTGTTCTTTCTTCTACCATACCTAAAATTACCCACACACACAGACACCCTCCCCAAAATACTGCATCCCACCACCCAGCTCAGCCCTTTCCTCAGTGCAACCAACCTTTTATTAATTTCTTCGATGCTGGTTCAGCATTATCCATATTCGAACCCCTATTCTGACACTGTTAGCTACTAGTCTAACCATTAACACCTACCACGAGAGCAAGTACATGACGGGCTCTGTGCAGAAGGAGGAAAGGACCTGGGTGTGTCTGTGGGTAGAGACAACTGCAGCATTTTGGGCATCCCCATTCTTCTTTTATTCGGTCCTGTGTTTTTTTGTTAGATATATAACTAACCATTCTTGTGGATCATGGCTGTATGGCTGGGCCTTGTGTACGTATCTGCTAACTGTAAACAACAACACATAAACTGTGCTGAGATTTTGCAGAACTATACCCTCCATGGATATAACCCATAACCTTTTCGCAGCCTCTATTGGAGTAAAGCCAGAGGTGGGGACACATAGAATAAGCAGATTATAGGACTTAGAATCATAGAATCATAGAATAGTTAGGGCTGGAAGGGACCTTAAGATCATCTAGTTCCAACCCCCCCTGCCGTGGGCAGGGACACCTCACACTAAACCATGCCACCCAAGGCTCTGTCCAACCTGGCCTTGAACACCACCAGGGATGAAGCATTCACAACTTCCCTGGGCAACCCATTCCAGGGCCTCACCACCCTAACAGTAAAGAATTTCTGCCTCATATCCAATCTAAACTTCCCCTGTTTAAGTTTGAACCCATTACCCCTTGTCCTATCACTAGTCCTTAATGAAGAGTCCCTCCCCAGCATCCCTATAGGTCCCCTTGAGATACTGGAAGGCTGCTATGAGGACTTCTTCAGTTATTTGTTTCCTGTCTGATATATTTCTGTAAGTATTACAGCTGCACTGTCCCTTCCAAGCATCTGTTTAAGGCATGAAAGGTTGTAGAAGGGTATGCTAATAATAACATTAAGAATGTTGCCTGCTTGCCTTTTTCCATGGAAAATGTTGCCTCCACCAAACAAAAATGATGACAAGTCTCTGCATCTGCTGGGAATTGCAAATTAGTACTCAGCTTGCACAGTGTGATCCCTGATAAAGTACATTTGCTGAGGTAATATAAGGTCCCTTGACAGTGCTGGTGATGATTCAGGCCTTTAGGCATTTGTCTGCAGGTTGGGTCAATAGTAATTTTTTGCCACCAGAGTTCCAGGGTTGCCTCAATTCATGTTTAGGAGCCTAATTTTTTGGTTCCTCATTTGAAATCTTGATAGCTGATTGGACAGTGAGAGAGTTCTCTAGTCTGCAGATGGAAGATTTTCTTCCCATGTTTTCTGTTTTCTCTCCCTGAGAGGTTTGCGGCCAGAGAGCTGACATTTAGACAAGGGATAGCAAATGCTTCAGAGCACAACACTATACTGCGGTGCCTCCATCAGTGCCTCTGAGACCAGCTCCATCCCACCTTAGATTCCTCTGATGACTATTCTGCTGTTCTTGAATTAGAATAACCACCACGACAGTCCAAAACAAAATAAAGGCTCATTAGTAAAAAAAGAAAAAGAAAAAGAAAGGAAAAGAAAGGAAAATAAAAGAGAAGAGAAAAGAGAAAAAGAAAAGAGAAAAAGAAAAGAGAAAAAGAGAAAGAAAAAGAGAAAGAAAAAGAGAAAGAAAAGAGAAGAAAAGAGAAGAAAAGAAAAAGGAAAAGAAAAGAAA